>JAUCRC010000008.1:5685000-6885000 GCA_032399595.1 Tetragonula carbonaria
CTTTGACCCTCATTGTCTGCGCTCTTTGCCCGTCGCATGCACGGGCCTAAAGGACTCTGTTTATCTTTTTCGCTTTCTTCTCTTCCCCTTCGTCTCATTCGCGACAATACATACATACTGTTCCCCTCTTCGCGCCCTCGCAGCCAGCCCGTATACGCGTAACTATACCTCACGAAACCCGTTCCTCTTTTTTTCTTCTCGTCGTGCTATCGATCCTTTTTACGTGTAATTCAATTTCCTGGAATAAAGTCGATATTTCAATGTTTGATCGTTCGATCGTGTTCAAAGGAAATGACATTCACCCGATGAATGAATGATACTATACACGCGCTACGATCTTCGTTAATTGTTAACCTCTCTTGTGCCACGAATTTTTGCCCCAAAATTTGTGCGATATTTCCTCAAAGTTTTAAGTATATTGAAATATTACCCAGGCAAAACACAACGATAAATCGATTAATATCTTGGTAATAATTTCTATCCAGTGATATCATTACCGATGACGATTTATTGTATACGGTTTGGTCACTCGTTATGGTCCGCGAATCAGCTGGGATTAGAATACTCCGAAACCCGGAGAGTTTTTTCATTTCGACGAACCTGGATACTTTTTAATTTCCGTCATCGAAGTGAATTACCGTTTCGAAAGACTTTGATTATTTCTTTCATTATCCATTTACGCATTGCACAAACATAAACTACATTTTACTCGAAATATACGTAAATTATTCTACACGTGACGCACGCAGTATCACTTTAATTAAAAGTAGTCGTCGCTTATCTGTTACGACGATTCGAGAATTTTGACCATTCGTTGAAAGAAAAGCCTATTCGCTGAATAGGTCTCGACCGAATACGTTTTCTAGCTTGCCTTGCACGAAAAAGAAGCCTAATTATATCTGACGGAAAAAAGAAATAGGTAGCGAGAGCAATTACGTGTTTTCATTGTTTCCTCTCTCGCTCTTTCTTTTTTTTTCTTCTTCTTCGATGCAGCCAATTCGCTCGTTATAACTCCGATATATACTCCGGCATTGCCGATAGACCAACGAAACTCCGAACGACTGAATCAGACGTTCGCTTCTTACATAAAAGACCTGTCTCTCATTCACTCGCGGACTCACGGCGACATATCGCACTCGGCGCGAGTGTTGGTTGGTTGTGCGCGTGATATACAATTGCATGTAGATATATTCTGTTTTAGAGTACTTGAGCCGTGATGGTACACCCGTATGACGCCGCGATGCATCGCCGATGGATACATTGAAACCAGGTGCACACGTGTATATATATATATATATATATATATATATATATATACACGTGTAGTACCCTCTTGGCCGCACACTGTAGAGAGATTGACACACAAATTGAAATAAACGAACCGACGACACCGAGAAACTGAATGATAAAACGGTGATGGTGAAAGAATGAGAGCAGAAGAAGCAGAGATGGAAGGGAGCAGACAAACAGTGAGAACCAGAGCTACAGACAATAGAGACAATTATTGCACACAGACGGAGGAGATGATGGATCAAACGCGGTACCATTTCGGCGCCCCTTTATCTTCTTTCGCTTATCTTTCCTCGTCTCTCTCTCTCTCTCTCTCTTTCTCTCTGCCGTTTCCTCGTTACCACCACCCCCTACCGAAACCCTTTATCGTAACACGTTTCGCGTTTATTTCGCCTTTTAGGCTATTTAACTTTGATACCAGGCACACATCGTGCATTATACGCGAAATTAACGTAAACCACGCTATAGCCTGTCGTTTAATGAAATTCTGCGGATGCCCGGAAGACAGTTCTTCGTTCGTTTGAAACCTGTAAAATAAGAAGTGAACAGCAAGCCGCCGAATGGCTTTCAAAGGATAGTGCGTGTTTAACTATACAAATGCGTGACCGTGTACGAGTTTGTTGTTAGAGAGAAACTTGCAAGTTTTATGAGTCTTAATGATCGGTAATCGAGTTAACTTTTCTTGGTTCCAGTTCCATTTTCATTTATGTGACGATACAATGTTTAATAATATTCCCTATGGAAGTATTAATTATAGTAATAGCAAATGAACAAGATTAAAATGTCACTTTGTCACATTCGCGTTATTCAGAAACGCAATACATGAAATAGAGAAGCAATATTATAAAATAATTGGTACTATTCCAAAATCGTGGATTCCTGTGTGTGTGTGTGTGTGTGAATTTTTACGAAAGAACATCGCGAAAATATATCAGAATTACCTCAAAACGACGAGCATTCAAATTTTTCCCCTACGTGAATTTCTCTCTCTCTCTCTCTCTCTCTCTCTTTTTATTAATCAATTACATTATTAAAATCTCACGCCTGAAAAAAAGATGGCTCCTAAACAAAGATTTGCCTCGCCTATCGGATGTTGAAACAATTCTAAACCTCTCCGGGAACGTGCAGAAAACTGCGCTTTAAATGTCACAAAAGCGAACAATGAAAGCCCCCCCCCCCCCCCGAAAGTGATCAACGTCGAAATGTCCCTTTGTGCAATTCCTTTTTTCCACCTAGCGAGTTACGTTACCACGAGTCATTGAGAAACCAGACGCCACGTGGTGCGAAAAAACGATATGACGAAAGAATAGGATTAGCCGCGTGAATGGTTCTTCGAGATGAGGTAGCAGCAGCAGCCAGACACCTCTCCAAGGATTACGATTCGCAAGATTTAAAGAGTTATTTCAGGTCATAGGGTTAAGTGAACTACCCCCGTATGAAAGGGAGCTACGCATGAGCTACCCTCTCTGTTGTCGTGGCGCATACACAGTTGTGGGAATCCCCTAGCGTGAACCGAAGATCGGGAAGAGTGGGCGGAGACCACGGTTCGTGATCGTACCGTTTGATACCACGTGCTCTCGCCGGTGGTTAAAGCACAGGGGAAACTTTACGT
The DNA here is from genome assembly GCA_032399595.1 of Tetragonula carbonaria. Lineage (NCBI taxonomy): Eukaryota > Metazoa > Arthropoda > Insecta > Hymenoptera > Apidae > Tetragonula > Tetragonula carbonaria. The sequence goes on from JAUCRC010000008.1 coordinate 5,687,903, forward strand.
CCTCTCATTTTGATATCAAAGCGCGTCGCCCTCCCCTCCCCTCCCCCCCATTCCCGGGGATCTTTTAAATCGATGTTCTTTGACATTACAAAGCTTTCGCCCCAGTAACATCCTCCTCGTCGCCCTGGCTCCTTCATCTTCTGTTATTCTTAACTCTTATTTTTGTATACTACTCTCCTTTGCGTGCGCTGAAAGTGACTGGTAAAAGCTTTCACTTTATTGCCGATAATTGCAGAAGAGGGAAGGGTCGTTGTTCAAAGAAGCTTGTTAGATGCAATAAACGAAAGGTCAGGAAGACACGATCTTCTTTCTTTCTTTCTTTTTTTTCTTTTTTTTTTTTTTTTCGTTCGGAGGACCCCTCACCGGTAGTACGATCATTAACATTTATTCCTTCTGTTTCGCTGGAAATTGTAATCATATTAGCTGGTACCGATTGTTCCTCTGGCTCGAGGCAATACCTTCTGGTTCGTGACACGGAAGTGACTCACGTATTAACCAATCTAAGTATACTGTGTATGCTGTGACTCACGAATATGACGTAGGTGGTGAACAAGTTTTTAACCCACTTTTTGTATCGTAGGATTCGAGTACAGATAAGGAGATTGACAGACCACCGAAGTTTTGTTAAAACTTTGAACGATTGATTTCGATATTCTGTTTAAAAGGGAAAAGGAAAAAAAGAAAAAGAAAAAAACGCTCTATCATAAGCTTTCACGGATAAAGATTCACACGTAGAAGATAAAAAGATAAGAACTTGAGGTGATTCTTGGTACCAGTGACATAGAATGTTGGCGAAAAATATGAACAGAATGAAAAAAAGGGTATAGCGAAACGATGTTAGTGAACGTAAAGTAGCACTGTGTAAAGACTATACCTGACACGATTATAAGTACAAAGGTATCGTGGTCGTTGCATTAGAATCTAAAGATCCATATGCATCGTGAATTACAAGTGGCATATAATAGAAAGATACCGTTGGGAATCATATACGAGGTAACAGTAAAAACATAACTCTTACATTATTGGTACTTTAGCAGAACAAATAACAACTGCAGATGAAATAAAAATTAGCTAAATCCTCTAAAAATTGGCTAGAGTACTCTCTTACAATTCTCGTTATTTTCAAGGCATTAGCGAATGTGAAAAAGAACATGCTCGCGTGCAACGCGATTTTGTTCTTCAAAACTGAGAGAAAAAAATTGTTTTACTATAAAGAAAAAAAAAAAACGTTATTGTAAAAGTGAATCAAGATTCGTTTGTCAACAGTGCCAATTCTAAATGTATTAAAAGCGCTACTTTAAAATCGATTATTCGTAGAAATTCTTGAAACAATTAGATGAGAAATTAATCGAATTCTGCGAATTTCAACTGTTTTCAGAGATGTCAGGGAGATGTGCAAAGAAATAACGACGACAAAGAACAGTTTCACTCTTAAAAAAAAAAAAGAAAGTGAAGAAGTAATTGAGAGGAGTCCTTTCAAAAATATATAATGTAGACAAGACAAGAGTCCTTAGCAAATACTGCAAACGACTATTACGCACTTTCATACGTCAAGAATAAGCTGATCTTGGCACAGTACTTTTATAGTATGTGATACTATAAAATTCTGCGTGTGCGTGTGTGAACTAATTATCCTGCCGTTATCACTCTAAACTCATCACCGCCTGAAGAATCGCCTAAATCCCAGGACATTAATTAAAGAAAATAAGGGGACAGCTGGCGACGAGGAGGCACGTTTCATCCTTGAATAATTAAGAAAGTAAAATTGCCAGGTGCACTGCAACGTCTCTCGCAGGGAAACGGAAAAGAAAGAGAGAAGGAAATTATCAAAAAATCGTGCGACAGGCAGATCTCTATATTCCCTCTGTTGTTGCGAGTTTAACAATGGCGACGCACAGGAGGAACACGAGCGGAAAGGTGAAAAGAGGCAAGGGAAAGATGACAATATTAAGAAAGCTTAGAGAAACGTTTCGCCGTAAAGGTTTATTGGCGTGAAGGAGTTGTGAAGCGTGTCTACATCAAAGGCGACCGCTTCTGAACTCTCTATTCCCTTTCTACTTGAACCCTCGCCGTCATCTCGTCACCACCTCCACTTCTATCAACTACCACTGACGTCCATTCGCTCTGCCAAGGTTGTGCACGCAACCAGACACTCCCTCCCCCCCCCCAAATGTGTACCCTAGGCACATTCACCACGTGCGAGTTCCTGCACCGGTGGTTATTAACATCCATTACCATCTCAAACGAGACGCATTGCGACGCACGATCGAACCTCCGCATCGATTTCGGAGATTTATATATATCGTATCTCGAAGAAACGTACATGTTCCTTCGTTTCAACATTTTACTCTTTGTTCTCGTATTACTTGAGAAATTCTTGCCTCCTCCCGTGGAGGAGTCCTGCGTCTCTCCGAGGAAAACGTATGGCGCGTTTTTGGAACGACAGGGTGGATAAAGATAAAGATCATTTTACGGAGTATCATACGAGGAAGGAGGCCTTGGCGAATAATCGAAATTCCACTGTACGCGTGGCAAGCGGTAGATGTTTCACTTCATTTCCCGAACATAAACTGAAATGTACGTTGTTTCTCGTTTGACATCAAGAATATAGAAGTTTCGAGGAAATAACTGTTTTCCAAATCTTTTACTCGACAGCGGGCGAACAGCGAAGCAATAAAACATCGGACGATATTTTAGTTAATCGCTTTGGAGTACGGAGAGGTTACATCGTGAAAGCCGAGATAACCAATTATCAACAAATTGACGAGATCGACAAGGCTTGCAAATTATTTCCCGATCACTGCGGGTACGAAGTGTTATTCGTTTTGGAGTATTTCTCGTCGTTGAGCTTATTGGAGTATTGTTTGAACTTACCAAACATACGTTTCGATATATCATAATTCAATTATTCCTGCCTGTTTTGTCAAGTCTAGCGGATAATTATCCGCAATCTGTGCAATTCGCTTGTCTAATTATCGGCGTTAAGCCTGACACCTCGCCAACTTGTTAAACTCGTAACGAAGTTAATTAATCGGACGATCAACAGTTATGCCCGATTATGTTACCTGGCGCTATTAACCACGAACGAATTTTCTTTGAAACAACGCAAGCCCTTGCATCGTGTGTACAACAGGATGTTATCGTACATCGGGCAAATGTGATCAACATAATTGCCTGCCACTTCACCAAAAATACGTAGATTATACGTAATCAACGGATTGTATGTAATCTAACGATACACCTGAAGAAGGACGCGAAAGAAACGAAAATGAAAATCAACCCTCCCTCTGCTCCTCCGTCAGATCAAGTGTCTATCCGAACAATTTGCCAACGATACTATAACGGGGCCAGGGAGTAATCTTAATTATTCGTCGCATTTATTGTGAATTGTCGTCAATTACGGAAAGAAGACCCCAGGATAATGGGCGGTGGGAGGGGCAGGTCGAAGGAGAACGGATGGTGGATCAGTCGGGAGAAGGACTCACGTCGACTTCAGCGGGAGATTCTATCGGGTTTTTTTACTGAATTATTTATAAAATCTCTGATTGATATTCACGATTATCAGGCGAAGCGCGCGCTCGCACACCCGTGAAAGCATATGTATTGTTTTGATAAAGAGAGCGGAGACGGAACGAATGGAGGGAGAGCGCGCGTGCAGCGGGAGAGATCCGTGTACCGCGGGAGAAGAGAAGAGAGGGCCCGCGGAAGACGAGAGGAGGATTCGCGCGCCGCGAGGTTTTACAGGATGAAAAAGGAGCAGAGTAAATGAGAGAAAAAGAGAAAGAGAGAGAGAGGGAGAGAGGGAGAACGAAACGGACGTGGAACCGGAACGATCGCAGAGGCTCGAGGGAAAAGAAGAAAAAAAGAAAGGTAGGGCACGAAGCGAGGAACGAAACTGCGACTGGTAGAAAAGCTGGTGGAACGACTCTAGAAGAAAACGCACGGCTGCGTTCGGTGGTGGGTACGTCAAGAAAGAGAGCTCGATTCGTGAATACACGCGCCCCGAGACGCGCAAAGCTCTCGTGGCTAGAAGCAGAGTGAAAGAGAGCGGCGGGAAAGGGAGGGAACAGGAAAGAGGAAAAGAACGAGAGAGGCATAGAACGAGAGAGAGAAAGATACACAGTTGATCCCCGTGAAAGAAAAAGGCGGAGAAGGGAAAAAGAGACGGAAAACAAGGGGGGAGGGGGGGGGGCACGGCAGAGACGAGAGGACGAGGAGGAAAGGTGAACCAAAAAAAAAAAAAAAAAGGAGGACAGGATGGAAATAAAAAAATCCAGGAGCGGAAAAGCGATCGAGAAAGCGGGAGGGGAAACAGTGCCAAAGGACCCGCGAGACGTAAACACCGCGGTGTATTTTGGAGCGGGTGATCCCCCGAGTGTGTGTTACGCACGAAGAAATCTCCGTCCGTTTGTAATTTCTTACTCCGTTTGTTCTTCTTTCTTTTCTCTTGCCGCTGGTTTCACGACGTTCTCGCTGCGACGACAGTCAAAAACATCGCGAGTTTTGATCTTCGCGTGCTGATGCGTACGTATATACAAAACACGGCGGCGAGCGGATACACGCGCCTATCGGTTCCTCCTGCTACGGGAGGAACGAACCGACGACGCACAAGAAAAAAGGAAAAAAAAAGAAAAAGCAGAGAGCAGTTTTAAAAGAGGCAGAGATTTAGCGGTGGAAGACGAGGAAGATGAGGAAGAGGAAGAGGAGGAAAGAAGACGGCGGGACAAGAGCGGAGAGGAGAAAGAAGAAGCTGGAAAAAGAAGAGACGAGAGAAAGCGAGCGAAACAACAAGCGAGAGCGAGCGTTAAACGGGCAAGAGAGGCGAAGGTACCACGGACGGGGATTTTAAGAAAGGAACCGCGGTGCTCTCGAAAAAGACTTACTCGGTATTATCCGACAGTGCTTATATTTGCTAATGCCGTGATGACGATGCGTCTCTCCGGCGAGAGCGACGTTCCATCCTCGAAAATGTCAACTATCGACGAAAAAATGGTACGGACTGAAACGCAGACACATCGTGGCTCTCTTTCTTCGTCCTTACTTTCTCGCTCTCTCCCAGCGACGACGATGATTTGGCGTGAACTCTCGACACTTCGACACGACGCACACACGCACCACACTCACGACGGAATATATACACTGATCCGATATCGGCCGTAATAATAAAGGCGAGCTGACACGGCGAAGGCATGCAAAATGTTTCCCGATCGCATCGAGTAAACAGGGGCCACGATGAATTCACGGATAAGTCGGACACTATATATACGGCTAAGCTTTTCGCGGCTCGTCTCGCAGGCACATCTTGGTCGCCATCGAGATCTAACACGAGTGCGCGGGACGCGCGCTCTCGCGGCCACTGACTAAACTTGCCCCTTCAAAGACCGGCCAATCAACGGGCCGCATGGCCTATGCCCTTGCCGCGAGCAGTCCTGTATCTAGTTGACGTCCCGTCATTCATTCGTATCGAGGAATTCTCTTTTCATCGAACTCGGCGAGTGCACGTTACGTTCGATGGTTTTCCATCGACGTAAACGATCTCTTACGTTGTCCATCTGCCACGGGCGTCGAAAGCATCGATCGTCAATTTATTCCACCGTTTCCACGGTATTGCTAATTAACGTTACTACCGAGAAACACGCACACAAGTGCGCGACTGAACGCGTAGTCAATGTGCCATCGGCAGTCACGTACCTAATTGATTTAGCGCCTCCCCGCTCCGAAAATTTCGGAGCGCGTGTTTCACAGGAAAATGATCTCGAGTTGAACTTTTCGTCGCTTTTATCACGCGTGACGTCTTTCTTGTCTTTTCCTTTTTTTTTTTTTTTTTTTTTTTAAATTTATATACTTTTGCCAATTACGAGGTCGAAATCATTACGCGATAATTACGTTGTGATTCGATATAATGTAATTACGGTACATCGACAAATCACGTTTAATATTAGATACGATTACGATGTTCTTTTTTATATTCTGCAATATTTTTCCTTCGTCTTTTTCAACGTTTCGATATGATAAATATCTAGATACAAATGTAACATTTAGATATAAATCGCAGTGAATTTCACTAGTGAAATGTCAATGAACGATACTTATTATTATTATCATCAAAATATATACTTTCCTGAGCACTGGTGTGTTTCAATTGTTTCAACAAACAAAATGAACAACGCTCGCTCAAACTTCTTTCGAACTTAATTTTTCTTTTTCCCACAGTGTCACAACGTCAATATTTTCAGATGTACGATTATGTACAATCATAATTCCAGTTAGTACCATGAATTCAATCATCGATGAAAGAATTACATTTCTCACTCGACCGTCTTTGATCCTTTATTGATAAAACAATTCGTATTTCGATTTTCAACTCGGCTCGGTCGCTCGATATCATCAGATCTATACCGTTTTCCAACAAGTTTCCCCGCTGCTCCGCTGCAACGAACGTGGCGCTAGTGTCGCGTACTCCGCGTACACAACTATGCTGGCAGGCAACGCGAGAGGGAAAAGTTTATAGCGCGCAATGCGATTAGCAATTGTTGCACCGCTCTCGAATCTAAAGGGAACAGCAAGCCCCGGACGAGGATGAAGTTCAGTTCGACATCTCGTATTATCCGATTCGGTAGCTATGAATTTTTCGTCGATGCGTCTTTGTGTTGTACGACCATCTCTCCCTTCTACTTGCTCCGCGTTATCGATTGTTACGAACGCGCCGACTGATAATGCGTTAAATGCGTGCACTTCCTTTCAAACGAAATCACATATCCCGTGTGTCTACTTGCCAGAAAGAATCAGACACCACGCTGCGATCGGAATTATGTATACCGTGCAAAATTAACTTGGCGTTTGGATACTCTGCGGCATGGAGGTAAGACGTTGCGATAAATGTGCAAGCATTATCTTGATAATTTACGTTGGATACGTGGTGCTAAGGAACTCACGTTGACACGAGACGGGAGTGCTTGCATGCGCATTTTTTAGAAATTTATTGCAATATAAATGAACACGTGTCGTGAGAGAATGTTTAACGAATCCAGTGAGAATCGTTAACAGGCCGTATTATCGCTACGAACATAATCCTAGATTATTACCGCGACGAGTATAAACGACAACGAAATGTTTTTTGTACCGCGATAGGTTGCAAGATTTCTTTGGAAGATTTCAATATGTTTAATTCAATCTTGAATTAGAAAAATGTACCACGTAAATATATATATATATATATATATATATATATATAGTTTCATTATTTTTCCATATAATTATAAAAAAAATATAAAATTGAATGTTTTGTTAGTAAATCAAGCGTATATATATATATATATATATATATAGTTTCATTATTTTTCCATATAATTATAAAAAAAAATTATTTATAAAATTGAATGTTTTGTTGAGTAATCAACATACTCTCTCTCTCTCTCTCTCTCTCTCTATATATATATATATATATATATATATATATATATATATATATATATATATTGCATGTACACTTACATTTGGTTATATTTCATAAGATAATCTGACATTATCGTACGCTGACAATGAGCGTAGTATCCTGCACATATGCAACTCCTCTGTGCGAGATGCAGTTACGACACGTATGGTTGAATAAACTCTTAGGCTTGCACGCAGAATTTTGAATTTTCTCATTCTAATTTATATATTATTACCATTCTTTTACGTTTTAAAGTCTATTTGAACAGTTTAAAGAGTTATGTATTAATTCCACGTGATACGCTTGATGAACGATAAAAATTTTCTACATACATAATGCGTGGAAAAAAATTAAAATATTTATCTTATAATATTAAGCACGTATTCTATATTTTTCATACGTTTACAAATTACGATTAAAATTTCACATAGATATGATAGATACAGTAATATCTATCCTAACATATCAGCATGGAGGTAGAAGACTGAAAGCTTGATAATAGAATGGAATCCACGATGCCAGTGAAATACGACGATTCTTAAGTTCAGGATGGAACTTAGAAAAGGGCCTTGGTCGAAAAAAATCCTGGTTCCAGTTTGTTTCCTGATAATTCTCGTCTGGATCTTTCTAATCGACAATTCGCTGCTGCTCAACGATCTATCTGGTAAAGAAACCTTACGAAAATCGAGAAATTTCGTTTCTTTTGCCCGCAATCCGACTCTGGATCGTCTAACGATCAAGGAATCCTCTCTAACAAATGACTATGTTGAATTGAAACGCGCGAAAGTATCGAGACTTCAAGTGGTGTCGCTTTGGACAGGCAACAACAACAGCGTCAAAGGAAACGCAGGATCATTACGAAAGTATCAGATCTTGAGACAGCAAGGCTTAATGCCCAGTAAACAATTGCCAACAGCTTTGATAATCGGCGTTAAGAAAGGCGGGACTAGAGCGTTGCTAGAATTTCTGAGATTGCATCCTGCTATTCGCGCTGCTGGGTCTGAAGTTCACTTCTTCGATCATCATTACATCAAAGGATTCCATTGGTACAGGTAGGTCCGTTGCACGGAATCGTTTCTTTAGGGCTGTCTGAAATAACAAATATCAAAGCGATCGAGAATGTAAAATAAGAAAACAAGAAAATATGAATTTGCAAAAGCGACTCGTTTGGCAATGAGAATTGTCAAACGTCGCGACGATTAAGTGACTTTTGTTTCCACCTGCGAAAACATAATTTCCCAATATATCCATGTATGTATATGTTCCAGGCACAGGATGCCACCGACATTATCCACTCAGATCACGATGGAGAAAACTCCATCGTATTTCGTGACGAGTGAAGTGCCAAGGAGAGTTCAACGCATGAATCCGGCGATGAAATTGATTCTCGTTGTAAGGGATCCAGTTACTCGAGCAATATCCGATTATACCCAAGTGAGGAGTAAACGAACCAATATGCCGAAGTTCGAGGATCTAGCGTTTCTCAATGGATCGAAAATCGTGGACACAACGTGGGTACCATTGAAAATCGGGGTATACGCGCGACACTTAGAGAGGTGGCTCCAGTACTTCCCACTATCGCAATTTCTGTTCGTTTCTGGAGAGAGATTGATCGTGGATCCAGTCGCTGAGATTACCAGGGTTCAGGATTTTTTAGGCCTGAAACGAGTTATCTGTGAGAAACACTTTTATTTCAACGCCACGAAGGGGTTCCCTTGTCTGCTCAAATCTGAGGAACGTCCTACACCCCATTGCCTTGGTGAGTTGATTGGAAATTGAGAGATTGTAAATTAAGCAAAAAGAAAAAAAAAAAAAATGAAAATTGCGATTAATTGCAATTTTTTTATCATTGATTGCAATTAGTTTCTCGTAAGAGTGAACGAAGGCGTTTTAAATTGTCAGCTTTGTTTATGACAGTGATATATATATGTATGTAATTTTAAGGTAAGAACAAGGGTCGTAGTCATCCTTACATAGATCCTGTAGCCATACAACGATTGAGAGATTTTTATCGTCCGTTCAATCAACGTTTCTACCAATTGACCGGAATGGATTTCGGCTGGTTGTGAGAGAGTAAATGCGATAAGCGAATACATATCGAAGCTAGTCAAGTAAAAGAGTATAGTCAATTTTTACCGAGATGCGACACGCGCGCATGCGGACACCATTAGTTTGCACTAGTTGGTAAATAATCAGTAAAAAGGACGAGATAATACTGTTCGGTTAGTTTCCATCCGTTTCTATATACCAAACCGAATATTTTTTTATGCACTACGTGAAAAACGTGAGAAAAGAAAGGAAGGCACACGTATCGTTTCAATGTGTTGACAATACACAGAAAGAGAATTCCTGTTCTTGTTCGTGATATTAACTTTTAGACACGCATATAGATTTATAGTTGCAGCAAAATGTTATCGATCGTACGTATAATTTTTCGCATACATATATTCCACTATATTTTATACAGGACATTACGCAAGAAGAAGTACGTCTATTGAAATTTCAAACGATAAACGACCATATGGATTATTTCTTATTTATTGTTAATTTGTTAATTATATCTTCCATTGGAATAGTTGTTTAAAATAGAATACGTTTGAATAGTCATAGTTGTATTCAAAATACATTGTTATTGTTATTAGTTGTACAGAGTTACGTTTAGAATTAAGAATTGTTTGGGTATTTTGTTGAATTTTTTAATCTTCCAATGTAACAAGCACAAAATCTTCGTTAACGTTGATATTATATAATTCTAACGATACTTAGCTAAAATATGTGTGACTTTATGTTTAAGGAAAAAAGTGATGAATATTTTCTGAAAAATTTATTTGAATTGCGTCTTTAAATCATAAGAAACACTATCACAGCATAAAAATTCTCATAGATGCAAAAAACAAACTGAGTACAATTTAAGATAACAAAAACGTCTCGTATTTAATACACAGTTTTAACAAACGTATTTCAATTAGAAAAGAAAAAGAAGCATAGAAATATTAATAACGTCAATTAGACATTTGTAATAATGGTTGTTAAGAAAAAGTTTATATAACCATATCAAAACATAAAATTAATTTCGATACGCGCAAGCGGACAAGAGCTTGCACAAATTGCAATAAAAATAACGTACATATTTATATTTTGCAAATGTACACGCACACATATACACACAAATATTATATATGATAAAGCAGGAGTTTTTACAAATTCAATAAAGTTAAGTGAACTTTAATTAAATAGTTGAGACGAAAGGATAGTCGCATATAAATTCTCAGAGTTTGTTAGAAATTGTCTTCTATCAATAAAAATATTTCTGAATAATTATTAATTACAAAAATTCGTTAGTATATAAATTTATAGTATATTATTCAGTAAAAAAATTTTACTCGTAGCTCAAAGTTACGAAAATAATTCGCAACGATTGTATCGTTAAGTAGTTAATTACATAAGTTTACTTGCTCAAGTGGCCTAATTAATCTACCTAAAAAAAAAAATACGAAGTCGAAGCTGTAAATAAACAGTGATTTATCAACTAAAAAATACTGTGTAATGTATACTTACATCTTATCCGAATTTTGTTTCCCTTTAAAACGTTAAAACAATCATTTAGAGAATTAAAGAATTTCTTTTCTAACTATCCTGTCTAAAAGTAGTTACAGATTTGTAGGAACAAATATTATAGGTACTAAAATAATAACAAATCTGAATGTCTGTTAAGTAAATTTTATAATGAAATATTGCTTTATCGATTTATCGAAAAAGGAAAAAAAACAGCACGATGCACGTGCATGTTTCTCTTTATACAATTGTATAGAGTATTGTTTTAATACTTTTCGCAAAAGATTCATCATACTTTTGTACAAACGTTACATTAAAAAATACGTGTTTCTCTGGTCTGTTTCCCTAATATCTATTGAACTATTACGAGAAAAAAGAAAGAAAAAAGAATTAACAAGTTTCAGCCATTCGATGAAGAAGCCAAAAAAGAAAAGAAAGAAAAAACGATTCGTAGAATTTTCTACCTTTTTTTTTTTTTTTTTTTTTCTTTTTCTTTGATAGAAGTACGAATTAAATCGAATGTTTGTTTAACTTCATTGCGAATTATTAAGTACACTTTTGGTCCCATCAAAATGGCAATATGTATATCATGTGTATATAAAATATATATAAAGATGCAATAGATTTTATTGGTAGTCTAATCTTATGTTAAAGATTCTTGAGCAATCTTATCGATTGGTGGACGGAATATATACTGTCGATAGGGATGCTATTACAATACACAGTAGGTCAGCATGTTCATCATACTGACGTAATCATCGATCGATAACGCATAATACAATTCAATTCGGATAAGCAAAATACTGATTCAACATTACATACGGGATAGAACGAATTATCCCATTATATTTTTTCCTCTTCTCCATGCTAAAATTATTCTATATGAATAACAATATAATCTTCCCTTGATCCTTCATTATTAACACAATTGATCATGAGTTTTCGCGAAAAGAAAAATGTCTGTTTTCATTTTTTTTTTTCCTTTTCTTCTCTCTCAATCTTTAAAAAAGAGGAAAAAAAAAGAAAGAAAGGAAACAGAGAGGTGATCTATAAAATAAATTTTTCTCTTTAATACTTAATATTAAATTAACGACTACGATCTTCCTTACGTTTACTATTAATACGTCATAATCTTTCGTTATTTCTTCTAATATACGTAATTAAGGTCATACTTAATCACTCATTTTGTTTCTACGAATCTTATGGTGATTTCGATCACTACTGGTAATTAGAACTCCGCGGTGCATGCATGAGAAATGCATTGGGGAAAATTTCTTACAAACGCTGCTCTCTCTCTTCGTCATTCTCTCGGAGATGGTGAACGAGAAATGTTTCTCGAAAAATGGCCCTCTCGTGGATTCTCTTCGACGGTTTTGGTTTCATCGATCGAACACAGATGCACAATCCCGGCCTGTTTTTCCTTTTTTCCGCGACAGGCCTGACCTGCTTCGATCGAACGAACAAAAATGAAAATATCGTTCAATAATTTTTTCCTATCGTCTGTAAACTCCGTTTAAAAGAAAAATCTTAGAACAGAAGATCCCTTGTTCCTGTAACTTGCCAAATATAATTATAAAGTCATAGAACATTTAAAATTGCAGGCTCGATCTAGCGACTGTTCAATCGACTGATAACAAGTGCATCTGTACTTGCGAATAAAAAAAAAAAAAAAAAAAAAAAAGAAAAAAGAAAAAACAACAAAGAACACGAACTCGGTTCGTTTACAGTTTGAGAAACCGTGGCCTCGCTGAGCCAGAACAACGCATTCGAATGGAATATCCATTTCACCGCATATTCACAATTGCTATCCATAATCTATATACAAGATAAGCAAATTCACGATCGAACTGTTCGGTATGGGAACGTCCGATCTTTTTATCACAAGACTGGGACGTACAATTCCGATAAAACTTAATGGCAAGTTGCTACGAAGCGCTTCCACACAGTGGCAATGGGGAAATGTCTTACATCATACAAGAATACGTACGATATTATGAATATTCAAATCGTTTCGAACAATCGTTTAACGAATCGTCTCTTTTTTTTTTTTTTTTGCTTGTTAATTTACAAGACATGCCGCGAGTCACAAAATTATTCTTACAATCGAAGATACAACAAAAATGTGCAAAATGATAAGACAAGCGCAAAGAACTTTTTAACATTTAAAATACTTTCAAACCTCGTTGTCTCATCAATTTATATTATTTATATGTGTCGAAGATACATTAAGAAGTCTTCTTTGTTGTCCAATAATAATAAGACACGCATGAAGAACTTTCTAATAATTGTTTACTTAATTTAAAACGTTTCAGTTTGACTTATTAAATTAAATCATACATGTGTATCTTTAAATAGAAATTATATTAGAGAATTCCTTGTTGTCCTATTATTTCATTCATTGTATGAATAATTCTGTGACTTAACTATTAAACGCAGATTATTTTTCCTAATTATTTTCCCTTTTGTACTATTTGAAAAGAAATCGAACTCGTTGATTCATTCTATTTGCAGCGGATATTTCAACGATCGGTTCACTTTGTATCTTATTATTATTATTATTATTATTATTATTATTATTATTATTATTATTATTATTATTATTATTATTTTCCTGCTTTTTTTGGATAATAAAACTTACTACGCTTACGCGAAGGTTTCGAAGATATATAGACTATGTAAACGCATAAGGACGAGTATGGCATCGGAACGCGCTTCTAGCACCGTGAAGGCAAGCAATTCGTTTTAACAACAGGTTTGACAATGGAATCGTTGCAAACGATACGTATAACAACACGTGCACGAGGCGAGACTGAACGCCGAGTATACAACCCTTCGTGCATTATCCTTATCCCTCATTAATTTTGCATGAGTCGTGTTTCTTTCTTTTACTCTTTCACAGTGTTTTTTCTCGTGCGTTTCACTCGTTTCCCAGTAGAAACGTGTTTCAAGCATGGTCGCGAGCTTTGTCGCGCGCGGAAACTTCTGCTTCCCTTTTTTTTTTTTTTTTTCATTTTTCTTTCGTTTCTCGATGCAAGAAAGGAGAACAAAACAAAGAAAAAAAAAAAAAAAGAAACGTCGACGTGCATTACACGACGTGAAGAATGAACGAAGCGTGAAGTATCTAACGTGAAGTTTACAAAAACAACGTGTTACTGCGTGAACGATTTAAAAGGAAAAAAAAAAAAAAGAAAAAAGAGAAAGAAAACAAAGATAAAAAGCGCTCCAACAAGAGCAAATTTATGTATCTGCGTGCATTTTTATCGTAATCCAGCGATATTTCCTTATCAATAATCATCGATCTCCGACAATTTCATCGCACATATATATATATATATATCAACAAATCACGTAATAATTTACGAACATTCGTGTTTATATACTCGTGCTGTTAATTTGTTATTCAATTTCTGTTCCGTGTTTCTTTCGAAGAAAAAAAGAAAATAAAATAAAATAAAATAAAATAAAACAAAATAAAAGACGACGCGTCATCCCTTACGCTTCCTATACACGAGCATACATATACCGCACATCTGCAGGCAGCTTTCGATCACATGATTATCGAGGATCTATGATATCTCGCGTGTCTCCGCTGACTGGTAAGTGAAAGATAACTAGCTAACTTCGTCGTTAGAGAAGAAAGCAGTAAGGAAGAATAAAAGAGTAGAGTCGATCAGGCTGAAATTGCTCGTCGGTGCGCGATGTTCACACGAGGTGACATTGTTTCAAAGGTGTGTGATGATAATGTCGTCGTCGATATCGTCCTTTTCATCGTCGGTCTCCTCGACTTGGTTCGCCTCCGCTTGGGCCGCCTTTGGATCATCCGCGATCGCCTTCAACCTCTTCTGTTTACGCCTGTGCAACAGTTCTACCACGATGTATCCGGTCGTGCCGACAAGAAGCACTGTTAACAGCACGTACAGCTTCATACGAGCACACAGGTGGGTGCTGTACGCGTATGCAATCACGAAACCAGCACTCTCCCATAGTCTATAATTGGAGAACGCGGCTTCTTTGTTACGCCTGAATAACGTCCCGTATAAACCTGAAAAATGACGAAGAAATGATTTATTTACGTTAAGTTTGTCTGTACTCGGTTGTTACTGGTAGAATTAGACACCGACGTCTATTATATTAATTTTATTCAACTCTCGTTTATCGCGAGCTGTTTCGTTTTTCACCATTGTTACTTAATTCCTCTCTTTCGTTTTATTCTTTGAACGATGTATTCTTACTCGGATAATTCTTACTCGTTCGTTTTCAGAAGTAACGACAGGCTGCGTTTTGTATTATTTGTGTCGATCAATTTATTGTGGTTTCTATGTTTCCCGACGTTTTCGAAGTAACGTTACAGTTTTTCTGTTTTTCCTGTCGAAAGCATTCTCTAAATCCTTCCCAATTTCTAACGTTATTACTTACGATAGTTCGCTTCCGTGTAATAAACAGTTTTTTGTGTAACTCACGAATGATCGGAACATCGATCAGAGCTAGAAGATTTGAATTTGGTGATGTTTCGCGTATCGCTGGCCAATAAGCAGACTCGTCAGTTGATAGTATTGTCAAAAATTTAATTTTGCTACTAAATGCGTTAACGTTTTCCCCCTTAGGTGATATTGTTTTCAATCACATTTTCTAGCGTTGAAGTCCCTCGCGGCTAGAAATTTGTTGCCTAATGTTTGAAAAACGTTTCCAATAATACTCTCCTTGTTAATGCAATTAATCTTTTAACATTACTCTGATGTAGCTAATACCTGCTTCGTTGCTCCATTTTGCATTTAAGAAAATAATACTTGAAAGATATTTATGTCCTATTCGCTGTTGAAAATGTGACAAACTTTTAAGAAAAAAAAGTTGAGCAATTTGTCAATTTTTTAACAGATATATCAACGACAAACAATCATCTCCAGCTTTCATTGATTCAAACTCATCCTCAAACTCGGTTGATTCGGTCACGCTAATCGCGCGCGTTACAACTAAAAGTACGGTGATCTATTAAAAATTAGAAAACAAAAATGAAACTTGACCAAAAAAAAAAGAAGAAGCTTTCAGAACAGAGAAATGTAATATTTAAGAGAAGCGTAAATTCCGAAAAACATTTCTGCAGTTGCGAAGGCAAAATTAAACGGACGATTTTTATTAATCCAAAGAAAGAAATTAACTCAAGGTTGCGAAAAGTAGCGAGGTGAAATATTTAATCGAGACATTTGCGTCGTCAGGGAAAATAAGCTAATACTTGTTGATCATTATCAGTTTGCAGTAACTTTCTGGATAAATATTGATCAGCAATTTTGAAAATTTAGAAAACGTGAAAGAATGAATTGCAGTAAGTAACGAACTACGGTAAAACATGTCTAGAATTCATTTAACCGTGTTTTGCCTGTTGTTAAAAAACTTTCCAAGTTCGAGGCAAATGTGCATGGAAGATATGCATTTGTTAAAACACGTTGACTCGTCGGTGACTGGTATTTTCGGTCTCATAAATATTTACAGTTCAGTCTTATAAATATTTATAGTATTTACAGTCATGGTTTACAAATATTTATATTTATACAGTTCAAAATAAAATGAATATTACCGGCAAGAAATTAAATGAAATACAAAAATATACTGATATTATCGCACTATTGTATTTTTTTCAAAAATTAAGTATCCTCATAACCAAAATGTAAAATATTTCAGTAGTGTTAATATTCGTGATTTTTCGTTTAAATTTTGCGTCGAATTTCTTTTTCCTTTTTTTCTTAAACGTAAAAATTCAAACATCATTATTGATACATCAACGTAGTTAGAATACAAAAGACTGGTTTAGTTTAGTACTTAATGTACTAAATTTACTTACTAAAATCGCTTTGTAAATAATTAGTATGGAAAAATATGGTTCAAGTAATCTCAAGATTAACATTTTTTCTGAAAATTACGCATCTCCTTGGTTGGATTGAACTGTACTCCTTGGAATAATAACTCTGATAATTTTTTTTTTACAAACAATATCTATTTCTCGAATCATAATTCAATTCTTCTTCGGTAGATGTTTAACTTAATAAAAGATTGAAATTAACTGCGATGATGACAATAGATTGCGATTACAAGTAAACGAATCTAATAAACATCGAGGTGAATTCAATATTTTGCCTAGGGCTTATATAAATATGTATAAATCATTCAACGTGTGATAAAGTTCTTTTTCGCAGCTAACAAGTTGGAACAATTAGAATAAACGAGCTAGACAATTAAAACAATGAAATTTTGCACAATAATGGACAAATCAATACAAATCAATAGAAACGACTATATCTTGAAAAATTCCGGCTAATTGTTCTACAATTGTTAACGACTGTCCGTTCTTGTTTAAAAAGTTAGTTTTTATACTATTTGTCACTGTGCTAAGAGTTACAAGCAATTATTCTTCCTTGTTCCTAACAGACATTTATTTTACACATGACTCATCATGACAGTCGTACACACTTCAAGATCGTTTGCAGATTAAAACACAAGAATATGCATTGCGTTGGAAAATATTTAGATACATCTATTTTTTAATTGTACTATGTTCCCTAGTTCGTATTAACAACAGATAAAATAAGGAAATACACTGTTTAATAATACTTTGTAAATCTGTGTCAAGGTATCTTCGATATATTACGTCAGTCGATACAGTCTTTTAATAACCTTACATTATATATTCTGAGATCAATTTTGAGATAAAAGAATTCAATTTCATTTGTAACGCACTATGAAACTGACACGAATGTTGAAGCCAGCTCGTTAGAAACTGATTAGAACACGATCAGGCAGAATAATAAACTAGTTTCCATGATTGCGTTATGTAGTAATAATAATATTATTAATTAATTAATAATAATAATATAACAATAATAAAACATAAAGAAACTGCTTTGATAAAACCTAGTACCAATAAAATGTGTAATTTAAATGTACATTCTACCAGTCCATAAGCAGAATCCACGACATCGTAGAACCGATAATAATCGATATATTCTGACTCTGTTGTTAAATGAAATCTTACGGATATTCGCGCAATCTCACATTTCTGTGAACGCAGTTAAAAGAAAAAAAAACGAATGGAGCCTAAGTAAAAATTCATTTTCCTAAACTGAATACCTGTATGTAACAAGTATCCTACCATTCGATATTTGAGAAATATTTTTGCAAGCCTCAATCCAGGTCACTCCTGGAATTACCTCCTTGTTATCAACCGTTTCACACGGGATATCTTTTTCCTTTTTTGTCCGTTTCTGAATAAAATACGTGTATTTTTCTTTTTCCCTTATACGTACCGTTGACTTGCGTTTGCCAAACCGCGTCGCCAACACCCCACAGCCCGGAGACCGTGTAAAACACGTAAGGATTATCGGGGTTCGGTTTCCAGTGGAGTAGCACGACGATAAGACTAACATGGACGATAGCGCCCAGCACCATAAGCGGCTGTCTACCGACGAATTTCATTAAAGATCCAAAGACCAAAGAGCAAGCGGCGTTCACCACACCGAAGCAGATCATTACGTAGCCGACTCGGTGCACGCCCAACGCGCAGGAGATGTAGGCCTGAAAAAAGAAAAAAAAAACAAAAGATGGAAAAACAAGATTAAAAATCCGACGCCTTTAATAATCGTGGAAAATACGGCGATACACTTGTTGATTCGTGGAATGTCTGGTTACAGGCATAGCTGGATGTATTCCATCATTTTTAACCAGGGTTCCAGTTAATAGAAAAAAAAAAGGATTACAATAAAACCCGCGCACTTGAATGGTATTCACCAGCTGAGTTTTTACATCTCGTACAAGTGATCGAGTGATCTTGTACGTCAACGCCATGAATAATATACACTGGGTGTTCAGTAAGTTAAGTTTTAAATAGCACCACAATTGGAAAATTATTCTCGGCTGTTTAAATTGTTCAACGCTAGAACTACCGACAGTTAAGACCGAATGTTAATTTCTACCGAAATTATTTCGATTTCCAATAATACGAAAATAAAATGAAATTCATTGTGTTGTTTCTCTAGTTATTCACTGTAAAAGTCGTTGCGTCATTGCGGGGAAGAAATTGTAACGCGAAACAGAAATTTCAAAATAAAATTGCAAAACCAGTCATTTTCACTGGTGTGGTAGTTCAAAAGTTCTAGTGTTTCAAAAATATTTCAATTCAACAAAGGGGAGGCGGGGGGCTTAATTCGTCTTCCGCTGTTAACAGATCTGTAACGATGACGTTGGATAAATTCAATAAATTTCCGACCAGTTTCGCCTCTCTCTGTATTTCTCAACTTTTCTAGAAAGAACGTTTACGCACTCTGTTTTCACGTTCTCCGTATCGTACGATAGTGACAGAGTTTGTAAATTTCTTTTCAAATCCTCCTTTTTAAAGATTTCTTTAGACTTCTAGTTTCAGAGGAGCCAGGGAATTTCTGTCGTAACAATAAGAACGAGATTTTATCGATATGATTTTATTTTTCACTTGTTAAAGTGATTTTGCAATAGGCACGAATCCGAATGGGGCATGCTGTTGGTTGCAGAATCAGAGAAATTTCACTGACATGGTGGATGTTGCGAGGATCGTGCACTCGGATGGCGGCTATGTGCTTTCGTTTAGTCACTCGGTGTGCGTGATAGCTGCACAGGTTATATTGCCGATGCACCAGTAGAACGACAAAAAAAGAAGAAATACTGGTTCACGAGATTCCACGTATGGAAGTGGTATCGGAGAATTGCTGCAAGAATAAGATTCTGGGCTATTTATAACACGTCGAACCAGCTGATTCAATGAAAGCCCAGCATCCTGTGATCCTGATGCCTTCCACTAGCGTTTATTCCTTCGATTATTTTATCGCTTGCCCAATTTGCCCGTATGGTTTCGTCATCGAACTGGTTTACGACGAGTTCACCTTCCAAACTGTATCATCTTTCTTCTTTCTTCTCGTATTTTCGCCCCCCTCCTTTTTCTTCTTATTTTGCATATACGTATCTCTTTCTAATTGTAAACGTACGCGGACTACATTCCCATTTGCATTAACTCGCAAACTCGCGTTTCTTTCGTGCTGTTTTTATTCTAGACGATAAGAACGTCGTGAATTTTATATTTTTCCAGCGTCGAGTATCTCGTCTTTTAGAATATAAATAGAAAATTATACTTCTCTCGACGATATCCCTTAAACACGAGAAGACCATTCTAACTTTACTTCTTGGATCTCTGTTTCGAGATAGAAAAGATTAATACTTGCAAATTGACTTGTCAGACTAGACGAACTCCGTTTGCGGTTTCTAAATATTTCATGTCAGAATCTTTATATTATATATTCAGAAACCTCGAGAAAAAGAGTTTTAAAGCGGTATTTTTCTTCTTTTTTTTTAGCGATGCAATTGAGACAAGATGTATCAATAATATCTATCTGTCAACAACGATTCGTTCACACTTTCCACGAAGAAATTCTCTAACGCTAGCAAAAAAAAAAAAAAAAAAAAAAATTCACGGAACACATTCAGACTTAACATTTACGATACACAGTGCTGTGCATTGCTGGCAAGAGAACCTATAAATGATTCAAACACGTGCTTTATCGATTTATATTCCATAAAAGTATAACGAGCGATGCTTTGAGATTCCATTAATTTTTTAACGCCGTCGCGTGAAAATTTATTGTCAATAAAAAATCGATTGAAAGTCATCATGGTTATATTCTATATGGCTCTTCGTTCTCATCGTCTCCTTTAGTTGTACGCAGAGGCAATCGTATATATTATACAACTTATAATTGAAAGTCATTCGGCGCTTTAAAAGCCAAAGGATGCGTGCCTCGGCCGATATTTCAGCATATCTGTGATCAGTAGCATGTATTTCCGGGGAACAATTGTACGACCTCGCATGGCCGTTACGCATCACGAACCTGCCGTTCTGTATCCGGTTTGTATCCGGGTGATCCTAGCCAGCTTTTTGTGTTGCGTCTGATGAGGATAATCATTAACGATTTTAGTTTACTGCTCACTTTTGTTACTGCGTTTCTTTTTTTCTTTTTTTTTTTTTTTCTCCCCTCCCTCCTTCCCTCCCTCCATCGCGCGGATTTTCATCATTCAACGCGATACCATTTATTCGTTCGATTCAACATTGATCCCTCGTTTGATATTTTTTTGCAGAATAATATGCATTACGTGCGTATATATCTTTGTATCTTTCTATTGCAATTGTAATCACATTGTAAAAATGTGAAAAACTAGAACTACCGGTGAAACTATAAAAATTGGAACAATAAAATCGAAGAAAATACAATTCAAAGGGGAAAGTATGGACATTTATGATTTAATTAAAGAGACTTTATCTTAAAGCAACGATTCTTCTTTGCAATTCATTTCTATTATCAAGTTTTGTTTCTTAACACCGGAACTTTTAATATTCCTATCATTCGTATTTCTTTGTTTACTGACAGTTTAATATTCCAATATTTCTCATCGTTTCAGATACATCTTCCCACCTGGAGTCTGTAATTTTCTGAAATTTCACGATCGTTGAATTGTTCGTCTATATATTGTTGATAAATTACTGCTTGGATCTTAATGAGCCAATAGAAGTCGATCGAGTTTCATGTGAATTTACCGTGAAAGAAATCACTGTGAGAAAAAATTGTAATCATTTCCGCCACTTCGGCAACAGAGTGGAAGAATATTGAATTTATAAAAATTTCTGAAACGAGCGACGAAGAATTCTTGGATAATCGGCCGGACAATTCTGCGTTACGCCATTATTCTAATATTATTATACTTTTAAATGATCGGTCACGTTCCGCGAAATCGTCTCTTCGTCGGTTCCTTCCTTCGTCACGAAGAGATTCTCATTCTCGAATGCATAATAGTTGGTTCGTAATCGATGTCTCGTTGAACCAACCAATGTTTTCTACCGACAACAGGCTCGTTTCGTTTTGCGCCGAGCAGCGTGGGTGAAGTTATTCGAATCTCATTGTTGCTCGATTGTTCTTCTGCCTCGTGAGTCGTAAATAATTGCCTCGAGTCGTTAAGCAAGCAAGTCGGACGATATATTGTCAAACTCTTGGAAACTCGTTGATTAACTCCTTAATGTCTGTTTTTTTCCCAAATATAACGCTTTGCAATTGTTAGTTTTGGAATTGTTACAAAGGAGGTAGAAAAAGTTTACGTAGAATCTGATGTCAAACATTATGAAAATAAATAAAATAAATTGAACGATGATGTTCTGTATACAAGAAGATAATAGCTACGAATAATATTAAGACTCGTTCGGATGAAAATGATAAAAAGAGCAAAATAAATATATATGTTCTAATTTGATGATCAACTAAGAAACGGAAAGATATTTCTAAACCGAGTATTCCAAATAATAAATATAATAATTATATTAATGATTATATTAATAATACTTATTATTTAGAATATATATTTATACATACATAATAAAGCCTGATATTTCTAAATCAAGCCTCTTACGTTTAATGAGACGAAAGATATGTCACAAACTTTCACATCCAAAATCAAACAGTTAGAATGAATAAATGACTAAATACTTAGAAAGTAGAAAGTAGAGGTAAATAATTTTCTCTAAAATTTTGATTCGTACTTCTTCGTCTATCCATCAGAATGTAATAAAATAATAAATAATAAAAAGAAGTCGTTTGTGCGTCGATAACAACATGCCAAATGAAGGCACTATGCACTTAACACTTTACCGATCGGTAAATTGTTAAGCCTATCAATCGTCTATTACTTACCGCTATCGGTCGGTAAAGTGTTAAAATTTGGACATCCATATTTTTGATGAAAAAAAAAAAAAAATAATTCGAAGTTGAAAGTCGAGGAAAAGAAAGAAATGCTGTTACGTATATATAAGAGGAGAGTCTGATATTTTCGCGTTGGAGGAATATTCCTTGATTGTATTATAATCTGTCAAGAGCCTCAATTTACTCACTTGCGTAAAGTCTGCACCGATGAACGCCTGTTCCATACCGATCCAGATTGTGATCGGTATAAGGAGCTGCTGATAGGGTTTCTTCAGTTGATACGCAGTTGCTGAGAGCAATTGTATACCACTGAGCTCTTGACTGTCCACTTTCCTTTGTTTCTCGCCGTACCTGGAAGAAGAAACCCGGGGAAATTGCCATTATTCCGTCCAGATTGAATCGAAGTTTTTTATCGTGCGGCTAATTTGAGAGGTTGCTTCAAGAGAGTTTTAGGGAAGTAATCGAGAAGCCGAGATTAGAAGAGCAATCGAGACACAAAGACGGAGAGAGAGATAGCGACGCAATGCCACTTCACGAATGAAAAATTTTCAATCTGTCGATTTTGCCAACATTCTTGTCACTGTTCGCTACAATTCGATTACTTCGAACGCTGTGCACTTTCAATATTTACCACTTTAGAATTTGAAAAAGTAACATACACAAGGCAATAGAAGAAAACACGTGATAACTTCGTTCTTATTGATTTCCCGATTTTTTACATGGTTGCTTCATCGATAAAAAGGAATACATTGATGTCTGTATAGAAAGAAGAACATCTGTTATCACGTGTAATATAATGATTTTGTAAAAATTTTAATACGAAATATTAATGATACGAAATATTAATAAAGCGAAATGATTTGTAATTATAAATTCCGTGCGTGAGTTGCTTCATTTCGTAGAACGATCGAAATGTGAGTTGCGTGGTTTCACCGTAATTGTGGCCTTAAATGCAAGATAATTGCTAAAATGTTTGTGTAATACCATATTGCGAGTGTGTATATCATAACGTCGTCGTTTCGTAGTTTAATTTTTAAGCGGCTTTAGTCCAGGAAATTGAATCAAGTAAATGGCGCCACGAAATTATGCTTCAAGCCGGCCGACTATTGCGCGCCAAATACATTTACACGCTTTGTCGCGAGAATCCTGCGAGATGAAACAGGAAATTTCAGTCTTCTTTACTTCGTACAAAAATATTCGACGTTCATTTTTAATAAATCTCGAAAGATTTTCTTTAACCTTTGTCAAGATCGACATTCAATCGTTCACGTCTTTATCTTAAATTTCTAAACTCTTTTCACAGAAACTCTTGCTCGATAAAATTCATTCGATACTTTTAGCTTTCCACTTTGAAGATTTATCTGTTATATTCGACAGTTTTTTAATTCTTCCTTAGTGAATTAAAGTAATACCGTGAAATTTTTACCTTGTTAAATATCTTTCTCTAAAATTGTTAAACAAGAACAAATGCGATACAATTGTTGTCTGATGTTATGGGAAATCAAGAGCGCAGCAAGATGTTTTGCGTTAATGAAACACAGGCGCGCTGTTACGAAGAGACGTCCGACATTTTTATTTTAATATACTTGCTAATATGTCCGTTTCTTATGCCAAACAAGTAGTATCGAACGCTTGTGATAGCGAAGCCTGTCGGAGCCTTGATACACCCGTGATTCAAAATGCACGTATTGCGAAATGTTGATAGAAATCGCTGAAGTAGAACGAGCGTAGATTGATTAACAACCAGTTGGAAAACGTTAATCGCGATCGAAATACCGCGATATGTAAGAAGAATTCGTCAAAGGCAATTCGTACAAGCATTTCCTGTTTTGAAACATGAATTGTGACACGTGAAATATCAACTTTTAGATCTTTCTTTACGTTGATATGCGCGCAATGTTTTCATTAAGAACAGCTGCCTTAGCTTGCGGACATACTCTAAATAATCCTAAATAAACGAAACAAAGGAGATTTCAATTTTCACCCATCCTTCTTCGAGGATCTATTTCTTCGTTGTTTCACTTTCGCTAGAAACAAATAACCATGTGCAGAAATTTGATTTTGTGCCAAACTGCTGTGAAAAATCTGTTTGCCGCGCTTTGCCACGAAATTTCTAACAACAGACGAGGAGATACGTTCGTAATCATCGTATATATTCCAATTCTTCCGATCGTCAGATTTCATTTTCATCGCGAGTTTCGACGCGGCGGCAAAGTAATCCAACGCTTAATGAGCAACGAAACTTCACATTTACACGACACGGGCTCATTAAAACGGGCGTTCGTCTTTCAAAGGCAAAAGTCCCGTCGGCTGAGAGTAATTTCACGAGTGGCGCAACGTAAGATTCTGAGCCGTAGTTTCGCTGTACTTCGGCATTCGGCTCGTTCGAACCGGACACGAAACGCTTGAAAATACACCATTGGAATCTCATAGAGGCACACAGGGCAAAATATAATTCTCCCATCAAGAGAATTCCCTCGACACGCGTGTTAAAACTTTACGCGCGCATACCGAATGTTTCATGAAACTGGATCAACTGATATTATATGCTCGTGCTTATGCTGCTCGATGAAAATGTACGTGCCGTTTTCTATACCGAATTCCACCTAAATTCCGAATTTACTTTACGGTGAGTAAGACTGAGGATAATCTAACGTTGAAAACGGTAGAAAATAGACGACAACGTTGAAATTGAACTTGAACTTTTTCGAAATTAAATAGATTCCAATGACGAACGACCTGGTATACATATAAATAAGTACTGTGTATATATTTCTGTAATTCGCAAAAAAAAAAAAAATGATTAAAAAATAATTTCGTGACTTTTACGATGGAAAAAACGACTTCGAAACAAATCTACAAAATTATATTTCCACTGTCTGTCCAAATATCCACTTCGCTGACTGTCAAGTCCTCTGTGTCGTCTGAAACCATCGAATGAAATTTCGCCCGCCTGCCCACCCCCCTCCACCCCCGCTGCCTTTTTAAAAGCTGTATATCGACCGATTCACGCGAGACACCGTGTGTACACGTATCTACGCACGTATAGAGCGGTAAGCGTGTACCTGGTTTCCCGACGAAGGCTGGCTACGTTCGTTATACCTCGGCGAAAAACCGGTTCACGTTTCTTTTCGCGGGTTTTTTTCCACCGAAAGGAAATTTCAAATTCAACCAAGAGAACGCCGAAGAGAAGCGCGAATCACGAGCGTGCAACGCAGACGGAGAATAGAAGGGGGTGGTTGGATCATTGTACCGAGTATCTGGTAGCCGCGATTTCGAAGGTCGATAATTGAAAGAGAGAGAGAGAGAGAGAGAGAGAGAGAGAGAGAGAGAAATCGCGGAAGTCACCGTGGCAAGCCGTGTTCTCCAGCCGAGAAGAAGGCGAACACTCGTAAAAGAGCCGTTCAACAGAATCCGGTAAATTATCCTGGCCGCTAAATTTAGCCGCGGAACACTTCGGAATACGATCTACCCCCGAGGGATCTGAACGATCAACAGCCAGAAAACAGCCGCTGCAATGAACGAACCGGCCGGCCGACATCCGAGGAAGAGCAGCCGAGGTTTTTAGATTCGCTCGCCGTCGCCTCGGGCGACGTTTGCCAATTTGTAAAATAAATTTTCAACGGCCTGGTGTTAAACGACCGTGCCCATCTCACCGTGTTCACCATCCCGAGACGTGTACGTGTTCACCACGTGAGAGAGTGTTGGGTATGTTTGTATTTCTGAAGATTCTTGCAAGGCAAGGTAATTCGCGAGGGAACGATTCTTTTTCTCTCTCTCTCTCTCTCTCTTTTTGGTGAATTGGCTTTGGAGTGACGTGTCGTCAATTGTAGGACGTATTACGCAATGTCTGTCGGTAAATGTTCTGTTGTTGTTCAATGGCTGGACGAAGGAGCAGACATCAGAACGTGGAACAAAATTCACGCGAACGATTCTTCTGTCAAGATCAAACAGAAACAGAATCTATAGAATTTCTTTCGATTTAAAATCACGCACGTTCGTACAGGTATAAAAGCATCTAATTGTCCCAACAACACCTAAACAAATACAAATAAAACGAATGGTACCTCTACTTTTGCAACTATTTAATACCACAAAAATATCCTTTCCTACTTTGTGTTGAATTCTCGAAGCTCGTCGAAACATTTTGCAATAGTATCAGCTATTGGTCGAAACGAGTTTCGCTAGTTGTGTGTATCAAGGGACAAATATATTCCGGCCAATTGACAAATATATGCTTCGTACTGTTTTGAGAAAGTTTCGAAACTCGTTTGAGCCTGAAAATACGACGAATTTCATACAACCGAGAGAGAAGGAACCTGGTCGACAAAAATCAGAAGAAACGCGATCGTAATGAAACGTTTAACGGGACGCGTTCATGGTTCACGGTTGGCTTCGTTTTCAACGCTAAATTTTCGCAGAAATGGGACTCGAAGCGATTCTCTGAATCGGACTCGAGAACGGGAGTAAATTAATGATCCGGCTGTACGCTGGACGTCTGATTAATCGAAAGTTTGCCGGTGAGGATTTACGTAAACTTAGTTACGCGAAAATCGTTCTGTATTGTCTCTTTCCTCTTGAACTCGCCGGCATAATCTCTATTTTTGACGACGAATGACGAACAAGTTCCACGTCAAACTTATCATTCATCTTCGTACGATCTTTTATTAAGTAGTTCCGTTTGAAAACACGCGAACGTCAATAGACTTTTTTTTGTGACAACCATTGGATCATTACATACGACTTACGAAATCAGCTTTTGAACAGCTTTTTTAACATCGTCTGCTTATAAACGTAGGAAATCTTTCAAGAATCAAACAGCTGAATATCGCTATCAAAGACCATGCAAATTCACGTTGATTAACATAGTTCCCAAGATGAGGGGAAGTCGCAGATAAAATCCTCCCTTTCAGAGATCTCATCGACCGCCACGAGTCAATGTTCACATTTGCAGACCTAATAATACATACTATTCTTCCGGTAAAGCGCGTAGATTCCTACTATTTCAACATTTAAGTAACGTACTTTGCACCTTCGTGTAATTTAATGAGGAAAATAGGACAGATCACTTACATACTGATTTCATCATTCATGATCTATAAAACTTAAATATCTAAATATCTAGATTAATAATTTTTAATTTAAATTTCTGTATTACATACACAGGAATCAATGTTTACATTTATCTAATAGTACATGTTATTTCTCCGGTAAAGCGTATATATGTATGTACATCACGGTTTCTGCTATTTGAATATTTTATGAAGTTTCATTTAATTAAGATATATTTTTCTATATCTATAAACCTTAAATATCTAAATATCTAGATTAATAATTTTTAATTTAAATTTCTGTATTACATACACAGGAATCAATGTTTACATTTATCTAATAGTACATGTTATTTCTCCGGTAAAGCGTATATATGTATGTACATCACGATTCCTGCTATTTGAATATTTAATGAAGTTATTTATTAAGAATATTTTTATATCTATAACTTAAATATCTAAATATCTAGATTAATAATTTTTAATTTAAATTTCTGTATTACATACACAGGAATCAATGTTTACATTTATCTAATAGTACATGTTATTCCTCCGGTAAAGCGTATATATGTATGTACATCACGATTCCTGCTATTTGAATATTTAATGAAGTTTCATTTAATTAAGTTATATTTTTGACTTTTTAAGTTGCCTCTTTGAATTTAATCGAGAAATCACCAGATAGGACAGACCACTTACATACTGATTTTATTATTCATGATCTATAAAACTTAAATATCTAATTATCTAGATTAATAATTTTTAATTTAAATTTCTGTATTACATACACAGGAATCAATGTTTACATTTATCTAATAGTACATGTTATTCCTCCGGTAAAGCGTATATATGTATGTACATCACGATTCCTGCTATTTGAATATTTAATGAAGTTTCATTTAATTAAGTTATATTTTTGACTTTTTAAGTTGCCTCTTTGAATTTAATCGAGAAATCACCAGATAGGACAGACCACTTACATACTGATTTTATTATTCATGATCTATAAAACTTAAATATCTAATTATCTAGATTAATAATTTTTAATTTAAATTTCTGTATTACATACACAGGAATCAATGTTTACATTTATCTAATAGTACATGTTATTCCTCCGGTAAAGCGTATATATGTATGTACATCACGATTCCTGCTATTTGAATATTTAATTAAGTTATATTTTTGACTTTTTGAGTTGCCTCTTTGAATTTAATCGAGAAATCACCAGATAGGACAGACCACTTACATACTGATTTCATCATTCATGGTTTATAAATTTCAATTGTCTACTGGCCAAGTATATCTAAATTTTGGATTTCAATTGAATACTTTTGTACACATACGCGCATCGAATCTACACGTCGCTCTCTTGTCAAATACAACTCAGTTTTCCTACGACGTCATACGTATCGCTGACTTTCTAAACTAAACTGTCTTTTGTCTATGTATATGTGTATATATATATATATATATATTGTACATCGTGAGAAACCAGAAACATTGACACGAGATTGCGTCGAACGTCAAATATTATTCGTTCGATCCTGGACTGTGATCGTGCACGGCGCGAATGTCAACGTACGAGCGAACGTCATGCACGTGAACATTCTAACTAGAATGTGTCAGCCTGTAAACATTAAACAAGCCATCAGCTAATCCGAATACATAATTCAAGAATGTCTGACTCATATATGTCCGGTTGTACTGCAGTCCGGTTGCACAGCTACTTGCGTGTGATCTAACGATCGGAGGAGAGAGAGAGAGAAAAAATAAAAGGAAGGAAGAAAAGAGGAGAGGAGAGAAAAAAAGAACAATCTACAGCCGGCCGATCGTAAATATGTCGCAAGCTGGAATAAACTATTAGTGGACCGTTAATCGATCGTAAATATATGCATGGAGAACGTACGCCAGCGTGAAACCGTTCGCCAAGATAAAGCAACGCCGAAGCCTTTGGCTTCTGTCGAGCGCAAGGTCGCTCAGGTTTCCGGCCACCATATCTGCGAGGTACGCCGAGCTCTACAGATTTAATATCGATACGTGCTCGAATTTTATCGAACGTCACGTACGAGAAACGTGAATCATTTTCTTTCCTGGGAAAAACCGAAACTTCGTCTTCGGCGCGGTGATATGGAGGGGGAAACGTTCCGGAGGGAAATGATCGTGGTAATTGGTCATCTGATCATTCTTCGTGCATTTATAAGGGAAAAATATATGCGCAATGATGCGCATGAAAGTATAAAATACCCGAAGCAAAGCGCTGGGTAGATAGATACACATTATTTCCAGGGAAATGTCTATTTTGGTTTCATTTCTTTAGTTGCGCCGCAGAGAAATTGCCAGTCTAGCGATAAGACGATGTCCAGTGTAGTATTTTCTCTCCTTTCTTTTTCTTTAAATTATGTTTGAAAAAAAAAATTTAGACTTTAATATATATTTCTTTTTTTATTTTAAATATAAGTTTATACTTTATACTGAAGGAGAAAAAGAATTATACCTTGAAATTTAAATGCAATAGGAATTTGCTTCGTTCGCTACATGCAAACACTCTTCAAACGCATTAAATACACGCGCACGATGTATAAATCTCTCTTCTTTGTGTATGTTAGATTATTTTTTAATGTCGGTGGCACACTTTTCATTTAAATTGCGATAGAATAGCGACACAAATGCATTTTTAGGTTTCACGTGTACGAGCAGTGGGAATTCTTAATTAATGGAAATTACATTTTGCGTCGCTATGATTTATGTCACGGTCCCACGATACTCCATTCAATCGATGAAAGAGACGATATCATAATTGCATACTGAAGGCGCAGATAAAATGCGACACAAGTATCGCTGGCGTATACAAACGGGATACCTTCACGGGCAAATAATTTATTGTTCGCGTTGCCTTGATGATACAGGAAGCACGTAGAATTAAAAAGAATACGTAAACAACAAACTGAAAATAAATATCAATAAATAATATTCCAGCTACGATTTTTAGTGACTCGCAAATCTATTATCTAGATACGTGTTAAGTAAAATTTTCAAGTTATTTTGCACCGTATTACGTGAGAATGGGATCCTTTGAATTTTTTTCTTTCTATCTATGATAAATATCAATAAATAATATTCCAGCTACGATTTTTAGTGACTCGAAAACTATTATCTAGGTATATATTAAATAAAATTTTCAAGTTATCTTGCACCGTATTACGTGAGAATGGGATCCTTTGAATTTTTTTCTTTCTACCTAGCGCAACACCGTGAACAACGAAAGCAAATACGTCCCTCTCATTCGCAAGTAAAATGAATCTCGAGAAAAGAATGTCTTTCTCTCGTGTTTTCTCGTGTTTTTTCTTTTTTTTTTTTTTGCAAAAATTTTTTTCGCCGATTAATCCATCGACGATAAAAGTCAGTATTGCCCTAAGACAACATTTCATTTGTCATTTTTCTTTGTGGAATTTACAACACTGAATTCTATTTTTTTTTTTTAATATGGTGGTTGCAAAAGGGAACTTCAAAGATTTGCTTGATATCTTTCTTGTTACTATTTCTCCTTTCGATTAGATCGTAATATCTTACGGATCGATGCAAAGACGTTTATAATAAACTGTTTTTTTATAACGAGGAAACTTTTTCTTAGAATTTATATTATTTAATATTTTAATATATATTTAATATATTATTTAACATAATATTTATATTATTATATAACGAGGCAACTTTTTCCACGTTTCTTAGAATTTATATTATTTAATATATTAATATATATTTAATATATTATTTAACATAATATTTATATTATTATATAACGAGGCAACTTTTTCCACGTTTCTTAGAATTTATATTATTTAATATATTAATATATATTTAATATATTATTTAACATAATATTTATATTATTATATAACGAGGCAACTTTTTCCACGTTTCTTAGAATTTATATTATTTAATATATTAATATATATTTAATATATTATTTAACATAATATTTATATTATTATATAACGAGGAAACTTTTTCCACGTTTCTTAGAATTTATATTATTTAACATACGTTTTTCTAGAATGGCTAGTTCCTTAACTCTGATAAAAGCTTTTAATTCTCGTTAATGTTTAACTGCGGTCAGTATTTGTTCGAGCATTTTTTTTATTATCTGGAACAGCACAGAGTGACCAGACCTAAATCAATAAAGACACGAGTAAAATCCAGTGACAGAACGTTCCGACTGATCTAATGTGCAATTGCAACACTAGTTGCGACCACTGTGCTCGTAGTAGAACTCAGTCAGAATGGCGATTGCAGAATCATTGCAGGTGTTACGAATCTTTCATTCTACTTCCACCGTTAAGTTAAGGAATACCGACACACCGCGAGAGTGTTATTTTATTATATAAGAGGCGAACATGATGCGCGTGTTGCTCACGAAAGTATTCGAACATTCGTACAAACTTTTCACAAATATGTTACACATATGCGTGCAACACGTAACAACATTTTGAAATTTCACAATACCGCGACAAGCTTCGACTATCACGACTTCATTGATAAAGTTTGAAGCAAATTATACAGACGATGCGCCAGCAATGCACTATCGTTCATAAACATTTGGATCGACGCTTTGCTCGATTTATAGCGAATAATTCGAACGATACGATACGAAAGTAATTTCGAATTTTATTCCCTTTACTTATTTGCTCACAGTTATTTCTGTATTTAATTGCCAGATATAATCGATTATCAACTTTCAACCGACACAGCATCGTATAATTCTCGCAGTAAGACACGAAATTTCACGATTTCAGTGTTTCGCGTAGTATCTCCACGCAAAGTATACATACGTAAAAATGTCTTTTTTATGACAGCTGCCGGAATTTATGACAACTTTCGGCGAGCTGTTCTCACCTGTGATCACCCTGGCTATAACGCGCGCAAAAACAAAAACGAGAGAAAATCTAGCGTTATTAAGCGCCATTATAAGCGCCGACCGCGGTACCAGCGGTCGTAACAATGCAGCAAGGTCAGCGAGAATCGCTTTATCTCGGGAGGAAAGAATAAGAGGCGGCTAGGAGTTGATGGAAACGGCCTGACGAAGTGAATCGGAAATTCCGACCAGCCTCTGTGCGCAGCCATCGTGCGTACAATTTTCTCACTGACGATTCTTCTGCTTATTTCAACATGTGCATAGGGAATTGCTTGTGAACCGTTATAACACAGTATGCACAGTACGAATCGCGCTCGATTGAAGTACAGACTTTGAACGATAAAGAACCAGGCGATATGAGACGATACGATACGCTCGGCATTATGTAGTTTGTGTGTTAGTTGTAACAAGAGTAGTAATACAGAGAACAATACGAGATATTCATATCGACGCCGCGATCATATCGACTGAATGCCGTTTTTCATGTATTTATGGGAAATTTTTAAACAATACGGACGTAAAAACATGCATGTAAATGTTCAGAGAACAGCTCTATTTAGACTTCACTTCTCTGATTACGTTCGCGAAGATTAAAGAAACGCAGGAAAAAAAATCCACAGTCGCGTTGTAATTACGCGTTGATCGATCACACCGTTATCTAATTCTCGCAAATTCTATTGGAAAAGTTTAACAAATACAGGAAACCTGCTCGATATCCGAGTCCGTAATTGTAAAATCGTTTACAATTTACGCATAGACAGAAGATTATTCCACGTGTGAAAATAATCGTCACATTCACCGAATATATTACATAATCTGTAAAAACTACTTACAGAGATTCGTTACGAAAAGGAAAAATTCTTCTTCGAAAGGAAAAGTCTTATAATTATAATCACACATTCCGTGACTATGCGAACCGTAAATAGCAATACGTAAGTTGAATTGAGAATTACTGTTAAGAAATATTATTCTAAAAACGAGTCACATATGTACAAAAATGAGTTAGCATATATATATATATATATATATATATATATAAAATTATATAATTACGCAATGTTAAGAATTACATACAAAAAGAATTAACTGAAAAAGTCTGTTTGACAAAATTAGAAATTAATAAACTATCCAAAAGAAGCTCTAAATTATATAAATTATTTGGAAAACCTAAGTAAGTTATAATTTCGTTAATTTGCCTTTAAAAAAGGATTTTTAATAAACGCCAAATTTCTAATCACAGTTTGACAGAACACTGTACACGAAAATTAGATACAGAAGAAATTGAAATCAATCATCGATCGGCGTAAAAATACACACACACGTGTGTCTCATTATCATTACAATTATCAATGGAAAATGCTAGCTGGAAAATATACAGTTATATCTTGGTAATAATTTGCGCGCAAAGCGTTTACCTCGTTTCGGTATTACGGAGGATCGTCGGTGTGATCGATTGCAAATTAATCATTCCGAGAATCGGAATTCCAACGAAATCGCAGAATCACCAGACGTGCAATATGTTTCACGCGCGGCACGTGGAATAACTAATATGTTGCACGCTGCTGCTGTTTATGCAGGTGAATCGACCTGAGGATGGATTGAATGTTCATCAATGCCGGAAATCGAAAGTGCATCAAGTTTCTGGCACAAGATACACCTTTCTCTTGGCGACTATATCGACGACCGTACAGACGATGATGCTAAGGAATATCTCGCTACATTGAAATACGCATTACATACAGAGTGTCTGGTTTAAATAGAAATCAAATTAATCCCTAACAATTGAGGTCCTCTGTAAGTGAAGATTGATCTTCTTGTTCACTTCGGCTAGATGAAGGACTGGTATATTTCGAAATAATTTCATAATCTGAACGAAGATATACAAATGTAAAATCGAATCTGACAAAACTCTGGAACTCTTTATCTTCGTATTATTCGATATAAATATCTTCCGCTAAATGAAATACAGAGTTCAGAAGAGAGGATTTATACGAGATCAAACAACTTTTCACCCGTTCTTGTATAATATTAATATTCCCCGATGATGTAATAATTTCCAAAAAAAAAAAAGAAAAAAAAAGAAGAAACGTTTGATTTCGCGTGATCGCACGAATCTCGTGACGTATCGATATGAATATCGTGACACGGAGGAAAAGAGTAATTTTTCTAACCGATCCGATATTGTGAGGCACAATCGTAAATCGGTGTACAATTATCAACACGAGATTTATATCTGGCCGATTCTATGAATGAAACAAGGGTCCACGGTAATACACGGCATGTAACAGTCTAGCATTTACGTAATTCATAAAGAATCATAAAATTTGCATTCTAATGATCCTTTTTTATTCACGCTCAGCAAAGTGCAGCCATAAATATTTATGTGATGAAACTCAAGACGCGATGCATGTGTAATAGCGTGTGTTTCCAAACGCTATCAATGCCCTTTCTAATTACTATATAATAATCCTACCTGAAAAATCTTACGAAATTGGCCACGAGCATTGAACACGATTTATACCAATTTATTACCAACTTTCGAATATTCGATAGGATTCGTTACCCTCTTTCGTGAAATTTGTACCAGTAGCTTAACCATAATACGCTATAATACATTCCGTATTATGAGCAAAGCAAATTTTCAGATTTAGAGAAACGGCATGTATCGATGATGAAATTTATCCTTGAATAATCCTTGAATAAGTGTGCTTTTGGCGTTAAGAGTGGTTTTATGGATTTCTGCAAATTTATTATTTCCCCTGTAATTTCATCGTAGTTTCTATAATTTTTATAATCTTCGTAATTTTCTAATTGCATTACATCTTTATAGGTTCGTAATTATACAACGTCTATAAATTATAGACAAATGTGATGTAGTGTTGCGATCACCTCGCAATTTTTTTTTTCTTTTTTGTTTCCCCGTTACGGTTTAATAAAACCACGGAAATGTGAAATAAAGATGCAGTAATAGCGGCAATTAAATATGGAAAAAGACTCGCAACTGCAAACGTCAAAGTTATGCGAGCAGATGAAATTCTACAAATACTGTGCCTACGTGCACAGAAAACATCCTTATCTCCCTTTATAGATCCTCGGATTCAACAGCAGAGTGATAAAAATAGCCTCTCTTATTCATCTTCGTGAGTTTGCGAAATTGAAAATTCCGATAATAGCGAACAGCGAAAACACTGAAAATCTGAATCGTGCCGATGATGCTCGACGAACCTTCCTTCTCATTCGCGTCACGCGCAAATGATAAAAAAAAAAGAAAAAAAAAAAACGATCGCGCGATGATTTATTTTCCATTGACACGCGTGTTGGATCACGCGTGAGATCCTCCCAGCGAACAGAAGTGTCGTCACCGTTTTCACGTTCGCGTATAGGAAGAGATATCTCTCTCGCGAATCTAACAAAAACGGAAGGTCAGACGCATTAATTATGAATGAAAAACGGCAGAGTGCTCGATGCATACGCAAATGCCGTGATCGGTGACGAAACGTCACGAGTGCCAATAAAAGAACATTATAATAGAAAAAAGAAGAAAAGAAAAACAGCGTTCTCGCGCACGAGCCATTAACATTTTTAGCGCCGATATATCATTAGAACGTTGCCAACGTCCGGATAAGAGGACAGACGTCCTTGGTGAACGATACGACGGCTAGTATGTACTGTTATGAAAAGGCAAAAATCATGTTGCTCCGCGTGTGTGTATGTGTACAGACAGCACGTGATTGAAATGCAAATGACGACGTCCGACGATCGAAAAAGAAGAGAAAAAAAGAAAAAATTCTGTGCAGCCGGCGAATGCTTAGCTAGAGACTTAGTGTCGTTTGGTCACGAAGTCACGAAGTCACCAAGAGTCATGAAATCAGTCCGGGCTCGAAATGATAAATCTCGAATGACGGGGGCCGGCTCGCTCATATGACTCGATCATTTGCCGGAAACCGCTCGGATCGAGTCGTTGGCGCCATCACGTTCTACACGAGAAGTTTCGCG
This sequence comes from Tetragonula carbonaria, assembly GCA_032399595.1. Lineage (NCBI taxonomy): Eukaryota > Metazoa > Arthropoda > Insecta > Hymenoptera > Apidae > Tetragonula > Tetragonula carbonaria. The sequence continues at coordinate 5,724,608 of JAUCRC010000008.1, forward strand.
AATAACGGCATTTGTATGCTGACAATATTCATTGATAATTGTTGCAATACCGTGCAAACATCATCGGGAAATTTCTACATTGATTAATCATTAGGAAATACTTTGCGTTATATGGGAACGTATCTCCGACTATATGTGCGCTATATGATACTATCGGTTTGTGAATCTTTTGACGACGAAGTTTTGAATTAAATGTAATATTGTTTAATAAACAAAATAAATAAATGACAAAGAAGATGAAATAAATTTGATGTTTCATTTGGCACATCAGAGATATACGTAACGAATTCAACTCCTAAAATGTCCATCTGATTCTGCTTGGTCGATTGAGCTTTCAATTCGCTGTTCACTTATTTCTTATGTTTTTTTTTTTTTTTTTTATCATTTTTGTAACAATATACGTAACTAGCGAACCAATTTACGCAATGCAAGGTAATGTCGCATTTAATATTCTCGTGATAATGTTATCGTTTCATATTAATCATTCCTTCGTGCAAGAATGTATAACGAAAACCGTCGAGTGTCATGAATATCTATGTACGTATTATTGCTGTTTTAACATTATGTCAATGTTAAAACATTTAGATTAAGCAGCGCTTGTTGACGAATATACCAATGCGAATGATTCAAACATTTGAACATTTACGAAGTGTTAGACACATTCTGTTTGATTCCGTGTTTACAAATAACACGCTGATAGTTTCAATCGATCGTCTTCCGGTCGGAAGAGAAAAATTCTTAATAACTTCATCGCATCTATTTATACAGTGAAATTTTTTTACATAATCGAAAATACTTTACACTTTCTTCTTCTTTCTAGAACTCGTCTTATAAAACGTATTTCGACGAAACACGCTTCTCCATTATGTTCTCTCTTTCTCTGTCTTCAGAAAGGTATAAATAAGACGTGACAACCGAGTAAATAAATGTACGAGCGTGGCAAGGAACGTTGTATATAATTACAACGTCGAGTAGAAATCGTCCCGAGGAAATTCCTATATCATGCTAATTTCCTTACGCATACAATTTCAAACTGCTACAACAGATTCGTTGAAATTTACAAAAGCAACGTCACGTCCAATTCTCTTTCTACGGAAAAAGCCCTTTTATATAATCCGAATTTCCATACGTTCTCCATTTTGTTTTTACCCTTGCATCACGCAATTCTTCTTACCATATATAATAAACGGATTCTAATTATGTTCAAGCTCGAGAAAGTTTGAGAATAATTTGCTACAAATTACTATATCGTACAAGCATCTTCAAATATCCAATGTTGAGGAGAAAAAAAATGTTTATATGCTTGTTCCACTGTAAGAACAAGTAACATTATGATAATCGATCTTTCGAAAAACAGATAAAATATCTGATCAGTTAGATCAGACGAAAAAGCACTCACAGCTCAAGCAATGCTACATTGTACATACACAGTTGACGGTACAAATTGAAATTTTAAAAACTCTCTTTCGAACACGCTCTTTCTGCTTTTAGTCTTATTTAAAATTCCGGTTATTGTCATTTTTTTTTTTTTTTTAAGCGGTGAAAAGGTTTCTCGAAATTGAGACTCAGCGGCGCGCGATGCACGCGTTATACGTATACAACGCACGCGGAGATTTCAATGCTGGCAACAGCCAGAAATTTATCAGGTTTTAATAAGTATAAATTGCGGCGGGTGGTTGTGTAACCGGCCGTGCTTCGATGCATCCATCCCGCGTCGGATGTACGCTATTTTGTAATCATGAGCAGAGCAATGTTTATAGCGATTCTGAACGGGAGAAGGGGAGGGGATCTTGCACGGATCTCGCGCGATACACGCTTATTAAGGTGCGCGTTTCGTAATACTCTTGGAAAAAAACACTACTACTGTCTTTTTTCTCGCTCTTTTTTTTTTCTTTTTTTTTTTTTTTCTTCCGTTATGTGGGCGAGTTTTTCGAAGAAGCGTCCTGCCACCGGAAGCTTCTGGAAAAACTCGATTCAGCCTAGTAGAGACTTGCATGTAGTTACACATTCGCGGCCATTGATAAGCACGTGTTCTAACTGTGTTCAATGTCACTTTCCATCGAAAATTCTATTGGACTAAAGATTATTTTACTGAAAGGAGATTATCTTACTGACTCGTCGAAAAATACGAAAGCGATGATCTTCAATGGGTCCTGGACTCTGAACGAGAAGAAATTACCTCGTAGGAAAGAATAATTCTATAATCGAATTGATCGAACGAAAATTATCATGTAAAAACATGTAATTACGCTTGGAGGAAAAAAAGGAAAGAATTTTCAATTCATTTAATTGACAAAATAAATCATCCATGCGTTCAGAAGGACCGTTCTAATCGTTTCGACTATATATAATAAAGAAAAAAGTCACTCCATAAAAAAGAAAAGAGGCGATCGAGTTCTAACAAAATGAAAAACAAACATTTTTATGTGTTACGTGTGAAGTATAAACTTTCGAGGATCAAATAAAATAAATAAAACACATCGGGGATTTTTTTTCTTGTTGGTAAAATAAAACCTCAACCGTTAACGAACAGGCGTTATATCTCGAAGCACGTTTTTTGTTAACACCTACCTGTTCAAAGAATATGTATAATTAATTTGGCCGTAGGCAAACTACCAGGGGAGTACCCGACAGCATCATCATCATCATCATCATCATCATCATCCATTCGATTAAAACACGAGGCTTTTTTCTTTCTACTATTTTCCTCTACTATTTTCTATACCGATAGTGTTCTCAGTCATTTGGAATTCGTTTCTTCAAATGCTCTCGGAGTTTCGATCTTTCTTTGTTGTAACACTGTCATATTACTATCCGGCACGGGGAGAATGATTTTATATTTGATCAGACGCCCGTCTGCGTTTTTTCAACGCAAAGCTTCTCTCCTTTTTTTTTCCTTTTTTCTTTCACTTTTTTGTCCGAAGCGAATCCGTGCAAGGTGAAACGGTTTTGACATTGATTTCTAGAGTAAGCAACTTCGTTAACCTACATCCCAGTTAGAAAACCAATTCATCTCGCGTCTCATTTTCTCGTCGGCTTTCTTCACTCCCAAACGTTGCGAAAATTGCAAAATTTTCTTTGAATTTCCAGTGTCGACACCGCGAAAAGTTTACGTAAATAAAGTTTACGTAATCTGATAATAGGCACAACGAGCAGGAATGTAACTAACACTCGATATTTCGCGGTTTCTAGCTATTGGAATTTCTATAACAATTACATTATGCCTGATAAAGTGAGGTTTGTTACAAGTTTTTGACACAGAAACCGCCATTTTTCAACGAGGCAATGATTCATCAAGTTCAGCTGGAAATAAAACGTAAAACATTTGAAAGATTACGAACGATTAAAGTTTCTAAATCTGAAAGCCAATTGAGATTACACATGTTTAAAATTTGACGATTTACTTTACTGCTCTAAAAAAAAGAAAAGAAAAAGTGTATCAGTTATTTAACGAATAAACTAAAATTAAAAATATATATAGATATGCTTGAGTACTGATACTTCAAATCGTACATCATAAATATTAATTGTCAATCGAGGGAAAATTTCGTCTTGTATCCATAACATCGATTAAGATATCATTTTCGAGAGTAAATGAAGATAAAACATCTGTTTTGGGTAAATTTCATCGTCCAACTATCTATCATGCATGATCGTTCGACTTTATCGTTCCATTTGTTTTTTTCTCCTCTGTTTTCATTTTCCATTATGCTAATCTTGAAAGACAAGCAGCGATGAGTTGCGGCAGTGAATCACGAACAATGACAATTTTTTTTTTTTAAATTGATGAACAAGAGTTCAACAACACTTGTTTTGTATAGATTAGAAAATCTTGTCTGTACTTTCAGTCGAGTATTGAGTGATCTTTTGGATTAGAGTCACTTAAGATCGGCGTACTAAACAAGATAAAAAGAAGATCAAATAGAAACTAGTCGATAATAGTAAAGTTAAAATTCTGTTCCGCGTCGGAGAATGTTTTACAATGTACAGTTTGTTCCTAGTTTAAAATCACTTACTTTAAAATGCCAGAAATCTCACAATTTGCAAACACCACATGCACAAACGCAATACGATACAACAAGTGGAGAATTTGAGTTTGAAACTGACTATGCCTTCGAGTGTGAATAATAAATATTAAATTAGTTCGTCATTCTAATTTCCGATAAATATGCAATAAAATTGTATATTTTAAAATTGTATATTTTCTCGAGTCTCTTAGCGCTGTGTTTTTCCTTTTTTTCTTCTTTTTGTTTTTTCCTTGAATTTAAAAACTGTATAAACGAAATTTCTATGCAAGACGAACCGTAAGTGAAAACGTAATTACATATTTTTAAAAACCATTTCCTTCGATAATTGGGCTCTGGCCTAACATTTTAGATACCTTTAATAACGTCGAATTATATGTTTCGCAAAATGAAAAAAGAAGAATCCTTGTAAATACAAAGTCGCAGTTAAATATGAAATTGAATTGAGAATAACTTCCAACAACGGAAACAGAAAACTATAGGGTTTCATCGGCCATTTCGTTAATCTTCGTTTCAGAGACGAGTGGGATATTTGTTTAATCTATTTAACGTAATTTATAATGTAAATTAAAATAAATTTGTACTTGAGGTAAGGCACCAAGGTGTGCTAGACTTCGAGAAGCTTCGAGTGTTTTCTCAATAATAAACGGAAGATTAGCCCGTGTTAAATGATTTTCGCGAAGCCTCTCTCTGATTCATCGATATTAAATATTGACATTACGGAGGGAAACGATCCAGGGAGCCAGCGATTATGTCTTAACATTGTTCGTTGTTCAAGTTCGCCATGGATATGCACGCTTAATGAAATCCTTCGGAGGGTATCATAAGAATCCCGACGTATAATTTACCTCGAGTTCTATATGTGATTTAAAAAAAAAAAAACTTCTATATGCGTCTAAACTCATGTAACGTATGTCGTACGAAAACGACAACTTGCGTTCTTGTTGCACTTCTGATTTAAATGCAAAACGTATTCGTGCATCCTTGAACGTTTAACGATCGATTATAAACACTATAGAAAGTACTCCTTTCCCAGTCATTTACATATAAAAATCGTTGAATAATTTTTGCATGATGGAAGCCTTAATTATAACAATTTTCTAAAGAAAAAGAAAAAAAAAAGAAGAAAACCTTGCAAAGAATGCGTGGAGAGTAGCTAATGTAGTAATTCGAAAACAATTCTTCGATAATTTCCCGAAGAAAAAAAAATATTGTGAAATACAAGGTAAATTGATAAGCATTGAATCAAGTATTGCAGTTATACCACTTATAAATAATTAGCAAATGATTTTTCAAACACGCGGCTGTATTCTAATATTTCGTCATATTGATTGTGAGTCGTCGAGTCCAGCTATTCAATATATCGCCAATCGTAACGATTGCGAAAGAAACGTACAACAGCTGGCAAAAGTTACTGCATATTTACGTACTAGTTATTTATTTAATACATGTTTAATAATAATTTGAAATCATCATTTTAAAACGTATAAAGAATCAAAGGCGCTCACGCTGAACGAATGACTGATCTTGTCTCGATACTTTTATGAGTGAGTTTGTAATTTTTATACATATTTTTCTTTAGATATGTTCCAAACACTTTATCAATATAATCGTGATAGTTGAGCCTTGTTCTTGTACTAATTGTAAATTTCAGAATATTTTATATCGCAAGCCGCGCTTGCCATATATTCATAGAAGATTTCAACAAGTAAGTATTCAACTACGTACTCAGATATTTTCATGAGTTACTGTACACACACACGTACACACAGCGCGTAATAAGAGGGTATTTATTGCGGCTACTTGAGTCATCCAGTATTAAATTATCAACGATAAATAACGCGAATGCAATTCCTCAACATGATCATCATTATCTCGAAGAATTTCTTACTTTGTATTTGCTCCCCGTCTATTACGACTGGCAGCCGACATTTATGTCCAATATTAATCGCCGGTCAAGGCAGAGGTGAAAAATTAAAGGTCGACAGATAGAGAGTGGAAAGTTGCGTTACACGTCTTACGGGCCAATCGCGCACGTGTAATCACGTTATGATGGCACTCACCTCGAGAGAGGATCGACGAACAGCGCGACGATGATCACAGCAATGACGACGCAGGTTAGATAAATCGCAGAAATTTCGTAAATCTCGGATTCTGGAGGTCGGTCGAGGGTCTCGTGGCCTCCGTTGCCAAGGACACAGAAATCGGCGCCGCAGAGCTTGATTTTGTCCCAATTCGTGGTACTGTTGCCACCACCACTGCTGAACTCTCCCCCACTGAGTACTTGGAATCCAAGCAAATAAGAAATTTCTGGTTAGAGGAAGAAATATAAACGTAGCATTGCTAAAGTAAAAAAAGAAAAGATTTCAGTGGGAATTTGTACTGTAATACGGTAAAAAAAAAAAAGAAATACAAGAAATAAATCTTGATCTATGGTGAATATGTCGTAACAATCTTCAGGTTGTGGCGTTAATGTAAATCTTCTTTTTCTTATTTATCATATCTTTCGTATTTTTTTGTAGAAACTGCAGATTGTTTTATAACAATTGTCTTATTCATCGTCAAAAAAAAAAAGAAAAATCTTCGAACTGTTACTGTCTGCTACGAGAAAAAATATCGTATTTCATGCCTCTTATTTACGTATATCAATTATTCTTTTCTTCTATTTCTTTGTTCGTCGTTTTGTTACATCTCGTGAGAATTCAATGGATATACGCAAACAGATGTATTTGAAAAAAAAAAGAATTCAAATGATCGACGCATTACGTGGAAGACCAATAGGAAATACAAATCAGAAGAACGGGATCTCAAACGAAAATGTATCTTATCTCTACAAGCATAAATCTCTCGATAATTTATCAAGATCCTGTTCAACTTTTCAGATAATCGAGCGATATGTATGCAACTATTTATTGCATCTGATTACGATCTAACAACTGTCCGCGCCATATATATATATATATTCATCAACGCTATGCAAAATATTCAGACGCGACGAAAAAAAGCAAACGGTTAAATCGATAATCGAAAAATTCCCTCTTGCCAACCGAAACGTCGTCAATCGGAAGCAAAGTCGTAGAAATTCTACTGGTCGGCAGAGAAGTTAATATAATAGCAGGAAAAGTTCACAGCGTTTTCTCCAATTTGTGCCACGATCTCGTCTGTCAAACATGCAAATATCGTGCTAAGCGACGATTACACGACTCCAGAGCGAAACGTATCCACGTATTCTGGAAATTTACCACCATTGGCCAATCCGCGTACGCGGTCATCGGACGGCGAACGACAGGAACTTTCACCGGAGCGTCATTGATAATAGCATAGTATATTTACAATGTCTCCCACCATCGTTTCCGATTGTCCGCAAGTCCTACTTATCGACTTGTGATATATTCAGTTGTTACGTGTGTGCAAGCTCGTCTATGTGTATATCACTGGAACGCGATTTTCATGCTGAAAGAAGTTCACCGGTTTGAAAAGCGCCGCCATTTAAACGTTTCAGTGGTCTCCACGACGGTTGCGTGAACCGCCAGAGATTGAATACAGGAACTGGAGAATATTTATATATATATATATATATATATATATATATATATATACATACATTTATGGAAATTTGTCAATTTAGGCCCGAGTAAATTTCTTTTCAAATTCGAAGGCACGAGCTTTGGACGAAACGTAAATGGCAATGAAATTTCAGAGGACCTTCTTTTCTTTTGCCAAACTTCTCAGAAGTAGCCGCATTCGTTCGGGAGGACGAAAAGTATTTAATCGATTTCATTCGATGTACATCCGGTAGATTCGCGAAGAAAAAGGGAACTATCAGCTACGTTGGAGAAATGTAGCTTGTCGTCGAAGCGTTGTCGAGAACATGAGAAATGTAACGCGGGAATGTAACGATGAGAGGCATTAAATATCTTAATGCCTTAGCTTATCCTCGTCGAAAGCATTCCGTTTACATGCACGACGATATCGGAATATACAGGTAATAACTTCTGATGAAACGTGGACCACGAGAAGGCATAAATTAAACGTAATCGAGTAATTACACGCCCGCAACGGCGAATTATTGTCTTGCTTTTCTGTGCGGTTGCACATTGTTTCACGAGTATGTTCGTCGCGTTTCGATAATTGTGAACGTGTTATCATGCTTCGAAATACAGGCTTTGCTCTATTCTATTGCTTTGTACTATCTTGCGGAAGAACATACTAGAAAAATCTGGGAATCGAGTGTTCCTACATTCGAATCGTGAAACACGACGATCCATAGAGTTCATTTTCAATGGCACATATTATCTCCGAATGATGGCAAAGGTATCAGACTCGGATATAAACAGGTTTCAGCGATGAAATGCACCTATAGTTCGTTTGAAATCATTCGAACACTCAAGGTCATCGATGCGTAACCTTTTCTCTGGTCGTTTAATGTAAGAAGAATCGAAAAAAAAATATATTTATCACGATGTACATCCAGTAGATCCGCACATATTTATTATGATTGTCAATTATAATTATAACGAGGATTACCGAGACATTTGTATCACTATACCTTAGACTTGAGTTTTGATAATTTAATAACAACAGCAAGCAAAAGTTAAATGATCTATCGTCAATCGGATTCCCTTATCTAAACATACTTTTATTAACGAAAAGACGAAGATATTCTGTTAAGAATTAATAAAGCCCCATTGCATAAGCCTTTTATCTATAGACTCAGGCAAAATAATGTTTCACGACTACTTTACAGGAAAGAATCGTTACAGCACCATAAAACCTTGGAAGATTAATCGATCTTGTGTAAACAAAAAATAAATATCAAAGCGAGGAAAATGAAAGAAAAAAAAAAAGAAAATGAAAAGAAGAAAAAAAAAAGGAAAAAGGCGAAGTAAACTTGAAACGTATCTGCCGCGAAGGCTGCGGACGAGCCGCGCGTGCAGAGCCAAGCAGAGTAAACGGAAGTGCTCGTTGCCCGTGCTCGGATAGGAAGCGCCGATCGCTCGATCGAACGGTTCGAATCATAGAAAACAGTTAAAAATGCGCGCTCTACCGCCGCCCAACTATCGGAGAATGCGTACAAGGTGGTACGGAAACCGACTATCACGGGTTTATACCGGATAAATCTTGTTTCTTCCCGTGTGCGGAGTGTTCTCCATCGCTGTCCCACGAACGTTTTCCTATCTTTCTCGGTAAGTCTCTGGCCGGTGTTGTCAGTCAGGCACACGCTCGAAACACGGAGTGTGTCCATAGGAGAACGTTAGTATACAAGTGAGAGAGTTGTCATGTTGCCGATCTTGCCAACAACTTACAGACCAGACAGCCAGGCAAACCAACCGGTCAGTCAGTCAGTCTGTAAGGGAAGGGACCGAATATTTGGCCCGACTACGTCTGACTACGCACGCATTGTTACTGCTGTGCACACCATGTGCGTTATACTCCTGTGTTCACAAATATCGAAACACTTGAGGAAAGTTATAGTGGATCTATATGAATACTTGTCATGGATAACTTTGTTATTATTTTGAAATTAATGCTATATTAATACTATAATGAAACACGTCTGCTATATATATATATATATATATATATATATATATTTGGAACTTTATTAGAATAATTTTATATATATATATATATGTATAAATATATATTATTAAATATATATATTATAAATAAATAAATAAAAATATATATATATATATTATTCTAATAAAGTTCCAAAATATTATTAAATATATATATATATAAATAAATAAATATATATATATATATATATATATATATATATTATTCTAATAAAGTTCCAAAAATTTGACTGATGTAATCATAGCATATATATATATATACTTATGAACAGGAGTTTATGTCAAACATACACCGAATATTTCACAATTCGGTCATCTGGTCAGATATAGTAAATGATACTTAAACATTATTACAGGTAAATATCTCTATGGGAGATATAAGAAAAAAAAGAGAAAAAGAGAAGTAAAGAAAGACAGAGAAGAAGTCGAATGGTTACAAAATTTATGACAGATGGAATAATATTGACACCGATTCCACATGACCTTGAGGATGTTCCCTAAGACTTGTCCAACGACCCGAGCATCCTTGGGTGAGAGGGGCTCCGGCAATTTGCATTTTAATTAGTTCTTAGAAACGGCACGTGTTCGAGATGATTAATTTATAGCGTGAACGAATAGAAGTAGAACAGAGGAATCTGGTGGTTAAATGTTCTTTCCTTTTTTTACTTTTTTTTTTTTTTCTTTTCCTCTAGGATAGGACATTCAATGACCAGAAGGAATTTTGAATCGGATGAAGTTCGTGCATATTCGATGAGGAAGATGCTGTTTAACCTAACGGTACGGTTAATTAGAACCGATTTATAGTATTGGTGGGTAGCTCGTGGAATGTTTTCTGCTGGATTTCCTTTTGCTGCTGTCCTGGTGAATGTACATGTTCCAACGCAATCCAACAATTTTTCCTATTATATGAGTTTTACTATTGAACGACAACTCAAGTTTTAGAACATTCGTTCAGTGTATAATTTCTTACATACGTTCTGTTGCATTTATCGTTCTTTGAACTATTACTTATCGTTTTCATTACGTACTGCTATAATTATGGCTTATCGCCATAAGTGAACTCCAGATGCACGCTGTTTACGCGTACGTGAATTTTAATATAATTTTTACAAAATTTTTCTGTGAAACATCTGTTATATCGTTTGTTGTGTGAAATTAAAGAGGTACGAATTTTTAAACTGACATTGTTTGAAATAAATCTTTTTAAAAAATTATTTCAATACTTCGATGTTTAATTCGGGTTTCATTCTTCGTTGTAAGTGAATGATCCAATAATTTTAACGCTTAATATTCATTCGATGTTACAGTGATGGTAAATGATGTTGTAATTGAGAATAATGGACTTGTAGCATTAACTTCTTATCATACGAAGAGTATAATACGTTCAATGCTAACCACGCGAAACGATTGAAATCCTCCGAACATCTTTCCTTTTAATTTTTTACTTACACTTCTACGTAACATGAGATAAATGAAAAAGAAAAAAAATTTCTACACCTTCTATATGAACTTCACACAATCCAAATAAAAAAAAAAAACATCCTACGCAAACTTAACGTAAGTCAAACACTCGAAAATTCTCCTGCGTGATATTTCTTTTAAACACAAGCAGAATAAAATATTCCCTACATTCTAAAATTTTAACACGTTATATTTAATTGAAAAGAAATATTTGAACTAGAAATATACATTGAACAAAGAAAAAGAAGAAGAGAAAATCCGCCAGGAAGACATCATTGCAAATTTCAGAGCAAGTAGCGCTATAATACTATTATTTAGCCAAAGGAAAACGAGAAAAGAGGAAAAGTAAAAATAAATAAGGCCAGCGCTTACCAAGCGACGAGATGAGATTTCCCCAGAGTTCAGCAGTCTGCCAGGCAAGGAAAAAGAAGCCGAAGAACCTGACGACGATGGCGTCAACCGGCTGATCGGTGAGTTTCGCGTAGACGCCACCGACCTGCGTAAGATAGGTGGCTTGGGCCGCCCACATGGGTGCAGCGCCCAAACCAAGCAGCACGCCAGCCGGTACCAGGGTATAAAATTTCGGATAGAACTGGGAGCCGATGTACGGTGCGTAACACAGCATCGACAAACATAACGTCCATTTCACGGTGAGCCTTTTGATAAGGAAGGTCGGCACGAAGATGCATGATAGCACCAAAGCCGCGTATATCGCTGACAGAGACACGGTGCCTAGACCGTCACTGGCATTGATAGACGATTGTAGATTCGCTGTGCCTTGAAACGCGGTGAACTGCACCATAAAAGCCACGGATACGGTGCCAATGTTCTTTAAGATCCGCCATTTCTCGCCGCGGGAGAGCTTAAACTTTCTGGATTGGGTGTCGTCGTCGGTGGACGATAATTGCGGTGGTTTCTGCGGCTCAGGAGGTATGCCGTCGGTACCATCGTCCTTGTAACCCTCGTTCCTGTAACCGACACCACTCACGGTCACCGTGTACACGGTCTCATCGCCACCGCCGCCTCCGCCGTCTCCGCCGCCGCCGCCACCCACACTTCTGGTACCGTCGTGTTGTGAGATTACCATTCTACGTGTTTGCTACCTGCAACATTGTCGATTAATACTTCGTTAGTATGCTCCGACATAAATATCAAATAACTTGGTATTATTATAAAAATAACGTGTCAGAACGTGTTAAATCGTAAAAGAACATCTTGAATCGTTCGAAGTTCTGCCACTTTCTCCCTGCTGAACTCCATGAAAGAAGCTATCCCGTTCAGAAGAAAAAGAAAAAAAACAAAAGAAAAAGAAGAAAAATTCCTTTCCCTACGACCCGTTCAACGGTGAAGTGCAAAATCGCAGGATTTATTTAAGGAGAATATATCGAGCTAAAGAAAGCCAGCTGAGGAACGCGAGATATTTTCGTTCGGAGGTGAAGAAGCAACGCCTCGTATATATATCACGGGCTGATAGTTACGAATGCAACAACGCGTGCTCCTGTAAAAACGATTTATAACGGGCCATTCATTGGTATGAAGGGCCGTGCGAAGAACGAATCGTGCGATTTAAAGGAAATCCTTTCTTTTTCTCCTCTCCCCTCCCCTCCTCCCGTCCTCGTCTCTTTCTTCTTTCTTTTTCTTTTTCCTTTTTTTCTTTTTTCCCCCCTCCATTTCGAAAGGCTTTATCGAAGCCTGTTCGCGAATCACGTTCCACTTGCGCTTGTAAATTCGTTTGTCGTCGATGTAATCGATGGGGATGCGTGACCGGCCGCACAATACCGTGACACGTGTCGTACGGCGCGCATCGCAATTAACTGGCGCTCGCAATACCTTCACCTCGTTCGCTAACTTTTTCTACGCTCTGCAACGAACGAATCTTCGTTTCATTCGCAGCGTGCTTTTCTCAAACGTGCTTGTAACGTGCAATTTTCTCCCGCGCCCATGGAACAACCACGCAGTTTTTCACGGCACTACGCTAGTTTCGCGAACGAGAAAACGCCGGCGTTTGGAAACCTCTAGAAGCTAAAAGCTGAAATTTCACTCGCGGTCGCGGCGGTATATTTGATAATCGAGCATGACTGTTATGAATAATGACAGACGATTTTTATGACTTTCCGAGCACGATATCGTTAGGCGTACGAGTACACGCTTCTAACACGTTGACACGGTGAATTTGAATCAGACGAACGAAAATGAGATAGAGAGTGAAATTGAGTAAATCTGCTGCGTTTTTTTTTAGGGCGAGGGGGGGGGGCGTTCTTGACATCAATCCTGGGTTTTTTGTTGATGGACAAAACTTTTTCTTGGTTTTTTTCTTTTTTTTAATTTTTAGATGATATATAAAGAAACTTGGCCTCAATTTTACGCTAAAAAATTTTTTTTGTATCATCTACTCGGATCATCTGTAATCGAACGATGTTATGGGAATGTTAATTATAAAAATTACAGATCAGTAATTTTAATATTGACAAAATTCTCTATTTTTACATTATATATCACTCTAGGTAATACCATCACGTAAATATGACAGACTGGAAATAGTTATGCAGATTCGTATTTACAAATCCATGTAATATATTGCATGAATTTTCGTAGATATAGATTACCTGTAAAAGCATAAGCAAGTTTTATAATCATGAAAGTGTTAATTGAGCTGTAAGTTAAATCTAATATCTATAATAAGAAGTAAGCGTTTGTCATATAATTCTTCTTTAGGCGAAGTAGTTTTAAAATTCACCGTTTTTAACATTACTGTATATATATTTCACTTTAAATCATTTGAAGCGTGATTTCTATGTAAAAGCTTTGTAAGGAGAAAACATTTCAATAAGTGTGCGCAAAGTTTGCAACAAAAATGATGTAACAGCATGCAAAACGCGGTATTTTAAAGCAATGAAATCGCGATAATTCACGCACGGAAACATATAGAAGAATAAATAAACCTTGGTTTCATTGTGAGCGTTGATCAAGATCGAAGCAACGTTTGCAGAAGGCTATCATGCGCATTAATACATATACAACGAAAAACCTGTCAACTGTAGCAAAAACATTTCCCGCCATTTCGAAAGGTTGCATTTCCTCGTATTAAGCGAGTAAAACGCGAGGTTCACGTTCCTTTCTAACCAGGAACGTTCATTTCTTTCTCTTTCTTTTCTTCTTCCTTCTTCTTTCCTTTTTTTTTTCTTTTATTCACACAGCGAAAGACAAAGCCGCGGAAAAGCAAGACGAAAAGACATAACTAATCTTTCTGTTGCATAACAAGAATACCGCCGTACCAAGCGAGCGCGCGATACGAGAATTCTTCGTTTCGTCCTTCGAGAAAACATGTTCTAAAGAGAAAACGTGTGAGAATTGTTTCTGCCGAGACGCGCGATTTTCGTGACGGCAGGTACATTAGAAAAGTCCGAATTTCTCGGGAAGATAAATTAAAATTGTAATAGTTATTGCGTGAAATTTTGCATATTATTACTATTTGATTCGATTCGAAATAATTGGAAATATAATTTAAAACTCGCAGTGTTCGATTCGTGTCGTATTTCGTACTCTAGTTTCTCAACTGAAATATCGCGAACATCGATTTATTTTCGTTTAAAATATTATCAGATTTATATGTTATGTATTTGACGTATAAAATCAATATAAATTATCAAAGTAGCAACTCTACGCGATTCCAAGCGTAGAACGGCAGCCACGTGGTGTTGCGAGGTATCGGTATCAAGGAGTGTATCTATATGTATCGATCAAAAAATCGGCAGCTTTGGAATGCGTAATTAATCGTCGTGCTACGTGTGGTAAATACCTACAACTGAATTCCCACTTTTGTATATACCGATAGCACAGAAACACGGTTTGCATGACCCTGACTTACTTGAACACGATTCGGCCACCAAAGTGTACCACGAAAGCAGAATACCCACCCTAACCAGTTCCCAACGACCTTCAACTCTGCTTTAACCGCGAATCTCGTTGTATCATTTCTCTTCTTCTTGCAAAAGAAATGGCACTACGGAGAGAGAATAAAAAGACTATCTACACTTTCGATCGTCTTTCCCTGTGTAACCTATAAATTTCACAATATGTTAACAAAGATTTACTACTGACCGTAGGCATTAGGATTCCTGACCGATATTTAACACGATCAGTCAGTTTTCGTTGATTTTCTGAGTTTTTATTAATACTGATCGCCTTATGGAACGAGCAAATGACGAATTTAAATTGTTCGTTCAGAAATAAATTTTCAATGAGAGATTTGTCTGATTTCAAATATCATTGTGTTTGAATTGATCGTGATGCAAGCTCAAACAGATTCTTAAATATCTGAGATATTTAGACAGATACTTCTGTGTGATAGCGTATCTTAGAATGTCGAATATTTTTCATTAACGCAAAGAAACACACCTTCCAACATTTGCGACAAATAAATATGTCTACTTCCTTCCTCGACGATGGAAGGACAATATTTTGTCGCCAAATATGTACCTATATAGAAGAAGTATACGTAACAGGATCTTAGACCGCGGGATTTTAGAGCGTCGCTTTCGATCATCGATCACAGGAAAGTGAGAGAAACCAAAAAAAAAAAAAAAAAAAAAAGAGAGAGAGAGAGAAAGAAAAAGGTATTCGAAAACGATTTCTATAAAACGTCGAATTAATCGGCATCCTTTTCGATGAATCCGGCTGATCGAGAAAGCAGAAGTTGTTCCGCTGCTAATCGCCAGGTTCTACAACGGGTTTAATACCTCGATCGACGAGGCTTCCTTCTTCTTATTCCGCCAGGCTACACAAAAATTACGTTCAAACGCATTCCCAGAAGTCACAGTAAAATAAGCTAATTTGCCGTATCTCGATTCTTTTTTTTTTTTTTCTTTTTATCAATTTCCCGTCTGGGATACCAGCTGATGCTAATGACGATCGTAAAACCGATCCTCTGCAAGCTTCGATGGCATTACGCATGTATACGATGTAACAAAGTGTTATCAACTTCTAGCATATAAACTTAGCTTAGAAGAAAAAGGGAGAGGGAAAGAGAGAGAGAGAGACAGAGAGGCGTGCATAGACTTGAAATAAATTGGAGTGCAAACTTGCACCACGATAAGGTCAGGGTTCGATAAATTACATACTTGGACGCCGTTCAAAATTTTCTTCTCTTAGCGAAGGTGTCTCTCGTTTTTTCCTGTTTTTTTTATTTTTTTTTTCTTTCTCCTGCTTGTTTCTCTTTTCAACACGCAGCTAGGAACCGAACATTTTATTGGTCTTATGTCACTTCAGACAATGTCACAGTGTTAAAATATCTACTCTTGTGTGTGTGTGTGTGTGTGTGTGTGTGTGTGTGTGTGTGTGTGTGTAAATTCCTTGATCGATTGTGTTAACTGATGTTTTAACTGCTTCTTGCCAAGAAAGATAGACTACCAGGAAAATTGTATGACGGTTTACATATTCATGATTATTCATGAGATCGAATGGGTGTTCATGAGATCGAATAAATCTTTATATATCTGACGATCGTTGGTAAGTTTAAAAATTTAAGCGAAACATATCTGATTATACTGTCCTGACAGAACTATCAAACAACTGAATTCAATCACCTGTAACTTGCCAATTCGCTAGTATTGTTTTCACTAGTATCGTTTAATAAATCATTATTATGCAAGGCCTATTGATCTGGCTTTAATCACGAGTATGATGCATTCGTAGAAGATATAATGTCAAGCTAGCTGGCAAAAAGTTGAAAATAACATGGCCGTCGATGTGAAAAGAAGGCAAAAAGAGCTCGCGGGTTAATAATTAATCAGAAAAATAAAGCAAAACAGTTGAGAAACAATTATACGCTGCAAAACAAGACGATTGCATCTATCGAAGTGCAGATTTCTTGATTCGAAACGTACAGTTTTCTTTCGACAAGTGCTACGATGTTTACTCCGATAGGAAAAGGAGAAAAAGAAGCAAAAAGAACGGGACTCGAGTTCTCCTAGCACAAAGTTCACCTTGATTTTTAAACAGCGCCTCGACTCCTTTTTCTATCCTATTTTTACAAGTTTTTTCTTCACACTGTTTATCAATAGTGGCGCACAAATCGTTTCGGAACTCGTTTCGTTGCTGCCACTTACGGCAAATGACGCGCATTTAAATCGACATTACAGTCCTCAGAGTTTTTATATATCAATTTCTAGAAAGAACAAACGAAACATTTTTGGAAAGATATTACTGAAAAAACATTGAAGCAAGAGATCAATATCCGTCCGTTAATACAATACGAGATATCGAGATATTTTCCAGAAATATAAGTTTTCTAATAAGGATTTTTTAACCGGGTTGAAGATCAATTCACGAGGTGTATTCAAAGATCAACGCGAGGAATATGTTAACATTTTGAAGGAATAATTTTCTTGCGGGTAAAGCAACTGTTCTCGAAAATTCTCGCTGTTGTTTTGCAACAGTACGTGATCACCCGTATGCACCATTGTAAATACGGATAAAGCTGACCCGAATGATGCAAGAACCCCTGGCTATGCGTTGTTATTGTTGCGTTTAAACAATATAATTCACGTTCGAAGCCTTTCCTCGAATAAGAATGCGCGAATGACTGACGATAAAGCCCGGCCTATGGTCGTGAAAAGTCACTGGGGAAAACGCATACTGCTTTATCTTTCTCGGTGTTGTAAAACTAAAAGATATCAGAGACCGAAGTCGGAATCCTCGTCTCCGGTTGTTGAAGTAAAAAAAAAACGAAACGTCAGAATTAATAATATTAAAACTTATGGCCAAAGGATTCTATATAATTCGTAAGTGATCGTACAATTACGAATCGTACAATGGCGAATAAAGATAGTAACATCTTACTTGAAGTTTTATAAAACATAGGATTTTTTTTCATCTAACTTCGTGTAAAATATAACTAATGAAATAATGAAGATACGTAATAAACTATTTTTACGAAGGAAAAGAAAGATTTCAGTTTCACCGTGAAATCCGACGAGGAGAAGCATCGACGAAGAGTCGTCGATTTCTACTGAATAAAAGATCAAATTCACGCAGGATTTTATGAGAAACGTTCGATCTGTGCCGATACTTTTATTCATCGCTATATATAAATACGTGAGAAATTCAGTTTCTTTCTTTTGATTGATGCACACCTTGTACGCATGAATACGTTTGAATACGTATGAATTTAAGCATATTATCTATAAATAAATAATACCAGAGGACACGGTATAGAAATATATGCCAAAATCAAATAATTCCGATCGTTAATCCTGCATGCATGTATGTATGTATACGTGTCTCGAATTGCCATATGTGATAAAAATTTGGAGAACTCGACCGCGTATAGCGGTTAAAAAATACTTCTTATCTGAATAGCACTCTACGTGTACCGCATTCCTGAAGACATGTGCAAGTTCGTTTCGCATCGAACACCTTTATTGACACATTCGAATAAATGAACGTGCATGAATACAATGTCAGGAAGATCGTGCATGCGAAACATTCGCGATGATATTCGCGTATTTCGAACGCGCCTTAAATACGTCAAGTGAGAAAACCAGGTTCATTCATAATTTAAAAGGACTATAAAGACATTCGTCGCGCAATTTTAAATTTACACGACTTCTCGCACTTTCGATCGAAATATTTATAACCTGCGATATTCACAAGCATCGCAATTATGATAATAATTGAGGAACGTTCGTAGAAATTGTTGTACTTTCGACGAGACGAGAAGCTTGTTAATTCGATGTAATATCTGCGATGAAACTTGCAAATTTAAAAACAGACTTATCGAAAATGTAATCAATCTGATGATTAAAAAATCCGATTATTACCGATTCGAAAATCATTTATCATGTTAAATAGATTTTCACGCATTTCTTATGAAGGTACACAAGAAAAAAAAAATGATAAATTTTCTATTCAGATCATATATTGAATTTAAATTAACATCTGCTAATTAAATTAATACCTACTAAAGGATATCTTTTTTCGTGTTCGTCAATGGAATTTCCACGTATTTGCAATGTGATAAATGAAATGTGACAATTCAAAAGATTTAATAAAAGAGGACAATTTACTTATTGTGGCAACATAAATTTCTACGTTTCGTCTACAAAAAAAAAAAAAAAAAAAAAAAATACAAAAAAAAGGAAAAAAGAACGAGAGAAATAATCGCGAAAAAACAGCGCGAATTGACGGATTTCCATATCATAAATCTATGTGCGCGTATGTGTATGTACGTTACCCGTAATATTTGTAAAGAAAGAAATGCGCGTATATTTCACATTGGACGTTGGATCGTCCAGGTTGAAAAACAGGTTCGATCGCGATTGAAAAGTGCGCGATCGTCGCGAAAAAGCGACGCGATTCGTCGTGTTTTCAACTCAGGAATCTGTCACTCGCAGCATTCGTGGCACACCTTGTGGGACACCCTATATGTATACACATACGACGGATTAGAAAGTCCTCGTGGAACGATCGACTCGTAAATGCTTCAATCGTTTCACAACGAAATGCTCCAAGGCGTAAGCGTACCTGTCTACTATGCAGCCTTTATGCTGCACACCAGTGTCTCGCTGTTACGATCTCTTAGTATTACGATAGTGCAACGACGATCGTCTTTCGATCGAAAGTCGCGTTACTAGACGCACTGCTGAAATTTCGACAGAAACGGGTGTCCACAAATACACCTGCCAGACCTGTCGATATCTACTCGAATGTTATAGACACTGCGCGAACTCTTCAGTCCAATTTGATCCATTTCTTTTTCTTTTTTCTTTTTTCAAAGAGAAAAATCAAATTATTTGTAACTACATGCGTCACAGCCGGTTTGGAGAATTCGTTTCGAGAATTGAATACGGAAACTCGTGAAACCAAAGAATTGGAGAAAACGATTTCATGAAATGAAAAGTTCGACGTTTCAAATGGATCTTGATCAACTGGAGATTGCAAAATGTTAATCTCTTTATCCTCGGCTTCGAGTGCGTTTATTAACACGGTACGCGTTTTACATTTACTGACTGCGCGCTTTTGCAAAGGTCTTCGCTCGAACAATGAAACGTGAGATTACAATACTGACGTAAAATACTGATTAATCGAAGTTGGTCAGTTGGACTTTGTACGGGAAAGAGAATAAAGGTAACAATCGATTAAAAAAAAAAAAAAAAAAGAAAAATGATATAAAGAAATATAAGGTAAGTACTAATTAGTTTTCACTAATAAGTAATAGGAATTTGTATGCATTTATGATAAATTTTTAAACTGTAGAAATGTACGTGACATGGAAAAATATAAAGAACATCCAAAATATAGCATTCTACTTGAATTTCATTTTTGTTTTTCTTTTTTTCTAATTATTGCACCGAAAAGAATATTATTGTTAGAAATTACGTAAAATACAAGAATATATGTGTTAAACGTTTAGAATAACGTTTGTAATGATGTTATGACGATGAAAACGTAGGAATCGTTTCAGTCAAACGTATCAAGATACATTCTATTCAAAATCATTTTGCGCTAATGTTTTAAGTAGACATTATGCTTTGCTACTCTTGGTGCTGCAAAACTGCTGTGTTTTTTCAGTTGGTACTAAACAAATAAAATTTCACGTCTTTCATATCTCTATGTCTATAATACCGCGAAAACAGAAGCTTAATTCTATCATGTTCAAATCGTAAATTTTCATCATTCTCTTTTTTTGTTTTTTCTCTTCGTTAAATTGGCCAAAACAGTAGGGGGGGGGGAAACACGACAAAATTATTGACTTTCAGTGTCTTGCGATTCTGATATTTCGACTAAAATCACAATTTATAAAGATAATTTAGTACGGGTCTGACAGAAACGTAGCTCTTACCGCTGTTCATTTTCATTCTTCTGTTCTGTGTCATAACTCTGTGTCACAAGTAATTAGATATAGATATATTAGGATAACATAAGTATGTTAAGGAAATATGACTGTTTCGAATAAAATAGCTCATAGTCTGACATTTACATATAAGGGACAAATCAGCCACGATTCAATGAAAGTGTTTTGCGAAACACAATTACATTAATTTTTGCTGTTTGAAAAGTTTGCGTGATATTCATGTAAATGCTCTATATGTTTCTTTGTTCACAAACTAAAGTATGTAATCGAGGACAACGTTTCCAAGCTAATATATAAACGTGATATCTACGTGAAGTTACAAAAATCGTATACATAAAGTACCAACAATCGTATTTTTTCAATGTATATATACAATATTCAGTATAGCATGTTTAATACATCAATGTTGATCGTGTTTTGCAACAACTTAACAAGTGAAATTAAAACTTTACATATATATATATATATATATATATATATATATATATATTATCGTTACTTTTCGATTAACTATTAAATTTGAAATAGAGAGACCGAACTAACTTGACTATTTTCTTACGTACGTTTGTTTTATTTTTGATGAAAATAAGCTATATTTTATTTAGATTTTCAAGGGCTAAGTTAAATTTAAGTTAAATTTAAAAAATTCTGTGATTGTAAGAATTAAATTTAATTAAGAGATGGCGTCATTAAAAAGATTAGTTATATTTTGATGTTTAATATTGTTTTTAATTTAATAACTAATTTCTTTCAAAAAATGACTAATATTTATTAAAATATATTCAAAATAGCTTATTTTTAGTAATATTCACAATTCAATATATATTATCTATGTCTCGTTACCAATATGTTACCTATGTCTAAATTTATATCGTAACACGCGCTATGTTTTTTTTTAGTTATTTGAAAATAGATCATACCTGCACACGCTTTCAAATGTCATTGAACTTGGAATTTTTAATTTTATGACTTAATATAGGATCACACATCGTTACTTCGATTAAACGATCAGTTTTTAAATTCGATATCTTTCGCTATATATTTTATATTATGCTTTTTACGAATCTAAATTAATTTTCTTTATTCGTCTCCTTTCCTCTTGTTATTTAAATCCTAACCTCTTATCAACCGCACTAATCTAATCTTTATCGACGATCCTTCACACTTCATTTAATTCATTAATTTGTACGATAAAACCTGAATAAATCACGAGACGAATAATCAGTCGTTTAAACACTTTAAAATACTCGACAAATGCACATAAATTTCACACGTTACTTTACTCATTACGTTACTTTAATCTTTTCGCTTGAATTAACGTATGATATCTCAAAGAAAAAATGAACTTACTTCCACAAGTTTATTCGTCGTAGAGACATCGCACGAGTAACCGTGAATTCCGAGATAAATTCGAAACTATTTATATTTGCGACACTACTATTCTTCTACGTTTCTCCAATTTTATGAGATTTATCTCAAATCCCAATCAACAACAAATCCACGACATAACTATTTAATCCATCTGACGAAGTTACCTAACTCGCAACAGTGTTACTTGTATGATTTGAATGAAAGAAGATGTCGCCACTGTTCCACCGAACGCAGATTTCAAATTCACGTATTCCCACGCGACGCGCGATGTATGTTTATATTCCAGAATATTCGTTTGATTGGACAACGATGTCGCTACTTTACACGCCGTCGAGACGCGCTAAAACACGGATAAGCCCGTCATAAAAAGTTTCGATGAAAAACTCACGTTCATGTTCATCCATCGAGCCAAGTATCCGCTGTACCATTATTCGCTTTGAATTACCGTTATCCACGTGTTTAACCAGAGCCAAGACTTCTTTCGACAATTCGGCAATCAATGGAAATTAAGTGAACACGATGGATCTACATATAAATGACTACAGATCGTACAAATGTGTCGGGAGCCGCGAGATCTTTCGATCTACTAACGCGGGCATGCGCAAACTGAACCAATGAACCGTTTCCCCGGGACCTTTGAATTCGCTTTTACGGTGCGATGTCGCGCGGCGTTGCAGGCGTGTATCGGCGACGATTTCACGTTACACTTTCTGCTTTTGGCAGACCACTATTTTCGTTTGTATCCGATTTCTCGCCATCAGCCTTTTCCACGGTTGCTTCGATGGCGCGCACAGACTCGACAAGAATACCGATATCCGATAACTTAAAATAAATGAGGTCGCCAGTGATAAATATTAAATAACTGTACATGTGCACGCCATGGCTTGTGCGCGTATATACCTGTTCGCGTATATATCTTCCGTTTTTGCTAACCGAATCGGAAAAAAAAGAAAAAAAACGAGCAAATGATCGAAAGAACTTGATCGATCTAATGGGTGACCATCGAACATCCACCGTACGATCTTAACAAGGCTCGACAGGGGAAAAAGGAACGAAAGAAAAAGATATCTTGCTTACGTGTTTAACGGCGAATTGAATCGTTGCTCCGTTCACGAGATTTTCTTCCCTCCTTCTCGAGTTTCTTCCGATTTCTTCCGCCGCTCCAGCGCTCTTCCTCCTTTCCACGCTTCTCTAATCGGTTGCACGCGATCGGAGACGTGTCTGAACCGAACGGGGAAAATCGAAACGGCAGAAACGAAGAAAACGAAAAAAAAAACAAAAAATAGCGATTTTCGAGATATGAATGTTTCTTGGCTACGGGCGGACACTTTTTCCCTCCGTTTATGCGTTCCGTTTCGTGGAGAAAGACGTGTAGCCGTGTTTGAATTTTCTCTCTCTCTCTCTCTCTCTCTCTCTCTCTCGTTTCTCTTTCTTTCTTTTTCTTTTCTTTCTTTCTCTATTTATTTGTTTGTTTATCTTTCGGTTGGTTCTTCAAGATCCAACCTCCACGACGTCCGCACGAGACCGCGAAAAAAACGAACAGTGAGCAAAGTGAAGAATTTGAAAAGCAAGAAGAAGCGTGTAGCAGCGAGCAAACAACGGCGAAACCAGCGAGCATCGACAGCGCAGAAGAAACGTAAATAATGTTCACAAAGTGGCTACATCCGAACAGTTCGAGAGTTCGGAGACAACTGAGCCTACCGACGGACTTTGGAATTGGTGAGCGGTGTGTGTCTCGGTTCGCCGGACTCGCGAAGACTTCTCGAGTGCGAGGCTTCGACAGTCGTGCTCGTGCTTTTTTTTTTCTGTCTTTCTCCTTCTTTCTGTATCTGTTTCTCTCTCTCTCTCTCTCTCTCTCTCCTCTGTCTTTCTTTTCTTCCTCTGTCTCTGTCTTTGCCTCTCTCTTTGCCCCTATGTGTGGATACACGGTACACGGTACACCAAGTGCACGGTACACGCGCGTTCTACCTTCGCGTCGAGTTCGCTTCTGTTCCTCCTGTTTCACCTTCTGCTCCTTTTGTTCCTTCGGCTCATGGCTTTTCTTCATTACCAGCCGCGCCTCGCCGCATGCGGAGCCACCGCTAAACGCAAGCGCACGACCAACCGAGCACGCACGTGCGTGTCTCGCGACTTTGCTCCGTGTACGACCTGATCCTAATGGTACGATGAAAATCTTCGTGTTTGCTCGTTGTCTGCCGTCTTCTGCTCGCTTGTCCGCAACAGATTCAATATTGATTCTTTTTTCCACGTTCATAATTTTTTCCGTTACCCTTTTTTTTAATGAGTTTTTGTGGAATTTCTGCGGTTCTAATGAAGTGTCGAAACGTTCGTTTCAGCGAAGTTTCGGCGAATCTGACAACCGCTTGTACTAACAACCATCCGCCGTAAAAAATGTTTTCATAAATATGGTATCTTTCCACGTAAAAATATTCCGTTACTGTTAATTATATTATTAAGTGTAATAGTATGTCATCTATGTTGTTAGTTGCTCGGAAACAGGTGAAAATGTAATGTTTTATGATGTTGTTATACCAATGAAAAATGTTATTATATCATTTCAGTGATACGAACGTATTAAAAAAAGAAAAATATGGAATCGTAGAGAGAAGTTCCATGCCAAGAACACAGTTAAAGGGAAAAAATACAGCTAAATATGGAATTAAATATGAAGAAATGTAACGAATTTTCATTGTGAATTACAGTATGTATTTGCACGTATAGCACGACTTGTTATATGACGATTTGTGGTTTCTAAATATTAATGACATGTAGAGTTAATGATCGATGAGTAATAATCGAACTCGATAAAGCTGAATAATATCATTTACAACTAGTAACACTAGCTCGCTTTCATTAATCTTTTAAATTATTCTTTGACTTTAATCTTTTAAATTATTCTTATAAATTATTCTTTAACTTATAAATACAAAATAATTCAATATTTTATGAAAACAAGATTGATATTTCTTTTATAAGATACGTAATAAATATACAGTATAAGACGGTAAATCATAAGATAATAAATAAATAACGAAAAATTATTGCACAAATCAAATAGATTAATTATCTCGAAAATAAAGCAAGTAGCAATCATATAATTGCAGCAAAGTTCATTAATACTCGTTTATGGTTACTTAATCAACATACCGATCGGTTATAAACGGCATTATGTTTTATAATAAGCCACTTAGTACGTGCATTCGAACGCATTAAAGATTGCAAACGATAGGTCACAATGTATATGCTTTAATACGATTCTTTTATTGTCGTTGAATCGACACGTGACCAGTATTATGATTTTGGTTTCATTTCATTCCGAGTTCAAAATTGTTCAACTCCAAAAAATTATTCGAAAAACATTTTATGGCTTTTGACTTGGACAATGTTGTTACTTTCTCAACTTTCTCAAAAAAATTTTCCAAAAACTGAAAAACCATTTTTTTTTTTTTTTTTCAGGAAACAAATGTCATTGGAGATTGTTCCTTCAACGATCCTCTGCGTCAAATGACAAAAAATATGATGTAAGGATATTGTCTACATACGCATAACAAAATCTAAAGCCACATGTAAAGTCACATCCTTGGTGTATCCCTGAGGGACCCATGGATGCCATCAGTGTTTTTCCATTACACGATCATTAACAGAATCTATCGACATGGGTTTAAAATGCTTTATAGATGCTCTGGAATTGCCTTGAAAATGATCTTCATCTTTATCTGACATTTTCGTAAGAAAAAAGAAACAAACGATATTCGTCGATTTGAATGATAATGAATATCAATAAATTAACTAGAATCGAACAAACAGCTGAAACAATATTACGAAATTAGTTTATTATTCGATACATCAATGTCATATTTTGTTGCGTGGAATAGAAATTTGTCTGAAATTTTTACCAAGTAGGCCATGGCTTTGTGGGCCGATTTATAGATTACGACATCAATACTTTTTACGTAACATCGGTGGACGCCAAATGCCTATGTTGGGTTAATATTCAAGATGCACCACTGAACCGATCAGCCGATCAAATTATTCACGTACAAAGTCATTTACACATTCCAAGTATTCCGTACAAGAAATAAAGAATATTGGGACAAATGAGTTGAAAAACTTTTAAACCTCTGATTTATTATTTTAGAAGATTCGTACATTGATATTTTAACAATAAATTTTAATATTTTTGTAAAATTTAAATTGTAATATATATTTATTTTACATTTTTTTTTGTTTTATTATAAATAATAAAAATAATAAAAAGTATTAAAAATTGAAATATACATATATAATGAGAGGCTTTTTATTCTACAAATATATCTTTTTGTATACATTATGTAGTAAACGATATTTAAGTCTATCATATTTTTTTGGTATCTCGCAGACTAGTTCAGCATATCAAGCAATTTTTTATAGACTAGTTCAAAAGCATCTATAGCCCAAAGAAAGTCTATATGATTAAACTTCGCAAATGGCACTTTATAAATAATTGGTTTTTCTGGTAATTCGTTGCTTAATTGCATCACGTCCTAAACAAAAATAAAAAATTATATTAAAAAATAGAAAAAAATATTCTAACTAATTTTCGAAATACGTACAATAGGACTAGACAACCAATCATTATTGCCGCAAAGCAATGTGATCGGCATTGTAATCTTTGATAAATTGTACTTGGGTGGTTCACTACTATTATAAATCTCCATATTGCGCTTTGCGCCATAATTGTACTGTTTGAATTCTCCAGATTTTATTCCTTGAGCATAATGAATCAAGGTCTTAGAAGATGTACCAGCCGGTGTATGGTTCAAAATTACAGGCAACAGCGTCTGCAATGGTCGAGAGTGCAGCAGATTTTTACATTATCCATTGTATACATACTTACATAATTAAATTGCGCTCTGTCGAATCCAACAAGAACAAACATCGAATTAACACAAATTTTTTCCTCCCAAAATTCAGCGACACATAAATATTTTGATAAGAATTTTACAACATAATTTTGCGGTAGAAACTCACCCTCACCGAATAGGGAGAAGATCACCTGAAATATTACAGTAAAGATTGAGATGTTGCATTGAAAAAATTATTAGAGTTACTTATTTATTATATTTTTTTTACCTTATAATCATCTGCTAACGGAGCTAAATACCGCAAAGGACTTGTTACATGTTTCATATACACTACTGGAGCAAGACTGTATGTTGATTTCAACAGTCTTGCTATTTGCGGCCGTTCGCTAGCCATCACGTAGAAACATGTTGTACCCATTGAGAATCCAATATACGCTTTCAAAAAATTCTCCTTCAATTTTACAATGTAAGTGATCATCGCCGGTAGATCATAGACACCTGACTCATGCCAACTAAACAATAAAATTATAAAATAAATTACAATTTACATTTACTTCCACGAAAATATGCTTATATCGTTATGTATAGCATAATTTTGTTTATTTAAATTACTTATGATCGGTATATCAAAATTTGTTTCTAATTACTTGCAGATAATATATCATCATTTTGCGTATTTTCAATCATTGTCAATAATTATTTTTCACAAATACCTAAAGTCCCAGAACTTTACGTCTTCCTGAGGTATGGACACGTGCGCTCTTGAATATGTATTACCACGAAAATTTCCAAGCCATACATCGTAACCCTGATCGGCTAATAAATAAGCTACAACGAAAGGAAATAATTATGATATAAAATAAAACTGAAAATTAGAATTTATAGAGAAAAATTTACATAGAAAAAAATTGTTTCTGTACCGAGAGCTTTTCCTTTCCCAAGCATAACCCAATCTGCAGAGCTACCTAATACACCGTGTTGTAAGAAAATCGCAGAAGATCCAGGTTTTCCTGGAATGCGATGCATCGTCAACAGATAACCATCTTCCGTTAACGTTACGTGAGCTTCAGCTGGATAACCCTCTCTTCTTATCATCTGCAGCTAAAATAAAATAATTCAAATTAGTATCGACGAATTTTTATTCATGAACTTGCGATTAAATTTAATTATCGTCGTTATCGTCACTTCAGTAAAAATTATTTTTAATAAATCTATTCAGAAGAAGATTTAATACATAGCTCAAATTATGATACATTTGTTAATTGCGACAATATATTTTGTTTAATTGTTTAATATCATGTATCAATATTTATTATATTGTAACAGACCAGATTGAAAATTAAATAATATTGAAAGTTAGATAATAATTTTTTGGTGTAATGAAATATATTTTATTTAAAATTAACAGTAATTACTCTGTATTACATATATACATATCTTGTATTACATATCTATTTACTAGAATTGTATTATGCTGCAAAAAACTCTGCTAACAACCACGCATTAAACGTGTTAATGCAATAACTATGTTTCAAATATTTATTTAACAAAAAGTACATATAAAAGTTCATGTAATAATTAAGAAACATAACATGTTTTGCAATTTACGAGTATTAAAAAAATTAAAATATGTAATAGAACGGAAACTTCTTCGTTTAGACCACTTTGCTAACAATTATCTTTTAATGATAATAATTACAAATCTTTGTAAAGAAACGGCAAGAAAAAAAAAGATAAGCACGCTTTTAGATGATAAGTGTATTTTCTCAAATATTTTGCGCGCGTTTGGATGTCATTTACATACATGAAGAAATGAAACGTATATTACCTCCATTACTAATTGTAATATGCAAATCTTTATATTTTGCTCTTTTATAGCTAATCTTTTTATATTTTACAGTGAAGAAATTAATAAAATAAAAAAATGTAATTCTACTTACTGTATTGAGTTCGTTGTTTGACTCGGGTTCTTTATTACGACGAAATAATTTTCTAAAATCGAACGAAATCGCAGAAGAAACAGCACATAATGACAAAAATATGACAAGCTGATTTTTCATTTTTAATAACTTTGGGAAGATAACGAAGTAGAGAGAATATTTTGAAATAAGAAAAGAAACTTTATATAATACACTTTATTTGAAACGTTGAATGAAGACGTGTTAATACTCGTCAGTCAGATTTCTCTACTTAAAATATTATATTTATCATCCTGTTTGTCACCCTTAACACTTTTTATCACTATAAATGAATTTTAGATATACATTAGTCACACTTAGTGATTCATTTATCAAGGCTCATGGTCTATTCCAACGTTAAAAAATTAATTCACTAATTTAATTTAAATTATACAAAAACTTGACGGTTTTTTTGTTTAACTCAAAATCCATAATTTTGATATTCATATTTTGAATAAAATATTCTTATTTTGTCCTATATATTGTATCTCCTGTCGAGAACGAAAATTAATTATTCGAAATATTGTACATAATAGTTTATAATTTTTAATAAGTTACTTTTAAAATAAATTTTTTACATAAGAAGTATTAAAAAGTACTTATTTCTTTTGTTATATCTTCATTCACTATTTTGAGTTATTAAATTTTAATATACTTCTATTACTATCTTGAAGTTCATAGACATTTTTAAATTTTAATACAATTTTAATAATACAAATATTTTACATAAATATATATATATATACATTTAGTACGTATTTTTTTAATGCGAAATCATAATATTTTAAATTATTCTTCTATAAGTATAAAATACAAAAATACAATTGAATTCTATTTTAATGATTATAATTCACGAACTAGAGATAACACTTATTCACTTTAAAGAAATACTTCATAATTATAATTGTTTTTATGTTTGAGGTTATATTTATAAAAATTTTACATATACTACTTATCTAAGTGTCCTTTGTTTTCTCATAAACTAATCTTTACATACTCAACATAAATATATGACAAATATTTACTTTAATCGTTTAATTGTCAATTGTTCAAACAGTAAATAAATTCATACTAATAATTCCATATATGATAGTTTATATATATATACAAAACTATGATATGCTAGTTGATATAGAATATTCATTACTTTTTTATTATTGTAATTTTTTTAACAGATTTTAAAAACGTTATTTAATGATTGTAAATAAAATATTTATTTAAAAAGATAAAGGTAAATAAAAGTATTGATTTAAATTTAATAAAAAAAATATATCCTTCGAAGTAAGTACACACGTGTTTCACACATTTCGTTAAAATCGATAAAATATTTTGTTATAAGTTTATTTCATGTGATCTAAACATTAAATAATTTATAAAAAAAATGTGTTTCTACACAGATATGTGTACTTGTAAAATATATTACAGTTGTTTGAAACTTTACTTGATGTCAATGTCAAATAAAAACCGCATAACCTTAAAAAACAATAAACACTTGATTTTAGTCAGTATTCTATATCTTTCATTTACATTTCAGGTGGTAAAAATGAACGAAGTAACTTTACCACCATCACCAAATTGGTACTTAAATAATATTCTTGCTTGTTCTTCTAATGGCACTACAGCATGGGGTGCTAGGAATACAATTGTTATTGCCAAACCTAATGAAGATGATAAAATATTACAATACTCTATTATTAAACATGCTCACAAATCTAAAGTGACATGTCTTGCATTTACTCCACAAATAGAAGAAGTAAACCCTAATTTAATAGCTTCTACAGGAGATGATAATGCAATTAAAATATGGGATTCTGGAACATTATGTAGTAGTTACACTTATCTTTTAGAAAATGTAAGTATTAATTTATGTATATTATATTTACATATTATATATATATATACATTATATACTTGTATTAATATATGTATATTATAAATTTATAGTAAGTTAAACTACTACTTTAATTTTAGGATAAACAAGCAATAGGCGTAGAATGGTCTCATAAAGAAGCTTATGTTGTCTATATAGCAACATCTGATGGTTATGTATTATCATGGAATGCTCATTTTGATACTATTTCTTCCATTTCATTAGGGAAAGCAATACCTACTTGTATTTCTTCTTGTCCCCATCATTCACATCTTGTAGCTGTAGGCACAAAAAGTGGTTTAGTTTATATTATTAATTTTCAAGACAAGGGAAAAATAATTTATAAACTTAGAGGACATGATACTGAAATAGTTAGTTTATCATGGTGTCCGTCAGAGAACAATGTTCTAAGTGGAAATCTAAATAAAGATTTATTGTTAGCTTCAGGAGGAAAAGAAAGGTAATTTAAAAAAAAAATATAATAAATGCTTTTAATTATAATTTTATTACATACATTTTAAAATTGCAATATATAGGTCAATTTTCATTTGGAAAGCTGGTGGAGATGGACGTTGTGAAATGACAATTTCATTGCCTTCAGCACCTCTTAATTCTCATCAGCATAGAAGTAAATTAAATGCTTCTGTAGGTAATTGGGTTGTAGTTCACTGGATAGAACCTAAACTGTTATTAACAAGTTCATCTTGGGGTGAATTAATTTCTTGGGATTTATCAATAATGATAAAAGGCAAACCTGGTGTTAAACTAATACATGCACATCACAGCAGGGGATTGTTTTGCATTGCACATGAACCACATACACAAAATATTTCAGGAGAAAATTGGAGAATAAGACAAAGGTCCTTATTAATAAATTTATGATTAAATATGATTATGAAGTGTTTATAAACTGAAATTTTTTTGATAAATTATAGACATATAATTTGGACTTTGGCACAAGATCGAAGAATTATTTGCTGTGGAATAGAAGAAAATAATGTTGAAATACATTATGATATATTTGCACAAGGTGGATATGTTTACTGCATTGCTGCTTGCCCATTAGATACTTCACATATTGCATTTGGTGTTGGAGATGCAATGTTACGATTATGGAATTTATCGGAAGCACATACTACCACTTTTGATATATCTGTGTTTTGGCAAAAAATTAAAGGGAAAGTTCGTGCTGTAAGAATTGTATAATAATTTCAAGAAGATTTATCTATAGATAAAGTTTATTTTTTATACGTTTTTTTAGTTTATAAAAATCAATTTAATATAACTATGTACATAATTAATAGATAGCATGGCATCCTGAAAAAGAGAATTTATTGGCTTATGCAACTGATGAAGGTCGAGTTGGTGTATTTAATATAAATGGAAATAAACCACCCCTACTATATAGACAATATCATAGAAGTATAATATATACTATTGGTTGGGGCCCAAATCCAGAAAATAAATTTGTTTTGTATTCCTGTGGAGAGGGAGAGCTTGTGTATTATGATTCAGAAAAAGTTATAAACCAAGGTAATATTTTTTTTTTCTAATTAATAAATGATTCCAATATTATTATGTATTTATTATAAAATTATATTTTTTTTAATTAGATGCAAAATCTGTATTGAAAAAAGAATGTACAGAATTTTCTTGGAAACCAGATTTTTCTTGCTTAGCAGTAGGACATGAGAATGGGTATGTTTTTAAATATGTTATATGATATTCATAAAAATAAAGATTTTTTTGTTTTTAGAACAATTTTATTTCTTAATAAAAAATTTGAAACACGTGGATGTGCCAAGTTTTCTTCAGAAATGGTGCATTGCTTAGTTTGGCATCCTGAGAGTACAGCAACAGATTTAACATTTTCTCCATTAAAAAATTACTTAGCTGTTGCTTTTGAATCATGTACTATACTTATTCTTGACTTATCTAATTTTATAGAAAAAGTGGAAGATTCAACTGACAATGATAATGACAATGATAAGTGTGATATTTATAAAGTGCATGAAATTGTAGCTTCTTTAATTGGACATGTAAAAAATGTTGTTTGTTTAGCATGGAGTCCACATATAAGTGGACATCTAATATCTGGTAGTTATGATGGAACTGCACAGGTATTAAAAATTTTATATATATATATATATATATATATATATATGTAATTTATCTTTTAGATAAATGTACATGAATATTATTCTTTTTCTAGATATGGAATATTCAAACACAACAATTAATAGCTACATGCACCGGACACAGTGGTCCAGTATTATGTTGCATGTGGAGTCCATTAGATCCTAATTTTATTATAACAGGTTCTGCCGATTCCACAGTACGAATATGGAAAATTGCTCACTATTCGCCACAAAAAGAAGTATTTAAAAAATCATGTAAAATAAGCAAATCAAAAGAGAAACAAAATGGAACAAATGGAACTGTTAATACTTTTATTGAAAATAGTTTATTAGAATTAACTAATGCTACTTCAGAATGTTCTATTTCAAATGTTTCCAAAACTATACAAAGTATAACAATATTATAACGATATTGATAATATAATATTAATATTGTTATTATAATGTAACAAATATCTATCAACTTTTTCAGAATCAAAGACAATGATGATGACAGAGGTAAGAAATAAAAACGTACGATCATATTTTTCAAAATGTACTAACACAACATCTCAAAAAACACTTTTACTTAATTCTCTCTTAAATATTATAAAAAGTATGAAAAGTGAAAATTTTGATGTGAAAGATATTCAGAAAGATACTTCTTATCATATGATACCAGTATTATTTTCAACACAAGAATATTTTGTATCATATTTAAATAATGAAAGTAAGTTATATTATTAAAGCAAAATATTATAGTGACTTATTGATATATTATATTTGCTTTATTTTTTATCATTCTATAGAATATACTCATACTGAGAAAAATTCTCATAATCTAATCACAGAAATGGATATATGGTGCGATAATCTTAAACAAAATTTAGAAGAAGCTGCTAAAGAAAAACGCCTTAATGACTTTCTTGTTTCACTTTCAGCTAGTCTGTCTATGAAGTATGTAACCTTATTTATTCATTTTATAAAATGTAATTAAAATCGTCATAAAAATAATCTAACGATAACGTATTGCAGAGTTTGGAAAGATATGTGTGAACTATATGCATATCAATTAGTAACTGAAGGCAATCCATATAAAGCAGTATCGTATTTACTTTGTGTACATAAAACTTATAAAGCTATAGAAGTATTTCAGACTGCAAATTTATATAAAGAAGCATATGTTCTTGCAAGGTGTAGACTTGAATCTGATGATCCAGTACTAACAGAAATATTAAAACAATGGGCAAAATATAGTATAAATACAGGCAATTTTGAACAAGCAGCATACATGTAAATATTATTGTAAATGTATTTTATTTAAACTTTTTAATTATCTAATATATAATTTTATTTTCAGTTATGCTAAATTAGGAGAATTTTCGGATACTGTAAAATATCTTGCTCGCCGTAAAGATGCAACCACATTAATAACGGCAGCCGAAATTGCTTTTTTATGCAATGATGAAATATTTAGTAAATCTTTAGCTGAACAAGCAATAATGACAACTTTAATAAATTCGGAGTATGACTTTGCACGAAATATAATAGAGAAGTTTCCATATCTTAAGGTATGTTTATAATACACATATTAGTTATTTCCTTATTTTAAGTAATGATTATCTTTTACAAAATGTTTGTTTTTAGTACCAAGAAATACATTTATTAACTTTTGAAGAACTTGAAAAAATTATTGAAGGAGATATAAGTTTTGATCAGATTCAAACGTGGATGGATGGAAAATCAAATTATGGTCTGTTACAAACTTTAGAAACAGTCTGTGGAGATTGTAGTTCTTATTACAATGATTTATATCAAAATAAATTTTATAAAATTTCAGACAACGAGAAAATGGTAAGATTGATAATCTAAAATTAACTTAATTTTTTAAACATTGAAAACAATTGGATCATTTGTAATTTCAGTTATGGTTAACAGTTGGTCATGAAATTGCACTGGCAATAGCTTCTCTTGAAAAAGAGCAGAAATTAAAACATGTTGTTACAGTATTACATACAATTACTCAATTTGAACTACTGCATCGAAAAGGTTTAGAAAACTTATATAGCTTTTTAATTGAAATTATTATAAAATTAGATATTAAAAGTCCAATGGATGAAACAAGTATATATACAAAAACTGATTATTCTATATCAATTAGTTTACGAGCTTATTTATGTTATGCCCTTCTGGATTGGTTTGTGTGCCATATAAATGAAGAATTTATTAATAATAATAATATAATAAATTATATCAACTTGATCGAACATTTATTTGAAAATGTATTAAATAAACAAACAATGAAACATTGGTCAATAACAACTAAAATCAACACATTGGAAACACAAATAGCTTCTATAAAATGTAAGTTACAAACGTATTATTCAAATAAAAAATTATTACTAATAAATATAAAAAATCAAAAAGATTAATATTTTTGTTAGGTAACACGCAAGAGGAAAATAAAACTAAACAATATGTAGAATCTCTCATGGAAAAATTGAACACATTAAAGACACAGAAGGATCAGATTCTCAACGATTTAGTTCATTTTCCAGATCCTGTTATAGTGTACGGTATAGCAAATGGATTATGCAGCAAATTACACGATGAAACTATTCAAAATAAGTTTGTGAACTGTATTTCCGAAACGTGGTTAAATGCTACTAAATAAATACATATTTGAATTTTTCATATTTCCTTGTAATGAACATTATATTAGATGTTAACAAATTAATATTTTAACAAATTAATTAAGTTAACAATGTTTATTACTTTATTATTTTTATTTAACTTCTTTATTTATCTTTTTTTATTATTTTCATTTTCTATAAAATATTACAATGTATTGTGTGAAATGTAAAGAAGGTAAATATTATTTTTATTTATAAAAATTGGCTGTAAATAATTTTTTTTGTTAATAAAGTAATGATGATATTTTTTTGTAATAAAATATTCTTGTTTCTTAATTCGAAGTTATTTTCCAAAACCGAAGTTCTCTGTCACTCGTTGCACAAACATACGGTAATTTATAATGACAAGTTATCCCACCTATTAATTTAACTTGGCCACAAATTATTTCTTGTTCAGTTTTTATATTTGTAACTTTTAATAAATTATCTGGTCTGCCTACACTTGCTATAAAATTTTCATAGGCAGGAAAGAATTTCACCATTAAACCTCCTTCAATATGAAGAGGTTTTGATTCTAAAGGTGGACTGAAAATAATATATTAATCATAAGATATATTGTAATTATTATTTTATTTATTGATTAATGTTTAAATTTACTTTTTTAATTGCATTACCTAGGTTTGGATATATCCCATAAAATTAACTTTCCAGCTGCTATGGCTGCAACTTTTAATGGATTGGGTCCCCAATCAATTGACATTAAAGGAACAATATTTGTATCTAAAGACATAATTGCTTGCTGACTTCGTACATCGTACATGTGAATCAATCCATTTTTTTCACCAACAAGAAGCTTGCCAGATTTTTCAAGATGAAAACGTATACTCATTCCTGGAGATGTTAAGTAAAACGTAGATATACATTTCTCATCTTCTTTTACAGCCCAAAGTTTACAAGTATGATCATCAGATACAGAAGCCAATATTTCACCTTCAGTTTCATAACAAATTGAATTTATATAATCCTTGTGTCCTTCCATCTTATATTAAAAGAAACATCAATAAATTGATACACGAAGAATAAGTTGCATTTGTTAAAATCTTTAATTTTACCTCACACACAGTATTTTCATTCATGTCACTGCTGTATAATCTTATTTTAAAATCTGCTCCAGCAACACAAAACATCAAAACTTTTGGTACAACACTCAAGGAGGTTTCCGGACTCCAAGCAATCGTATGTGGTCTAGTATCATGACGAAATGTTCTGAAGGGTTTGTAAGCAATATCTTCCACTGCTTCATCTTCATCCTTATTATACAATAATAATATTATTATTATATTAATATATTGTTTTTAAATAAACAATTATTATTAATAATTATTAATAATAAAATAATAATTATTATTTATTTAAAAACAAGTTTTTTCTAAAAGTTTATTACATATTACAATTGATTAACATTTTTATATACTGTAAACATTTAACAGTTTGCGTGAAGTTTTGAAAAATTACAAATGAAATTTCACTACATCATTTTTCTCATTTGTATATTTTTATATCCCGTTGAAAGATATGTTGTAAATTATATCTCTTTTTTAGTTTTTTTTTTACAAAAAATAATTCTTATAAAATATCAATCAAATATAAACGTTATAAACTTAACGTTCGATATCCAGAAATATACATACATATGATGAAATTCAATGACTTTACCTGAAATTTAATAGTGCCGATAACAATTTCTTCGGCCAAAGCGACACAAATTAAATGTTGAGACCATTCGTAAGGAGATAATTCAACGCAATATATTTGTTTACAAAAATTTAATTGAAATGTAGGTGGTGTGGTTAAAGCTTCGTCCATCGTGTATTTATATTATCGGCCTCAATGTAAGACGAGCTCGTGTCAGAGACACCGGCATAACCTATAAAATTCTTCAGCTTTGTTTTGATACGAACGTTGCAACGAGGAAAATCTCAATTAACATATATGAAAGGTAAATGATCGTAACGAATCTCTTTTGTTAATTTGATAGTTTTACAATATTATTATAGACATAAACAATAACGTAATCGTAATAATTGTGATTCGTATAAACATAAAAAACATGCACGCATGACAAGGTAAGGTTAGGTTGAATTTGAACCATCTAGAGGGCAGTAGCTATTTTACGTATGTTATATGTAATCGTTCAACGTGCCGCATATCCCTCGGGAAGCGAACTTCTTTGACTAAATATAAGATCACCGCTTGTACACGCCGCGAGTTTTTGACTCCATAAGCGATCATCAGAGATGAATTGACAAGCCGTATTGACAGAACTTTTGCCAAACGTGTATCTTCGATCCGTCTCGATCTACGATCGCGTTACGAGGTAGGTATCTTCTGTCAAGGCATGCTTACCAAGGCATGCTACGCATACTTTGCAAGCTGCTTCACCTCGTGCCTTTTTTTTTTGCATTGTAATTATGCGATTTTATAACACCTAACTTTTTCCAAATTTTTCGGAATCCCTGTAAATCTTTTTGGTATGCACAGGGCATTGATATCTTCTACGAATCACTTTTATTTCTGTTTGCTTTGTTCCCGAATTTGAATTTTTCGAGTGTCATTTTATGAAATTTTAATGTTCTCTGCGCACTATTTTAATTCTTTTCTCGGCAATTACCGACTTTTTTACCCGTTTGCATTTCGACAAAAATTTTTAAATCGTTTCCGAATATCACATTCGTTAACATTTATATTATTTTTCGTCAATATTTCATATTATTTTACTTTAATATATTGTATTTATAAAAGTGCTCCAAATGATGGGGAAAAAGTTATTTAATCATTAGAAATCAAAGTAGAAATCTAGATATTAAAGTAGAAATAGATAAAGTGTTCGATATATTTGATACATACATATGTTTCAGAGTTTAAATATTTGAATATTACAAATACAATTTAAAATATCATCATTGTCGATAAAAACTCAAAAGAAGTATAAAATTACAAAAATTTATGTTATCTTTTTTCTTTTGTTACGTTTGAAATTTAATAAAAGAATTTATAAAGAACTATTATTTTTAATTGCAGTGCAATAGATAGGAATGGAGTTCGGAGTGGGCAATGTTGCCCAAATATCAGCAGAACTTGCTCAAGTAGTGGAGGTAATGATGTCACCAAATGTTCCACAACAGCAGCGTTTAGAAGTATACAATGCTTGTGAGCGATTCAAAGAATCGTCACCTTTATGTGCACAATGTGGATTATACCTAGCTCAAAAAGCTCCAAACAGAAGTTCAGTTGTTCGGCATTTTGGATTACAACTTATGGAACATTGCATCAAATATAGATGGACACAAATATCTCAAACAGAGAAAATATTTATAAAAGAGAATGCAATGAAATTGCTTCAAGAAGGCACAGAACCATTGTTACAGGAAGAAGCTCATATTAAAGATGCGCTTTCTCGGGTTGTAGTAGAAATGATAAAAAGGGAATGGCCGCAACAATGGCCTACATTACTTGCTGAACTTAGTCAAGCATGTACAAGGGGTGAAAGTCAAACTGAGTTAGTTCTCCTAGTATTTTTAAGACTTGTGGAGGATGTTGCACTTTTACAAACATTAGAATCTAATCAAAGAAGAAAGGATATATATCAAGCACTTAACACGAATATGGCTGAAATTTTTAGTTTTTTTTTAAGATTAATGGAACAACATTTTTCTGAATTTCAAAAGAAGAATAATTTAGGTTGTACTTCTGAAGCTGCAGCACATAGCAAAGTTGTACAGGTAAATTTGTTGTGAAATTATTCGTATCTTTACAATTAATTTTTATAATTATATTATACAATAAATAAGTTATGTCACATTATTGTACAGGTAGTACTGTCCACATTAACTGGTTTTGTGGAGTGGGTTTCAATTACTCATATTATGGCGGAAGATGGTAGATTGTTGCAGATATTGTGTCTTCTGTTGGGAGATCCAATATTTCAATGCTCAGCAGCTGAATGTTTATTACAAATTGTAAACCGTAAAGGCAAAGCTGAGGACAGAAAGCAATTAATGATTTTATTTTCTGAAGATGCTTTGAGATATATTTATACGGCAGCAACTGCAGCATCACCTGTCACTGGAACAAATGAATTTCATGAGAACCATTATTTGTTTTTAAAAAAATTAACACAGGTATATATCAATTTATCACATATACAAAGATAATTATACATACATGTAAAGAATAAAAAATGTTAATTTTTAATTTAGGTATTAACTGGAATGGCTACTCAACTGTGTACACTT
Organism: Tetragonula carbonaria; assembly: GCA_032399595.1. Classification (NCBI taxonomy): domain Eukaryota; kingdom Metazoa; phylum Arthropoda; class Insecta; order Hymenoptera; family Apidae; genus Tetragonula; species Tetragonula carbonaria. The sequence goes on from JAUCRC010000008.1 coordinate 5,764,617, forward strand.
TGGGGTAAAGATGATAGTTCTAACATTCGACCAACACGTTTCAACATATTTTTAGATACCGTGTTGACATTTACCATGTATTCAAGTTTGACATTAACGCATATGGCAAATGTAATTTGGATAATGCTGTTTAAACATGAACAGATAAAACAAGATCCATTGTTGTTAACTTATATACCAAAATATGTAGAACATACAGCGCCAAAACTAATAAAAGTGACATATCCACAAGATAGACAAGCTAATGGAATGAGCGCATATTGTCTCGCAGATTACGATTCAATGGAAGAATTTAACGTCTTCCTTCATCGATTCAGAACTGATTTATTGGAAGGTTTCCGACAAGTAACAATGGTAGCTCCTTTGGTTACATTTACTTATGTACAACAATGGTTAACAGCTAAAATAACAAAAGGAATGGCGGACCTTCGATATCAAAGTGACCAAAATGATCCACAATATCTTGAATGGGAAGCTCTTGCACAAGCCTTAGATTCTGTTGTATCAAGAATTCTATTGATCAACGAACGACCAAGCGTACAAACTGGCCTTCAATTGTTGGAATTATGTCTTGGTTATTCGCCACAAGATCCTTGGCTGTTATCCGCGCTGCTTTCTTGCATCAGTGCTCTCTTTGTGTTCTTATCTATGTCAACTGGTTCAATGGCTATGCCAGGTGTGGCTATCCTACCTAGAGTTCTAGAGAAAATTTTTGCTGCTCTGGTATTTGAAGCTCCCGGTGAAACAAAAGGCACTCGATCTAGAGCAGCAAAAAACGTAAGACGACACGCGGCTAGTCTTATGGTTAAAATTAGTTTGAAATATCCATTGCTACTTCTACCAGTTTTTGAGCAAATACATACAATGGTGCAGGGTTTAGCAAGAGAACCTAGTCCTTTATCTAAGATGGAAACTACATTACTTTATGAAGCATTGTTATTAATATCAAATCATTTTTGTGATTATGAAAGGCAAACCAGATTTGTCGCAGAAATAATCGGTGATGCATCAGCGAAGTTTATCGCGCTTGGATCAGAGTCTTTTAAAGGACCACTTGAATTAATGAGATTCGTAGGTTTAGACCGAGCACCAGTTGAAAATATTACGGAAGATCCGGCAGGTCAAAGTCGAAGCGACTTAATGATATGTATCTCCACAATATTGTGTGTTGTAAAACGCTGCTCCATCCCCGATGATCCTGATCGCGCTGCAAGAGGCAGCTTTGTAGCTGCGCTTAGCGAAAGTGGGAATCCAGTGTATAGAAATCCTGCTACGCCACATGTAATTCCTATACTGCCAACACTTTTTGCATTGCTCAGAACAATGAACGCTCTATTTACACCTACTGCTTTAGCAGCTTTATCAGAGGTAATAGCCACTAATAATAAGATCTCTCGTTTATTTTACATAATTTTGTTACATAATAATTTCATAAAATACATTTTTTCATAAAATATATTTTTATCAGGGATATAAAAATGCTCATGAATTGTTGGAAGCAGAGAAAGCAAATCTGTTAGGTTTAAATACAACAAATGATAGTGAACGAGCTTCTGAACCTGATCAGTCTTCGTTTACAGCTTTAATTCGAATGCAGTCGTTTCTAAGTACCATTCATGACTTATGCTACCATATGTTAGGTAGCGGATGTCATATGATTGGCAGAGATTTTTACCAGTTACCTGGTTTAGCACCAGCGCTCATTAACTCAGTTTTCTCTAATATGGAGGTAATTTTTTTCTTGTTATAACTAGTAATATTTTTTTTTTTATTTTAATGACACTAATATATGTATATGTATATGTTTCTTTCAGATGATTCCAGATTACAGGTTGCGACCAATTATACGCGTTTTTATGAAACCATTCATATATTCTTGTCCACCTGCATTTTATGAAAGTGTTCTTGTACCTGTATTGGCTCATGTTTCTACGCATAGTACGATCTTTTTTATCGTTTTATTATCACATTGATTTATTTTTTATTAATATAATTGATTTATTATTTGTCTTTTTATTTTATTTTTCATTTAGATGTATTTGGTTGTTATATCATATTTTTACAGTGTGCCAAAGGTTAAGTGCAAAATGGCAGTACATTGCACACCTTTATGAATCTGGTGGTTTGGACGAAGAAAATACGGATACACAAGAAGTTATCGCTGATATGTTAAATCGAAATTTGACAAGGGACTTTGTAGACGTATTGAAAGTAGCTCTTATCGGAGGTGCTGCTAGTGATGCGACTCCTGATATTATAGAACAAGATAGTGGCAGTATGGCTATCGATGCTCCTTCGTCACGTGGAAATAGTATAGTCGCTGAAGTTGTTAGTGAATTAGGAACTGTCGTTCTTCGTCATCCATCTACGTGCCATAGCGTCGTTCTATGTGTTTTAGGGTAATCTAATGTTTCATTTGATATTTATTCCATTGTAGAATTAATTTAAATGTTTAGTTAAATTAAATATTTTGTTACAACTAGAGCTTTAGCTTGGAACGATTCAAATGCAAGTTTGAAGGCTACAATGTTAACTGGACCGGTTGTACGAGCATTGGCAGCTGATGGCAGTTTAACGCCTGCTATGGCTGCTCACATTATGGTAGCTATTCTTCAAGGTTTACAGCTTCATGGACAACACGAAGCAAATCAAGGTTCACTTATAACTTTGGGTGCACAAGTCTATGAATGCCTACGACCTAAATTTCCCAATATTATTGAAGTAATGCAGCAAATTCCGGGTGTAAATCCTACGGATTTACAACGTTTCGATGAAAAAATGGCTGTGGTTAGTACTAAAGGAAATAAAGTTGAAAAAGGAAAGAAAGATCTTTTTAAGAAAATCACAAATCAGGTAAGAATTTCACACGTTGAAAATGTTATACCGAAGGATACACAGGATACATTTTTATTATATGATATTTGTTACAGCTCATTGGTCGAAGTGTTAGTCAATTGTTTCGTAAGGAAATTAAAATAGACAATTTACCACGTATAGAAATATTCGGTAAACAACAAGCGGTACGTTTAGACGAGGTGTCCGAGAATTCGACTGATAGTGGGTTTGCAGCTTTGTTTGCAGGACCTACGTAGCAGAAACTCCATTTAGATGACCATACTGCATGCATGTGGTCTAAATTAATAAATAATAATAAATCATCGTGAAAACGATTTCCTATCAAAAAAGATTGAACTATATACATAAAGGAAGGAATCATGTAATTAAAATAAGAGGACTTCATAGAGCACAAATTATTTCAAGTAGATTTTCAAATTATTCATAAAGTTGAACGCGTGTATACTATACGCAGTCTGGCGATTGAAGTTATGCTTAACTTCATTTTACTTATGTACTGAATAATAAATAAAATTAAAACAAAATACGCTTACGCGCGTGTTCAACAACGATGATAAATAATTTGTAAAGAAATAAGCGAAAAAATAAAAAAAGATAATAATATTCGGTTTTATTTATGAAATCCTCTTATTTTTGACTCAGGATTTCAATATATACAAAAACTCGTGTTTTTTCGAATACCCAGGACGCGTGCGTGCGGTGTGTGTGTATGTGTGTATGTATATTTTGTGCGTAATACGTATACGCACGTGTAACATAAAACATTTGTCGTTAAAGAAGAGCATGCAATACGTATGATGAGGCAAATTATAAACAAATCTAAATAGATTATCGAATAATCGTATTATATTAAGTCTTATGCATTTATTACTATTTCTTTGGATTTACATAAAATTTTTTGTAATAATGTAAAACAGCATGGTTTTCCACAATCACACAATGACTGTGTAATACAGTTTTTGTAAACAACATTTCGCTAATGTATAATACAAAGATTGTTGATTTATATAAAACAATTTTACGATTTGGTACAAAAATTTGTATTCGAGTTGATTACAGTTATTTTTAATCAAGAGAAAAACGTGTACGTTTTTCAGTTACTTTTTAAAAGCGCTGTTTTATAATGTATGTTTAACATGAATAATGCGAAAATTTTATTTGGGCATTTTAAAAGCATATACATATAAAGTAAGCTTCATTCAAGATCTGTTCGAGTCATGTTACCGCCATTAAATGCAACTTTTATTTATCATTTGAAATTGAAAAGAAATGCAGCATTTCAGATGACTGTATGTAAATCGAATATGTAATATTTTCATTTTCTTGTTACTTTTTAATTATTTTAATTAATTTTATTTTATTATTGTGAATAACGCAGCACTGCATGCGTTAATTATCGCATAAAACTGAATTAGTACTTTACATGATTGCCATTATTCATCAAAAGTAGCGACAATACTTTATATAAAATTGTAGATATTAATAATTATTTAATAGGCGACAATCATATCACGGATTCAGAAGTAATATGGCGGAAATTGTTAAAAAAAAAAAAAAAATGAAGTACTATCGCGATAGAGACTGTGCTATTGAAAAGATTTATAATACTAAGCATAGAAAAATTTTAAACCACACTGGTGTCTTTTGTTGAATTTAACATTAAATTATATCTTGTTAAATACGGTCAAATTTGCCTATCGTATTAACATCACGTGTGTTAGAAAATAAAATTCCTAAAGAACTATATTTTCCAACAAAAACTATCGAAATTAGTATAAATAGGGTACAACTTTTTAATGAATTTCAAATTTTATTACTAGTTAAACTAGTTATCGCTATTAGAGTTTATCAATTTTTCTTCAATACACGCGATAGTACGCACATAATGAAATTAATATACTTTGCCTATCGATACTTCATTAATTTGCTTATATTTGTATATTATACTTTCCTGAATATTGCAAAGTCTGTTAATACGTTTCGATATAAGTACGAATAAGACAATGTCAAAGTCCAAGAAACATTTTGTAATTTTTATACATATGTATGTATGCGCCTACAAAAATAGGCCATTAAAAAGGGCTTCATGTATCGAACTTCTAAAAATTATCTGAAGTACAACTGCAGTAAAATGCCGAAAAATATTTTACTATTTTTATATATCGTTTTATATACCTTTTTACCGACATTAAAAGAAAAAAAAAAAATAAAATAAAATAAAATAAAATAAAGAAAAAAAGAGGCAGAAAGAAAATAAAGTAGAATATTAGATTAAAGAATGACGGAATGATAATTTGTAAAATATGATTTTATTATTGATGCAGTAGTCCATGCAGTAAATCCTGAAATAACGTTACGAAAAGAGATACCAATGAATTAATTTCTATTTTAACTTCAACTAAAAACAGAATGCAAATTTTGCATGGAGCCATTGAGTTTTAAAAAATTATAATAACCTTAAAACAGGTTTTTTTTAGAATATACTATTCATCGTGCGAAAAATTAACGAGATACAATATACACTGAACGAGTGTTTGTAGCTAGAACAAGTGTAAAAGCTTTATCATAATGTTCAAAATAGGCCTTAAAAAACGTTCTTGAAATTCTTAAGATGCTTCAATATAATATTCATACTTCATAAATAATTTCATATATTTTCATGTTATTTAAATATAAGTTCTGTTTTGTTACTCAACTTGTTAACAAATAAGTTCTGATTTGTTACTCACGTTACGAAAAAAAATAAGTTGCGTAATCTCAAAAAATTAATAAAGAGAAATATTAGTAAGCTTTTTACACATGAGATAACAAGTAGTTATCTAATAAGTCGCACATTTTATACTAGGAACTGTAATTATGTATTAACAACGACCAAACTCGGTCACTTTATATAACGTTCATCCGCTCATTCGCATCGTTCTTTCGTTCATTCGACACATAAACAATGCGTACTATATTTGTCTCGATAGATTTTTCGCAGCAATTATTAAGAAAAAATTTTATCCTTTTAAAACGGTTTGATTTTGTACTTTTTTTTTTTATAAAGATAGGTTTTGGTAGATCTCGCATCTGATGCTCTTAAATTACGTAAAAAAATACAGTGAATATTTCGTTACGAATAAATATCTTTAATGAGCGAGTAATTAAAGAGTAAGGTACGTTTTTAATGTATGTAACGTGTAGCACGTTACACTGCAAAATTCATACAATTCTTAGCGAGATCGAAATATCGCTAAGGCTAGAAGCCTGATCGATGCTCGATAGGAAAGATCATATGCTCGATATAAATGTAACTTGCAAACGATTAAATTTATAAACAATAGACTCTTCTCATCATTAGGGATTTAAAAATTCTTGAGTGTTTGTCGTTGTATTAATATCATTTTTCTTTCCTATTAATAAAAATACGTCCATGTTATCTTTTCCTTTAACATAGACTTGACCACGTGGTTCGAACTCGTATCGTTCCGAGAGAACATCTAAAGAATTCTTGGCCACTTGTATTCTTCCAGCGACTCCAGTCGAATCCATTCTAGATGCTATATTTACAGCGTCACCCCAAATATCATAGTATAACTTAGTTGCTCCAATTACTCCAGCAGTTACGTCACCATAATTAAAGCCAATTCTCAAAATTAATTTAAAACCTAATAACTCCCGATTGAAATCGTTTATTACTTTATGCATCGCCATGGCAAAATCTATTAATTGAAACAAATGCATATATTCATGTTCACTTTGTTGCCTAACTTGTGGGTTTAAACCGCTTGCCGCCATGAATGTACTACCGATAGTTTTAATCTTTTCTACGTTTGAGAATTCTGGCTTTTCTAACAATTCGTCGAAATCACCGATAAGTTCATTAAGCACGCGCAAATATTCTTTTCCAGCCAAATACGATTCATCATAGAGTTCATTAAAGTTCACTATGCTTGCAAAAATAATTCCTACAGCTTTATGATTCTGTGAATATTTAGCAGTGGTTTTTAATTGATCAGCAACATATTTTGGTATAATGTTGTGTAAAAGCCAATCAGCTTGATTTTTCATAGATTGTACACGGCTTTTATCTCGTGCGGCTACTGCGTTTCCGTGAAAGCTTAACCGATAACTAATTTCAAATTCACGATTTAGAAACCAAACTAATAAAAGTAAAAGTATCATATCTAAAAAAATCTCAGAATTATATAATCTTTCGTGATATCTGATTTCTGCCTCTTGTTGTCTCATAAGAGCAACTTTCGTTGTGGAATTTAATAATAAGAAATTAGAGGTATTCTTAAATACTTTTTTCACAATACTTTCATTAAATTGATTTTTTATTAAATCAATGGCACGTTTGTTTATCATGGCAGAGTAATTTAACGAACTGTTAGTGAATTGATTACCGAGATTTTCTTGATCATATGATACGTTATGATGATTCATTACAAGATATAGAAACAATAGGCCCATGAATGTTACCAGAAAATTTTTCATCCAACAATTGAGTTGCGTGAAGTTACAAAAATGAATCAAGCCAATAAAGATTAAGTAACCATAATAATATTCGAAATTATTCAAATTATGAAAGTTATTGCACGTGTAATTAAGAAGAACTGACGTAATCGGTAAGCCGACCAGAAATGCACCGCAAATGTGCCAAGGATACCACTGTGAAAAAAATTTAAATATTTGCTGTGTCAACGTTGCATGAACCATATTCGGATATAAAAGTTGACGAACACAAAGCGATACTGCTATAATTTGAATGGTAGTAGCACATACAAAAAATATCATATAATATAATGTTGGATCGCACAGTAAAAACAGCGAAACTGCAACGGCAGTGTAAACCAACGCCGATATTAGAATATCAAAATACGTATTGAATCTCGAAGTAGCCAGAGTAGGTGGATTTCCACTGATACATTCGCTAACCTTGTGAGCATTCTCTCTATACTCCTTCTCCATTTCTTTGTTCTTGAAAAAGAGTGTCAAACTCGAAAGTGGTGGTTTCACGAAATATGATCGTTGAGAACTTACATTATCTTGAACGCACCTTCGTGAAAAACAAAACTATACTATAATATAATTTTTCAATGTACACATTTTAATCACTGATTTATTTACCTGATTAATTGTAGGTCAGATTGTTTTCTTAATTTGTGAAAACATGCACCAAAGGTATCTGTGACCGCTGGAGGAAATGGATAGGGTGGTACCGAAGACGATGGCTCTTGAACAGAATTTAATGTCGAACTAGAAGTATAATAGCCGCTCACTCTATGTCCCAATAAATCCCCTTGAGCCATGCCATTCATCAAAAATAACTAAAATACGAAAATTAACTGCAGGAGGAAAGGGAACATGCTGACTACCATTGAAACGTTAATAGCGAAGTATCTATAATATAATATCTATCGTTATTTATGAATTATACCTGCTGTTGTATACTACTACGTCTACTATTACTTCTAATTCCGGAATCTTTCCTACTGCACATAGAAGAGGCACAACTGAGTGGCTCCTGACCAGACAATAAAGGACTAGAAGGTACAGGATTCGGATCCATTTCAATCTCACTTTGAGATGTATTCTATAAAAAAATATAACTTATATATGAATGAAAACAATTGAGAATTAAAGCAAAATTTATCAACGAGATTTCGACCTGCCTAAATCCATTGCGATCTTCGTACGATTGAGATTCAATTTTTGATTTTTCAGCAATAATTGCTTTGGCTTCTTCCATTTCTAAAGGTGTCATTTCTTCGGTAGTTCGTTGTCGTTGTAAATATTTCCATGGTTTATTTCGTCCTTTCTTTTTTCCATAACTAGCAACAGATATCGGACTTTTATTTGCGTTCTCCTTTTCATCTGCAGTGTCAGTATCTCCGTTTTCAGAATCTAGAATACTTGGCAAAGAATTCGCTTTCATTCTATAATTACTTGTATTAGTAACCATATGAAGGTAATGATATTTAGATTTAGATTGACTATTACAAGAGGCCACACGTTGACGCGACTGCATCAAAGGCGATATACTCGTTGGAGATGTAATATTCATTATGAATTGATTAGTAAAATCTGATTTTCGACTTTTAATAAAATAAGTTTTAATCCCTGCAATATTAATATTTCTATTAATTTTTTTACAATAAAACAATTCTTTTTACTTTATTAACATTCAGGCAATTTTTCTATACATAGTTTTCTACTGCTATGTAGTAATAATGTTATTACCATTTATTAAATCCCCTTCTTCTGTAATATATCCATCATTGAGGAAATTTAATGTTTTCTCACTTAAATGAACCCTTCCTGGTTTTCCCGTGCTTTCTAGTTTGTTTGCTAGACTCACGTCATTAGACCAGACATCAAATTTAAATCTTTTAGTACCTACAATTCCACAGAGTACAGTCCCAGTATGTACTCCAACTCTCATATTAACACCTTCTCTTCTTTCAATATCAAATTGTTTTATAGCTTCGATCATAGCTGTAAAAGTATACATATTATTTATTTTTTACATAAATATTTTATTCCCACTATTTAATAGAAAAAAAAAAGGAAAATACCTAATCCCATTTCTATGCAACATTTTGCATGATCAGGTCTTGGTTCTGGACATCCACTTACACAATAATAACAATCTCCCAGGGTAGAAATTTTCTCACATCCATGGTGTTCACATAAATCATCGAATCTTTCAAAAAGATCATTTAAAATGGCTACTAATTCTTCTGCAGTCTTATTGGAACTCATTCGCGTAAATCCGACAATATCAGCAAATAGGATACTAACATTTTCCATTGAATGCATATTAAACGGTCGAAACAATGAGCGAATATCTGTATTATTGGACGGTATCGAACCTTTTTTTAAAGAATCTTCCCGCTCTCTTTCACGTTCACTTTCTTCCATTAACCAATCTGCGACTTTAGGCGGCATTACTGAATGAATCATTTTCTCTTTAAGTTGTTTCTCCATCTCGAGTTGTCGTCGAACTAACAGTGATTGCCCAACCTTCATAAACGTACCACGCATTCTCACAAAAGTCATTATTAAAATATGTATACCTATCAGATGAATGCAGATCTGCATCAAGATCCTTATTCCAAGACTCGTAGAAAAATAATCATCCGAAAATGATTGGTTAGATATGTTGCTATTTAATAAATAGTTTGATATTTCACCATTTTCATGAATTTCTGTTGCATTGTTTATACTTTTTGAGATTAAATCATTAGATGAAGCGTTTATGGCTGAGTTAATATTAGTTATTGTTGATGTTATATTAGAATTTAAGTTCTTAAAAACATTGGTATCATTTAAAACTCCAGATATCCTTCCAATTATATTTTCTTGATTTGATTTCATTTCAAGAGCAGATAATAATTTTGAATCCTGTGAATACGATACTAACTTCATACTTGTAATTGTAGATTCGTTGTCATTGTGCATCACATTAGAAAATTGATTGTTGTTCAAGTTTTTCAGAATGGCATCATTTCTTGTCGAAGTATTCAATGAAATATGTTTGCTAAAAAACTTTTCTCTTGCACTTTTTGTACCATATAGGTAAGCAGTCAAAAATTCAAACAGAAAAGAATAAACCATTGATATTCCTACACAAGCATATAGTGGCATTGGCAAGACAGTGTAAATCAATAACAAAATCTCAGAACAGAGTGCAAAATGTCCGACTAGAGTTAAGCCATCTATATAGGGCGGTATTATTGTTAGAAAAAGTAAAGACAGGATGCAAAGCATAGTTGCAACTCCTAATGAAATTGGTAACACATAACTTTTATAATAATCTCTATGTGTTAGATATAAGACTGCTGATACCATTGCTCCAATAGCAGTGAAAATTGCTGCTATGGCTGGCCATGTTGTAGTATTGTATTCTGTTCCAATTACAACAAAATATACCAGCCATGATAAAGAAACCAGTAAAATATATGTTAAAGCATACCTAAAACATAATATATATTAATACTTGTTATGAGTTTAGCAAATTATATCATATTGTGTACCGGAATCTTAATCTAATTTGTGGAAAGGCACTTCTTTTAAATTGTTCTTCAAGTATTTCTGAATCAAATTTAGGATTCCACCAAGATCTTGGCGCTGCACGTTCAAATGGTACTGGAAGGCTAATTCCACAACATCCGAGTCCTTGTCCACTATGTGCCAAATATGTTTGTATATATGGTGCTAAAGATATATGAATTTCATCTGTAGCATCTTCGCTATCATCCTTAGCTCTTGTAAAACTAACAGACGAGCTTCGTTTTCGATTTAAAGGAGGAGACATGCTTGACATTTAAATTGCACTAAAATAATACATATTATTTAAATTCATGTTATTAATATACTATATATATATATGTGTGTGTGTGTGTGTGTGTGTGTGTGTGTGTGTGTGAATCTATACGTTAAAAATAAAATCAATTTTAATTCAAAAAAGAAAAGAAAAAGAAAAAGAAACAGCACAATTAATAAATGCACATAGAATTCAATTAATTTTATAAAAAATATTGTTACCATAAAATACTATCTAAATATATACTCGTGTATATAGTATATTCTATATTCTATTATAAAACAACGATTTCAAGTAACAATCGAATTTGTAAATTCGTGCGTTTATTTCCTAATTATATTGCAATGCAAATGAGATTATGAAAAATACATCCCACATAGGATATCTATTCGATTGTTAAGAAGGTGGTTATAGAATATTTATTTCAAATGACATGCTTTTTATATCACTATAACATGATACTTTAATAAAAACAAAACATGTATGTAAGCATGATAACTTTATTACCAAGAAACTTACAGCCAGTCAATTCACATTGATCACTGGCGAAATCGCCACAAAACTAAGAAAATCATCCTCCCCGCTAACATCGGAGGTTCTTCCTGAAATCAGCTCGCTTTGAAAAATGCCATTTTGGTTTTCGTTCTTTCTGCATGGTATTCCCAGTGTTACCGAGAAAAATTAATACTATATGTACCGATCGAACTTTAATTGAATTTTTCTTGTAATTAACTTGTAAGTAACATATATTATTAAAAATTATTATTTAGACATTTCGAATTTTCTTTTCCGTAATGCACCGTGGCCATCTTGAATCTATCGATGACAGCGCCCACGATTACAAAGCTCATGCGTTAAAAATTAACTTATGTTAATGTAAACGGACGATAAACTAAATCGAACGTTATGGAAATTTAACAATTCTCCGTAGAGAAGTATCGTAGCTCAATGTTCTAGACATGGTTGTGTAAGGAATTTGAAACAGTGATTATGTACGTGCCACATCATATGGTATAGCTATATCATAATATATCGTGGCAATGCGAAGTATTTGCATTGTTACATTTCATTTTCGTTATTTTCATTACAGTCATGTATGAAACTGGTATACAATTTAGTATTCTTGGACTACTGTATATAATGTACGAGAAATATATAATTTTTATAAAATATATGAAAAACACAGATCTGGTGAAGTTATGCTATTATTAAAGAACATTTCGTGCTTTTATAATATGTTCATTTAATAAATTCAAATATAAGTAGCTACATTATAATTCGTCAAAGGACTCAAACATTTACTACGGAAAATTTTTATGAATATATCATGTAATTTTTATGAGTATATCACGCGAAACATTTCGAAATTTCATTAGTACTGTAATATGACATATGAATATTGTGTGTTACATTAGTAAAATTTGAAACCAATCCAAAAATGTATATGGAAATTATAAGATATTTATTGCAAACATATAATTGTTAAAAAATTATATGGCATATGTTTAGTAAAAAAGTATATGGCATGAATAGCCGTTTTCAATACAAGATAGCCTTATTGAACATTGAGCAATATATTTGTGATCTCTGCGAAATATATGCTTGTATTAAATATCTTATAATCTCTCTCTATATATTTTTGAATTTATTTCGATGTTTATTAATATGAGCACAATAGTTGGAGCTCACAGTCAATGAAACTTCAAACTGTTTCATATGATACATCTGTAAAAAATTTCTTTACATATTCAAATATTTTCGAAAATCACTGTGTCTTTAAATTTCCTCAACAAAATAGTAAAGGAATATGTCAACTATTGACATTTCAAATTCTTTAGTGAAGCCATTGACTAAGAATTGGGAAGAAGGAACATTAAATGGAGCTTTGTGTCTCAGGGATCTGAAATATCGACCAAGAAAAATATCACCAATGATACGAAATCACCCAAGATGTCATATCAGGTCTATTTTGTACCTTGTTTGAGATAGTGACAGAAGAGTATGACAATTCACAATTTATATATATTTTCCAAAAATGGAACATTATTATATTATGCCGAATGGAATAGGTTGAATAAATCTGGAATGACAAAAGGAGAAGTATGTACAAATAGTTGTATCGAAACTTTTATTTTAAAATTATAAAATATATATAACTCCTAACCTTTTCAAGTTTGAACATCCTCTAAACTACTTTATAAAAATCTTTGACAATTACTTATACTGTTTTTTTTTTTTTTTTTTTATTAAATTGATTAAAAAAAAGTGTATTGCTTTGTCGTACGTTCGTTATTTTGAAATTTCTTTTTCTCTAAGAAATGTATCTTTCAAAATCGTTTAAAATTTAGGAAGCAAAATTAATGTATGGAATGTTATTTTCTATAAAATCATTTGTAAGTAAAATATCGCCATTGGATCCAAAAGAAGGATTCTTGTATTATAAAACTAGTAAATATACATTACATTACTTGGAAACTCCATCTGGATTAAAATTTGTGTTAAATACTGATAATGTTACACAAAATGCTAGAGAACTGTTACAACAATTATATAGAGAGGTGAGTAATTGAATATTCTTATATTACATTACTACAAACTCTTTTATGGGATGCAAAAATCTATAATGATATAATTAACTTTTTGCAGGTGTATTTAGAATATGTGGTGAAAAATCCTTTATGTCAGTTAAATGAACCTATTCAAAGTGAACTATTTAAGCTAAAAGTTGATGAATTATTTAAAAAATCTCCTTTATTCTTAAGTAGATCAATATAGAGTTTTTAATATTGAATCTATAAATATAATATATTTAAAATAAAAATGATTAATGATGTTATTTACTTTCTTAAATTTAATATGCAATATTACATGCAATTATTTATTGTTAAGTACTAGTAGTAATATGTATTAATGAAAGTGCAAAGAACTAACCAAAATATCATAATCATAAAAATATTCTTATAATTTAAATGAATACACACTTACATTGTATTTTGTTATATTTACGAATTTACATTTATCGTAAAAGAAACAATTGCTTAAACAAAATATTTTTGTAACACATAGAACTGTGATCTTCATATAAAATGTACAATAATCAACAGAATTTGAAGAAATTAACACTTGTAAAAGTATAAGTTACCTTTATAGACTGTTTTAAGTTATTCGTATTAACATATTAAAACATGCTAAAATTGCACCGCTTTTTGTATTAACGAAATATACTTTTTTAATTTAATTTAATATTTAAACTATTATTTGAAATACGTAAAAATATTGGTAAAAATGCACTTTTATAAATGTTTCTACATTAAATTTGACTTTTTAAATATTTCGTACTATATATTTAGTACTCTAGGGCGTATTTTTAAAATACGCCTTGTTTAACTAAAACATTTATTGTTATTTATACATAAAGATTATATGGCAGCTTATGTCATATCTCACAATTCGGTTTCTTAGGTCCATATATCCTTTCTTTTTAAATTTATGTCTTTCATACAATTATTCTCGTTCGGACGTATGACATTAGCTCATCCAAATATTAGCAAAGTTATTAGTTACACATAAGAAACATATATTGAGATAATAATTTTACATAATTATATATACATATTTAGATTCTCAAGAATCTAATATTTAATCTAAAATTAAAAATTTATGAGAGGCAAAATTGTTAAAACATGATTACAATGTTCCTTATACTGATCATTAGTGATTTATGTTATACATAAATGTAAATACACTGGCAAGAAAATCTTTCAACATGCCTAACAAAGCACCTGAAATATTACGTGTAATTCATTGGGATTAATAATAAATAAATATAAACCAAAAATAGTAAACTACCATACCTCTTTTTATAATGTTCCTTTTTTTTCTCTAAAATTGTATAACATTCGCTGTCAAGGCATGTTCATTGCCTTCAATTGCGTCCATCTATATATATTTTCATACATCAAGGTACATTTAGAAAATATTTGTGTATAAAGGTTCTTATGATACTTGTACATCTGGAAATATGACTGACAAATGGAGAAGTATTTCATGCATAGAAAATAATTGTTATCTGACATAAAATGCAACCGTATAAAGCTTTATAACTTTCCAATGTTTTATACAGTTATTTTAGTTTATATGGCGTGAAAGTTTCAATTCTTCTAAAGAATTTCATCATAGAAAAATTTTAACGAATTCGATATTTTATATTTGTGAGCGCTATGTTTTGTATATGAGAATGTAATTTTTCGCATGTAACCATATTCATCAAAAAAACGTTGGCACAAAATGAAAATTATTCATATTAAATTAATTCAAAACTCTTTTATAACAAATTTGAGGCCTGTGAGTGTGTGTGTGTGTGTAGTGTGTGTGTGTGTGTATATATATATATATATATATATATAGCTATACACATATACGTACATTACATATATTTATACACACGTAGTTCTGAATATGAATGCATACATTATCTTGCTTCGATGTATTCTGTCATACAAAGTGTCTTAATTTGTTCCCTCTATTGCATTCATAATACATTTATACATGATGTGTATAAATATAGTAAATTTGGCATTAACGCACGCAATATAGTACACTTAAATACATATATATATATATATATATATATATATATATATATATATATATATACATACATACACACACATACACACATATACAATACAAGCAAAAGTATAAACACGTTATACAGATTCAGTTTGAAATTGTCCTAATCTTTATCAATGAGTTAAAAAGTTTATAGCATTATCGCTTCGTTATAAGACTAGCGTGTTTACATATTTGCTTGTCACTATATGTGAATACGCATCTATGTGTTTTGTATTTAAAGGACGCATGTACATTATTACATAAATGCTCAGTCTTTGTTTCTTTAAGAGCATAAATCTTCTTCCACATTATTTATGTTACATTTTTTGTCAGAAGGTGTAAAAAAACAAGCACCGTTATTCTGTACCACTACAGGAAACGGTTCTTCTATCACCGATAGTCGCTTTTCGCGATCTGTAGATGCTGTAGAATTATGGAAGAAAACATTTCTCAAAGTGGCGACATTAACCCGTTCCCATGACACATTGTCATCTGTCGAATCAGTCTTTGATTCATTATTAGAACTTCTGAAAAAGTTAAATTAATATTAACGTATCTAAAAATACTGTAACCATCGAAATTTAAAAACAATTTCATACTTTGTACTCTTTTGAGTATTTACGTCTTCTGTCTCTTTATTACGTTTACGTCTTCCAGATGTTCGGCTATTCACTCCGCATGTGCTGACAATTCCTTCCTGGTCCGCTTCAATAAAACTAACGTGATCGTCGAATCTGACACGTTCAGAACTTTCGTCCTCTCCACAAACGGTCCAGTTACTGGAATCACTGCATTGACGATCTAACGTTGGTTTACGTCGAGCACGTTTCGCCAAACCAGGCGCTACCTCTTCGAGGGAACTCAAAGACGTAGCTTGACCTGCCGAGTCCATGTGACCTCCTGCAACAGAACTTGTTCCTTGTTCCCCTTCCGTGCTTCTGCCACCGCTGATCGAACTTCCATCCATCTGAGTAAATTCGTACAATTGAAATTCATCAAATGAAATACCGACCGCCGATTGCAATCATATTTTTAAAGAGAATTAAGATACTTTAAAATTTAGAACGGAGCCTGCCAGAGCCCTAGTGGAAGCTGCACCATCATCCAAAGCAATAGATGCGTTTACAGATTTTTCTGATAAACTGGTTGCGGCAGATGCTGTTTCACTACACAAACTGAATCGTTGGGTAGACGTCACATCCGCTTGAACTTCCAATCTATTTTTAAATATATCGCAGTTGTACATGCGATCGATTATCTTAACAATTGGAAATTATATACATAGAAAAGATCTCTTACCTCTGTCCACCTGGTAAAACACTGGAGGCTATACTTCCTGCGAGACTGGTGCCAGCAACTGCTACGTTGCTGGCACTTTCGCGATCATTTTCACGTCCTAATTTTTCCAAGTGACTTCCGCTACCTAACGAAAGGGAAGCCTCACCTATCGAAGGATTACCGCCTCGATGACTCGCAACATCTATCGATGCTGCATCTACAAGAAACATTATGTTTTTAATCGCATCTGATCTTTTCAATCATTCTACGATCGGTCTACATACTGACATTGAAATCTGAACGATTGATCCATTTACCTCCACCGTTGCGAACACTCAAAGAACCCATAAGCTCATTTTCGTCATCGAAATCAAATCGCACTCCCGTACCATTCGTAGAAACCCCACAACCTCCGCTTCGGCAAAGGGAAACGGGTACTACGCCATAAACATAAAATAATAAAATGGGTACACCGATGCCTACGGCCAATCCTGCTAATAAGGGTGATACCAAAACCTGCAACGATGATAAATACATTACGAACAATGGCCCTCGTTTGAACTTTTATTGGTCTTGTAGAGACTCAAATTTTAGAGAAACGTGCAATTATTAAATCGAGGTTTTCTTTTTACCATCTATATATAAGTGTTCTAAATATTAAGCGTATCAAGTGTATTAGCGTAGTAACAAGGTAGTGTATTTAATAAAGTGATACTAATAAAATAGAAAAATATGTTCCGCTGTATGTATGACACAATTGTGAATATCGGTTAATGAAAGTTTAAAGGCAGAAATTACATTGCAAACTTTGATACACGATTCATTGTTGCGTGGTTTCATGCTGCCGGAAGTTTCTCCTATTGCACGCTGTACAATATAGAAATTACGTATTTTTGCTTTATGAAACATTCCTCTCGGAAAGAAAAACATAGCAATTAAGAGAATGTTTTACAATGTGTATATATACTTCGTAAGTCGCTTCCAATTTATGCTTGCGAAAATGCGACACAAATGCCGAAGACATTTTTATATTTGCACAATTTTAAATTAGAATCTCAAGCGAATGTAGAGCTTCTTACGAAGGATTTTAGCAGCGACATAAATAAGAAAGAGAACCGCAAGAACGAGACATGGTTGTACTAATTATTATAAATATATTTAATTTATTCTTGCAAACTATTTGAAAGCATACGCCTTAGAAAGAAAGAAAGAAAAAAAAAAAAGATACCACTTTTTCGTTCAATCTACAATATTTTTGGGAAACGAAGAAACGTTACGAGAGAAACGTCAAATCGAAGGGATGATACGGCGAATGAAATAAATCGGGCATAAATCGGGCAGTGTAAAAGCGTCGTGACGAGCCAAAAGATTACTGGCGCACGGTGATCTGTTTTCTAGATTTCCATCGAGTGTAGAACAGAACGCGAGGCAACGGAACAGGAGACAGAGAAAGTGCATGGTGAGCAAAAGGTGCGGGAGGTGCGGAAGGAAGGATATTGATCGACGGTAGGAGTGCGCGCATGGGAGATCCTCTCTGTCCCACCCTGCGGCCTGCATCCACCTAGGTGGCTGACGATGGAATGTGTATCGTGTCAGTTGGTACTTTAGGATCCACACCACACCACGATCGCAAACGGTCCGACAAATCGGGTGTCGGGGGATCGTTGGGGAAGTTGGTCGGTGCTGTGCGCCAAGGGTGTGTCGTGCGAACCTCGATGAGAGGACGACGAACTACGCCGGTCCAAACATTCAAGGACCGGTCGGCGGTAGACAGGAAGTAGAAGGGACACGCGACGAATCCATTCATTGCTGGCGATTTCACGAAGCTTCCTCCTCCACATCTACATGACAGACTTGTGCGCTCAGATGTGAACAGTCAAATAGGCACGTTCTGCATGTGTTATCATCAGTTCGCGAGAGTGTGTACATGTAGTTTATTGGCATTGATTGGGAGACAGTAGACACGCGAAGCGAAAACCACGGTACACACACGTACACGCACTACGTACTCTCTCATCTGTTTTCTTTCCCCTTTTCTGCCTTAATCGACACCACATTGACACTAATATCGCCAGTCAATTGTCGTTAGTGTTAATTGAATAAATAAAGGGAGAGAGAGAGATAGAGAGAGAGAGAGAGAGAGAGAGAGAAAGAGGGAGGGGGGACAAAACCAAAAGAAACGAAACCATGGCGAATTGGGACTGGGAAGACACCGACTGGGATTGGGAAGATACGGAAGAATCATCCTGCGGAGAGGAGCAGAAGCAGATTATCTCAGAGCCAGAGATTGACAAGGAGTGGCTCCTTGGTATCCTAAGGGAATTTCACAAAGAACCGGTTAGTTCGGTAGAAACTATGATTTACAGTTAACAATTGCCTGTAGCGATTTTTGTTACGGCATCATTTAAACAGCCTATAAACGCTTTATTAGCAATGAAAATGCAACACATTTGAAGGTGTAGCGTACCGAGTATTGTTGAATTGCTTGCAAATTAACCCGTCATGTACACAGGTCACGATAACCGAATGTAACGTAAGCCCGGGCTGTATGAGTAATGAAAGCGCGCTCAGTGCTATAATTCGTGTTAAACTCAAGTACGTGTTGAACGACACAAATACTACGCAAGATCTGTCGCTTATCGTCAAAGAGCTTCCAAAAGATGCGTTCAGTCGGTTCTTCGTTATCGAAGGCCAATTCGATCTTCGAGAAATTAAATTTTACACGCAGGTAAGCGATCAGTTAATATATATGCTACATCGATATCGAATTGTTTCTATCCAACGAATAGTAATAACTCGGATTCTATTTATATTTATGTCAGGTGATGCCCGACCTGAAAGAATTTCAAAAGAAGCAACTAGCATCGCAGGGAAACGAATCGGACGAGGAGATTGTCTTGTCAGTTCCAGTATGCTATCACGCGCATTACACGCCGGCCGACGAATCGGACGATAACCCAACAACACCGGATTCTATTCTGGTGCTACACGATCTCCGTGACTATGATTTCCGACATATTAAATTTCGCGAAGGAATGACATACGATCAAACGAAAGTCGCGCTGGACGCTATAGCACGTATACACGCGCATTCGCTCGCAATGAAAGTTGTCGATGGTGAGCCTTTGTCCGAACGTTATCCATTCCTCTTCCAAACAGCGAAAGCAACAGACTCGTATCAACAGTTAGTCGAACGTGGCCTGCCGCAGCTTGCCAAATTTTTGAAAAGTACGCCGGGATTAGAAGAGATACTCGAGGCATTACTCGTACTACGACCTAGAACTAAGCACATAATATCGGCACTCCTTGCACCGGAAGGGCCGTTAGCCTTGATCACGCACACCGATTTCTGGTGTAATAATCTACTTTTCAAAGAGGGGCCGTCCGGCCTCGAATGCTGCATCCTCGATTGGCAAATGGTCACTTATAGTAGACCAACTAATGACATCGCTCTGTTGTTAGTGAGTTCATTGCCAACTGAATTACGTCGAAAACACACGGAAACCTTCCTTGATATCTACTGGGAGGCTTTAAATACCACGACATCTCGTCTCGGCGTCGACATTCCTAAAGACTTGGGCTATACAAGAGAAGACTTAAATAAGGATTACAGACGATCGCAACTTCTCGCTCTTCTACTCTGTATTGGATCCGTAGATGTTGCTTTAGGCGATACAGATACCGAGCAACGCTTGATCGACGTTTTAAAAGACCTTCACAACGAAGGTGTACTTACAGATGAGACTGCGATTGCTAATAGCGAAAACGACTCTTAGTCAGCGTTATTACTGCCCATGATAGTGCTGAAGCGAATTAATATTCTATGCGAAATGTAAATCGAGAAAGCAAAAGTTATAGAACTGATTGTTCGACAG
Source organism: Tetragonula carbonaria (assembly GCA_032399595.1). Taxonomy (NCBI): domain Eukaryota; kingdom Metazoa; phylum Arthropoda; class Insecta; order Hymenoptera; family Apidae; genus Tetragonula; species Tetragonula carbonaria. Next base: position 5,785,551 of record JAUCRC010000008.1, read on the forward strand.
TTCGATTCGTCTGCCATTGACGTCTGCCGTATGATTGCGACTAACGTAATGCATCTCAAGCAAAATGGCTTGTGTCGATAATTATGTAATTGCGGAATCGAAGTCACGAAGTATATGAGAATAGAATCGATGTTAGACTTTTGTGTTTCGATATTGGGTTGTTCTTGCGATATGTATACCTATAATTTAGTAAGAACGTTAAGTAAACAAAAAAATCAATGAACATTATAATAAAGTTTTCAAATTAAAAACGGTTCGAAATGTAAAAGAATTGCTAATACGTGCCATAACAAATAACTTAACTCCGGGGAAACATTTTTCTCCACGAGTCAGTTAAATATAACAATCGTTTGATCGAAATTTCTTCCCGCAATTACTATAACGGCTATACGACCGACATTCTGTTACTGCTAATTCACATATGCAACAATTATATTATCCCATTTCTTTGTACAAAATATATAAATAAAATACTTTGATGTTGTCATGAATTTATAAAATGATTTTTAAATATAAAAATAATTCCCAAGTAATATCCATATATAAGTAAACGGTGTCATTACAACTTTAGTTAGTAAATTTTTCGATTTTTCTAATTTAAAAAAAAAAAACATCTCTAAAACTACATTGATACTAGTTCATACGATGATATACATTATGTATGTATACATGATGATATTATATATAAATATAAAAGATAAGAGTTTAACTTACAGATGCAGTTACTCCTCCAACAATAAAAGCGTTTCTCTTATGTTTGTTATCTTTCTCGTATCTTGTATACAGTTCCTTCCCTACCCATACTGGAATACCTATAACGAAACACACATGTATAATATTATAAATTTATATAAAATTTTTTTCTTAAAATTATATTTGTAAGCAAATGATATTTAGTTTTATATTAAAATATATCAAAAAAACATTTTTTATATTCATGGTATACACACACACACACATACCTATAATCATAGCAGGTACAGCTATACCAGCAGCAAGGCCAATTCCAACTGGAGCTCCCACTAAAGTTCCAAGTTGCCAAAGTATTTTCTTTTTTCTAGACCATGGCTTTTTACCCCAAAAGGTACAACCAGAAGGACTGTGATTAAATAAAACATTAATAAAATTAAATGTTATAGAAATATTATTTCATAAAAATAAATAATTTAAATAAATTATACCTTAAATAATGAAGATCACTGATTTCTTTCATGCATAACCAACAAAACTCGGCACCACAAACAGCACAAACCATATGATTGCAACTTCCATCGTCCATTTTAACAATAAGGACTTGACACCTTGGACATGGTTTGACATCATCTTCTATGAAAACAGTTTATATACAATACATTATTTTAGAATTTTAAAATTCATTTCTGGATCCTTTAATATAGATAACACATACTATGTTGCGAATCACTCTGACTGAAACTAAGAGATGAACTACGTTCATAGTATTGAGTGCGTTGAGCTCTTGCCGCATCGCATGTTTGATTAGGATGCCAACGTGCTTTACAATGATAGCAAAAATAGGAATCACATCCTGGTCGTTCGCAACGTAATTTTGGGCATGAAGCACAACCACTAGCAATAACTGCAAAGCTGCAATCTGGGGCAGGACACCATCTTGCATCGGGTTCTACGGCAAGAACTCGTCGTACCATAAAATCTTCATACTTTTCTAATTGCGTTTGATCATTTAGAATCATCCGAATGTCTACAAAAGAATATATTCAATATAAACAATAGTATTAATAATGAAATTTACATTATTTATATTAAAGAAGAAAAAATACATTTACCATTTGGATGAAGTGGTTCTGAACATTCAGGACATGCTATATTGACTCTAGATTCAGAAATTTCAACTTTAAGATATTGTTGGTAACAATCGTAACAACTGCGATGATGGCAAGATTGGACAATAGGAAAAAATTCCACTGGTAATTCAGCCAAGCATAAAGGACACTCTACCAAACCATTTTCACTACTCTGAAATATTTATTTTTTAACCTAGGTATCATTTTAAATTATCAAATAATTAATTCAATTTATATCCAATATAAATTAAATTCCAAAAGTTTCGTTCTAAATACATATTCTATAAATACCTTTCCAGCCGAAGATAGTACAGAGCCTTTACTGGAAGCACGTTCTATGTTCTGAAATTGAAAATGGCTTGAACCATTACTTACTCTGGCTTCTCCTTTTTCAACATCAGTTATTTTGCCACTAGTTGAATCTTTTGCTGAAAAAAAAAAAAAGATAATAATGAATTTTCATTGAAAAAAATAACTTTACTTTTTGTGTTTGATGATTATTTCCAGTCAGATGACACTTATTACTTTTTGTATTCCTTGAACTGGGTGTCCTTGCAATTCGCCGGCCAATAAGTGGACTTGAATATAATAATCGCCTTAAAGAAAATCGTGCCAACATTCTTCTTGGTCGAGGAGCTGTGCTGCTGCAGCCTCCAGAACTGCTATCATTTTCTTTGAACATTCTAGATAGTATTACAGATCACTATTGACTCATTCTTTGTATCACAAGATTAAGGTATTTTAATCTGTAATAAATAGTGAAAAAAAGATTAAATGTAAGACTTCTGAATTAATTTAACATATATATCACTATCCTGTTATATATTTTTAAAAAAATCATATGATCATAATACAAAATCATACGCTTAATATTAAAAAGAAAATCCATGCCATAATATAAATGTATTACATATACGAGCGACTATAATTTATGTCGTAAGTGCACGTGTAATATGTAGATATTACACATAATTATATCGATCATTTAAACATAAAGGACAAACCTTTGCGAATCTTTGTTCAGATTAGGTATTGCAAAAATGATTAAAAAAAAAAATTTTAGTTATAAATTAATAAGAAAATCATTGTTAAATGCATATAAGAAAATTATTAATTATTTATCATTCATATAAATTGATTAATAATGCTTTCAATGAATGTACTTTATGTTCAATTCTTTACGTACATTTATTTTATCACTTTCACTAAAAAAGGAATTATACAGTCTGTCAAGCTAGTTGTCATCAATTACGATTTCTCCGCGTTCATGAAGAGCATAAATAATCAGTATTTCGAAATCGTTTACGCGTATAACATGAAATATTGTAACATACAAGGTTAGTTTATTCGATTTGTATAACGTCAGTTTAATAATTCAAATATCGCTATACGTTTAAAGTTATCTTTTATTAAATGTCCAAATCTAAATGTGTAAATTATATCTAATTTACACACAGCGTTTCATCAAAAGGTAGTATATAATTCGAAGAGGTAGAATAAATCTCTTTAATAGCATTAAAAATCGATTATATATTTTACGATTGTATTTATGAAATAATTAAAAAATATAAAAAATATTCATTACAGGTTTTTACAATGTTACATTTTACTTCAGTTTATCCAATGAATTGTAAGTTTGTAAGAAATTTATTTTTCTATATATAAATATGTAGTTATAATTAATATAAATGTAAATTTAATAAGAGTGCAAAATAATCGCCATTTGTAATAGCTTAAATGTATATATACATTGAACAAATATGTATGCACATATATTATATATATACATATACACGCGCACAATCGCATATAATGTATGTAACATATATATGTTTCATTAAACTTCTTTTTCATACATTATAAAATCATTTCGCACAACCTAAAATATCTTACCTTTTTTTTAATCAACAAGAAAAGAGTACAAAAAACACATTTGAATTGAATACTGAGGAACTTTACACATAGATGACTAGCATTAATACAGGTGTGAAAAGTCTATGAGCAAAAACGAACTGAAATCATTCTAACTAAAGTATAAACGTACCTGATTTTGTATAACAATTCTTTCAAACCTGTATTACCTGTGATAACTGGTAATAATCACAATTAAGATCTCACACTCTCGATAAGTTTCACTTATTTTGTTGGTTAAGAACGTTCACTTGACACAACAGCTGACGGCTTTTGACTAGGAACCTATCTTGTACATAATTTAGATGAGGAACACAGTGAACGAAATGTAGAAATGTATATGCAGCGCCTCTATGTGAAAATATTTAATATAATACTGCTCAAATTAAAAATTTTGAATATTATTTATAAGTTTTTCAATTATTAATGTTATTAGAAACACAAGAAACACAATTTGTAAAAATACAATAATAGATAGAACTTGAGATTAATTTTGTTTTAGATTATGTTGCATTCGTGAAATACGAAAGTTTTTCACGAATATAATTCATGAGTATTAATCATTCAATGTAGAAAGTTGTTTTCCTGTATATTAGCAAATACATTTGCATTATTTATCTGTAATTTGCACTGACTTTATTTAAAAATTGTTATATTATGTATATAAAGAATTTTCACAATTATTTCAATCTTGTATTACAGATCAAAAATTTTTTTATGTTGAAGAAATATATTTTTATTTCATTTATAGAAACAATTATGAACAATTGTCATAGTCTATAATACCAATAATGTATACCTTTAGGAGGTATTTAAAAAATATCTTTATTTTTCATTGAAATTTAATTTTATTTGCTTCTGTCCAAACTTTCAAAATTTGCAAATCTTAAACGAAATGATTACTTTTTATCTATAATTATTTCGCGCTCTAAATCAATGCAGAAATTCTTTTTCTTATGTATTTTTAATATTTTTTATAATTATAAACAAAATTAATAATTAGATATTAGCATTTTCAAACTATAAATATTTCAAAAGCTTGTAACAAAAATTAAGCGTAATAGATATGTTATGGAAATTAGGGATAGGGATGAAGATTGTAGTTTAAAACGACTGTTAAGATTAAAAAACGATTATCAATGTTTTGAAAAAATTGTGGTTCATCGTACTAATGACCGCTCTATGTACAGAAATGTTTTATTCTTAAATTATGCACAAATTGCAATCAATACAAATGTATCTGAAACAAGCAAGTTGGGGGATGTCTCAGTTTTTTTTTTTTTTTTTTTTTTTTTTTTTGGCTGCCATAAGAATATTCAGATAAAATGGCAGCTGTTTTGTTAGGTGTCAATGTGTTGCATCAACCGCCATGCGTTTTTGCAAAATTCTTAAGACATGTCCGATTAGTTGTTGTCATATCCGGAAGAAAAGGCAGCTGTTTTAAATTGACAAATAATGTTCCATATTCACTGAATCAATTTAAAACAGTTAGCCATATCTATTTTATAGCTTAGTATAGTAAAGCTAGTTTATTTTTTCAGACATTCACATTTCGACTAAGTAGTATTATAGTAATAAAGGTATGCGCTAAGTCTGCACTTCAGCTAGATATCATAAAACATGTATCATTCCTTCTCTGGCACATCATACATTGGTATTACTAAGTATACGTTTACTTTCTTTTTAAATCATGCGAAACAATGCAGAAACGAACGTCATATCAAATCCTAATGTTTGATATAGTATGCTTAGACTGTAATAAAAAAAAAAGACTAAATTACATGAAAAGTGAACCCGGAAATAAAAACCGACTTCTTGTGTATACTTATTTGTGTTTTTCACAATCAAATTAGCATTCATCATGGTATTATTAATCAACACTCAGTATTGAAACATAAAAATCTAGTGTTGTTAAATAACGCTACTAATAATCGTAAACCAAAAAAAACTCAATCTTGTTAAGTAAATAGAAGGAACATCATTGGGAACACCTTTTAACCAAGATTTCATGCAGCTGCCACCTACCATTGTTATAACTAACAATGGAATCCATCTTTTTCTTGCACCACATCATGTTTCGTCCTAGTTTTGTCGCAAAATAGTTTATACCCAGTATGTTCAATTATTGTTTCTTTTTCTATTTCATTAGAGATGAACATAAAATAACACAAGACACGTACTTTTTCTTATAACATATGTTAAAATATGTTAATATTTTTTTTTATTACTTTCTAACAATTATCGCACTGATAAAAGTGATAAAAGAAATAATTAAGAAAAAGAACAAAAAGGAACCATTAAAACTGATTATATTCTGCATTTCTGTACGTATTGTGTTATTTTTTCATGAATATAGCGACACATCTAGGCGAAAATTATTCAAATTGATAATTGACATACGAGCCACGAATATCCAGCCTATTATTAGATCATTTCTCAAGATTAAGAAGTACTTTATAGTACATCCGAATTACTGTCACACAAGTTGGGAGCTTGGTATAAAAATGAGGCACAGTTTCACAATCAGGGGATTCCTTTTTACCAGATGCTTCTACTATCTCCCAATGAATGTATCCATATATCAAACATGATAGCATAATTACTATCATTAAACTAAACCATGCATGGATATTAATATGTGTCCTTAAATGTGTTTAAGGAGAATGACGATTTCTTAAACAATTGTCATATTCTTATCGGTAGCAAACAGTCTTAACAACGAGCGTAGACTAATCATGTCGCGATCCATAATCGTGTAGTCCTTGCGGAGGTATGCGTCATGTTATGTGCTGGGTGTTAATAGCTCTCATCAGGTGTAGTGTTATATGTAAGTAGCAGTTGTCGACCATAATGGTTATTTAGCCACTGGTACCATTAACCAGAGCTTCCTTAGGCTTATTGCTCTGTTGCATACGAGGATGACGAGATCGTAATTCTCTTTGGCCTTTAGGCCCTTGGGAACTGTTGTTAGTAGTAGAAACGTCATTTGCTGGTGTTCCTTCTTTACTAGTTACAGTTGATTGATCTCCTGGGCCAGCATTGCTGCCTAAACAAATATGTAGATTAACTCTGAGTGTTACTGTGTAAACATTAATGTTCATTCTAAAACATTTATTTAATACTCTACTTAATTTTTATACTATATCAAAACCGATCGTCCTAAAGGAAAATTACATTGAATTAAGTTTTTTAATTTCGCGTGATTACCTTTTTGGTTATTTGTTGGTGTAGAACTACGTTGTCGAGAACGTCGAAGTCGTCTTCGCCTCATGCCTTTAGGTCCTCCCTCCACACTTGATACAGATTCTATGCATATGCAAACCATTGTGACCATCTTTTTATAATATAATATAAAAGCATTACTGAAATTCAAATATTTTTAGAAGTGATTATAAGCTATATCGCATTAGTAAGCGTGCATTAGTAATCATTGATATTATTAGTGTTAGATGGTCACAAGTGTTTGTTTCACAACAACGCTCCATGCCACTCTCAAAGGATTTTACCAATCTTTAGGACGAAACGGCTATTCTACCGTAGACTATTATCGGAAAAGTATTATTACCTCTGTCAATGCTTGAAACGTCTTGACTATCGAGAACAGTATCTTCATCATCGGTTGTTCGACGACGTTCATCTCTACGATCTCTACGTTGAGTTGGAGGACGACCTTGTCTACCACCCATGTACCCTGAATTGCCTGCACCTCCTTGATGACCACCTCTTGGAGGCAGATCCCTTACTCGATCTTCACTACCATCTAATGTATCTCGACGTAATCCTGTAAATTAAACCATATATATAACAAAAATCAAGTTAAACCTTGAACATAACACGATGAACACAAACATTTTAATGATTTTATAAAACAAATGAAATGATGAAAGATTAGTATCCTTACTTGTAGTTGATGATGATCAATGTAGCATTTAACACATTAGCAATGATGCTTCCCATTATAACAACTAAGGATATTAATTCGGAGTGAAGAGGCATCTTTGGAATCAAGCTCACTAACTTTTAAATTTCTTCTTCTACCGTTAAATGTATTTACATAAATTTATACAAATTTAAATGAAAACTAATAGTGTAATATTAAATTATAGAAAAATAGTTTTATTGAATTACATTAATGTAATTAAGAATATTTGTAAAATTCATGTCATTGTTATTACCTAATATTTTATAAGTTAAAAATCAGATTCACGTGGAGTATTTTACAAGGTAAATTTTATTATAAAACGTATATAAGTACATTTTTAATAAGAATAATAACATAATTGTTTCGTAATTTCTTATTTATCAACTTGCAAACGACCTATATAGCTAGGACAACACTTAATTTTGTTAATGTTTAAAAAGCAATTAAAGTTAATTACATTTAATGCATTAGTTAAATGAAAGGTTCAAAAGTTGTTATATAGGTACATGTTATAAATTTGACACGGAATATTTGTTAATCCGTAAAAATTAATTACTCTTAAGATATAATATGTGATTAGACAATTCGCACACAAACTAATATTATATATTTTATTTATTCTTCAAATAATCAATAAATCAAATGAATCATACACCGTGAGTTACTTAGCTACTACATGCATTTCCATTAAACACATACATGCAAATGCATATGGTTGCAGTTATTTTCTATTATGTTATAATTCCATGTTCTATGTAATGACATGTTTACAAATGCGAATTGTTAATATATCTATAGATATTAACTGGGGCAGTATAAAGTAATTAGGACAAAAACAATGAATTACGAATAACGATGTACGATGAAAAACTAAATAGCTGAAACGGTTTTATAACAAGTACAGTTTTAAATCTATATAATTAAACAATGAAAGATACTAACGGATGTAAAAAGATAATAAAGGCCAAATTTGATTTGAATAGATGAATCATTTCAACGTTAGTGATAATAAAAGTCATGAATAAATTAATACATTAAGAAAAAAATTATTCTTTTCGTATGTGTTTTGATCAATCTTTTTTAAGCTTATATTGATACATTTATAAATTTTTAAGGTTTTCAATTTCTTAAATGTTGCAAAAAAAAAACTTCTAAATATATTATTTAATGGGTATTTGCAAGAATAAATTACAGTAAAAACTCGTTTATCCGAATCCCTAACAAATTATTTTATTCACTGAACTCTAGATAAAATAGATAAAGTAATTCTTCAGAAAATATTTATAAACCCAGAAAAGAATGTTTTTTTTTTAAGTAACATTCTCCGATATAGAGTTATTTATATGTAATTTATTTTATCTATCAACTTTTAGATGTAAAGAAATGTTTAAATACATACAATTTTTCTACAGATTATTAAAAGTAAGTGTAGCAAAGATCGAATAAATTATATATGACAAGCTATGTTACACAACAAAATATATTTGCATTGAAATGAGCGTTGAATAAATTAAGCTATGATAGAGGGAATATTGGATAATCTGAACTTTCATTTATTCAGATCAAATAGTCATCCCACCATCCGAATAAATGAGTTTCTACTATAAACCTTGTATAGTAATAATCCTAGTACTGATTTTAACTTCAACAATTTATCAAATGTTACTTTGTGACAACACGCCCTCTGTCTTTAAAATCTCTGGGTTCTCTACTGTCTCTCGTGTTGGGTCCACCGCTTCTGCCATTACGTTTTTGTGTGTTCTCTACATTGTTGATATAGTCAGTAATAGTATTACCGGCATTATGTCTGGTGGGAGCCCTACCCCTGCCACCACGTCCACGCGACTGACCGCCACGACCTCCACGTGCTCCACCCGCTTCTTCTGGGCCTGTGATCATGCCCCGTCTTGTGGGGGGAAAGTTGGGCATTGGTCCTGTTGTCGATCCATGCATATTTCTTAATTGTTGGTCAATTTCTAATTTTTCTTGACGCAACTGTTCTACTTCCTTTAAAACAGATAATACAAAATTATAAAAATAAATAATTACAATAAACATTTACAATAAATATATATTTTACAATAAATAATTAAAATAAACATTTACAATAAATATATATTTTACATTATTATACCTTCAAATGTGCCAAATGATATTCCAATAACATTTTGGCATTAGCAATACTTTCAACAGTACCAACAAACACAAAGGGCACCTGACCCTCTTCTCTCGGAATCGTTGGTTGAGGTTCGTTGTCTCCTTCTATTTTAACTCGTACCTAAAATTTATAATATTTAATTATTATTAAATTATTCTATTAATAGCAATCAGCAATAACAATTAACGATTATATCTACAAATTAATCATATTTTTGTAACAAAATTAAAAGATTCATATATATAAAGTAATGAAATATTAATAATTATTATATAATTATTAATAATAATATTAATAAAATTTATATATAAAGTAATGAAATATTAATTAATGCAAATGTAATATTTACCACGCCACTTTTGTCGACAATTTCTTGTATTATACGACCATTTTTTCCAATTACTTTGCCTACCAAAACACGTGGTACTTGTATAGATTCTTCACTATATTCAAGCAAAGAACGAGCTTTTTTAACAGCTTCGTGTGTCTGTAATTAGGTAAGTGTGTACTATTTAACGATGTTGTATAAAATCTTCATAATTTATAATTTTTTACATGAAACACATAACGTAATAAAAGTAATCAAAAAGGTGAAGATTTATTTAAATTTTTACCTCTCCATATATTTTAAATGTGCATGAATTTTCTTCTAATTCTATATTTGTAATTCCGTCGACCTTTCTTGCCTGTTGGATATTTGCACCATGTGCACCAATAGCTAATCCCATCAAGTCTTCTCGGACATTGAATTCATCTGTGTATCTAAAAAACAAAATTTTAATTTATATATTCAACTTCATATGATAAAACGAAACTATTGCAGAATTTATAATATACATATACATATAAATATATATATATATATATATATATATATATATATATATGTGTGTGTGTGTAATTAAGTTAAATTACTATAGACAAATTCAAAATAATATCTTTTGTTTAATAACATTTTAAATTAATGAATATCATTTAATTACTAACATCAAATTTCTTGTCAATATTAACCGCTAATACTAATAATATAATATAGCAATTATAGGTAATTAGTTATAAATATTGTTAATATATCCTAATAATATGATATATTAAAATTTTGATATTTAATACAAAATTTAGATTTTCTTTAATAACATGCAGTCTTATATTATTGCGCGCGCTCGTTATCATTGCATTACAGTACAGTGATAATAAACATAATATATTTTAATGAAATTTAAATTCCTGTCAGTGGTTTGCGTCCTGGCAGATAAAAGTAGGAACAAAAAAATGTTTTATGAAACAGCATCAAATGCATGTGTAACATTTTTACAAATTATAATAAAGTGATACTTAAGCAAATGTTTCAAAATCATTTTAATTAATTTGACTTTTAAATATCTTCTACAAATTATATACAAATTATATAAAAATAAAATTGAAATTTAGAATTTAACGTGCAGTATATGTTCAAAACTTTGTTTATGATATATGTGTACAAACACTCACATGAAATACTCATATATATTTTAACATAATAATAAATAAATATGTAATATATATAATTGTTCATTTTAGAGAATACTATAATATGAATATGAATTTAAAATAGTATAATCGTATTAAATAAATTATATGACATGCATATATATTGTTTTTATGAAAACAAATTATACTTTAAAATATATTACAATTTTATTTTTTCTTGAAAATTTTTAAATATTTAAAATAAGTAATCTTAATAATAAAATTCTTTTTTTGTTCAATTCAACTTTTTATATTATATTAATAAAAACAAGTGTAATGTGTTAAGTTTTAACAATACAAATATAATAATAAAATAGAAAATTTAAAAATTGGAAACAAATAACAAATAACAATTATTTAAACAGAATTTATCTTAATATAATTAAAAAAAATATATTTCGTATTGCATTTTTTACTTTATGTAAGTAACTATGACAAAATATTGTAAAATAAATAGAAATAAAACTATAACTACGATATAATATGAAAGATTGCAAAACTAATATAAATTAGTTCAATACAAATTAGATATTTCATAAATGAAGATGAAATGTATAAATAATATCATACATAAATGAAACTAAAAATATTATATAGTAGTCTATATGATAATTATTCAGTATAAAAGTTTCACATTAATTATGAAATATTGCTCTATTTAATAAACCTGAATTTAATAATCTTTATTGGAATTTGATGAATTTTTTAGATTTGGAAATATATTAGATAGAGCCACCACTTTTTCAATTCTTTGTGCAAAACACTTAATATATCAGTGTTTCTCAAACATTGGCAGGCTAGAATACAATTTCTGATATGGAATAAATTAATGAACTTAAAACTCTACTCATACGTATAAATATATATGGATATATATATAAAAAAAGGAAAAAAGAAGAAAGAAAAAAAAAAAAAGAGAACAGATCACAGCTACACGTTTATATTTATTCACTATTTTATCAATTACGGAAAATTTTACTACATAACACATAATAAATAGAAAAAGAAGTAAATAATAAATTTTGTATGTCAGTGTACTTAAAGCATTTGAATTTAAGTGAATGATCTACACAACGCCGAAGCATGCACATTTATAGTGTAGTTTCATTTTTCATTTGAAAAATGCAGCTGTGTAATTTATCATACAATAAGCTAAACTTAAATCTAAACCACGCTGCTGTGATCTCACCTTGAATTTGTTTTCACTCCTGCCTCAAAGTCTGAGACACGCTGATATATAAAGTTTGAAGATCTAAATTTGCTGAAATGAGAAAGAAACTCTTGGTGTAACTTATTGGAAATTCATATATAAGATGGCCCTATCCTGTGTCCCTGCCATTCTGTCTGTTTGCGCCTTATTAATAAATTTGTAATGTTTTATAAAAATTTACTTTTTAGAATATTTATATAAAATAAGTACTCAGATATTTTGTATCAATTTGAGACAAAAATAATATTAAAGCATTATATTACTTTTTAAATGTATGTTAGTACACTTACAATTTGAAAATAAACATAACACTGCATATTCATTTTATGCATATTAGATATTCATAAACATACCTGTGTAAAAATGAATTAGTATCCAGTGTTAGCATTAAATAATTTCTCCCCAATTTCTACTAACTTCTTAAGATTTATTAAATATCATTATTCAATCAATAATCAAGAATTATACAAACCCGTTATCTGAATGTATGGAGGAATGTGTATCTCAATCTAAAAATATAATTTTATTAAGAATAATTACAGCGTTTAAAAGTATGAAATGATAACTTTAAAAAAATTTAAAGTTATCCTAATTACATGTATTAGTAGCTGAAACATATAATGACATTGTTTGCTGCAGGAACACGTAAAGCATCTAAAAACTACAAAGATATCCGTGACTCTTTATATGATTATCAATGTACAAGTATTTTAATACTTAATGAATTTTATTTCAAATTAATTCACTACATGACAGAAAAAATAATTAAAATTTTTTATATATAATATTTCAGATTAATGTATATAAGTATATATAATGTATATAAGTATATATAAGTTTGCAAGTACATGCATATCTAACTTGTACTTTATAGTATACAAATTTAATTATTAGAAATAATTTTAATTTTATGTAATCATGAGTAATAAATAAGTCATTTGTTGTAAATTAGATCGTGAAAATGCTATTGAATATTCCCTTTACTTTGAATGATTAATACTTAAATTCCTTTTTAAAATTAAAATTAAATTCCTTTTTGCAATTAAAAATTGTACTTTCATTGATTTATAAACATTAATAACGATTTATTGATTAAAAAATTAAAACTATTATCATAGTAAAGTGAGTTAAAATACGCATCATGTAGATTAAATTAAATTAATTATATTATATATAACTAATGATTATAATCAGCAAACAATGAAAAACATAGCATCAATCTATTTGTAACAAGTAATATTATGAGATAAACAAAAGAATTTGTCAGCACAAAGTGACATTCACTAAAGACAGATGAAAAAACACATTATGTGCAAATTTATTACTATATGCACATCGTGCTCTTGTGATTGGCAAAAGTATGTAAAATAAGATAACTAACACACAAAGATTTGTATGAACTTCGAAAAACCTTGCATATAAAATTTATTAAATATTTTATACACAATCACACTTGTAATATGTGAAAACTAGAGGAAATGTATAATAAACATTTGTAATGTGACTACATAACATTCATGAAAATTATATGATGTTGAAGCAAACATATTGATTAATGATTGGAAATCTTGTGAATTTTTTCTGCCAGTAAATGCAAACCACAGACAGGATGGTAACCAGGACAGTGTATGGATAAGGGCAGGTATTTAAATGTCACAAGATTTTTTTTAATTGCAACACCAACTCTAATCTTTCTACTTACCCCCCAATTGTTTGAAGTTTAGTTGATTCAAGTTGACGTGCTGCTTCTTCTGTTCTTTTCAAAAGCAATACCTGCAACATGCAAGATGCAAAAATATGTTTTACATATTTAAAATTTTGTATGCTATTTAAAGTATTTAAAGTATTTTGAATAACTTTATGTCATCATAAAGTATAAATTTAAAAATATCAAATTTAATTTTGTAACTCACTTTTTGCGATAAGTTTCTGAAGTGCATTTCTTGGAGCATGCTACTGTGACGATGTAAATTTTCATGACGGGAGATGGCCAGCAATACTCCCCGTTCAGGCACATATCGGCACACTGCCGCCCCTATCGCTTTTTGAAATTCCTTGTGTGCATTTTCCATTTTGGCACTATATACATATATATATTAGATCAGATTGTATTTAAAATATTTGTTACTTTTCTATGAAAGAAAATAACCTAAACTTGATACATACAATTCTCTTAGATCTTCAGGTACTTCTATTTCGATCTTGTGAAATGTATTTTTATCGATGGGGGGATTAGGATTTTTTGCCCTCAGTCGTTCACTAGCTACAATTTCGGTATAAGAGCATTCCCATCCCGAATATTCAACTACTTGAAAACCTCCTTTACTCATCTGAAACAAGAATCAAAAGAAAAAAAAATTGAAACTATAAAATCTTGTAAATGAACTTTTTTACTAACCTTAATGATAGCTTTCCACCATCCACAGGCTTCATGCTCATTGGACCTAGAAAATACCTCAATCTCCATGTTTTCAGAAAATTCAGGTTTCTGGCCATCTGTTGGAGGTAGACGTACTTGAGCAAATGGAAACTTTGATTCCGGTTGCCAACTAAAATATAAAACATATTTTATTAAACATTACTTATTAATTATCTTTAAACAACATTGCATAGTTTTACGTATAAGATGTGTTTTAATCAATATACATTTATAAACTTCTGATAAAAACATGTTCACATATATCTATTCTTTGAAATTATGATTTCATACAATAATATTATTATTACCACTACTCTTTTGTTAATAAATATTATTAATATATTATACTAACTGTTATTTAAAATCATAATATCACACTATCACATATAATTCTTTGATGTGTATTACATACTTTAATGTATTCAATATAAAATTATTTGGTTTTATATTAAACAAAGAAACGAAGAAAACATAACTTATATATAATATTTTTATATTTATAAATATGTATAATCACATATGTTAAACTTTAAGTATTCTTTTTAACATTTAGAAGTATTTAATATGTTTTTTTATTATTAACATATGAGTAAAATAATATATGAAAGACTGTAAAAAAAAAACTATGATTGATCATACAACAATAACAAATAATATTCATAGAAATGATGCCATTTTTTAAACTGTTGAGGTATGTAGATATTAGAAATATTAGAACTTCTATAGTTGACAAAAATAATATAATTCTCGTGCTCAGAAGACTACACTGTTATTAGCACGAAGCCTGTGGTATTAGGGTGAACATTCATATATACTGGCACCTAAATTTTTCTTGAGAAGTGGAAAATATACTTACTCATTTTCAAACGTTACTAGAACCTCGTCTTCAAAGACGTCTGTGACAAAGGCCTGAAAAAACGAGACACAAAGCGTATCAATTTATTTGTTGGGGAATCACAGGTATAACGAGTGGCGTAAGATATTCAGATACAATATCGTGTTGCTTTCGGGGTACGGTAAAGAGCAGTGTTTTTATAATTCCGGTATTAAAGGTATGCGTTTTTGTGAATCGGAAGAGCATTGAAACGTATCGCAACATCAAAAGCTGACGAAAATCACGCCCTGTCAAACGAGACATGGCGTCGGAGGAAGCCGCGTTACCTCGCGAACATTTGAGGGCCGCGCTTTCGCGAAGTACGGGCGTCTCTTTTGTGAGATTAGAACCGCGCCATGGGCCGTAAGTTGGTCTATCCACGGCCTCAATCTTCCGCCCTGTTTTTTGTATACTTTTCACAGAACGAACCTTATAATATGCTCCGTTTTCGCCGCATACTTCGACTGTGAGATCCTCCATCTTGCTTTTGTGTGACGGCTCGCCTCCTTTGCAGCAGGCATGCTGGCGAGCGGGCAGCTGCACGAGTTCGAGGCTGCAAATTCGTTGTTCACCAATCGTACAACTCTTTTCCATGATGCAGCCTCTTTATTGGATGGGGTCGTGCAGTGTTACCACTTTCGTATCGTTAATTTACGTTTGAAAGAACTAGGATAATTGAAATACGCACCAGCGCATTCAGCACAAAACTGTGCACTTGTGTAACCGCTATTAGAAGTCAAATCATGACTTTGTGCCGCTTACGATCCTGTGGCCGCTTCTATCTGGCCCTAGTGTTCGCGATTTTGCGAAACGCGTGACGTGCCTTGACAGTACCGATGCGGACAAGGATATTATTACCGATCACTCAGTGCAGACGACAATGTCTGGAAGCAGCGATTCTGAAGAATTTTTTGATGCGGAGGATGATACTTTTCATAATGCACGGTAATTTTTTTGTTTATTAAATGATTCCATTCGAAATCCTATATATCACGTTTTTCTCTATACCTTGCACGCGCAATAAAAGATATTCCTGCATAAATTCCGTAAATATTTGGAAACTGTTGGAAAATAAAGTACGATAAAATTTAACTTGCAATTTTCATTCTCTTTTCGCTCGTCATGTTTCGCTTCAAGTTTCTGTAGATACAGAAGTTTGTTCCAGATCATTTATACGTATCTAATTCTTATTGTCGTATTGTGTTCTCAAATAATATTTTTGGTTAGGTTCGATTTTGAACACATATCTGTCGTTCGTATGATCGTACGCAGCTATTTAAGGGTTGGTGTTCGAAAATTTTCTACGAGTTTAATCATTAGTATTATAATTTTAGAGATTTTAGAGAAAAAACTTTTATTAGTTACAAGTTACATTTGAAAAACTATCAATCTGTTTAATAAATCATTCACTCATTTCGACATAATTGTATTTTTGTGTTTAGTTTTAATAGATAAATATTTAAATATTTATTTTAAATGTTTTTATTATTTTATCTTTTTATTATTATATTATCATGTTGCATTATTATAGTATATAGTATATCATATTAGTATATCAATATGAATACGTGTATTGACATATTAATAGAATTATAGTAGTACTAGGAATTTAAATATAAAGTAAATTTAAAATATCTTGTTAAAATAAGATATAGTTTAAATTTCATATGTTATTTCAAGGGTTGTTTTGCAAATTAGATATTTGATTTTTATAGAAAAAGTAAACAACGTGATTCTACCGGCGTTGAAATACAAAACAAGGATACTTCAGAGTTCTCCAAAAAAATGGACGATGATGTTTTTGTGAAACCTGCTCAACCTAAACCAATTGTAGAACCAAAGGAACATGTAACGATAGAATGTATAGTTAATAAAGATAAAAGTGTAAGTGAATTTGTCAACATTAAAATACTATATTATTTTGATAATATTATTTTGATATTTAATAAAAATTACTTATTTGAACAGGAGGAGGATGGAAAGGATTCTAGTACGGATAAAAGTCTAGGCAGAAGAAGGTTTCGTGAATTGAGACAACGTATGCAAACAGAAGATGATGATATTCCAATTAATAGTTCCCCTCCAGATAGTCAAACATCATCTATCGAGGGTGTTTATCCCACTCCCTCAAAGACAACTCATCCATTTAGGATTATAGAACATGATACTCTTAGTTTACAAAGCATAACATCTTTAGGACGAGTGGGTCGAATTTTAGCTGGAGTTGGGGACACTGCGTCCGTTACACTTGCACCAAATGTAACTCAGTGTCCTCCTTCTGCCATCCTTACCCGTGAAAGCCAGATGTCCTCCGTTGCTAGTATCCCAAGCAAAGACGAGGACACAGCATCTGGTAAGGTGTCCCAGTCCTCCAGCATCCTTACGTTATCAGGGGATATCCTTCAGGAATCCTCTGTTAACAGTAGGTCCAATTATGCTTCTCACTCACAAAATGATAAGATTGTTATGCTTCAAGAACCTGATGTCATCGCTAGTACAAAGAATAATGGAAAGTCAAACGAAGATATTACTATGGCTGGAATACCTGTTGCGCCACCAAGACGTAAAAAAAAGTCAAAAGCTCAAACACCTTCCGATCTTGCAGTACGATACTTATTAATATTGTTACGATGTTTATTAATATTTTCTACATTATTAAAAAGTGATTTGAAACAAGACAAATAAATGAAGATTTATAATTTTAGCCTTCTACGACAGAATCAGCATTATCCACTTCGCCATTACCGAGTCCAGCAAGTACTATTGAATCCATTACTAGAGAATTTGAACATTCTCTTGATATTCGATCTGCAACGAAGGGACAATATGTCGTTAAACCACAAGTCTGTAGTATTGTACTTGTAAAATATAATATATAGTTTTATATTTATATTATATAATCATCATTATTTCTGTAGGATGAAGATAAATCAAAAGCTGAAGGCCCATCGAGCGAAGAGTTGGTAAGAGTGGAAAAAATGAAAGCTGAACTAATGAATGTGAGATCAAATGAGAAGTCTAGTAGTCCACTGGGATCCATGTCTAATAACAGTATCGGCCGTTATTCGTTAGGTCCTCATAAACTAACAGGCTTAAGCCCTCAAGGTTCGAAAGAAAGACGAAAATCAGCAGGTGATCAAGATATGGTTCAACAATTAAATATGTTTGTAAGAACAAGAACAGATTCTGGGAAACGACTAACTGATATGGTATGTTATTGACGTGAAAATAATAAATGTTTAATAAATGTTTCTTTATATTTGAATACTAGTAATGATAATACATAAATTATCTTTAGGAAATTTTGGAGCAAGTAACTGTTCTAAACTTGGATACTGGTGAAAGAGTACCATTAAGTATAGCAGAAGATAAATTACCACAGTGTATCAATCCTTTGTCACTTCATATTATGAGACTCACTTCGGAATATATAAGTAATTCTAGTCTAGAAAAAGAAAAAGAAAGTGACGAGGAAAGTGTTGATAGTAAAATGTCTAGTATACCACCAGATGAAGATGTATCTGTTGGCAGAGTTCGAAAAAGAACGCAGAAGTTAAAACGATTTTTAGGATCTACCGTTAAGAAAACAATGGACAAAGCAAAATCTATTGCACAAGAAGTATCGCATGCAAGACATAAGGAAGATGTTATGGATATAGTAGATGAAGTATATCCTGGTGAACAGCAATACATAAAACTGAAAGCTTCTAATAGTCACAAAGGACCATATGAATTTAGTTGTTTACAGCATGTTCAAGATTTAAGCGGCGAACATGTGGGTCCTGTTTGGTGTATGAAATTTTCAGTTTGCGGACGATTACTCGCTACTGCAGGACAAGATCGAGTTTTAAGAATTTGGGTATTACGGGATGCCTTTACATATTTTCAAGATATGCGAACTAAATACAATGCTGAAAAAGTTAGTCCAACACCTTCCCAAGAATCTTTGGTTTCGCAACAGTCTATGGAAGATCCCAATGTCGTGGCTAGTGCCTTTAGTGAAATAGAAGGGACAAAAAGTCCTTTTATGCCAAAACCATTTTGCACTTATATCGGACATACCTCGGATTTGCTCGACGTTTCATGGTCTAAAAATTATTTTGTCTTATCGTCGTCGATGGATAAAACTGTGCGGCTTTGGCATATATCACGAAAGGAATGCTTATGTTGTTTCCAGCATATTGATTTCGTTACAGCAATTGTATTTCATCCTCGTGATGATCGTTACTTCCTCTCTGGATCTTTGGACGGTAAACTTCGACTATGGAATATACCGGACAAAAAGGTAGCTGTGTGGAATGAAGTCGATGGACAGACTAAATTAATTACTGCGGCAAACTTTTGTCAAAATGGGAAATTCGCAGTGGTTGGTTCTTACGATGGCCGATGTATATTTTACAACACCGATCAGTTAAAGTATCACACGCAGATACACGTACGATCGACAAGAGGTAAAAATTCAACAGGAAGAAAAATTAGCGGCATCGAACCGATGCCGGGAGAAGATAAAATTTTAGTTACATCAAATGATAGCCGAATACGCTTGTATGATTTGCGAGATTTGAATTTATCATGCAAATACAAAGGTTACGTTAACGTCAGTAGTCAAATTAAAGCAAGCTTTAGTCCTGACGGACAATACATAGTTAGTGGCTCGGAAAATCAATGCATTTATATTTGGAAAACTCATCATGATTACTCGAAATTTTCAAGCGTACGTAGAGACCGAAATGACTTCTGGGAAGGTATAAAAGCTCATAACGCTGTAGTAACATGCGCAGTATTTGCACCAAATCCAGATAGTATTATTAAACAAATTGAAGAAAGAGAGCAGTGGGAAGGTAAAGAAGATGCAAAAAATCTAGGTAGTTCAACCGTAGATGTTCCTCCGGTCGATCCTGTGGTCGAGCAGCGTACTAAAGGCTGTGGCGGTCATGTTCTTGTGAGTGCAGATTTCAATGGCTATATAAAGGTTTTTCTAAATAAGACAAAACCTAAGCACAGTTCCCTACCAGCATCTGCTCTCGCGTAACACGATACTAGATTTATTTGTGCACTGTTGTTAATACAAAAAAAAAAAAAGAAAAAAGAAAAAATTAATAAGAACACCGATATTATATACAGCTATTTGTTTTACCTCAATGGATTATGTAGGATTTGCTGTATACTGTTTTTAAGGTAAATACGACTGTATTAAATACTTTCAAAAACGAAATATTTTGAGATGCATGCCAAAAGGCTTACTTCACAATAAGAAAGCTTCTAAGATATAGTTAATAATATTAAACTATTCATAAATTTGATGCTCAGGCAATTTCTCGATTTCTTTTTTTTTTCTTTTTACGAAGATGACCAACAAATGTCTCGTTTGTTCATTACAAATTAAATAACATTTGCATACATAATTTCTACTAAAGCTTTAAGTAAGCCATATAAACCGTTATAGTTTTATAAGATATCGTATTTTTAGCACTTTTTTAAATTGAACATATTTTTATTGATTTTTCTTTCTTGTATTATATCTTTTCGGTGCTGGTTCACTGTGGTCATATAGAATTATACATGGAAATCTTGCCGAAATTATGTTACGAAATACGACATACGTGGTCAACGGAATTGTTCGTTTCGATTATATTTATAAACAGAAAGAGCACCTTGGTGAAGAAACAAAGTATAAATACAAGCACGCAAGCGATGGCTGAATAGAACAATTTAATGAATTGTACGAATGAATAAATGTAAAACTTGTACTTGGTGATCCATCGTTAGGCAAATGTTGGATAGTATCTAGAAAGTTTCATGAAAATCAAATTGGATTTTCAAATCCTAATGGTTTCTAAAATATGTTCTAGAACTTTACCGTGATAAGATAGCGTAATACATCGAAGACAATATATTAATTAAAAAAAAAAAAAAAAAAAAGAAAGGTGGTTTAAAGTTAAAAACGCATCATTGTTAAGTTTTTGTACGAACGCAATTCACATTCTAGAAACTATTTCACGAATTCAGTACGAAATTTGACATTACATTCTGTAAAAAAATTTAGTTTACACACGCTGTATTAATTTAACCATGAATCAATATGAATGGAAAGTTTATTTTATACGCGAACGTAAAACCTCATCGTAATACTCATAACACTCGCTACGTTTAATGTCCGACACTATGTCGTAATTGTCATTTTAATCTGATTTAAAGGTATATACAAAATACCTGTTTCGCAACGTGTCAATTATAACAGCAGAAACGTATACCGTGTACGAGGGGCAATGGCACAATGCTGTTCCAAGCTCTGCATTTTACGATTCTGTGTATTTGATAAATCACGTCTTGAAGGATGATGCGCTATTCAGTCGCGTGGTGAAGTATGGCTGATGGTTGATCTCTGTGCCACTAACGTTACAGTGCTCGCACAGGCGTAAAAATGATGAAACCATCGAATTACAACGTATGATATATTTTATTTGTATCGTAAATTTAATGTAAATACGCAGGAAAGAAATTGTAGGTATTTTGTGTAAATGCAACTGTAAATAAATTATTCAAGCGATAGCGTTAATCGCTTATTAACGATATATTGTCATTCCGACAGCGGCGTGCACAAAACTATTGTTTGTGATCTCGTAGTAATCAGTAATCATGTAATATATTAATGTATCAATAGCGTATTCATGTATGGAAATGTGTCTGTTTCTTTCTTTTTTTTTTTTTTTTTGTTAAGTTGCCGTCACAACAATATACATAAGAAATCACATTTAATCATTAGAATCATCATTTCTTTTCATCTGTCGGACCATCGCATTCACATTATCTCCTAATCTCCGTTCTTTGCCTACAGTTTGTTGAAATTTTCTATTGTGAAAAAGAGAAAGCAAACAATTCCACGAGCAAGAAAAATTTAGTCTAGTATTCCTTGTATTGTCAGGAAATCCCGCCTCTGGCCATATTCACGGAGGAGGAGAAACCGAACAATGATCGTTGCTAATAAGATTCTATCCATTGTTACATACATCTATAGGTCAGCAATGCGTGTGCGGTCAGTCGGTCGGTCGGTCGGTCGACCGGCCGGCCGGTTGACTGTCAACTGATTCACCCATTTACAACGTTCGTATGTTTGGTGGATGCGCATACGTGCAAACATTGTCCTGGGTAATTGTGTACTAAACAATTAAAGCTTCGTGTGAAATAAACAGGTGAACAGTATTATAAAGCGTTACGTAGTTCCTGACCCTGGTAGTATCCAAACCGTGCGAAGAATTGGAATTTTGAGCTGTAAAGTTCTCGATAAATAAGGTAAAAACGTTATTTACTGAAAAAAAAAATATATATATATATATACATATGTACATGTATATTTCTTCTATTTAACAGTGCGAATTTCATAGTAGTACAAGTACGATGATATAGGAAACATTCACTCGTAGGTATGCACACGATGCTATCAAGAGCGGAGAATTCATTTGATTGCCCTACGCATCAGTCTCTCCCACGTCTACGAGATTCAGCCGTTCCATGAACTACGCAAAGTTCACCTGCACGGTAGCAGTGACACACTGAAAGATGTTGAAGGCATCGTATGGTTGCCGCAACGCGTCGTATGTGCGACAAGCCGCACGCATACAACATGATCATCGGGAAGGACAAGAACAACGAATAGGAGCACCACCGCGACCACGTCTCACCGAGAGTCGTGGTCGTGGTCGTCAGAAGTGTGGTTCGAACGAGAAGAGATATCCTCCGGTTCATGAGGGACCTATATAACTGTACTGTGTGTCTGGGTCAGGGGGCGGGCCGCCAAGTTTATAGTATACTCTCTATATCGGACAGGTGTACCCCATTCCGACTCCACGAGTTCTCGCGTGCACCATCGAGCCACAGCCAGGCTGCAACAACGTGTCTTTCCTAGCTGCCGTGACAGATATTGCGGCGCATCGCGGTAAACACGAAGAGATCAGTCGCATCAGTCGGGAAGCTCCCGAGGACACTTAACGATCCGTTTCTGAAGAGCCACAGAGTCAGCCGCAACTGGCTTTACAAACGTCTCTCTCGGGTCCTACCTTCGCGCGCGTTTGCCGCTTTCGTCCTCGTTTTTTTCGCCACTGAAATCCGTCGAGATTGTCAATTGTCTGTGCTTTAGAGAGCCTCCGACCGCGCGGGCACGCGGAGATTCCTTGGCACATGGTGCTTCAATCAGTGCGGTGCTTTGCTCGAACCCTCCTTCTCTTTCTCGTCGTCGCGCATCTTTGACACGGGAATCTGGCAAAGAGAAGTCTGTTCATCTGCTTTTGACATCTGCTTTCCGATTGGACAAACGTAAGATATTTTTAAGCTGACCACGCGTAATGTCGGTAACTCGCCTGTAAATAACAGGCTTGCACGGAGTACCAAACTTGTCGTTAGTGGCTTAATTAATATCACCCTTGTCGAGGATGACGAACCGTAATCGATACATATTGGTACAGAGAAACTAGAAACTGTGTAATTGAATTCATTAATCATGTATGTAAAGATTTGCTAGATTATATTACTATGAATTAGTAAATAATTATCGTCTGTTAAAATGTTGATTCACAACGACGAAAGGAGTATGAAGACCGAGCACGAGCGCGTTATAGTTAACCACGTGGTGTAACCGCTTTCGTTCTATCGAACGTGCGCACATGTGCAGCAACGAGTTGACAGCTATACTAGTCGGTCAAGATTTATCTCACGAAAGAGTCTGTTTAGAAATCAGTGAAGCATTTACATAATCTTACACACTTCTTATCTTTCTTTTTTCCCTGTCAGTTGAAAAATTTCTGTACGAGAGAAAGAGAGAGAGAGAGAGATACATTACATCTGTTGGTAATTACACGTCTCCGTTTAAAATGAAACTCGTACAAATTATTAATGCTTGCACTCTGATCATTGGGTCCAAGCAGAAATTATACATTCTTTACGTACGTCTTTAAGTGTACTTAAAGCACACGTATGAAGCGATTGGTAACGTTAAATTATGTTATTGCCTGTGTTATTACTCGACGAATGTATTCGGAAATAACGCGTTCAAAAGTAATCGTATTGAAGCAATCAGATCGTAAATAACGATAGTTGTAAAATCAAACGCACGCAGATAAGAAGATGCTGGATGGTATTAACGGTGAACGATGATATATTCATTCATTGTATGCCATCAATTGCGGCATCTATTACGATCAATCAGTAACACGACGCCTTTACTGGGCAAGTGTATCGAGTTGCCATCAAGTTGTCAGGTTGCTCTGTTACGTTCAATTACCATATGTTCGCTAGATCGTAAACGATAGTACTATATATACATGACGCGCGTATATCAATCTAAACACATCACATGATTATATTTCAAAAAAGAAAAAAAAAAAAAAAGAAAATGTATCATCGGCGATACTAGCAAGTGATTATTATTTCCGACACTGATTCTGAAAATTGATTATTGCTTCGCGTGTTTAAATTAAAAGTGAAAGAGTGAGGTAACGAGAGAAAATATACGATCATTAAGATCATATATTTTAATTACAAATTCAACTACAATTACAGCTTTGTAGCACAGCTTCGTGTTTTAGCTTCTACGTTCCTCTTAACGCGGAATGATTCGTCTTCGTTATTCCGATAGCGTAATGATCGAAAAGAAAGGGGAACAAGAATATATTTCAACTCTTTTACCATATAGGTCACTATTAGCTACGCATTTATTATGCGAATGCCTGAGTCCGGAATTACCACACCGCTGGAACCGTTATATGTATTTGGCACCATGCCACATCTTCGGCGTGCTCGATTCATGGCTAGCATGGAACAACGAACGTGTAAACAGCCGCCGGTGATTTTTATTCAAACATGGCCTCGTAGTGAAAGAAAGAACAGGTGTCACGGTCTATCGTGGCACGAATCGTAAAGCGGAATAATAATAACTAATGTATGCCAGTAATAAACAAGCGCCTGTGAGCTTGCCGCCGTTAACGGAATTCGGCAATAGATCACAGATTTTGTCAAACGAAGGGGACGAAGAAAAATGTTGCAGGCCGAGAACGAGGAAGGAATATATCGCGTAAATATCGGTATTAAAATTTGGAAGTTATTTCCTAAAGAAATTCATCATAGAAATCGTTCCAGAGAGTTGAATCACGATCGATCTTTCACGATAGAGTCATCGAAGAAGTACATTAACGACTACTCAAATATCTGAAATTGGCGATTCATTGTACAATACGTCTCTGTATTACCCTGACTCGAAATAGAACGGAAATTTATTGCCAAGGACAGTTTTAGCTGTATTGAATCCGCGTAAGTGGTTGTCGGTGCATAAGTTGAAGGCTGATAGGTGAAAACCTACTTGCCTACATTCGTCAATAGTCTTCTGTATATATCTCGAATTCATTACGCGATTATGGCCGATTCATGATCGCCTCTTGTTTGAAAAATCCTTGAACCTTTCTCTTCGTTTTACTTTTACGTTTGAAAAAATATAATTGTCGTTAAGTAGTCGAACACGGAGAACATTTACGAGGTGGAACAATTATCGTCGCGGAAGACGTAAATTTCTCGAGTGCTCGTACGTACATTATCCTTACATTTATTTAAGTCTTGTTCTCTTTCGATATTTTTGCACGTACGAAAGAACACGAGGTAAAGTTGGCGAACGCGATCAAAATCGTTTCGATAGTGAAACTAGCTTACGTTCGTTCGCTGTTACGCTTCTCACAATCAGTCGTGACCATGAATCGACGATCGTTAACTACTAAGACAACGCACGAAATGATATATGATATTTTGCCGAAACGTGACGGGACTTTGACGAATTCGGCTCATACCATATAGTTATCATGGCAGTCGTGGAGTACAACGAGGTAACGGAGCGAAAACCCGGACATTCGACAGGAATTTGGGACAGGTGGCCTAGTGGTCGCATGAGGCGAGTGTGTCTGATAATTGACGATTAAACACGAGCAAGGTGTCCAATGATGGACCGGTTCGTTCGTTTAATGCTCAGTATTTTCTACTAACGATTCTTTCTGGACGTCCACCGAGAGATTATTACAAATAACTAGGACTTCGCACGATTGTACGAAGTTTTACATCGCGATTTCTCAATCCCAGTTATCAATCATGAATTGCAAATAACTTCGGTGAACTCGAATGATTTCATTCGTTTTCGATTTATTTCGATTGTAAAACTACGTGTGTTCGATAGATCATATGAAATACTTTAGACACGTGTAAGTACTTTTGCAATATTTCAGTTCAGTTGATGCTTCTATTCATTATGTGAATTTAGGCGTGAATGTTATTTACGAGTTTAAATTATATTTAAACAGAAATAATTATTTTTTCCAGCGGTACGGTTAGAATACCTCACCGTGGACGCTGACACGGTATGCGGTGGCGAATCTTCATTTTAGCCTGTCTCCTACTAAAGGGGGTAAGTAAATACGATACTTCCTTTTCTTTTCTTATTAAAATAATTGTTATTCAAATATCTTACGAGACTAAAGCTATGTTTCGATATAAAAAATATTTGACAATTTTTAACATCTACCAAATTTACGAAGCTTTCTTGCGCGAAGCGATCGAAATTTCAATCATTCACCAAGGACAGAATTCATCTCAGTTAAGTGGACACTTTGTGTCTTAGATCCTGAAATATCGAATTTAACGAAATATCGAAAATACCGAAAATATTTTCCTTCGGTCTTTTCCACGGGTTCGAAAGAATCTTCGAAGAAAAATCTCCGCGATCCTCTTTCGTTCTTTCTTTACCACTCACCTACACATGCTTCTTCTCGTCACAAAGATGAGATTTATCCACGTTGTTTCTCTTACCAACTACTCTGCGTCCCGTTTTCTTGAAGTTTTATCTAGCCACTTACATTTTGACATTAACTTTCAAATAAACTCGTAAATAAAAATCTTGATCAACGAAAAGTTCTAAAATGATAAAACAAGTAACAACAAGCTACAAAACCGAAATTAACAAGTTATAAAATTGATATACCTTCGAACGATAAAATTATATACGTTTCTTTGGTCTTCGGAAATCATCCGTCTGTGCCTCGACCTTGTTCGTTCATTTCATATGAAAATGTTCTCTTCCCTTTTCAAAAGCACTGCTACATCGAATCGATGACGACGCGCGTGACACGAAAATGGTAAGGGGGTCAGGTGACTCCCGAAACGCGCGGTACACGAAAAAAGCATTGTATGTCAGGTCTATCCTGTTCTTAGTCAATGATTATAACCCAGATATCGCGGTGGGTACATAGCCTGCGATGCCGTTACCCAGTGCTCTGACCCAGAGCTAAGGGCGACTCGAGACCCGGTCGATGTCTTGAAATGGTGCGCGGCGTTCCGATCCGGCTCATCCACGTCTACTACGAAGTAACGTTTTATCGTCGGACCTTCACCACGAATCGGTCTTACAAGATTGCGCGCAAAAATCACACACGAAACGACCGGTTCCGTGATCTTACCTTCCCATCCTGCATTCTTGGGGACCGACACGATTTCAATTCGTCGCTTACTTTTTTCCCCTGCCCGCCGTCGTTGCTCGGACAACGTTCCTCGTTCCTCCAAACCGCAGCCGTTTTAAATATTTTCGCGTCGCCGATCGAAATTAACGACCCGGCGGCACGTGTTATTATCGCTGCGAAAAATATCGAAGATTTCAATTCGGACAATTTCAAGAAAGCAAGAATTTAACTTCCTCAGACTGTGCGTACATTGCACAACGACTTAACGTTCATAGCAAATCGGGATTTATTTTCTGCTCGCGTTAGTTACGACAATCGAGTCTATCTGTGCGTTGATATTATAGATAACACTCGTGATTGTTACTACAGTTGTACGCGCAACTTTCCGTTTTGTTACTCAACGTAGTTGATCGTGTATCGAGAGTTGATTATTCCTTTGTTAATATCTCTCTCTTTCTCGAGCTTTGATTTGCATTCCTTCGGTAATACTTTGTAACTAGTGACAGAGAATTATATTATATTAGACAGCACACACACACACGCTGGAGCGTGATAGTTCTTGTACAAGCTCAGTCGAGTGAATGAAACGGAATGTTAGAATGAATGAAATACCTCTTCGCAAGACTGTAAGAGAAATCGTCGAAGACGGGAGATTACACTCGATGCGGAGGATAATCATCAATCTTCGTGACTACTGTAGTTTTCGTTTTTTGTCAAATATTCTTGTCGTTGGTATCAATGGTAAAGGCTTCGCGTAAACAGAAAATTAATTATTATTACGAGCAAAAACGTAGGCTATGCTACCGCTTATCGTTATTACAGCCTTTAACGAAATAGCTTGGTAACGTTAGAACTTGATCGACGATTAAAGCATAAAACTTGTATTGAAGAAATTAGAGTGTTAAGTATAGGGTGTAAAATTCTTGTGTTTATCGGTCACGATTTAATTCGTATTGTTCTTATATACAAACAGTCATAACTACAGTGTTAATCCAATCGTGTATTTTACGAGAAATCGTTCAAATCGGTTGCAAATGTACGCGAAATTTCGATGAAAATTTACCACGAGCTGATCCATTTTGACGATTAAAAACAGGTCACGTTAAAACGAGCAAAGCGAACGAAGCACACGCGAATCGTTCGCAAAGTCATTTGGCTCGAAGGACGATCATCGTCTTTTCGAAGTCGGAACGTGGCTCGTGACGTCGTGATCGTCGAAATCCATCCACCGTGGGTTCATTCTCGAGTGACCCAGTAAGCTTTCGTCGAATTATGGGACACGCTGGTTGAATAGTCACGACGAGATGTCGGAATCGGTGGAGGGCAGAAGCGGAAAACTGAACGTGTATCCGAAGCGCTTCAGCTGGCCGATTGACCTGCGGTTAAAGACACGGGTGGTCCGTTATGCCCCAGGGTCACGCGTGAGGCAATCAGCCACTACGCTGGTGTACAGGCCCCGATGCTCCTATTTCATCGTTTGGTTGCCCCTCCTCGACCCTCCGAACCCGTCATTCGTCGAACAGTCGGAACGGGTTTGTTGATCGGTGGCTGTTGTCTCCCGTATTGGCCATCGCTGGAACGCGCACGACCGGAGACGGCTCTCCGAAGCGGATCTTCGATTTCTGACCAAGGGAGAGTCGAGAAATGAAAAATGCACGTGTCGATTACCTCTTTTTCTTTTGTTTCTTTTGCTTCCTTTTTTCCTTCACTCGTCTTGACTTTTAAAGTTAAAACTTTAACGAACGCCCGACATTATTAATTGTTATATTAGATCGTTAGCAGCAGCGTTACTTCGACTCACTCACTCACTCGGTTCACTCCGAACGAAGATCGTGAATGAGAGTAAATTCGCGCGTCGTTGAAACGATAATTCAAGCGAAGCGCGTGTGTATTCGTCGATCGCGTTCGCTTACCGGGTTCGGTATAAAGGCGGGCCCCCGGCCTTCTTAAGTAACTCGCGCGCTCGTCTGTAAATTAGTAGCCCGACAACCATCAATCTACTTTCGCGCTTTCTCGTCGTTTGTCCCTTTCCTCCGAATGGCCGTTGTACAAAGTGGCTTCGCCACTACCTACTTTGCATAGAAACACGTTTACGACCGATGCGTCTGGTTGGTGTGTTCACAGCTGGCACGAACGGAGGATGTCGAGGTAGTGGAGGCAATTCCCGGAGAGGACAACCGAAACGATAACTCAGCGTTGAATCGTCAGGACAACGACATAAACACGTCGGACCAATTGGCGTTAGAATCGCTAGGTGAGAAGGATGCCGGCGGTAACCATTATAAAGCGGGTGGTCTCCGAGGGCATCCGCTCCCCCTACCGCCAAGTCGTGGCGGTCTGGGACTGTCGCATCCAAGACCACACCATAACGTCGCGTATCACGGTCCACCGCCGCCGTTGCCGCCGTTGCCGCCGTCCAAGACGTCGTCGTCGGAGGCGATCGACAAGATCTACACGACGGGTGGCGGCATCAGTAGTACAGCGGTAGGTGCAGAACCCTGGCCAGCACCCACGCCAGACATGCCGAAGATCATTTCCTTAGACGTGAAGTGCGAGAAAAGTCTAATGAAAGTTTATCTCGGCTTCGACAAGCCGTTCTACGGTATAGTTTTCAGCAAAGGGCATTACAGCAACGTTAACTGTGTGCACTTACCAGCAGGTTTAGGGCGTACCTCGGTTAACTTCGAGATTAGTATTCACGCGTGCGGCACAGCTGGGAATACAGAGAACGGTTTGTACGGGTACGGCGCCGAGTCCGGGTCAGGGACGTACTTCGAGAACATTATCGTCGTGCAGTATGACCCGCAAGTTCAGGAAGTTTGGGATCAGGCGCGAAAGTTGCGGTGCACTTGGCACGATCTGTACGAGAAGTCTGTCACGTTCCGACCGTTTCCCGTCGACATGTTGGACGTGGTGCGCGCCGACTTCGCCGGCGACAACGTCGGCTGCTGGATGCAGATACAGGTCGGCAAAGGACCCTGGGCGTCCGAGGTCTCCGGACTGGTGAAAATCGGTCAAACGATGACGATGGTGCTCGCCATAAAGGACGACGATTCCAAGTTCGACATGCTCGTGAGAAATTGCATGGCCCACGACGGTAAACGGGCTCCGATTCAACTGGTAGACCAGAGGGGTTGCATCACCAGGCCGAAGCTCATGTCGCGGTTCACCAAGATCAAGAACTTCGGCGCGTCCGCGTCCGTCCTCTCCTACGCCCATTTCCAGGCGTTCAAGTTCCCCGACTCGATGGAGGTGCATTTCCAATGCACCATACAGATATGTCGATACCAATGTCCCGAGCAATGCTCCGAGTCTCCGTTGTTGCTGGAGTCGCAGGGTCTGTTGGAGAATCATCATCCACCGTCGAGCGGACATCCCGATTCCGGCGGCTACGGTCTTCCGCCGCCTATTCCGCTCCCCTTGGAAGCGTATTTGCAGGCGGCTGCGGGACGTCCACGCGACGAGAGGCGACGAAAGTCGCGAGAGATAATGCCGACACCACAGAAGGCGGTCGGTGTCAATCGCATAATACGCGTCGTTTCCACCGGTGACCTGACCTTCTCCATCGACGAGTCGAACAACGGGGAACCGAGCGGTTCGACGATGATCTTCCCCGTACGTAACGAGAACACGAGCACGAGCGCAGCTATGATCTGCATGACTACACCAGGTTTCGTCGTTACTCTCATAGTGCTCCTCGCCGTGTTGCTCTTTTCGTGTATACTTTCCACCTACCTCTGTCTACGCCTAAGACCGTTCTCAGGAAAAGCTAGGAAAGCCGCGGCGTATTGCAACGAGGAACAAAATACGCCGAAAAAGTCGACCAGGACGTGCTTTTATTCATAGATGAAAAAAAGAAATAAAAAAAAAAAGGAAAAGGAAAAAAGAAAACGGTCGTAGCATTTTTTCGAAAGATCTGCTGTCGATCGGCTCTACCTTTGCGCGGAGAACCTTCGTATCGAGCGGTATCGTTTCTTCCCCGGAGACTGGTTTCACCGTTTATCATAGCGTTAAATTATTCTCGATCGAATCACGAAATGAGTTACGAAACTGGACAAGCACTGTTTTTTTTTTTTTTTCTTTTTAAGTTATTTCGACGATACGGGATTGCTCAAGAAACCAGTTGCCGAAATCTTTTGCGAAGACAGCAAAAGCGTTCGTTCTGGTGATTTTCGACTCGTTAGTTGTTTATTTCATATTTATTTTCTGACCGATTTACGTTTAATCCGTTGGATCGTCGCACAAACCGGTACTCTTGGTCGCGCCTAGTTGCAGGTATCCTAGAGGCTACAGAATGTCGCAAGCACAATTCCGTACGTCGACGCGTATCGGGCAGGGTATCGTTTGTTAAATTAAATTAAAATGAACAGATACTCTCCGCCACGTGTACGCCGCATCCGATCGACCAGACCGATCGAATAATTATGGATTTGTGCTTCGTCGTGATGAAACTTACGCTCAAGCCCTTGCTGGCGACTATGTATAGACACTCTGGAAATTTAGTCAAAGATAATCAAATGTTCTGCCCTTGCGATTACTTCATCGATTACGATCGTTTCGGGACCATGGTACTTGGGTATTTTTTTTTCTTTTCTTCTTTTCTCTAATTAACCGTTACCCGTCACATACGTTACTGATAATGTGTAACTCGATTACAATTAAGGCTGAAATAGCGACGAAAAAAAGAACAAATATTGTTGATAATATTATTTCGTTTTAACGTTATTTCTATCACGAAGCTAATCTCTCGATTTTAAGAATCCTTATGTTATAAGTTAACAATGAACAAGATACGTTCCGCTTCAGTGAAGCGGACACTTTTGTACGTTAGTTTATATATATATATATATATATATATATATATATGCACGCGCTGCCATGTAACGAAGTTCTTTCTAATTGATTAGAGTATCTTTATCTGAAACATCGTATTAGCGATTACGGTAGAACGTCGATTATCTTGCGGTAATCGATTTTGCGAATAATAATCGGTCCCATAGGATAACGATTCGAAACTTCTTGTCAACAATTCAGAGTAAAGTGACCGTCACAGCAGCAACGCAATTTTTATTATGCAAAAGACCGTATATACCTTCATTGCGAAATATAAGAAACGAACGAAGTATAGCTAAATTTCTAACTATTCTAAATACTCGGGGAGCATTTTATTTCTTCCTGAGCTTTCATCCATTTTGACATTCTTCTTTGTCTGAAAAAGAAACGAAAATAGAAAACGTTCTAATTTATTGGTTTCGATTTGGATTTCATTGTTGTCGGAAAATGTAATGTAACTGTGTGCTTTAAAGCATAAATGGTCTCGATACACGACTCGATAAATACGTGTTATGTATCCTGAATTTGGATAATCGACGTTTCACTGTGTACAAATTGAGATCGACGTTATGTAAAATCATAGGCAATAAATGACAAATTTGGCATTACTGCGTACGTGTTTCAATCCATTGTATACGGAAAAATGGAATTAAACGAATCTTTGACAAACGAAACGATTTTAATAATTACACGAACGTGAAGAATTGCAACAAAGCGTATATCAAATGTATAAAGGAATAGTCAGTAGCTTGTAATAGCACACGAAACATTATAATATAACATTTAATATTAATGCGTATAAACTTCATAAATTATTTCTCATCGATTGGAACAATGTATTTTTTGCAAGAATATCAGTATATTTTAACTTTTGTGTACGAGTAAATATATAATTATATTTACCATCATTTCTTCACGTGAATATTCTCATCTGACTAGCGAATACATTGTCTGTGCTCCATTGTCCGTGTGTGTGTGTGTGTGTGTGTGTGTGTGTGTGTAATGTCTTAAGTTATCTTTACCTCGGATAAGATAGACGAAAAGATATAAAACACGGGAAGAGAGTAATCGCTGGAATTCTGTGGAAATAGATCAAGGTCTTGTAAATACATTTATTGGCATTATCATTGATTCATGTTAAATAAAAAACACAACCTTTCGATTAACAATCGACTTAATTCTTTGTCCCTTTCGCTCGAAGTATTGTGACAGTATCGAGCATCGTTGCACTTACGATTGATGGTTGCTTATATTTCCTTTAACGATATTTTTTTTTTTTATTCTCCGAAAAGAATACGAGAACGTTCTTTCCTTTTTTTTGTTTTTTGTTTTTTACATGTGTATACATATACTTATAATCCGTAAAATAATCTAGCGCATAACCATTACTCTGGTAGTTTGCAGAAGAGAAAAAAAAGAAAAAGATAAAATAAAAAGAAAAGAAAAGAAAAGAAAAGAAAACGTTTGGACTTGGAGTAGTAAGTAAGTAAAATCTAACTATCCAAACACCGTATCGTTAATTAATTGATCTGTTCCTAGAGGAAGAAAGAGAAGACAAGTATTTTCGTTCTTTATTGCAGAGACAGAAATGGAAAAGATAACACGTAAAGGACTATAAAGGGATCACGAGAGAAATCTCGCCTTTTTCCTCTGTATAAAGAACTCTCGCTTTCAAAGTGAAAAGCTCTTTTTACTAGGTAAAACCTCCCTAAAGACATACGCTTATTATTTGTATGTATAATTACGTATATGTGGTATATCGCAAGCTTAGTGACAGAATCCCGTTCCCGTGGTGTAGAACGTCTTCCTGAACAATTTAAATTGCGTGCTGTTGCGTTTCAAAGATTTTTAAATAATCTCGCCTACTACGTAGTCCCCTATTTAAAAAACCTGAGAAGGCAATCGATTTTCATGAAATTTTCAACCTTCAGTTGACACTAACGTGAAGAAGAATCGGAAATTATAGGAGAATGATATATATATATATATATATATATATATATATGTATGTATATATGTATATATATATACATAAAACGTAACATTTCTGCTCATCGACGTAAAATTAAATCGATTCTTTTAATACATATGCTCTGTCAAAGATGTCAACGAAAGGTTAAACGTAACGAGGCATCCGTCAAACTATATCGAATTCTCATATTACCCTAACGTAATGATATAAATATTAAGAAAAATACGAAATGAAAATTTGTGCTTAGCAGTAGCACATCTTTCGATCTGTCTGAAAATATTCACGGTATCGTTCGTACTTTCAGTTGTTAGCTGTTATTCTCAGCCTCTTCAGGGCTAATTTCTAGAGGTGCTGTCGTTTCTAGATTCTTTTGTTAGCTTGATCGCTGCCGGTTCTCTTGCGCGCGAATTTAGTATACCTGCGACTGTGATTAATTTTGATTAATTTGCAATTAATTTTATGTTGAGAAACGCGAAACTCTGTTGAAAACTCTGATAAAAAGGTACTTACAAAGGTAGAAAAAAAAAAGAAAGGATTACGAAGAGGAAAAATATATATCTAACTAGTAGAATTCCCTATTTGCAAAACACGAACATAAGACACCTTAATTCTACATTTTATACAAATGTAATTCAAGTGTTATTTAATGTGAAAATACAGGTAAAATGCAATCTCTCTTTGAAAAAAATCAAGTAACTTTATGGAGCGTGTATTGTTAACCGTAGCGTATGCGTGTAACCGTAAAGAATATTTTCGTTTCATTATGTACAATATTTATTATTATTTGTCAATAATAAATATCAATCTCCAGGAGGAATACTTTAAATAAGAATCTAAAGCCTATATATAGTTTACAAAGTTGTATATATTCAATAACAAGTCCTACTTTATTCGTATGAATTTTTATTACATCGAACATTGTTCGATCTCTCTATTCGTATCGTGATTAGGCAAATATCGTTATCAGCACCTCTAGTGAATTCATCATTAAATAGATAACAGACGCCGCAATGCCGCAGGGCATGTTACAGAAAAGTAATCATTTAAATCGCAATAGTTCGTATTCTACAGAAAACACTAATACGCACATCTTTTTTTTTTTATTTATGAATTATCTAAGGAAAAACATGTCGAAAGCAACGTCGCCCTTCTTCCTTATTTTTCACTTGATCAACGCTGTAACAACCGATGACGCGATTGCGGCGTCGTATGACTTTCAACAGTTTACAAATTTCTAACAAAATTTGGTGAAAATATATTGGTGAGAACGATCGATTGTTACAGCGTCAATGAAACGTCCAACAAAGAAAACAAACTGTCAAAAATAATATTCATTCGCAATACGAAATCTTTACAATATTCACAGCTAAAGAGCTGTCGCATTGTCTCCTCTTCTTGGGGAAAATGCTTCTTGCGAATTTGATTAATTATCCTGCTTGATTATATTTCTTTACTTACCCAATACCAATAATCGCCACGCTCGACGATAATCCTTCAGCGATTACTTTCGTTTACAACAACAAAAAAAAAAAAAAAAAAAGAGAAAAAAAAAGAGAAAAGGAAACGAACGAAAAATCATTCTCATCGAAGTCGACGAATAAAAAAAAAAAAAAAAAAAGAAAAAAAAAGAGGGATTTCAGCTGACAGAGGGAGATTGGCTCCTGATTCGCATTCGATTGAAAGCGCATTCGTTGAATCCTCTCCGTCGAAGGAGACACGATCGACTCGTCGTTCGAGTCGCTCGTAAGAAGAAACCGTCGCGCGTGATTCGATGCACTTAAAATACTTTGTACAGCGTATTATTGTACATTGTCTTTCGCGGAGCGAGACACGGGACCAGCGTCCCGGAAACGACCCGGCGACACAAAACTCACGTCAGCCTCGTTAGCCTCTCTCGACCGAGGGGCTGCTGGCGGCTGGATTCGTTTGTTTTTGCTGGATCTGCTCGAGATGAGTCGCCGGCCGCGTGGTGCAGCGTACGCGTAGCAACCCGTAAGGTAGCCAGCCGTTCGTCGAATGCACCGGTTTATTGTTCTTTCTGTTGTCGACCGCCTCGCGTTGCGCTTGCAGCCGGTGCAGCATCGCGCCGGCGACAAGCGCCGAGATGACCGCCGAAAGCGCCACGACGATGAACAGCGCGCTGAAACCGGGCATAGGCAGGCAGATACCATAGACTACTTCCTCGCGTATTCTACCTTGAAACACCGTTACCGCCTCCGCGTGTGTATCCGGGCTGAAGGCTAGGTCAGCCTCGGAGATCACCTCGTACAAACCGCTGACGCCGACGTCGGCGCTACGGATTTTCCTGTCGGACACCACGACCGATCTCTTTCGTCTGCCATTCGGAGACAAGAGAGGTGTCACCGGTATCGCGCCGCTGTTCCCCTCGAGATTCCGTGGCCCGTGCGGGAACTGATCCTGCTCGCTTTCGTATCGCGTCATCCGCGGAGGATCCTGAAAACGGATGTGTCCTAAGCGTCAAAGTGCCAAAGAGTGGAAAGTTACGAGCAGATTTACCACCGATTTTTAACATGGAAAATATCCACGATACGTTACTGTTACTTGTAATATTTCCTCTAGAGGAGGAAAGAAACTTGGACGTTGCTTCTTTAACCCCTTGATATACGAATTAAATGAAACTCGGCGTGAATGATATTTATTTCTCATCTTGACATTCGTGTAAGTTTCGTTTTTATACTCGGTATATGTTATTATACTGCAAAATGCCACGTCACGATTAATAAAAAAAAAAAAAAAAAAAAATGGTGATAGAACAGATTAATAATTCAACAGTCTCGTTTTAACATTCGTACGAGTTTGACAAAGACAATTATTCATACTCTAATGTTTATGCTGGAAAATGTCGCGTCACGATACTTATAAAAGCAAACTTAACAAAAGATGATGATTAATAATTCAATAGTCTCCCGGGACGTCATTGTATGTCAAGGGATTAATGTTCGCACAAAAGTGTGAAACTTTTCGAAGGATTGTGTCACTTGAAATTCTGAATACTCAGCTGGAAAGTAAGTAACAACTGAGATATACTTACAACGAACGGCCTTGAAAGATCAGCGTCGTCTAGATGAACTTCCTCGTTCGGTGTCTCGATTACTGGCGCCGGTAGCCGGTTGCTCGTCTGTGCCTGCGCCTTTGGAGCTGATTTCTCGACTCCCAGGAAGTGACCCCCTATCGAGGTCATTTCATCACCATCTTGAATGATGTCATCGTAAAGGGAGCCGTCGCTCTGCTCGGTCCCGGCTCCTCCTACGTTTTCGTTACTCTTGTCGGCACTGTTGTTATCGTCGTCGTCGTCGTCGTCGTTGTTGTTGTTGTTGTGAACGGTGGGCGGCACTGTGGTTTGCGGGTACTGCGGTCGTATCTGATCCTTCCGCTCTTGAATATAGTGGCCGACAGATCCGCTAAGTTGACAGTGATCCAAACAGCCGTGACGACAGATCTCAACCTTGACATTGATCGAAACAACTTATCGCTCTGACGTTACTCCTCTCTCTCTCTCTCTCTCTCCTCCCCCCCTCTTTTCTTTTCTTTTTCTAATTGTAAGTACATGGTTTGCATAATCGAACAGCCAAATCACTCGACGTTCATTCGCAACGTTTACCGAGTAAATTGATCAAGCCGTTTGTATAAATATTTGCTCTTTGCTTTGGCCTTTGAAAAACCTCTCCGGGGTTAACGGACAAGGTGCGCGACAAAGTGCCTCGCGCCGCGCGCGTAATCGTACTTTCAGCCGCCGATAATCCCGCGTTACCGCTGTTTTATCCGCCGTATATATATATATATATTATTACCCAACGTCGTTTACCTTGCACTTGATGTGCACGCTCAACGCGTCCGGGAACTTGAACGCGTGGAAGAAGGCGTAGGTAATGACCGTCGCCCGATCGTCGGAGCCCCGTGCCTTCAGGAATCGGCTGATCATCTTTGGCCTGAGCACGCAGCCGAACTCGTCGCTCAGCTGTATCGTGTGTCCACCGCCGTCCGAGGCCACGCACGACTTCACACGCATGTCGAACTCACCTGTGCCGAATTTAATTAATTAATTAATTAAATTAATTAATAGTAGCAGTTCGAATCTTAGTCTTATTGTACAGTGAAGCGGAGCGAAGTGAAGTTTTGTTTCTGCTGAAAGTCGAATGGCTGCTCGCCACCATTACCTCGATAATCGTTTATAGCGACGACCAGGGTGAGAGTCGAGCCGAGCGGCACTATCCCGGAAACTGGTGGTGCCCATGGTCCCTTGCCGTGTTGGATCTCCATCCAACAGTCCACGTTGTCACCTGAAATACCCGATAAAACCGGTACAGTCGTTGCTGTTGCGCGTTGATACCTGAGTTTCGCGGCGGTCTGTTGCCTCGCGCGTTCTCTAGACGCGACGTGTCAGCCGCGATTTATATACGCGTTGCATAAAGCGAAGTTAAGTGGCGTGCGCTGCGGTCCTACCTGTGGTTAACCGCCGCTGCACGAGTTACCGCGCACCGTCGCGACCATTTACCTCGAATTAAACTCCTTGCACGGAAGGATTATCGTTTATTATTCAGTTATTTTCGCCGTGCGCTGGATACGAAGGCAACTTCGTTTATCGAAATGGACGTTCGAAACGGAAAGATACGTCGAATCAATGTACAGACACAACTTGAAGCTTACTCACGATGTTGTCGATGGTGTCGTCACATTTGTGTCAAATGGATATTGCCGAGAGATATTGTCACCGAAATATCATTGGCCGACGTGTATTATTTGTGTATGTAGAATAGAAAACTATACCTCTGAAGTCTAGCTGTATCACGTCGAGATCTGCGATGACCATCGGCGGTTTCGAGGCAGTCTTCTCGTAATCGTTGAACCACTCGCATCGCAGCCGTTTCGCCTCGTCCCAGACCTCGAGTAAATCCTTGTCGTACTGAACGACAACGGTGT
Source organism: Tetragonula carbonaria (assembly GCA_032399595.1). Taxonomy (NCBI): domain Eukaryota; kingdom Metazoa; phylum Arthropoda; class Insecta; order Hymenoptera; family Apidae; genus Tetragonula; species Tetragonula carbonaria. The sequence continues at coordinate 5,825,608 of JAUCRC010000008.1, forward strand.
TCTCATAGAACTGTCCGTGCATGTCTGGCTTGGTACCGCATCTGCGATCGAAACGAGTAAGGATCTAGACTTCGAGCATCGATTCGTCAATCTTCGTCAAAAACAAACTGTTCGATGCGACGATTCGCCTAATGCAGCGAACAAAACGTGTCCGCCGGACGACGATTCATTTTCAGAAAGCGCACCGAAACACACACCGCGCGCGCGAGAGACTCCATTGCGAGAATCGAGATTAACCGTCCGTCAAATAACTTCTGGTTAAAGCCAAAATCGTTTGTCCAATTATCCTTTATCGCGGCTGCGGGCCGGTTCACGCGAGACGCCCCATAAGTTCCAATTAAAGTCATAACTTAGCAGTCGTGTGAGCGCACAGGGCAAACCAAGATTGTACGATCGATCTCTCCCCGTGCATTAACGTTTCCACGCGCTTTAAATCCCGATAATCGAGCCGCGTGCTGCCGCGCCAACGAAACAGCTTACCCATAAAGATCGCTTTCGCGGATAGACACGGTTCGATGGACCGCGCGAAAACGCCATCCACGTACGTAAATAACGCGTTCTCACTGCGCGGAGAGAGCAGTAGGCTTACCTCGCGTAGGCTATCCGAAAGGAGAAGAAAGTCTGCCCGGTGGACGGTGGAACGTAGACGCATCGCGGGTCGGCGTGTTGGCCTTTCGACGAGACGATGCCCTCGAAGGGTTGGGAGAACGATAGATGCACGTCCATGTGATCCTTTCCGCACATCACCTCGAGGGACTGTATGGCTGGCATTCCCTCTGGCCTTTCTAGCGGCCAAATGTCGCTATTGCTACCGACGCTCTTCAAGCCAACCACCTGTGCATTCAACGAATACATTCATTTTTACACCTTGAGAAACTCGGCTCTCACCTGTCCGGACCTCGCAAATGCCATTTTGCGAATGTTCTCCGGCCGAATTCTCAACTTCTCCGAGAAATTCACAACTGTTTTGGCGTGAGTCGAGAAAGTCAATTTCTTGGACAACGAAGGGCCAAGTAAAAAAATTCTGTGAAATGCGATTGAGTTTGTTTATCTGTCTGTCGATATTGGAATGCTACATCACCAGAACAGAATCTCTGCCGGTAGTGGATGATCTATACCGTTCTGATGATATAACATTCGAATATTAAAATATTACTGTAGTATAAAAAGACGTTAGAGATCTCTTTTATACTAGTTAATGAAAAGTTACATCTTGTACCATTTCTGCGGTGATAACAAAATAAAGCTTAAGTTCAAGCTAACTTAAAACCAAAATTGGCAAAAGATTAATTTATAGTACGGTTAATATGAAAATGTTGTTCGTTTAAATATTAATATTAATCCGTTACGTACAAACCCACGAAGAGTAATTATGAATCTACTTATGAGATAATAGTCACCTATTGCTTTCGATACAGGTTTAATCACGCGGAAAATATTAATCATCCAGTCAAGTGGCACTTACGGGGCTGATTTTTCATTGTTAGATTAGATTTTAACGGTATCTTATTTTATTTCGTACGCTGATTTATTAGAAAGCTCGTGAAGAAAATTAAGAATGGGAAATATTTCGCCGAGTACGCGGCTGAATCGCGTCAGAAATTGCGTCGAGCACGCGCGTAATTTAAAGTTATTAAGCGTCTTGTAAACGCGTCGACACAAGGTAGAATTTATTATCTTAATTATCACGTGTATCCTGTACCGCTTTATATTCGTGTTTCTCCTTCTTAAATGGGATGTGATAAATATTTAATTACCCGAATGACCGTACAATTAGATTTAACGAACTCTTCTAACGATCGTTAGTTACGTTCCTCGTATTACTCTCATTTACGACCAAAGCCAAGATATTATATTTTCCCTGATGTGTTGATCTTGTTCTTGGAGCGCTGCACGTTCGAAAATTGAAGTTCAACGATTTCGACAATAGAGCGTGATACAGCGTGAAAGAAATTTGGAACGGTAAGAGTTGCGGTATAGTTACCTACGTACATAACCGTTATGAAATTTTTATAATCCAAGCTATGCTCTGATAATTAATAGAGCAATATCGTAAACGAGAAAAAGTCAAAGATCGTTCACAGGAAAGTAGAAAACGCACTTCCGTCCGGTTCGGAAAACGTCTCTGGTACGCGCACGTCTCTGTCGCGTCGCATAGTGATCCGGAACATGCATAATCGCGAACTAAGTTCATAGCATTGTTATTCATATTATTATTCTTTATAAAACGAACACACTGTGGACGAGACATTTATTTTTATAAAATAAAAATGAATGGTGATGATAAATTTATTTTTATGTCGATATATCCTAAAGTTCACGAAGATTCGAATTTAGTGTTTCGATGCATTTGGACCACGCGGGAATTCCGCGGGAATTCTTCATTCATTCTACGCACGCGAAGCGTTTATTTAACTAACGCTCGTTTATCGTTCGTAGAATTCGCGATCGTGGCGGAACGTCTGGAAGGAACGCGTGTAATTCGCGATAAACGTAATGGCATAATCGTCGCCGTTGAGGTAGATTCAATAAAATAAAGTTACGCGAAAATGCGAAATTATATCGTTTATCGGGAAACGTGTCCTTAGAGGCGTGTAACCGCGAGAAAGGCACTTCTGCTCGATGATGTTGCACAACTGCGGATTTACATTCCCCCCGTTCATGAGAAATTCATTAGTTCAACAGGGATTTCAAAGATCGTAAATTCCTTCGATCATTTCGCTAGATCGTAAAGTAACACGTTGCACAATCTTGACTGACCTACATGACTACGCGGTAGGTTCGTAACAGGTGTATGAACGATCGTAACTCGGCGGTTCACGACGGGATACCTTCGTGTGCATAAACGTTAGGCGCAATAAAGGGTAGATCGTTCGTGTAGCGGTTGCTAAATATCTGTTAAAAGATATCTCGGATGTTTCTTCGTGAATTAACACTAACGCAGATATCGGCGTAACTATCGAATCTTCGAAAATGGTTATTGAAAATTTTATTATTGGACTGTACAATTTGGAAATATCGTATAAGATAAACAAGAACAAACTCTAATATATATATATATATATATATATATATATATATATATATATATATATGTTCAAATTACATAAAATTAAAGCAAACAACCAATAATGATTACAAGTAATTACAAGTATGTTTGTTAATTATATACTTAATATCGATCATTTGCTCTAATTTCACGTAATTTGAAATAGTCGACACGTGCAAACGGTTCGATGAAATTACTAATTCGCGGACTGGCAATAATCCAATATAAGAATTAATTATTTGCACAACGAAATGAATTTTTCTACCTGTAGCAAGTATAAGAATAAACTTTTATTTACCATTTTCATAATTTTTTTAATCGGTGTTAATTCTGATTACAATGAAATAGTACAAGTTTACGCTCCTTCATTTATCGTTTGCTTTTTAATTTTCTGTCTTATTGAATCGTGATTTAATCCGACAGCAAAAGAGTCAATTGACGATGCATCTTTCAGTTCGGTGAACCCCCCCCCCCCCACTCCCGAACTGGTTACAGGTGGACGATTTTTAATACGACAGAGAATTTTCAACTAGACCAAGTGGCTATATTCTTGTTTTCTCGTAATTTCCAGTGGTCCAGTGTTCTAAGAGTTAAAAGGAAAAAGCTCGAGATTTAAGAGGTTAATAAGATTGTTAATGCGATCAGGAGTTCAGGCGAGCTGATCGGCAAGATAAGAGAATACGAAGAAGAACTTTGCTTCTCCGTCGCGTCGATATATAAAAACACGTACAAACGAAAATATCGAAAACGCTCGTAGAAAAATACCATCTCAACGTTTTCCTCTTTCGCGGCTGTAAATGTTTTTCAACTGAGCGAAAACGCGTGCGCATGGTTGCGATTCATGGCGGCGGCAGATCCTAGAAATGCCGGGCAGGAAAATCGCGAGCGTGCCAGGCCGTGGGAGATTAGGCGTGTACCATGGCGTACCGTGGATTTCTAGAAATCGCCACCTGGCCAGCCCGCATTCTTCCCGCGTGAACGGCGCTTTGGGCGATCGCCTCGCTCGCTCCGGCTTCAGCCTGCTGCTGAATCGCAGAAAATCCAAGCGACACGTACCTACGCGTACCTAAGCGAGCATCATCGAAGGAAGGTGTTCCCGGCGTGTACACCGTGCTCGCGCAATGCTGGTAACGGGAGAGGCGTCTTTACCGCTGCATTAACGGTCGCCGTTTTTCGCGCAAGTGAAAACAAGTTTCTGTGCTCTTACAATCGCACTGTTAAATGACAACGTTTCATTAGAAATGATTACGCACCTGGCAGCGCGCGTGCGTATGTACGTGTGTGCGCTGCGTGGTCTCTCGCGAGCGAGCGAGCCTCGTTTTTCTCCGGGCGTCATTTTGCTTCGCCTTTGGTTCGCTCGGTCTCGGTCTGGATGATCGAGAATCAATCGTCCAGAGCAATTTCCGACGTCCATCGAACGAGCATTGTAGGAAAATTGTTGATCGATAGCGATCGACACACGGGCAAACGATTGCTAGGACAACGAGCTGGACCATCTGATAGATAGCCAGGATTTTTAAGTGTGATTCTTGTTGGTCGATCGCTACTTTCCAACTAGCGAAGATAGATAGCACGAGATAGATTAGAGTTGCAAGATGACAGAGTGTTGTCTGTTTGCTGAAAGAGTAATGCGATTGAAGATGATGCGATTGATTTGTCAGGCGATAAGCCCGAAATGTTTATTTCTCGTTAATTGTAAAAATTTCGAGACGCCTTTCAGAGCGTAAAGCTGAAAAAGCTAAAAACTGTACTGTTCGTTTCGTGATAAGCGATTACAAAACGATTACGTTAATTGCTTTAATCACGCCACGTGAAATTAGAATGCAAACTATATTTCCAGAAATCAGAAATTATCGCGAAATCGACATCGAACGAAAAGCATTTTTCTTTAATTCTTTGATAACATCTTCGGACTATCTGCCATCAAAGAGAGAAACAGCTCAATGTTCGTCGCGGATCATCGTACCGAGAGAAAGCAATGCGTCCGTGCGTTTTCGTCATGTGAAACGAATATGGCAGGCGATATTTTTCATCACGCTTTGCAGCCGGAAGCAATTGGCGGAATATAGGCTTTACGATTCCACGGCTGTTCGTTATAACAGCGAACGTATCAGTATTCCGAGTTACTCGAACGTGAAGCACGCCGGTAGGTGAGTTTCCCACATCGTGGCTCTTCTGGCGTTCGAATACTAATGCTCGTCTTCCCTCCATTTGTATTCGTATTCGTATTCGTATTCGTTTACGCGGTACTCTCTGCTCGAGCAGCTATTTCTTCGCGTCGCGTTCCTTTGAGTGGACGCCGGTTTAAAGACTTCGGTTATTATCGCTTCGCGTATCGTTCGAAGTTGCTTCTTTAAACTTGCGCTCTTGTGTCTCTCTGCGCAAAAATCGACAAAAGCAAACGGTGAACAGTTTTACGCGACTTTTACGCGGTGTTCCTTCCAACAGCGATTAATCGGCTGATCGGAGGATCGGACCCGGAGATTAATTGTTATCGCTCTCAATTATGGCATGGATAACTCGTTTAAAAGCTGATTGAAATGTGGAGTCTGCAAGAGTCGAACCTTGCGAATGGATCGAATCGAAGTACGCTCGCGATGTTGCTTGATTAACAACGCGTCATTTAACAACGAGAGAGTAATTAAGAGTGTTTATCGATTAATTTCGTTTTACGCCCCGTGTTTCGATACTTATGTTATTTATGTTCCAGTATAATTACGTAGAAAGCAGCAACGGAGCAGAGAGAAAATAAATGTAAAATTGAAGTTGAAGATAAATTTTCTAGGAAGTAACGCTTTGTAAAACATGCTCGTCGACTCTCTCAATTGTTTATGCAAACAGCGAACATCGTCTTATTGTAATTCATAGAGCTTGCTTCCTAAAACCATCGAGTTATCTTTGGAAATATGAGTTTCTCCAACTCCATCGTTTCGCACACCACCTCGCCTCTCGAAATGTCGCGAAACGAAGCTCTCGAATTCGAAATTTGTCTGTGAAAAGTAAAAATGACGCTGGATCGTCAGCCGGCGAAGATCCGAAATTAGGACGGAAAGCGGATGGAAATCACCGACAGCTACGTACCGCTCGCGAAGAATATAGAAATATCTATCGCGAGGACGATGCGCTTTTTCCTGCGCGAAACCGCAATAAGAGATTTCACTCTGCAGACGCAATAAGACGCGTTGCGGGGGCAATAGGTTGTGCAGGGGTCCTGAATAACTTTCAGAGGAAGCAGGTGCAAGAGAGAGGGGGGCAGAGGGGAAGAAAAGAGAGGGAAAGAAGGTCGGTAAGATACGCGTAACGGTACCTAGAGTAGGCACGAATATCCGCTTGCAAGCTGTCGCGTCTCTTGCTGCGTCATCGCATTGTCATCCAACTGTGACGAATTTTTCATTAGGCATCGTTTCGTAACGACGTTCATCAGGGGCCACGGAGCGTTTCCCGACAGTTTCATTCTCTCTTCTTCTTCTTCTTCTTCTTCTTCTTTCTCTCTTTCTTCTCTTCTGATTTCTAATTTCCAACAGTAGGTGCGCCTTCGCTGCCACCTTTAGGGTGCTGCCCGCTGCGGCCTGGGTAACCTGCCAGCCCGTTAGCCTTTAATTAAGGGATCTATGAGCAACGCCGCGTCAGCAAACACACAGCCCGCTAAAATTATAGCCCATTATCGGAATTGGTAGCCGTGGCTCTGTATGCACTGCAGCTTAATTGGATTACCGAAAAGGAACCAAAGCTGGCGGCAGCAGCAGCAGGATATGAGACAGAATCGCGCGAAGAATCGTGCGGATCGTTTGTATGGTGTGCAAATGGACGCGGGATGTTATTCGCACGAGGTATCTCGGCTATGCGTGAGCCGCTGTAATTTAGCAGTATCCGCAACTCGTTTTTCACGTTCACAGTCTAATAACTTACTTCCCCTTGTCTAATGGTGGCATGCAAATTCGCGTACGCGTGTAAACTTTCGGCCGATGCAAGATAATCGGCGAAGATCGGCGAAGATCGCTGCCACAGTTTGTTCGTTGTAACTTGTCTATTTGTCCCTCGATTATTTATTCGAGTCTCATTATTCCGACACTGTTCGGGCACCGTTCAGCTTCAGCGACGTTTTGAAAATCGTCTCTTTTGAAAGCTGCGTCGCTTGTTTGCACACATTGTTTTCTGCTCTATCTGTTCTATCGACTGTAACTTCCTCCGACTAATGATCATAAAGCATTTAACGATTTCGCACAGTGTCTGCCAGCATCTCTTTACGCGCTAATCCTCGTTTTGCCTTCATTATTCACTCGAGCATGTTCAATAATCGTTCGCGTACATTATGCGAGAAAGTAACACACTTTCAGTCGGATGTTGCCGAGTCGCCTGGTTTCTGGTTATTTAAACCACTCGATATCCTTTGAACCGGAAGTTCGGCTGCCTCTATCCGACCCGGTTGCATCCTGTCCATCCATCAATGGTCCGTGAGCGCTTCACAAATGTATCGATTCTACGCATGTTAACCTAGCGTACGTACAGCGAAGTATTCCCACTCTCGAATATCTCTGAACGATTGACGTTTACTTTATCGAAATTTTTGTTTCTCGAATAATTAATTACCGATGAAAATTTCGAAATGTTCTGTGTTACAAAGAGGTACGAATCACTCGATACCAACAGATAAATAACGATGGGCGCGAATAAAGGATTTTCAGCAAGAAGGAGTCAGATCTTTCCATATCCCATTTCGTTAAAAAGAAAAACAACAAAAAAAAAAAAAGAAAAATGTGCAACAGATGATCGTTTTACAGCGTGTTTGAAACAGTATCCGAGTTTTGATTACTTTCTTGTTGGTTAGAATTACCCCGAAAGCGGAGCCATCAATTTAACCCTTTCAATGTTTAATCCGTATTAAAGCATTGTACATCAGGGATGCTTAAAATTGAAAACTAGTTAGTTTGTAGTTATTATTGGAGGTTCAAAGAAGATAACGTGTATCGAATAAACGTGAATGCATTTGTTACGCATTCGTTCGAAGCAATCAATCAAGCGAAACGACGCTGTTGTATCAATTAACACGAATAATATTGTATTTACTCGCGCAACTATTCGCGTATGAATACGGAGAGTGATCGTGGCGATTTCTCACCATATAGATCAGCATACGTAGCAATCTCCACACCCCTGGCATCCTGGAGGTCCCAGCCTCTCACGATGAGATACGCTTTCCTGAAACCGACAAAAAGTTTTGTCATTGCATGAGATTTGCAGAACGTAGAGTGTTAATTTATCGTAATCGTATGTGCTAGAAAGGAATTCGCAGCCGGATCTATTTTAATTTATCCGACCACCATGGTCTGGCGAGCAAATTAACTGAATGCTGTCCGTCAGGTCGCGGTTCGAATCCCAAGGAGGTCTCGGCGTAAAATTGATTTGCCAAGAGAAATCATGGTTATGGGGTTTCCAGCGTACGCGTGCGCTCAATCCGTTTCTCGTTGGTATTAGGAATCCCCGCGACGTTTACGATCAATTTCAGATAAACAAGACTGATTGATTTGCTTACCGTCCCGTCGACAGTTATCATCAGTGATCATTTTACGATCACGTTGCGTTGATCGAGCCTATTATGGATTGGCAGTGAAAATATTCCGCTTTTGAATTTTACACGCACTCTCTCGCGTAATTTGCGTATTTTTCAATAAAGTTCTTAACCCTTTCGCTACGACAGTCTGCCATTGAACGGAACCCGAAGCCAAAAATGTGCACCAAATGGACCGTTAGCTATAGCCGGCGTTAAGAACGAAAGGGTTAAGAATTTTACAATTATAGCCGAATTTTTGTAAAAAACTAAGAAAGATTTTCTATTCTGATAATTTCTTATCGTGTAAGAAATATCGTCGAATTGAAAAAAAAAAAAAAGAAGAAAAACACGAAAACGATCGTCGCTCGTGATAAAAGGGTTAATTTAGATTGAATTTCATTACGTCACGGTGAATATAAAGTCGAACGTCCTGAATTTTCGTCATCTATAATCGTAAATTACTACAATCATCTACAGATAATATAACGACACTGATGGCAATGCAGCTTGTACATCATCCATTCGATGAGATCAACACGTGACGAATGAGAGAAATCATTCCGACGTCACGAGTTTCGTACACTTACGTGCTAGTTTTTCAATTTCTCGATCCGATGACCGTCACGTTACGTACGGATTTCTCTCGCGCGCGAGATTCGTTCCGCGGCTGATACAGGCGTCCAGCGAATTGTATTTACTCGAGCGAAAAAGAAAGAAAGAAAGAAAGAAAGAAAGAAAGAAAGAAAGAAAGAAAAAAGAAGAATCAGAAAGGGAAAAAGTCTACGAGCCGTAGAGGTTCGTTTCGTAGTTCGTGTCGTGACACACTTACGGCAACGACGACGCATTGTTGGCTGGCTGACGTTGCGGTCGAAACGCGAGGTCGCTAATGAATCGATAAACGATACGTTACCGGTTCGGCCGGTTCCCCGTTTCTTTGATCACATCCTTCTAATGCCTACTTTTGCGTACGGTAAAATCCTACGATCAATCAGCGTGGCGGCGGTTATTTTTCGCTCCGTAATAACATCTCGCTGCGCGATCCGCCGCGCGACCACCTACAGGCGAGGCTTAAACGAACGAGAGGAAACGACGATCGCAGAGAGAGGAGTAGTCGTTTGTTTCATTTTATTTGCCGCGTCATTCTAATGGGCGGCGATAAATAGGCAAAGCAGCCGTGTAATTCAAACCCGGCGTTCTATCTACCCGGCTGGCATATCGACAAGCGAGTTGGATCGATTTCAAATTTCAATTTCAAACTGCGGGAAAATGCGGCTCGAGTTCTTGAGGAGATAGACGTGTGTGTACGTGCGCGCGCGCATTATATCCGGGATTAAAAGGGGAAATAAAACGGCCCCGACATAAAAATAAAATTAACGATCCGCGTATACACACCGACTTGAAACCTGTTCTACCGCGACCATTCATAAAACTCGACGACTGTGGTCCGTTTTCGCGGTAAGCCATTTACGAGTGGCTTAAGAGTCGATGGACTTTTGACGGTTGTATTCGGGGCGGTGAGCGTCAATCGCCCGGCGATATAATGGAGCCAACTGTCGATGATCGAGTCTCACGAGATTGTCGCGAGATTCGATAGGTAGGTTTTTAGCGAACGTCGTTGCGTCACGATATCGCTCCGAGCGAATTTCTGGCTCGTTGGGTCCACAGTTCTTTTTTCTTCTTTTTTTTCTTTTTTCTCTTTCTTTCTTTCCGACAAATTAAATGCATCGCTTCACCAAAGTTTCAATTGACAACTGGCGATCGGTTTACAACATCGTTCTCTTAATAACCGAATAGTTGCGACGATACGACTGACCGCCCCGAGCGATTTATTTTCTTTCTTCGTTTCAGCGTCACCGTATCCGTCTATCTTTCGCTCTTCTCTCTGTTCGTCCAAATAACAAACTGTGTTGCTCGGTGTTCCTTTTTTCCTTCTTTTTTTCTTTTTTTTTTTTTTACAAAACCCATCGACTGTGTAGATTAGCGACTGGTAATTCTCGGAGAACTTAATCCCGGCGAACCGAGCGGACTTTTATCTTTTCGGAAATACGATCCACGATTCGACTTTCTCCATCCTTCCACGCTCTCTCTCTTTTTATCTCCGCGTTTCGATGCTCAGAGCTTTCGAGATTCAATTTTCAACCAAATTTTGACAAGGTAACTGGCCAAAGAAAAAAAATACACGCGAGTTTATTTTGCACGGCGGAAAAATGAATTTTTTGTCGCGAGTGGAAATACAAGCAGGAAAGGAATATAAATTAGCGTTGTTAGGTCCGCGTCGTGAGAGACCAGGCAAAAGGAAGAACCAGCTGGCTTACATGGCCGAACAGCTGAGCACGACGCTGTTATGTATGCTGCGGAGGATGTTAATTAAAATTGAGCTTACTACTGTGTTGTACGCGTAAGTGGCACGTCACAGATTACGAATAATAGTCGAACGTCAGCGGCCATTCGTTGGTTCGTGAGTCGACGTGTGTGGCTGGCTAGCGTGTCGACTGGATCTAAGAATACTAAAAATGCCGTATCGTTAAGCATATTCTCAATGCGATCGAGTCGAATCATGCGCGAGCCGATTCCGATATATACCGAACGACTATCACCGATAATCGGTGGTTAATCATCCGTGGGTATTCATTAGCGAAAAATCGGTTTATTTTTGAGGGAACAATCCGGCAGAAATGAGCTCGACAGGCACGAAAATTAGGCGAATCGGGTTAAAAACTTACGCCACGTTACGTCTTCGTCGAGTCCCTATTTAATTATTCGACGGTCAGATTACAATACAAGTGTTTTTCTAGCTCGTGGGAAACGGCGCCGATCTTCACCGATCGACGTTTGCACGACGCGGCAGAATGTCGGGTTATGAATGAGAGTTATAAACACAATTCCAGGAGAATGTTCTCCTTCTTTCTTTCTTTTCTTCTTTTTTTCTTTCACCTCATAAATTTTAACGCGATCGTTTCTGCGAACAGGAAATGTTAATTGACTAATTAGACAGCGAAGACACAAGACCAGCCTGACCCACTTACATACATACATAATGCACGTACATCCTAGGATTTTTAGCGATGCTCGGCCAACGAGAATCGGCCGCGATCTTCATCGACGTACACGTCGATACGTACATCCTCGAATCGAATCGAAAACGAAGCCTGCGAAGCAAACTCTCGCATCAGCGCGAAACCTACCAACGCGATCGTCGCCATCAGCAACGTCGATGTTAACCGCTGTTACAGCCCATTATCGCCGGTACTGTTATTACAGTGTAACTGCTATTCTCGTGTGTTATGGTCGGCGACGAGGGCCCCCTCGTGCCTTTTGACGACGACGTGGAAAACCGTGCCGCGTTTCGTGTTCCATCGATTACTCGCCGTTTAAACGGCCGAGAGATGCCAATCATCCCGGGCGATTGTTCCCGGATACACGCGGCTTTCATCTCGGCTTCAATTGCCTGCTGTGCGTACACGGGCAGATAGATATTATCTAGCCTGATGGAACCGCGAAACATCAGAAATACCGAACGTGTACAACGTATTATACCGTATCCATTGTAGTCGTTCACTGAAGGGGCAGGCAACTCGTTACTCTATCCGCGCGCGTCTATCGCTAATCTAACTTACCGATTTATGTGCGCCAAGTTTTTCACCGTCCAGGAGGCGGCGAGTATCGGAGGAAAGAGCAGGCGAGCTAGACATTCGTGGAATGTCTGAAAGTCTTGCGGAGTGCCTCGAACGATCGGTTACGGGTTGTTGGTACCGGCAGCGGCAGCGCGCGGTAACGGTGTCCCCAACTCGCCACTTCTGGGATTCGCCGGATAGATCCCACGCTAATAATTTCCCCGTGGCATCCTTTCGTGAGATCTCGACTACGTCCTTTCCCAGACGCGATTCTCTCTCTCTCTCTCTCTCTCTCTGTTTCATCGAGTCGGCTTGGTTCGCAGAAACCGGACGCGAGCCTACGTGCACGCGTGCCGCCGCGGCACACGGTGATTTGTCTCCGCTAGGGTAAATCCTAGCGCAAATCTCTTGATCGCGTTAGTTATGCCGCGAGATTCAGACCCCCATCTCCCCCGCTCGCCCCTCGCTCTGCTGTTATACAGCTTGATTCTCGCGTTGCGTTAAAACGTCGTAAAGTAACCGCTTTATAGGCTGGATATTGAAACGCGGTGTATATATCGATGTACGCGTGTGATATCTCGCGATATCATCGAATTCTGTTCATTTCCCGCTGTGCGTAAATCATTTGAACAAGGTCGTAGCAGCGTTACGTGTTATTTTGTTGGCTTGTTTGCCCGTGGGATTTAAATTTAACCAAAAGCGAGCACAAAACATTTTTATAGCTTTCATTTGAGAGAGATTTTCATTCGAGATGTTAATGTGAAAAAAAAAAGTAGAGAACTTTACAATACGACGATGAAGCGAGCAAGCTTTTATCTACACATTTTACGAAAAACCTCTAAAAATATACTGTTTTTACGTCACAAAGTAAAGTGTCCAATGAAAATTTTAAATGGCCATTTTTAAATGACCAATTGCTGATAGCCTCCAATTTGTTCATTGATAGCGAAAATCGCGCGAATCTAAAGTTTCTTGATATTATGAGAAATTGAAATTGAAAAGCGTAAGAGCATAATCGAGATCGTTTTCACATGGCGCGAGATATTAAACACTTAGTTTCGATATGTAGTTCTTTGCAATTTTACTTGTTAGTAAGGAATATTCACAGAAAACACTATTTTCTTTACTTTTTTCATTGAAGAAGACCTTTGATTCATCGTTGCAAATCAGGTTTGTGGCGCTGGTGGAATTCTTCACAGCGACGCGATAATTTCCCAGCGTTTCGTACGTCTAAACTATTCGCGGTATGAGAGAGAGAGAGAGAGAGAGAGAGAGAGAGACGTATTAATTCATCACGGAAAGATACATAGATCTCCCATATAACCAACATATAACCGACCCGGCGTTCAGATCGTTAATTCTTATATACGTCTGTAATTTGTAAATGTCATCAAAGTCAACGGTAACTTATTCCGAAAGTATCAGCCGGACGAGAATCAAGCGAGAATCGATGTAGATTCCCCGGCTGCTGATCGTCAGGTATTTAACGACAAACTCGTTTCCACGGCGAAAACAGTCGCTTAGATTAAATCGTGAGCGACGATTAATTATAATCGCGTACGAAATGTAAATATCGTTTCGTAAACGATGCGCCTGTCGCGCGAGCGGGCGATCAGCGTGATGAGAAATGACAGAATTATTCGAAAAAATAGTCTCTCGTAATGGACGTTTAAATCAAGCGACTTTCAAACGCGTCACTCGAACCGGTACCTTGGAAATCGCTCTCGGTGAAAATCACGTTTCCACGCGAGATAATTGTGGACACGGATCTGAATATTTCTCACGTTTCGAACAAGATAGTTGCTCGATAGATTCGACGTGACGAGTTTTTCGCATTTTTTCTTTTTCTTTTTTTCTTCCAGTACTCGCGCACTTTTACGAATGTAATTAAAAGAATGGAACTTGGGCGAAAGATTGTTTCGCCAAAGTGCTGCATTTCACCCTATATTTCATACAACGAATGCATAAAATTGCGAAACGAACGCGTGAAAATTCGCAGCACGTTAATAACGTACGTTCGTCTGTGTGTAATTATTTCGACTTGCTGTTCGAAATTTGGTTCAGCTCCGATAAATATCTCTGCGAAGGATAAATTACATTTACACACACCGCTGGCGTCACTTTAACGATAATCTATTGTTTCCCGGCAAATACCAAAGATGCAACGACTATTTCTCAATTCTTCATGCGTAATAAATTATTCATATGACGAATCTCATAAACGTTATTCGCTAATCGTTCCGAGTAACGCATTATACTGTAACTGTACCGCGGTGTCATTAATTATTGTTACGTGCGTATTATCATTACGTGGTATAAATCATTGTTGCAGAGACAGTGAAGTCCATCGGATAGCAACACGTCTTCGTAAATTGCCTGATAAATTGAAAAGAGAAAAAAAGAAAAACAAAAAATGTGATAAACACATGGAAGAAATAAAGATTCATCGAGAAAAAGGTGGTTTTTCGGATTTTAACGACCGAGTGCTGGTAAATAACCTAACGATCCCGACCAAACTCGGTCGGTACTGATTGTGAGAGGCAGTTAAAAACGTGATAGACGGACGATTAATCCTTTCCGGCGGATAGATGAAACGATCTGAAATAATGCTCCGGCCAAGTCTGACCTTCGTGAATACGTGTGTGTCCGATCGCGACTGCCGCTCGCAGAAGAATTTATTGCTCGGTAAATCGTGGAGGAGAAGAAGGAGGAAGAAGAGGAGGAGGAGGAGGAGGATACAAAGAGTAAAGAAGAGAGGACATCGACCACGAGCGAGGAGGATCCGTGCGAGGCTGTAGCCGGACGAGTAATCGACTTTACGATCCATTCACCGCGCTGGAGATCGGTTATGTTAACATTAACGGTTAATGTGACCCAGTGATCGTCGTTGCGGCACAGAAGACAGCCGGCGCGACGACGAGCAATTATGTATCGCGTGCGGTATGTCCATCTTGCGTACCGATCGTCTCGGATGAAGGCTGCGTGGCAGCCGCGTATTACGCGCGCCACACATGCGCCCTGTGCGTTCGACCGTGTGAATGCGCCCGCGCGGTGTACGTTTATGTAAATGCTGGCGTGTACGCACGTCTGCCTGCCAGATAAGAGCATCGTGAATGGAAAGTCCAGGAGGAGGAGTGCGCTTACGCGAGCCCTCGGAGCCCAGAGAACGTTTCGACGTTTCCACCGATGTTCGCGCCGAAGACGATAATTATAATCGCGCGAACATCGTGCGTTACAAAGTCAAAGCTTATTATATCCGAACCCCGTTACCACCACGTTTTCGAATCTCAGGTGTTCTCAACGATCGCCGCGTCTTTCTCTCTTAATAGGTGAATAGGTGAAAATCAATTTGATCCGAGGGAGGGAGAGAGAGAGAGAGAAAGAGAGAGAGATACGTCGACATATGGACGAGGAAGTAAGTAGGTTCATTGTTGGTGAACGAGGAATTTACGACCGCGGACGGATTCTCGATCCGTAGTGTGTATCAACGTAACCTACATCCGTTACATAAACGATAGAAAGCGTTTTGCACATCCGGGACGCGTTAATTTGATAAAGCGTAAGAGGATCGACTGGCAGCTCCTCGCCGAGAAGCACGCGTCGACAGCTATGTTGTGTTACGCGTGTAATACGCGTGCAATTTTCCACGATGAGATGTGCCGCGATAATTCGTTCCTCGTCCTCTTTTCTCTCCTTTTTTCCCCCTTTCGGATCGATTGCGAAGAGAGAGAGAGAGAGAGAGAGAGCAGGGAAGCTGGCAGAATCGAAGGAGAGCCCCATTGAGAGGGGGAGGATCTCGTTCGCCCGTCGAGATCCAGGATAACACGGTCCAACGAATTCCATGAGCCAGCTCGGCCTGTCGGGGCCCTCTCCAATCGTTTACCGCAAAACCAACAGCTGTCGCGAATCATCATTATCCCCGTTCGGCCTGGCTATGGAAACCAGGAGCAAGGAGAAGAAACTAGGTTAACGCTATGACGCGCCAGTCCTAGGCATGCCCGCGTTTATAATCCGCGTCTGCAGCGGTGCGGATTTTTTCTCCCCCATTTACGCGTGGTGATCCAACGATCCGACCAAGCCGGCTCTGGTAACGAGCGTGGATCATATACGCGTAACGCGTAGACGCGTAACACGTGCGCGCGCGCAATGGACCCGACTTAACACGCCACGCTTTGAAATAGTTTCAGCCGTGCCGGTTGCAAGCGCGGATAGCGTGTCAAATGAACGTAATACCGTGGCAGATAATGGATAATGGCACGAATCTACGCCGATACCGGTTTTCACGTATTATATATATATATATATATATATATATATATGTTACAGAGGAGCGGTTCGAACCGTCCGCTGTAAACGTACGCGCACGCGTGCCGCTTCCCACCGCCCAACCCCGCTCCGATTACGTTTTCCGCCAGTATTTGCGACGCTTGATGCGTAAAGTATTATAGCCTGCTGCTACCACCACTGTCGCTCGACCAGAATGCGATAATAACGCTCGCGCGACGTGTGTGTGTGCTCCGCGGCTCGCGGAAATCGGCGAATCGGCCAATGATCGATATCGCCGCGCGTGTCGTTTTCACCGACACATACACACACACACACACACACACACATATAGACGACCGCGCGAAAATCCGGAGAGCTGTGAAATCCGCGAGAGCCGTCACCTGCGGTTTAGTCGATGCTTTAATGCTGTCAGGAGAGTTCGAACCGCGATTCTTTTCAACCGATCGGAGACAATTGCGCGTGCCGATCGATAAATAGACGCCCCTTGCGGATTGACTAAGCTCTCGACGCGATTTCTTGGCAAAAATTGCGTTTTCAAACAGGTTTGCTCGTTTTGGAAGTTTTCGTTGACCTGTCGAATTTCGTGGTATTATATATAATATAATAATGTATAATAATAGTATGTTATTTTCTACGAACATGTGTCTATCGTAAGATATAACAGTATATCTTAAAAATGATATTGCGCGAGGCATCGCTATTTGGATACTGAATATCGATCTGTTAACTTGGAATAATTCGATGAGAACGAAAAATTTGACGATAGATAATCGTTCACGATAAATAACGTCTGGCCGACGAAGCATCAAATCGCCGCGAATATCGACAGACGTTAGATTGAAATGTCTCTTTGTTGACAATTTCCCTTTTATTCACCACAGTTTGTCGCAGTTCGTCCCATCGACAGATTCACGAATTTGAGAACGTAGGTGCCAAAATTAATTCACCCGGGCGAAACAGGAAATAAGCGTCGTTGGATTTTATTTACTAGGTCTCTGGTCTCCGTCGCAGTTCTGAAATCTCCGTCGTTTGGACGCGCAATTAAGTACAAGACAATGGATTCGAGGCTGCAGTCACACGGTAAGTAAGTCCCTCGCATTGGCCACATTGGCGAGTTACGAGTTCGCAAATTTCGGGCTTCGCGAGTTCGTGACAAAGCTGTTCGCAACGTCGAAATTTGCAAAGCACGAGCGTGCCACTGGGTGATATATTATTCGTAACGCTGTTCGTAACCGACCGCGTCACTTTTTGCAGCGTGTTTGCCACGTCGACGGACAAACAAATAGACAAAGTCGCGCTTTAACCTGACATTAACCTTTACGCTACGGTGCGGAGCAATCTTAACTAACGTAGATGCGCTTAGTTAAGAATAAGTGCAAAATTTGATCGAGCGACTAAAATCATTGCCGTCAAACGTTGGCTGATTATAGTCATCAGTAGTACCCAATGAGCGTCAGTCGTTGGCTGACTATAGTCATCGATAGTACCCGATGAGCGTCAGTCGTTGGGTGAATAAATGCAAAATTTTATTGGGTGACTAAAATTATAGCCGACAATATATACGGCAAGCGTCAGACATTGGCTGACTATAGTCATCGGTAGTACCCAATGAGCGTCAATCGTTGGCTGACTAGTCATCGATAGTGCACAATGAGCGTCAGTCATCGATAGCAAGCGTCAGATCAGACTATACATGTAGTCTAGGTTAGCAGCGGAGAAAGGTTAATTTCTGGAGCCAAATGATATTGGCAAACGAATGCAAAGTTATGTCGGGCGTGATCCCGATGCCGCGGCGGCCGCCACGCCGCAGCCAGGAGGTTGAATGCCCCCGTACAGCGTACGGATTAGTGCTTGGTACCAACGTAATCGTATGCCTGGTGAATATTTCATGAAGCGCGGAAAAAAGAGATGACACCTGTTCGAAAACCGTTAGCGTACTCCTTTTGCCCGCCAACGACGGCACGACGGCGATGGCAAAACGGACGTTCGGCGACTTATTTCGATGCAAATTTTAAAAAGAATGCGCGTGCGCGCGCGCGCGCGTCGCGAGTAACTTTCAGGAAGCAGTTACGCGTGCACCGTGTCTTCGGTACCCTTAATAAAACCGTAACGTCCTGACCGAATGGCAGTCGGCATCCGGCTAATCGTTTCGCGTAAATAAATATTACGGACGTTTAAGCGAGTCTATATTTTTAAGCGTGTAGTAATTAAAAAAAAAAAGAAAAAAAAAACGAGAAATAGTAGGTTGAATAGAAATTTGTTCGACCGACTAAATGTCAGGATGCACAGCTTGCAGAACTTTTCCAAAAGTCTTGCGAAATAATGCTTTGTACAACAATGGACAATCTGTAACGGGCTGGCACACATGGGAATTATATTGTGAAATATACAATGTAGAGGCTTCATTATTTATGTATCAAGTACAAAAGGCGTCCTAGGACTGTCGATTTTGTAACATAAATGCACAAAATTATTAAATCGGGCGTTATTTAAATCTGCGTTGCTCGATTTCGATCGTAATTCGGAGATTTTACTCGGAAAAATAAAGGAGACACCTGACTAATAAATTAAGCGGTATACTGAGAATGGAAGTGAGTTAGAAACTACACGTTCCTTAGGTTATTACGATCGCTTCTTCTTCTTCTTTTTTTTCTTTCTTTTTCCATGTTGACTTTTATGAGCGGTTTTATACGACTCATTCAGGTCCGGTTACTTTCGCGAGCACTCGTTCGAAATATTTTTTTCTTACACGTGATCGTTTCGACATTTGGTAACCAAATTGATTCGTTACGTTTCATTACTTTCGGTATCTCGAGTATCCGAAGAATACTGATCGCACTGACGATTGATATAAAAAATTTGTCCCCAACGAAGTTTCAGGACATTTTTTTATTTTTAATAATCAATACCGCAGATAACAGAGGACTCTGAATTTTTCCAACCTCGTAGGAACGAACGTAGTACTTTTTCTATGCGAGAGAAGAATTTGTTGGGAAATGTCTGTTGTTAACGTTGATATTCATGCACGCTTGGCGCATGAAGCGGAAAGGTTCTCAAGATGATCCGCAAGATTTATGAGACATTTCAAAGTGATTGTGTACGTGATCGTTGTACTGGCCGAAAGTAGTTCAAAGAATTTAAAACAGGGTCGAACGTAAGTTGGGAAAAAAAAAAACGTCTCGGTATCGTTATAACCAAAAAATAACCCATAAAGACTGTGTAAATCCAAAGTGTGTAAAATATTCGTTTTCAAGGTTTCGGTGAGAGGAATCCAAATTCATTCGACAAAAAATTGGTAAAAGTAAATCGGCAAAGTTAAAAATTATCTGTTGTTAGAGACGAATGAAGTTAGAGACGAATGAAGACAAGACTTTGAATCATTCTTCTCGCAGAATAATTTAATAGGCTCTTAAAAAAATCAGAATATACAGTATACATTTATATCACTATCGGGGGAAGATTGTTGAATTTGATTAAACAGTCTGGAACAGGTAATCTTCTAAATATTGATAGTTCCTTCTGAGATGATATTCTTTAATGATTCCTCGGCCTAACATTTTAGAGAACGAGCGTGAAAAATTGGAAATGTCAAACGCTTTGACACGGATCATCAATTCCTGGTTTTAAGATAAAGACATGGACAATCTATTAGCCGATCGCTCGTCCGGAATTTTTATGTTAATTCCATCTAACGTACTGTTTCAATTCAATCAATTAGTCCGAGCAATTAGTTCCCGTCAAATTTACGGATACGTTTCCTTTTACTTTTTACAAAAGTAAAAGATTACTAACTCGTACGACAATGCGTTTGTTACATCGTAACAATTTCACTCTCACAATCGAGATAAATTGTCAAGGCAAATTTCATTACGGCCCTGCGTGGTTATCGAATCGAGAAGAAAAAGAAAACGAAAAAAAGGAAAGAAAAGAAAAAAAGAAGAACGTCTTGTTGTTAAAATGTTACGTTCAGAATGACCGCTAAGGGAGTCTTCAAAGAATGTTCGGCGCAATTAGGTTCGCGACGATACAAAATCGATGACTCGGCGTTTCTTCGAAACAAATTTTCGACCAGCACGATGCAGGTGTACGCAGGTGTATGTACGGGGCTCTTTCGTGCTTATGCACGTGAGTACGTTTGAAGCCGATAAATCGAGCGAGCCTGAATCGGCTCTCCCTAGTCAATCTCTTCCTCAGGATCTCGTGGTACCTCAGAACGTTAACTCGACGAGAGTGCACAGAATTTGGCGAGAACAGAACACGAGAAAGTGGCCAAAAAATGACTAATTTGTCGTTTATCATCGAGACCTTATAGACTCGTAACGATGGATTTTTAAAGACTCGAAGGATTAGTATGCAAATTTATGTTTAAATACGATATTTAAAAGTATACGAACTCTTTGTTTCTTCGAAACTAGTTTTTTTATACTCTGAGCCGCCATCCGGTTCTAGCGTTAACGAGCGGGACAACCGTTTACCACATTCGTAATAATTTCTCCCAAAAAAACCGACCGCCTCACGGTGACGGGATTTTGCGGTCATTACATCACGTGTTTCGTCGCGCGGAGGAGGTCATTAAGCTTCGTACAGAGGATTTACGAGCGTGTACGTGCGTAAACGGCGCGCGTTCTTCGCACGTGGGAATCCCGATTCCGCGATCCGAGATAACTTTCATCGCGGTACATCGCGAGATAGCCATCGGTGGAACTGAGAGCGTTGCTCGAATCTCAGATTCGCGCGTAGTTCGCGCTTCCTGTCGGAGAGTTCGGAGCTCTCCTCGTTTGAGTTTCGATATCTCTCTTCGAACGGCCGATCCCTTCCGATCGAAGGAAAAGGCTGACAGCATCGTAACCGGCAAACGTCGACGAAAGACGCAAGTATCAGCCCGGAGAGTGTTCGTTGGACCGAACTAACTCTCGAGCGTCTCGGAGCTCCGCGAAGCGGTTGGGTGCTCGACTCCTCGGCGAAGAATAAGAGAGAGAGAGAGAAACAGAGACAGAGAGAGAGAGACGCGAAAAAGAAGGAGGGAAGGACACGGAGAAAGCAAGCGAGAAACAGAGAGAGGAGAGAAGAGAGTGGAAGAGAGGCCCGCGGGAACGGAGTGCTCGGTGCTCGCGATTGAAGAAGATGGCAAATGAGCGGGACGAAGAGGACGCGAGAGGAACGAGCGAGATGAGAGTATCTCGAGGAGCACGGCGGAGATTCGAGGCACATTGCGCCCAGACCAGCGGCACGAAAATTTGGTGAGGCCTCCTTGCCTGCGGACCGACCACATTCCCTCCCCACCCGATTTCCTCGTACGAGAACCTTATCCGCCTGGGCAATTTCGCCGTGGTCCACTCTATCCGCGTGCGCGCTTATATCGACAGCCCGGATCATCGGCCCGGTTTGCATTAACTGTCGCAACCGCGCAGTCCCGCTTGAATGGGAAACCCGTTAAACGAAAACGAACCAACTCGGCCCGAATGAACGAATTCTTTTTTCAGAATCACCGAACGATCGAACGTCTCCGTACGAGACGAGAGAGAGAGAGAGAGAGAGAGAGAGATCGTTCCCTTCCCGGTGACGTTCCTACGTCGACTCCTACGTCGACAGAGCCGAGCGACGATAACGTTCGACAACTTTTCAATGAAAATTGCAATCTTCGCGAAATCGTTAGATCGGGGAATTTTTTTCTCCATCGACTTGCACACTATACGGAGAGTAGACGAGTTGGGAGATAGATTGACGTTTTGTATGTATATATATGAATAAGACTCACCTAGCGATCGAGGAGTGCGTGCGGAGTCGCCACGTGTTAGCTGCAGCTTAGCGGCTCCTCGTGCCGCATCCCGGCAGCCGCGTTATCGCCTTATCAACCCTGCCTTCTTTCCTTGCGTCGCGTGTTCAACCCTGTTGCGTTTGCGTGGCGTTTGCGTGTCCCTCCTCTTGCCTCCTCTTCGGGCTAATCGTTCGCACTAATCGTTAGATCCTGCCTGTTTCAATCACCGAACAATAGACGGAGCACCGTTTCTCATCAGGGGGCACCGGTCGTCGTTTCGTACTCTCGGTCCGTACTCTCGTCGTCGAGACCCGGGTTGGAATTATCTCGACGAGAATCGGTCACTCAACACAATTCACCGGATATATCGTGACGTTCTCCGCGTGGCGTTCTTCGCATCGGTTCAATCGCGAGGATCGCGCGACGGCAACAGATGATCGCTCTCGAGTGGCATTCCGCAAATTGGGGCGAACGATCCGATCCGATCCGATCCGATCGGTAACCGCGATTCGGTTCACGCGCGTCTCGCTCGACGAGAGGGAAGTAGGCACAAAAGAGTCCGTGGAGTGCGGATTTCTCACGGAAGAAAAAAAAACAAAAAAAAAAAAACGAAAAGAGTCTGCGAATCGACGGTTCTTTCTTGCGTATGACGTACGTTTCTTTTCCGTCGTTGGGGAAAAGATTGCGCGCGATATTACACGTCGGGGACACGACGGAGAGAGAGAACGAGGATCAAACTCCCGTTGGATCGTAGCCGATGCAACTGAGCATCGATAACGGCAGTGTGGTACCGGTAACGGCCACGACAAGTAGTGTATCCGCCAAAAGATCCGCGACGTACGTTCGTCAATTTGTCCTCTCCTCCACTACTACTACTACTACTATTGTTACTGCTACTGCTACTACTACTACTACCTACTACTACTATTGCTACTACTACTACTATTGCTACTACTACTACTACTGCTACTACTACTACTACTGCTACTACTACTACCTACTACTACTACTGCTACTACTACCTACTACTACTACTGCTACTACTACTACTACCTACTACTACTACTGCTACTACTACTACTACTACTACTACTACTACTACTACTACTACTACTACTACTACCGCTACTACTACCTACTACTACTACTACTACCTACTACTACTACTGCTACTACTACTACTACTACTACTATTACTACTACTACTACTACTACTACTACTATTACCGCTACTATTATATTACTACTATTACTACTATTACTACTACTACTACCACCACTATTACTACTATTCTCTACTACTCTCCTACTATTACTACCTACTACTACTACTGCTACTACTACTACTACTACTACTACTACTGCTACTACTACTACTACTATTACTACTACTACTCTACTGCTACTACTACTAACTACTATACTACTACTACTATTACTACTACTACTACTATTACTACTACTACTACTACTACTACTACTACTACTACTACTACCTACTACTACTACTACTGCTGCTACTACTACTACTGCTACCACTACCTACTACTACCACCACCTACTACTACTACTACTACTACTACTACTACTACTACTACTACTACTACTACTACTACTACCTACTACTACTACTACTGCTACTACTACTACTGCTACTACTACTATTAGTACTACTCCACTTTTTCTTTTTTTCTCGCTCTTTCTCTGCCCCCCCCTCTCTCTCTGTCTTTCTTTTTTCACCCTGCTCTCTCTCTCTTTCTTTCGATCTTTCTCCGTCGCTCCACCGCGCTGGCAGAGAATACGTAACCACACTGGTTTACTGGTTCCGTTCGCGACGAAGATGTTCTGCGGACTGATAACCTGCCGTCTACTTACCTCCGGCAAGCGCCCCTAACGCGCCGAACTCCCTAGCACGACAGGTGCTCCGAAGGAGGAGTGGGAATAAGAGGATGGTCTCGCGGAGGGGACAGGGATAGCCTACTCGTAGCAGCCGCAACAGCGGCAGCAGCCAGCAGCAGTAGAAGCAGCAGAAGCAGCAACGGCGGCGGCGGCGGCGGCGGCGGCGGTGGTAGTAGCAGCTCTTACCGGTGTATACGCATTGCGAGAGAAAGAGAGAGAGAGAGAATGAGAGAAAGAGAAGCGATTATGAGGGACGGAGAGAAGGGAGGGTTGGTAAAGAGAGGGATGAGAAAGGAGAGAGAGAGAGGGAGAGAAAGAGACGGGGATAGCTGGACGACGACGACGGCGGCGGCGGCGGCAGGCCGTGCAACCAGCACCGAGCAGACCGAGCAGAAGAGAAGAGGGCAACGACACCGCATCGCGGGTCGGCGGGCTTCGACACATTTACCGAAAACTACATCGTCACCACCGTCACCGGCACCGGCACCGATGCCGCCGTTCCGATTCTTCGAATCTCTCCGATAATTGATCGATCGATCGACACCTGACACCCACTGTGTCGCACGATGCACGGAATTTCAACGTACCCCTTCGACTGTCGTGCTACTAATTCGACTGGCTGCTATTCCGTCTAAATCTCGACTCGAGCATTTGCACGTCGTGTCGACGTCGCGTCAACGCGAGAAACTCGAGAAAGAGTGAGTGCCTTTGTCGACGTCGATCGTAGGCACTCTTTCGAATTAGGCGCGTAGGTGGGTTTCGCACAGTCCACGAGAAGGAACGGTTAGACACGATTCCGGGGTGTCGGGATCGTCGTTATTTATTATAGAAAGACGTCGGGTGGTCATTCTCGATCGTTGGCCTCTTTGGGGCACGGCCATTTCGTAGCCGGGCCGCGTTTTCCATCTCCCACCCTCCTCATCTCTGCCGCTATCGCGCCACCTCATCCTTCTCGTTCTCTTCATCCTCCTCCGTTCTTACCCCCTTCTCTTCTTTCTCCCGTTCGTCCTCTCCCGTATAGTCTTATACGTACATTCCTCGCCCCTTTTTCTTCCTTTCGCCCGTGCCTTTTCTCTTTCTTCTCTTCACTAGGGCAGCGCTCGGCAGCGACGTGGGGCCCTTTTCTCGTTGCGTTCCACGCCTCGGAAGGTGAAGTCGAATCGATCGATATTCGCGACGAGGGCGTATATACCGATCGCGATAGAATTCATCGGGTCGTCTGACACTGTTCGTTTGCGATTTTATTTCGTTTAACGATCGACGACTGTGATGATTTTCAACTTTCCGTTTCTCCGCACACCGCGAAGACCTCTGTCGCGCTGGATCGAACAGGGTTGCGTCTTCATCCGTCATCTTTCTTCCAGTCGCTTCTCGCTTTTTCTCCTTGTCGACGCCTTCATGTCCGTTTCTCCTAATTTCCCCGTAAATCGATCTAACCGTTAATCGTGACACATTCTCCTCTCGTGCGTGAAAATCGTCGATAATCGAGTGGAACGTCCGATCAGTCGATAAATATTCATCTCGGCGGTATTGTTGCGTGTACGCGTTCTGCTCTCACCCTTGCATTGCGATTCTTCAGCGCGCGGCTCGCGAGAAGACGCGACAAGGCCCCAGAGAGGAGGCAGCGGGTCGACGGGGCAGCACGAGCCGGCCGGCCGGCAACCGGGCAGTCGACGAAAAAACAAACATTTTCCGTTTTCAAGATCGCGCTAAAAACCCGGTGCAAGTCTCTAGCGCGCGTTCTGAGAAGGATCAGGGTCGCGGGACCCAGTGGTCGCGGCGCAAGCGTTCGTGTAGACGCGAGAAGATGCGACGCGAGGCGGGGCGAAGTGCAAGCATGGGCGATCTGATCCGATCCGAGGCGAGGCCAGGCGAGACAAGACGAGACGAAGATCAACCGAGGCGTCGTCGCTGTGCGCTTAACTCCCCTATAAGGCAGTTCTCTCTCTTTGCTGACTCCTAGTCACCGTTGTCTTCAGCAGTACCCGATGCCTATAGCGAGGTGTCCCGAACGCGCGCCACGTGATCGCCCATCTACTCTCGTCCCCTCGAATTTGCTTACATCACTCTCTCTCTCTCTCTCTCTCTCTCTCTTTTCTCGAGCGATCCAACCTCACGATCTTTTGACTCGCCTGCCTCTTTCACAAGGATCGCGTTGCTCCGAAAACTTCTTGTACCTTTCGGTATTGGGAATTTCAGTGGATGTGCCCGATATAATTGTCAGAATTGAGAACAATAGTATCTATACGAACTTTAGTTTAATAATAGATACGTTATATTATTGAGACAGTCGGTGTCAGTAACTAGAAAATTCTATTCTGGCGACACATTGCATCATGAGTATCATGACATTCGAATAATGAAGATCTACTGATCTTTTTGAGAACAAACATTTGTCTGCTAACATTAGCTAATGATGACTTGGAATTCTAATATTCTATTGCCAAAATTTCAATTGCGCCGTTCGAGTATCGTTTAACTTCAGTCTTAACCTAAATATTGTTTCAGACAGTATATATATATATATATATATATATATATATATATAGCTAATTATATTTCTAGACATTTAATTATATAAATATAAACAAACGAAAACGAAAGTCGATCGTTTCGATTATTAAACGCAAGATCGACGAGATTAATTATGCGTCGAGGAACTTTTTTTTCGTTTCGTTCGACGCGATTTTTGTCACTTTCAGAATAAATAATTACTTCGTAGAATCTACAATTACACAGTGTTCTTTCAAGTGTCGACGAATGCCAGTAAATTGTACGTATACGTTAAAGATACGTCTGGGCAATTCATGAATTTCATTCTTGTTTGAATGCTAAGAAAGAGCAAAATGTTCCTTTTAAGTAAATATCCCGGGAACGAGGTTTTCCTTGCGCACAGAAAGTAGAAGTTGAATTGAATTGCTTCGAAGACCGTATTCAACTCGAGCAGTACTCCTTACATGTCGTGTATTCAATAAAACTATATAGTAACGGGCGGTGGAATTTTCGTTCCTCTATTTTATTTCCAAATGAAACGAGAAAATCCCTTTTACGTATGCAAATGTTCTCAATGACTTGAACAGAGCGCGATCAAAGGAACTTCAAAGCAGAAGGTAGCTACAAATAAAAATATGGTTTTATCATAAGGAAAAAAAAAAAAGAAAACGGAGAAGAGATGAAGAAAGTGGCACCGTGAGACTTTAAACTGCATTTTACGAAGAAGTGAACGTGTTGCGGTCATACGAGAGATTTTTCCTCAACTCTGAAAATAAGTAACTGAAAAGATTTTTTTTTTTTTATCAAACACTTGGAATCTCATATGAGATTCATTTTAGTTACGTACGAA
The DNA here is from genome assembly GCA_032399595.1 of Tetragonula carbonaria. Taxonomy (NCBI): domain Eukaryota; kingdom Metazoa; phylum Arthropoda; class Insecta; order Hymenoptera; family Apidae; genus Tetragonula; species Tetragonula carbonaria. Next base: position 5,853,109 of record JAUCRC010000008.1, read on the forward strand.
TATATCATTAATTAACGCATTAAATGCTTAGATTATATTTTCTTTTAGAAAAAAAAAGAAACAGGTGTATAACATGAATTTCTTTCAATGAATTTCTGTATATCAGTCAGCACCTTTGTATTTAGATTTAAATTTGCTAAAATACGCTGTGATTCTGAAGAAAATATCAAGATATAGATCGTTTCGAGATTTGATTAGCCGGCAATTGCAAGAATGGTAACCGATGGCATCGTTTCTACGATTTATTAGGAAAGTTCCCACGACGAGCGAGCTGTTTGGCAACGAGCCGCGATCAGTCCTATTCGTTCGATCATCGAAACGCGCCGGCAGCGAGAGGGAGCACAGTTTGGCGGCACGTGAGACGCATTTTCGGCTAGTCAGAAGTCGTGAAACGTCTCGTCCCCTTGTACCGATCTTGTCCTCCGCACAACTCGCAACGCGCATATCAATGAATCGGCAAAAAAAGAAAAAAAAAAAAAAAAAAAAAGAAAAAAGAAAGAAAAAGGTGACCGTAGTCGTATCACGACCGGTTACCGATGGTCGTTTAGACGGTGTCACGTTGTGTACGCTAATTACTTCTCAGTAACGAACCATTTCCTTGCAAACTGCCTCTCACGTGATTGCTATACGTCTATCCGCTTCGGAGAAGCGTCCGGTCCATTAGAATCGTTTGATTTGCTCGAGTCAACGTGCGCTTGGCGATCGTACGTGTTACGTACTGGCCGATCGCCGACAACGCGTGCACGCGCGCCTGAACCGATCGGGGAGACGTCCTCAGGCCTTCAGGTATCTGAAACTCGCGCGGTCAACTAGCAACCGGAATTTCTTTCGTCTTTTTTACGTCGGCGCAAGAAACAGTACAGTAACCTATTGTTCGGCCGCGAGGAGGACTCCGGCCACGGGAAGTCGATGACGTTTCTTACACGCACGTACGCGCAAATATTCTTCTTTCTAAAACAATCGCGAACGTCTAAAGCGATCGCGGCTGAGACTCGAGCCGAAGCGTGAGACGCGTTCTACTTCGACGACGAGTCATTCCAGGAATGACAAGCGATAACATTCCTTTGACGAATAATATCCCTAGTGTGCCTTCTGTGCCCGTGTATAGAAAAAAAAATGTCCGACCGAATACAAATATTTTAAGCAATATACGAAGTATACATAAAATAGCAGTAATAACACCAAGTATAACTATAGTAACTGTGTAATAAATAATGATAGTAATGATACGAGTGTATACATAAAATGATTTATAAGTATATAATAAGTATATATAAGTATATAATAATAACTTATATATATATAATTGTTTATTACGTATAATAAGTGTACTTTATCTAGAATAAATAATTATAGGTATAAAATTAGAATATGTTTTTGAATTTTTTTTTGAATGTCATCGAATACTTATGTCGGGAACTTTTTGGTATTTTAGTATGTACATACGTACATCAATAGCCTGATAGTTGATCAATTCGTTCAATTTGTTTTTATAATTAGGAATTTTTCCCTTTTTAATTATTCTGAGTCTGCCTACCTTGCACGTGTAAAAATTAGAGCATAGAGCAGTTGGTGGTCAACCTTGGGGATTTCGATACAATCATCGACAATACTGATCGATAGGAATTAAAATCGCGCCGTCACGTTTTCAAATCATGACACGTCGAGCTGCGTGCAAGTCAATAGCACAGGTTCGAACGATAACTATGTACGCGTGTGCTAAACAGCAATTGCAGATTATCGAATCGACGGGTTGATTAATTGTAAGTTTCGTTAACGATCCAAAGCTTGAGGCAGATTTCAGCAGATGAAAAACCTTTGCAACCGTGATTCATGCTCATCCATGCTGCAGGAATACCACACTATAGAAATCATTGACGCAGAATCCTCGAAATTGCCGCTGCGGGCGATCTAACAAAACGTGGCTAATCGCGGGGCAAAAAATTGCGCGGTGTCTATGTCACGATACGAGCGAAGAATCGATCAAACCGATTCGTTCGAAATCGTTTCGACGAATCGTACGATTCGTTTAATCGTCCCTCGATTCGTTCATTTTTTTTTCGTTAAAACCAACACGCGTTCATCTGCTCTGTCGTCCGAATCTTCAGGAATCCGAATCTCAACTACGACGTTAGAAATTTATTTCGACAATACATCGCGTATATCGCGTGCTTACGAGATCGTATATCTCTCGCGAGATCAAATCAATCCACGTGAGAATTTTACATGTTTCGAGCGAAACTATGACGAGACTGATACCGGTCTCAACTGCATTTTCGAAAAATTGATCTTTCCGAGAAGAAGAGAATATCAAGTGGGGAAAATAGACGAGGATATACCATCGATATCCTGTTTCTCGTAGTCACGAGCTACCAGATACCTTCCGCGCAGAACAAAGAGTTTCTCGGAACCAAGAGGTTTCTCAACGGAGAAAAAAAATCATTTTTCACAAAATATTCACACGCGCCTCTGTTCGTTCAATCAGATTATTACGTCAGATTGTCTGTACTTTTTCAATCTTCGAAACGTGGAAGGTAGGATAATGATAATTTGCAAATGTCAACGCAAAAGGAAAGTCGGATGTGTCAAAAGTCACGATTGTACGATTGTGTCTGACGGATCTTTGGACTGGTCATTTGCGAAACGAAAGAAATATTATTCCAGCTTCTCGAGAATCATCACTCGACCGCTTGTAAAATCGTGATTTCGGGGACACGCTGTACACACTTGTACACACGTACGTGAAGCGGTATCAATGAACTTTCAGGTTCAGGATTCAAAGGCGTTGCTGGCCAAGACCTGGCCTGTAACTTATGGCTTACGTGCTTTCCAATGTACCACAGACAGACACGGCGGAGTGTTCGTTTTCAGGTCGAAAGTTTGAAAGTGGTGCAGACACGTCGCGGATTCCGGTGCGCCGGCTACGCCAAACCGAGGAGCCACGTTGCACGCCGAGTTCACGACCGGCATTGGGCCGATGCGGCGCGGCTCTCGAGACATTCAAACTGCGCTGTACATCGGCGACGTGTCTGCACGCGAGTTGCATTCGAGATAGTCCGTCTTGCCTTTCGAGCTAGTTTCCAGGCGGATCGACAAAGCCGCGCGGTACGTGCGGTCGTCTTCTCCGTACGATTTAGCACGGAACTGTCGTCGTTGCTTATTGCGGCGCGGATCAAACTCAGCTTTTTTTTCTAAATGAGCGTGACGCGAGAGAGAGAGAGAGAGAGAGAGAGAAAGAACGACAGACACAGATAGAGAAGAGAAAGAAAAAGGAAAAAGAATTACTTTCGCACGATTTCCCCTCGGGTCCAAGGACGATCGATGTCAAGGTCGTACACTCGCGAATCTTGAGCCAAGTGGAAGAAGAGCACCCATCGGCGCAACGAATAAGGCAATCGCGAGATGCGCTCACCGGAATAAACTCTCTTCAACTCTGTGTGTCGTACATGGCGCGATGGGAACACGGCACCGTGCTTTTACGATATAATTCAAGAAACACTTTTCAATCCGCGCTCCACTACACGGAGCGCAGTCTCTTGATATTTTCACTTTCGGCCATTATTTCCGCATTCCTCGAACAGAGGGTTACGCTAATTTGTCAATTAGCACTCTGCTGTTTTTGTCAACGAGCGTTTGTGGTTTTCATCTATTCAATTTACCTTAATTACGAACGTATTTATAACTATTTCCTTTCGATTGATTAGTAAATTATTGTTCAGTTTCAATTTTTAATTAATTGGTGAAACGTTCGTTACTTTTAATAATAATTTTTCACAAAGCAATGTATGCCAGTTATCAGTAGTATTTTCACTGACAATCTACACGGATTTGAATTTCTCATATATCGAGCTTTAATGTTAATAACTAATAAACATTACGATAAACGATAAACTGACTCGTTTGCGATTTTTTAGTTATCCGATATCTGTGTTAGAGGTTATTTTATTTCTATTCCTATCGATATAACGGAAACATTACAATTTCCATATAGGATTAGCCTTAATTTAGTAATACAAGTTTTTTTCATTCTTTTTCGTTTTTCTTTAACTCTTATTTCTGTGTTTCATAGTTCGTAGTTTCAAGTCTGTGTATTTCGATCGTTAAATTACCAATCAAGTATTGATATTTAGATATCGATAACAATTGATATACCTGAGTAATATTCAGAGTAATAGACTCTCTTATAATTCTCTAACGTAATCGACAAAAATTTCAGCAGTTGGAAATTTACGATATCACTGTTAATTATTATTAATGCATTAACGTATTTAGCCAGCAATGACGGCGAATATAAAATACTGCGTTCAGTTTGTGTATTCAAAAGAATATGGCTACCAAAGAGATTTTCTTGCTGCCTTCCTTGTTTACAGTTATAGTGCAATTATAGTGCAATGGATGGAAAATGTCAGACAAAATATTAATAACATGTAATGACGTCTGGGAGACGTCATACGTTTCCTAAGGACTATGAATTATTAATTTGTTCTTTCATCATTTTTTTATTAATTTTCTTTACAAGTATATGGCGTTCATGGCGTTTCTCAGTACAAGTATAAGAGTATAAAAGTTATCTGTGTCAAGTTTACACGAATGTTAAAAAAATGAAAAATATATATAATTTTTTGGTTATATCGAATTTCATTTAATTCGTACGTTAAGGGGTTAATATTTCAACGCCAGATATCAGGTATCAAACGCGCGTCAGTTCTCGAGAAAGAGAAACGACTCGATTCTTCAACATTGCCTGTTGGGAAATTTCAGAAACAGAAAAACGGAGCGAAAACGATCTCTCTTGAAACCGCGTGCTTCGAGGATCAACGGGTCTTTACTATTCGGTTGATTTTATTACTCGGCTGCCGGTTTTATATATTTAGCACTTGGCCATTGGTTAGCAACCGCAATCATTCCCATCGCGCTCATCTGAAATTCCACGATCTCTATGCACCGGTGATCGTAGTGGCTCTACCGAAATCAGGAATCAGGAACAACCGGATGTTAGAAGTGTTTTATACGTGTGCAGCTGGCAGTCACGTATGTAGAACGAAGTGCAGTAAATCGGGCGCGTTGCCACGAATAATATGACCCTGACCACCACGCATTTGAAACTCGCCTTTATTTCCTCGTGCGGTTTCGCTTGTTAATAGAGAAATTATGGAAAATTAATGGGGGGGGATTTCTTTTTTTCATTTCGCTTCGAGTTCCGCGGATTGGCTCGCTTATATCAGATCGCTATAAACTGAACGATAATTTCTTCGGGCTCGCCAACCAACTTCAAGCGAGAAATTTCATTTATCTTGACGAACGAAGGTTTGACACTGCACTTGCAAGTATTTCTAGCTTTTCTAGATACGAACGTGATTGATGCTTCTGAAACGATCTTTTATACACGCAGAGTCGCTCTTGACCCACTCTCTTTGCCACATGTAATAACGGTGATAGTTAAAAATTTACGATCGGAACGTGAAGCCGGACACACGACTGTTTCGCCTTCTATCGTGCAAGCGATAATCTAATGTTATTACAGTTACTCGTTATTATTAATTTTATTTATTTCCTTTTCACAATGTCAATCTTTGATCGTTCGTCTTTCGATCGCACTCTCGAAATTTATCTTTATCTGTCGTCGTGCACAGGCTCCAATATCGATCTCGATCGCGATCTTTCTCCATTTCTCCACGCGGCTTGCACGTATTTCCGTTTACCTCTCATTGCCTCTAAGTAGTTACTACCTGGAAGAAATCATCAGCTTGTTCATCCAGAGCTACCGACCAACGATCGAACGCGTGCCCACGATCATGTCGAAGATTAAGTGTCCTTCTTGCGTGATCCTGCTTCGGTATTCTGAATCGGTCGCGCCTGAAACATTCAATCACTGAATCGGACTGAAACGTAGAAAACATTTATTGTCTGCAAATTCGTTTCCGTTTCTGCAAAGGCTGGAGTTGGCCGTTTCGTGGCGGCGGTCTGTTATTGAAGTATGCGAGAATCTCTATGCGCGACTAAGGAGGAAGCAAGGGATGAATTGACGCTCGCAAATACGTCGTCGTCTGAGTGGTAGCCTATTATTTGTGCAGCTCGCGAGTTGAGCTTCGTCCATTACTTCGCATTAACGGAGTGGTCTGTTTCTTCTTTATTTCCTTTACGATCTTCTTTCGTCTTTTCTCTCTCTTCTTCGTTTTCTTCATCTCGCATCGCGGGTAACAGGTATGTTATCCCACGATGCAAAAAATGCTTTGTCGAATTCGCCCGAGATTCATCATTCTACTCTGTGACTCGAACACGCAATTTGGATATTACCGTGTGCCGTGTTTTTTTCGCCGCGCGTGTTCTCGAAAGCGCGCTCAGCAACAGCTAATCGTGTAAACGCTTACGGTGATTAAGCGTATATCAACAATGTATTACGGCTGCACCGTGCGATTTAAATGCAGTTTTTGGTGGTGATCCTTTAGGTAATCGGTTAGGTTAATATCAACGTTGGCTGCCTTGCGTGTCGTTTCACTTCACGTTTTCTGACTTTTGGCCGATTAATTTTTTCTTTTTTTAAACGACAATTACAGCGTTGATAATTTTGTCTCTTCTTAGGACGGACGACCAACGACTTTCTTTCTCGCCATTACGAGCCCATTTGGCGTTAGAAGTTAGTGGAATTGCTACTTTTACGACAACCGCTCGGATGTTCTTAGCGAAATATACGAAACAAATGACCGTGCATTATTTGCATGGCGCCTTTGAAAAAAAAAAGTGACGGTTAAATTGCACCTTTGGTTCCACCTTTCATTTCGTTGTTGTTCCGCCGCACGGAAAGAAACAAAATTGTCTTTAATCGTACACGCGAGCTTTTAACATCAACAAGTCGCACGCAAATAAAATACGGGAAAACTCTGGAAAAGGTCCTTTCAGTCCTTTGAATTTCTCGTTAAAGGTTCTTTCATATTTTTCATCGAGTTGTCCCTCGAGATCGCGAAACAAGCATCGAAATGATCCGGCGATCGTCGTTTCAAACGTCGAAATCAGCGAATAACGTATAACCGTGCAACAGAATCAGAGAATAAAATATCAACGAGAGGAAAGAATATTTTGCACGATGCACGCGGCAAATAACGCGGCAAACGATAGACGCGATAGGTGCACGACGCGAGAGCGAATCAATATCTTCCGAAATCGTGCGTAGGTATTACATACCTACGTACGTAGGTAGCGTGTGTGTAGACCATGTGTATCGGTTTCACCTCGGGTACAATCGAGACCCGCATAGAGAGAGAGACTCTCTGTTCCGATAGACTGGCTAAAGGCCGTAAAACATATCGATGCTTAATCCTGTCAGACGCCTCGGGTGTCAGCGCGACAACGCAAATAGCCAGCATCCCGGGCCGTATAAACCGGTGAAAACTACAACCGGTGGCGAACGTCCAGGTGGCCACCGGGCCGCGTCCCGTTTCAAACATCTCTCTGCCTCGATCGTCGATCGACTCGGCGAAAATTTATCGATCGTGCTTCCGCGCTACGTGCATCGATTTCAAGCTGGTTTAAACGCTGTTAGCGGGATATCTCGATTACCGGGAACGAGTTTAGATGCGCGATACGCGGCTAATTATACGGTTGATACGCGTACACGCGTGTCAGAACCGCGCCGCGGCTAAGAAGGCACGTGCCGGCTGTCTCCGGCGGCTGCAATCTTCACCGCTGCTCATAGGTATGCCCATTTACTAGGAATAGGATCAAGCCGAGGTTTCGTCTACTTTCGACAATCGGTCACGACAATCTACAGGCTTCATATCACACGAATCATCGATTCATTCGTGCAAGCAACAACAAATGAACAGACGAGTCCGATAAAAATGATCGGTTTCGAGCGATGTTTTTGCTCGTTTTCTACGGATTTTGTATTGATTTCCTTTATCACGAGATGATTTCTAGAACTCTATAGAACGAGTGCCTACAGATTTCCAAAGCGTTTATTTATTTAGCGTTTTGTTTCGCGAATCTCATGAGTTTTGTCGGTCGAAAGTAACAGCGTCTCGATGATTACGTTCATTTTACGTGAATATATTCGTTGAACCGAGTAAGAAACGAATACACACGAACGAATTCGATAAATGAATACACGTGTGTGTATTCCGAATCCTAGAATAAATCTACAGGCTTCATTTCATACAAATATATTCATTTGTACAAGCAACAAATGAACATAATTATCTAATAAAATGAATGAAATCAATAAACGGGTAGATATACATGTTAAAGGCGATTACATCGAATATATCGAAGAAACATGCTTTTCATACGTTTCAAATGTTGGAAACTGAATGAATTGAATTCGGAGGAGGAAAACAGGAATACGCTTTCGATATATCCCGAATCGAACGATGTACCGTCAGTTGATCTTTGTCAATTAAGTCGAGTCGAGTTGCGGCCAAAGGTGCACACAGTCTACATGGAATTATTCTTATTATCACTTCCGGCGAGGGGGGAGAAGGGTGAAATACTCGTGAAACATTCGAGACCACCTGGCTCAGATTCGAGTGCCACTTGGCACGTATGATTGGAAATGGGTGTATACTCGCGCAAAGGGTTCGAATTCAACGAAACCAAATGGTTGGGAAGCTACTACTTGTGAGGTGCTCGTTCCCATCTCTACTGTTTACCGAGTAGTTGAAACGCGTGATGGTAATAGCGTGACAGCGAGTGAGACGAATGTTAGGCGAATGACGTCGCACGTGCGCGCCAGCGCTATCCGGTGAACCCGCCGTAGGCGTAGCTGGTATCCGCGCCGCGGACGTGCCATTAATTAGGTACATCGGGCATCGGGGAGGCCTTTAACGGTATACGAGAGAGAGACACGTCTGCCATTAACGCAAACGCCCCGACGATTCGACGCCGATCGCTCGTTAACGGGGAAGAAGGGGCCTAGAAGACTTTACGATCGCGAGAGGTCACGCCTCACGACACGTGGGAAAAAGAAGAAAAAAAAAAAGAGACGGCCTCGACTGTCTCGGTAAATATAGGCGCAGCCCGCGGTAAAAATTGCCAGACGGGGCATGTTCCGAATAACAGTAAAAGAGCGGTTTATTTGCATTTCGCTTGTTAATCACCCGGTCGCTGGCTTCTCCTCGCCGTCTCCGGCCGATTCCGCCGTTCCTTCAGCCTGATTTTGACACTTTCAGATACGCACAGATCGGTTTCAGCACGCTTCTCGGAAAGAAATCATCGTCGCGTGCGTGCGTGCCGCTTCGATAGCTCCGAATGAGAACCGAATTGATATTCGTTGAATAACAAATGGACGATCGCTGCTCCTCTTTGGACGGAATATTTCTTCCCTTTTTTCCGTCCTGTAACATTCCGTACGTTTTCACGATGCAGTGCTGATACGTGGTTGACGTGAGATCTAGCTGACGTTATTATCGAGCAATCGAAATATGTTCCTTTTTTCCGGAAGGCAAGAACAACGTGCCTCCTTACTCTCGGATAAAATCGTGTCACGAAAGTAGTTACAGGGCAGTTTTATCAAGCGTCTTAACGATTAGATTTCGCGGCGCAAGTGGAACAACCGATCCTGAACAACGAAACTGAAGGGAAGCTGTAATTCCTTTGGTCGGTAGCCTGGTCGCTATAGATCGTAGAGTTCCGAGAAATCAATCGAATCCGCGGATCAATCGAATTTCTAGCCGATTGGTTCGACTTTGTCGGTGTAAGTCGCTGTCGGTGTGCTATCGCGACCGGATCTCGACTCGTTGCTGGTGGAGCGCCCTTCCTACGGCAAGCACTTGGCAGAGTCTAAGTTGGCGAACGGAATTCCCCGTAGAGAGACAGCGGTGAAAATTATAACCGTTTAACGACTGTGAGAACCGTGAACGTAGCAGTGCCGATTGCGTATATACGCGGCCATCGAAAGAAACGAATCGAGCTAAGAGGAGATAAAGCGCGGCTGAAGGCGGACAGAAGGGGACGAAGATAGACCTCCGTCCGTCCGTCCGTGGGCATTGTGCCTGTGCCCGGTCCAGCTACGTCCAGTGCCTACGCTTCTTGCTCAAAGTGGCAAACACGCATGGAGCCACGCTGCTTCTTGGAGGCCGCCTCGGCCCTCCTCGCTGCGCGCGCGCCACACTCGCACCTGCCAACTAACTAGTCGAACCTGATTAAACTCTGCCCTGTGTGTCGTATGACATGCCCTCCCCCCCTCGCCTTTACTCCCCTCGCCTTGAGGCAACCTCCACCTCCACTTTCTACTTCCCGTTAACCCCTTCTTTTAAGTCTTCCTTCAGTCATGTCCTCACCTCTTTCCCTGTTCTCCTTGCCTGCATTCGCTCTATGATTAAAGCTCTCTCCTTCTCCCTCTCATTCCCTTTCCCGTCTCTCTTCCCTTTTCCTTTTCTTACCGTTCCTTCGTGTTTCTCGTTCTCTTTCTCTCTCTCTCTCTCTCTCTGTCTCCGTCACGATCGCCGTTTTTTCTCTCCACTTGGTTCACCGCGACCGATCTCGTGCGGGTTCGGCAAGACGGGAGAGAAGAGTTACAGGATCACCGATACCATATCAGACCTGCTCGCGATCTCCTCGCCGACGTAGAAATACGTCCGAGTTGGCCAAATGCCTCTTCCCGATTCGTTACAACGCGAGATGCCTCGCTCGAGATTAGGAAGCGCTATCCACCGTTCCTATGGAATTGCAAAGGACCGCCTTTCAGAGGGGGGACGGGGCAGGGGCGAGGGGAGGGAGGGATCCTGCTTTCTTTCTTACTGCCACTTTTCCATTCGCTCGTACGAGGCCGAGGATCGATCATTCCAGACCGATCCGAGATGTCGCGAACGACGAAGAAGTTGAAACTCGTTCGGGATTCATCGATAACATTCTTATTGCGAACGAAACCCGACAGCCAGAATGTTCGTTTCGATTTTTAGAGAGAGATCTTTCTTTATCCCTCTTCGCACTTTTAAAATTGTCGCCGAGCATTCTGAAACGTGGCAATGCGCGAGATCGCGACGCAACATGGTTAATTATTGTATCATATTACAGAGATTCGAAGTATATAATTTGAATCTTCGTATTTTTATATTCCCTTCGACAGAGATTAGTCGCAATATTAATTAAAAATTTCGAAATTAAGCGGCACGCGAGAATATGAATATTCATAGCTTCTAACCGTTGCCGGTTAGGTAGGTCGAAGATCTTCCCAAAAATCCCAAAAGTTTTAATTAAAGGAATTTCGAAAGTTCGGGATTACCACGAACAAACGAGAAAAAGAGGAATATAATGGAATACTTTAGAAACCAGAAAAAAAATCCCTCGGCAAACGGTAGAACGCGACTCGCTGATGGCTCGGACATTCGACCAAACATTCCCCGACGTCTGTTTCTACTAATTTGATTAGACGATTAACCGGTGTCCGGCGTTCGCTTCAGTTTGATTAGACCGGACGCGACGCACGTCGTAACGAACTCGACGAACGCGGCGGCGTTCGATATAAATGAGAATTACGCAAATGCATCGGTGCAATGTATCGAGACCTCGACTGTAATTTTTTAAAACTCCCACGTTCGCGATGTTGGCTCGCAGGCTGTACGCGCAATTACTTTGAAAAAAAAAAAAAAAAAAGAAAGGCAGGAAACAATTTCAGTGACTGTGAATTTCGTTCTGCGAAAATTAAAAAAAAAAAAAAAAATAGAAAATCTCAGATCGTTCAATTCAGAGTCAGTATAACATGTGTAATAATTCTGTGATGCGCAAGGTGTTTCAACAGCAGTGGATTAGATTTTAATTTCTATCAAAAATAAATCAATTATTCTGATCTGATGAATCTCACGTTGTTTGAAATATCAAGTGAAACAACATATTTTTGTACGTTTTAACGGCTGTGTGCAAATTTTTCTTGATTTTCGACGAATGCTTCACGAGTAGTTGAAATATAAAAATACAGAATGGATGTGTTTGCGCACACCTGATGTTGATTATTACTTTCGAATTTACGATCGAACTTCAGGGATTTGTTCTTCTAGCGCGAAACAAAATTTTGACATTAGAAAGTACATACGTATATATCAGGAAAATTAACAATGCCCGCCAAAATTTAATACGCAATTCAAACTATCTCTCTCATATTTCATTTAGAATAAAAAACGAAATTACACGGTTCGTAAATACTTATGTACACGGTTTAACTGACGGACGTTTTTACCCAGCCTTCGTGGAAACTACAAAACTCGAACAGTAGACTTCAACTATTTTTTTTTTTTTTGTAGTCTCTCTGTATTACTCTCTCTGCAGTGCTACAACAAGTGGCGTTTTCCTCGAAAATAAAAACGAATAAAAAATTTCTCTTTCGGAAGTACTTGAGGCTCTTCTTTTTTTTTTCGAATGCACGCGACATGAACCGCCCGATGAACCGTGGGACTCGGTCACCGCATAATATTGCAGTTATACGTAACGCATACACGCGTATGCAAAAAAAAAAAAAAAAGTAATCATTCAAGAGAAAACATTAACATACGTATAGTTAATGTATTCACATCTACCTTGTACAGAATGTACGTTGCATGAACTTGTGCAGCGATATGCATACGTAATTCGTATTTATGTATTTACTCGCAATTACTTCGGTTTACGTGGAACTGAAATTATGAAAAATTCCATTCCATTGTTCCGTGTTTACGGCCTTTTGTTTTTTATTTCACTCATGCTTAACGTTCCTTCGGCCGAGTAGGGGAAACCGTTATAATTAACGTACAAAGAAACTTTTACATATCAGACTTGCTGTAATGCTTATTACTATACCGCGAATATTTCTGCACTCGTAGAGAACTCTAGAATGCAAAATTGCACAGAATGTACGTAATATGTGCATAATATGTACAGAAATATGAAATTTCTTAATATTATAAATAATCTTGCAATAACTTTACTACGTATAAAAAAATATTTCACTCTTAAATGCAATTATCTTTTGCCATTGATAATTAGTTCCTTCTTGTACTTGACAATAAAATTGACAAAATAAAATACGTGTATAATATTCAAAGTATAGCAGAAATTTTATTTTTCTAAAATTATTATATCCTAGAGAATCTTATTTTATTTGTTTTTATTTTATTTGTTTCACGCTTGTTACTACCAACAAAGATAATTTATAATCACACCGAAGGATTTTCAATTGGTTAATTTGTTATTTGTTGATTTATGGAATGTATTCTTGATTAAGGAAATTCTTGTACAATTGTATCGTCGAATACAAGAAGGAACTAATTATCAATGGCAAAAGATAATTGCATTTGAGAGTGAAATATTTTTTTATATGTAGTAAAGTTATTGCAAGATCATTTTTAATATTAAGAAATTTCATGTTTCTGCTTAATAGGTTCATCAATATTTTTTAATATAGAAATGTTAATTGAAATCTGACCTAACCTAAACATTTTAAAATCTTTCTCGCTATCCAACAATCTATTTAATCCTTAAGTAGTATATACCAAAATTTAAGCGTGTATCTGATGTTTTACAATCTCCGTGGAAGAGATTGGCAATTAAATGAAATTAAAAAAATTCCAAAATTAAGCAACTTATCTTGAGATTATTATATTTCTAATTGGCAACGATACCAATCAGAGGTTATAAATGTCAATAGCACTTTCGTGGCGAGGTTCAGATTTCTTTTCAAGGTGGGAACGATTCGTAATCGTGAAACATTGTCAAAAATTCCATACATGAAACAGAGTCGGAGGTTATCATGAATATTCCTTCGACGAATTGGAGAAACGTTTCAAGAGCAATGAACGAAAGAACAGGAGATTTAAATGGATATAGAAAGCGTACTTACTCGTGACGCGATGATCGAATGAAACATTGTTTGAATAGCTTGCAACTGAGTTGACAAAAGTTGGCCAAAGCCTGGAACCGGAAAAGGAAAATTATGCCGCGGATTATTAGTCGCACTTCACCATAATTAATGAAGGGGCGGTCTTTAATTTAATTTTCATTACGTTCATTGCCGCGGAAATTAGTTGGAATTATACAAGCAGCGCCGCATGACATAAAATCGTCGAACTAATGATTTACCTGCGAGAACTTGTTGCGCATTTCGTGAGATGGCGCGCCTTGGCACTTGTTTAAAAAGAGAGGCAAAAGGAATTATTAAACGCATTATCAATGGTATTATCACAGACGAGGTATATAAATAGGGCATCTTATGGAATTTCGGAATTATCGTGTGCTCTGAAATATTAACATACTAAAAAATCAATGGTTCTTTTTTTTTTTAGTGCATTCTACGCTCAAACAACGATGAATTGGGGAACTACATTGAGTAAAGCGATCAAAGTTGATCAAGCAGTGAACATAATTTTTAAAATCCATTATAGCGTAGTGAAATTTTCAGTACCGAAATGTGAAACTAGTAACTAACTGAAATCATTCTACTATAGTATATACAAAGTTATATAGAAGAGTTCCATCCACGTTTTACGGTATTACGATAAAATTCTAAAGTTATTAATGATATATTAAAGGAAACTATCAGCTCGAACAAATTTTATCAAACGTTCGATATAATATAAGAGAAATTGAAGAGAAGGAGAAAGAACAACTCTCTCATTTACAGATGTAATCATTGTAGAAATAATAATTATTCCTAGACTTGAAATATTTCCCACACGTTCGACTATGCAACAGTAGTTAAAACGCTTGAACAAATGCGTCTCACGTATCCCACTTAAATTAATATTAACTGAATAATACTTTTCGTCTTTGCAGATGAGGTAAGGCTTCTTTCTGCCATACTTTTCGCTTCAAAGTCGAATCACGGGAAATATCGATTATGTTCGAGAATCGTAAGAAGTGTGTCGCTGTAAATTTAAACCCAATACGCGCGTGTTTCGCACGAAATGTTAATTTGGTTAACAAAAAGTTAATAAGAGGACAATCTAACAGTGAAAGTATAATTGAATCGACAATGAAAATTTGTCGACATTGCAAACTGTTATAATTATTCTTAAAAAAAAAAGAAAAACATGTAACAATTCATTTAATTCCATTTTAAAAGCCTTTACTACTTTAGTTTCGACTAGCCTAGACAAGTAGAATTTTATTGCATTTTTAACAAATTTGTTCGTATCCTGTAGTAGATGGAAAGTGAAAATGCTTTTATTCTCAAATATTGTAAAAATTCAAACGTTAAAAAAAATTTTCTTCATAAGTAAGCATTCCGTCTATCACGGTCTTGAAGATTGAAATTTTCTCTTGTGAATTTTGAATCGGAATGTTAGGATTTTTTGAATTATTTGTTACTTCGGGCTGCATGCTAAAGTCAATTGAAAATAATTAATAAAGTTTCTCGACATCCTTTGTTTCGCGAGTCGAGACACCTTCAGTTTATCCGATAATATTCCTAGGAGACATGGCTTCCGTCTCGTAACACTCGGAAATTCACAGTTAATTCTCACGATTGTAAATCGTTCTTCATGCTAAAGATAAAGGAGATAAGAAAATGGCTCGGACGGAATACGTGATACCGTGGGTGCAGATGCGGGCGAAACAGGAGTACATTCTGAAAGCATCTAAGCAATATCCCGTGGTAAGAGAACTTTCCAAACGAATACAGAGAGTTTAATAATTAAAATCGAGAGAGAGAGAGAGAGAGAGAGAACTTTCGTGCTCGTTGAACATTCTATTTCGAGGATAGTTCGAGGATAGTTCGCGGTAAAACTGAGACAATTCCGTGAGATAGGAAAAACCATTTTTGGCCTTGTTCGGGAATCTATCATTCGGGATGAAATTTTCTTATCAACCGTTTTCTCGATACGGCTGTTTTTTAACAAATTATTAGAGTCTGCGGTGTTCATTGGAGGATTTTTAAATGTACGCGATATCGAATATTGCAGAGCATAACCGTGGAATCGGGAATATAGAAAGATTTATACAAATAGAGGTTATTTATGCTCGATTTCTTGAGTTATAGAAAATTTCGATTAAACGACGAAAATTCTTTTTACACTCATATCGCCAGACCACAAGTGCCATGTGCGCGTGTATTTGAGGATGGTCGTTGATTTCAGTTAGAACCGTTCGCTCCTCGACATTCGATCACGTATTTTAATAATAACAAAGAAGACAGCGCAAAATCGGCGTACAAGCGTCTCCACAGTGTGGACTTCGATCTTTCCAAGCCCAGATGCGATCGTACCAAGCCCGACCTCCATTGGTTAGAAATTTCAAAGGAGAACAAAGGTCACAAGGTCCCGATGACTACTAATCTGTGGTACGGTCGACCGAACAGAGTTCAAGTCGATTTTCCCGAGACTAAATTTAATCGATCGAGCAAAATGCAAGAGTTCTACACACGTTGCGGTTTTAGTCTGGTTAGCGGCGAGGGAAACGGATGGAAGATCTGTTAGAGCGAAACAACGAGGCAAGTATTTCTTTCTCATTCTCATTTTCAATTGAACATAGAACAAGTTGCCTGTGCTTTAAAAAAAAAAAAATGACACGTGCAGCTGAGTATCGCCAGTATTTGCACCTGTCTCAGCCGTTTACATGGTTTTCGAACAAAAGAAGTTTAGTCAGTGATCATCAAAATTGATTATATCTATGACGAAATATCTTTCTCGTTGTTTTAAGAGCGACACAGTAATCCATAAGAATCTCGAACTCGTAGTTCTCGCGAATATTTATTTTCCATTGTTTTTCAGAGTGACGCGATAATTTTATTGAGGATCTTGAACTCGTTGCAGTTTTCACATATTACGCAAGGCTGAAAGTCAACAAACGTTTCACGAATTCGTCCGAACACGGCGAGACGAATCAATATCGCATCGCTTAAATTTAAAATTGCTTGCTTTCCTCCGTGGAAGCATGTTTCCTCCGTGGAGATTATTATAATTTTCCGCCATGTAAATGTTCAAGGTCTATATAATTTACGTATGGTCTGATTTTCCTTTGACAAATACCATGAAAATTGGACGATCCTGCAGAACGAAAATAGAATAACCATTGTTTCCTTGTATGGTATGTTTTTGAATAAAGGCACACGTTACCTAAAACAAACGTATATATATATATATATATATATATATATATATATATATATTTGCATATGTACGTTTATTTTTTATTGTAAAATTCGGAAATTACGAATAACAAGAATATTAATTTTAAACGTCGAAGTGTTGAAAAAAAAAACGTATATCTATTCGTAGTTAATGTTATTCGATTTCGATTAGCGTTTAATTTATTTTGTATTTGTTTTATTAGTTATTTGTTTCTTTTCAAAATGTTCGTACGTCATTTGTAATACTAATTTTGTAACTATTTTAAAAAATATGAATTTTGTAACTATTTCAGTACCTCATATACTTGACAGTAGTATTTTGAACAAGTTTATACTTATATGACAAATGTTTTTAATTTCGGAAATTTGATGGTACGAAACGACCTTCTTTTCTTTCAGATTTTTTTGCGGTATACACTCGCAATTTTTCAATTATTTTTATTACACTTTACCAGTCATTTTTACCAGTTATTTTCGACCGGTGATAGCATTGGCGTTTCTTGTTAATCCTCGAGTGTTTTTTCTTTCTCTGTCACGATGTACCTGAGCGGAGTACAGATTTGGAGTCTACGTTGTTGGACAGATCCAACTGATGAAAGAGGCGTCGAACATGGAACCGTTGTAGCTGTGCATATACGGTTTGCCTCTATATCGAACTTAAACTAGTAGCAACTTTCACCGAGTTTACCGAGAATTCAATACTTCGTAATTATCGTTACAATCCCCGCTTTATAAACTTCTCGATCATTAATGGAATTACCCACGCTTTTCGGTGATATTACGTATTGAAATAGAAAGACAACCGATGCCTTGAACGTTAATTCCCGAACGAATACAGGAAAGTGAATATTTTTGTCACACGTGGAGTATTCGAAGCGAACGATCCACTTGCTGATCGCAATTTCGTATCGCCGCGGTAATTTCCGCTTTAGAGATCGACAGTTCCGGTATTACGAATCGGCCGAAATATTCCCCGTGTATGCGTGTAGTCTCGAATTATGAGAAATTGCAAATGTTGTAGATGATTTTGGCGAATTCGAATATATGTGTAGTGCCGGACAGAGGAAAGTTTTTTTTATCAATATTGACGATAGTTATCTATTCTGTACACTACTGCTCAAAATTCTGGCGCACCCTTTGCTCTTTTAAACGGAGCAAATTTTCTCGCACGTATTTTCCTAAGGAATGAAAATTCAATTACAGTTTAAAGAGAGATAAAAGTGACAGCGTTTCGAAATTTTCGAGCGGAAGTGTATCATTACACCTGTCAATTTAAATTATATAATCTAAACGTACCTAGAAAGAGAATAATATTGTAAGTAAAATATTTACATTTTTAGTTGAGAACAGGATCTCGGATCGTTATCTCTTTTGAAATCCTAACGCACCTCAAATCTTTGAACGACAGTGTATATTATATCATCTATTGATTTTATTTTATAAATTTTGGGATTATTCCATGCCACTTGCCTATCTTCCGTTCTATCTTGAAAGCTACTGCGTCAAACGTGCTCATTCACATTTCTGTTCCCAACTGTCATGTCGCAGCGCGGAAAGTTGCTGATACTAGAGGATTGCTATACTTTCCCGAATATGAGGATGGTAACACCATCGGAAAGAGGTATCCGCACTTATGTAGACGTAAGTGCATACATCGGTTATATACTTCCGCATCCCGCTACACCAAGTTGGCTTCAAGTTTCACACAAAGTATCGCGAGATCACTGAAACTCAAAGGCTGGTATAGAAAGTATCGAAACGAATCGACCAGGCTTTATGTAACCGGGAGAACCCCAACCTTCCTGGCTGGAACTGTGTGTAATACGCTTACGACGAATTCATCGATCGATGGCCACAGATTCTGCTGTTGCTTGTTTCGAATCTCACGTTCTATATATGTCCTTCTCGTTGTCCTTGCCCTATCTCACGTTGTCCTTGCGCGAACGTCTTAAATAAAATGTACGATCGTAATTTATTGACGTCTCTTGCCGTCTGCTGTAGACTGCAGTATTCTCTATTGCAGTACTGAAGTGGAAAACACTTTACTCGAAGCTACAGATCAATAATTGACACCTTTTTCTTTCTTCTGTTTTTTTTTTTTAGAAGGTTACGATAGTCCTTCGTTGCACGTTGCAAAATTGTCGGCGTAAAATTAAAATCGAAAATTGGATACGCTTGTGCCACAATTGCGCGAACGTGTCTCTATCGAATTTCACGCGTTATTATCTCAATTTCACAATTCTGCTCAGTTTCATTTCTAATCGACTTTCAATCAAGTAGAAAAACCGAATTATTTTTCGTAGCAAAATGTTCTGCGGCAAAAAATCAAACTGACTAATTACGTCGAATACATAAAAGCAAGCTAACTTTTGGTTTTAAAGAGCCTTAATATCACTTTTCCAAGAACGTTCGCTCGTTGTTCATCGTTCGATGGCTGAATTTCTTCGACGTTTCGTTTTAACATCATTTCTTTTCGCGAAATTGTCGACGTCGACGACACGAAAATTGAAAGTAGACGGCGGTAACGAAACGTTGGCCGTTAATCGAGGAAGATTTTGTGCAAATTTATGCGCATACCCGGCCACCGGGTATTCATCGTGCCCTCGAAAAAAAAACTTCACTCTCATTGTTTCTGGTTAATCGTTCATTCGAGGTCAGGGCCAGGCTAACGCTTACTTCCAATTCTACGTTTCGCCATTCGTTAATTAAAAGTTTAATTAACGCGTCAATTAATCAGAATTCCGTTTCGGCCTATTGCCTCGCTGTTCTTCGTCACGGTAGGGGCTGCGGGAAAAGAACGAAAAAAAAAAAGAAGAAAAGAAAAAAAGAAAAAAGATGGCGAGCAGCTCGCGGTAACTGGCAGTTGCCTGTTGGCCTGTTGCTGTTGATGTTCGTCGGTGGCTGTGCGACCGGCCAATTAAAATGTCGTCACGGTTAGAAAATTCGTTGTATAATGACAGTTGAAGGAAGTTGGGGGCCAAGCGAATTTATTATTTGAAAAAAAAGTCGCAGTTTGTCGGTCTAAATTCACCGGTAATGGCCGCCAGCTGTACGAGTTTCTCCTCGTGGACGTTGCATCTATGCCGCGTTAGTCCTCGTCGAATGAAATGCTTCGCAGTTTTTTTGGCTTGACGATTTAACTCCGTTTTTAATTGAATTTTTGTTAGCCACGATTCGATTTGTTCGTTTTATATACGGGCGCTCTAGTCGTTGGTGTAATCCATCAATAATCGTTTTTCATTTGCGAAGTTAGTTGTAGTTTCTTTTTTTTCCCAAAGAATTTTCATTTTTGTTAGGAAGTAGCTGAAAATTGGGTAAGACAGAGTTTCACTGTACATTGTGGAATTCGTTTCACTCGAAGAACAAAAGTTACATCAAAAGAAGGAACGATTTAAACGTCCAAATTTCTACACGTTCTAAAAATAAGAATTATTCACAGTTATCATGATTTTTGCCAATTTAATTCTGTTCTCGCTCCAATAATGCTCTTAATGGTCTCCGTTCTTCGTTTATTAAGTTGGAACTTGAAAAAAACTTATTGCAACTGAATCGTCCGATTAGTTTAAAGGAGCTGAATTCTATTTCTCCCATATTTCGACGGAACGAGAAGGAATCACTGCGATCAAAATCACTCGATGTCTGGTCTGGATGTCGCCAGTGAAAACTCGATCGGTAATAATTGTGTCGCCTTGTACATCGCGCAATACTAGCAAGTTCGCCACCATTCGTAGCTCCGGAACGCAATTAATCGAATTGCCTTTGCTAGCGCAAAGTAACGAAGCCTAAAGGAGCTATCTAGAGTGTGACCTCATTAATACGTCGCCTCTCCTAAGAAGTTAAATATATTCTTGGCGAACGGAAATAAATTTCAGCAACTATCAGGGTCCCCGTGAAGAAGTTTCTTCGAAATTGTTTTATAGCACCCTGTGGACTTCGATGCTTTCTCCCTTCGTCTTTCTTCCTTCCTTTCTCTCGAACGGGATAACACTTTCGTCGTGCAGCTCTGCGTTTTTTTTCTTTTTTTTAAATTCTTGACATACACGTTATATATTTATACTTGCTAAATATTCAAGTGATCGATCACCGACAGATTGGATTTTATTAGCGAGGGGTAAAAAAGAAAAAAAAAAGAAGTACATGCGCGTTTAACGCTACTCGATACTCGGTCTTCCAGTACCTCGATTAATCATTGAACGATTGTTTTGAAATGTGAACATCGAATTTTAATAACTTCGAGTGCTCCTGCACGGTGCTCGATCAAGTTGAAAAATAACGGAACGAGGCGTGTATCTTGAGCGAAAATGATCAAATATATATCGCAGAATTAGATCGAATAGATTGAAAAATTTGTGCTTTATTCGTTGCGTTGTCGTTGAAAGATTATTTTTCTATTTTCTTTTTCACGCGTCGATGACGAACGACGGGAAACGAAATATTAAGAGTCCTCGAGCAAAATTACGTTCTTTGCATTTACATTCAATGCTTACGTTTAAACAAATGTAAATATCTACTGGATATATATTTGAGTATTTTCTTGAATATCTATCTGGAAGTGCAGTCATATAAAATTTAGCTCAGTGAATTATTTCGTCGTATCAGATTTGATTCACTTTTTCACTTGAACGGCAAAGCGAGCTGTACGTAGATTTCCAAAGCGATGGATGGATCATCTATTGAAGGCAACTGACATCGTTTATATTCCGTAAAGTGAATATCGTTTCATACAGTATAGATTTTTATTTTCCGTTTCAATATGTATGTTATTCAATATGTATATAATCTTGAATGAACAGTGAATTGAATTTCGACGTTCCGTGGCTGTTGTTAATCTTGTAAATCTCAACAGTTAGTAAATGGTATTTTATAATTATTTTCTTTTTTATTCAAATTAATATTGTCGAAATTAAACCATTGCCTTTGGTTGTTTCTATTTGTCACCGCTACGCTGTAAAATAAGATTATATTGTATTTCTTTCACGATTCGCGTATTCCTAGACACCGATCGATCCGATATTAATCCCTCAAGGATCAGCATTCCCAAAAGAAATCAGCCGTTGCATGCTTTCCATCTAGCCAAGAGATTTAAGCGAAAGTACAAATTTAAATTAATCTGCAACAGTTTTTGCAAACCACAGTAAAATGTATACTCTGTACTTGTCAAGTTTTTGTTTTTTAATTTCTTTAATTTACAAAGTTTCTCGCCAGTGCGCGACGCGGATCGTTTTCGTTTTACGCTCTTCTAATATTTAATTAAGTTCTTCCTTATATTGATATGCTATTTATATCTTTCGAGATATGTACGCTTAAACTCGGCATTGTCTTTATTAAATAACCGATACGCTTGGTTTGCGAAGTTTACACGGAAATTGAGAATGACAACTCGAAGCAGAAGAGTAAAATTTATAATTTACAGAATATGTTGCACATTCCTATCTTTTGACATCGTCGAGTAATTTAAAACCATCCGTCAGTCGATAATCCACTTATCGCTAGTAATATTTCGGAGTGTGAGTCTATACGAAAAAAATTTCTCTTCGTAACGTGCACGTATATGCACTGTGGATGGTAACAAGCTACTTTTTTATTTTCAGGAAATATATTTGTTAACGTTCGACATTCGTATTTAACAACACTTTACAGTAAATACCTTTTTTTTTTTAGATTTTCATCGAATTTGGAAATCCTGTGAATTTATTTTGACATTTAGCGTGTGCGCAAACATTTGAACTCTACTAGTAAATTGATGTAAAAAAGTTACAAAGCGGATTTTATCAAAATTCACGGTTTATTATATAAATGGTATTTGCATTCTATATAATTGATTTTAATATATTTTGCTAAAATGATCAAACGATGTTTTATGTACACCATGATCATATATTTTGTTCGCATATGACAAATTTATAATCGGAGATCAAAATTACAAAACTTTATATTAACATGTGGTAAAAAATTTGAGCGATGATGATGTCAAATGATAAGATCAAGCAAGTCTTTACTCTGAAACATTTTGTGTTCAAATAGTCATTTTGATAATGTGATTTCTCACATTTGGACAATCATGGTTTCGTGCAATCTTGCAATCGTTATTGACACAAGACGAGATGTTATCTGCACGAATCTCGATGTTTTTGAGAGAGAAGCGCGCAAAATCCAACGAAACATGTGTGCGAAAATAAATTCACTGGATCGCACGAAGAAAAGTTTCGGTTTACGAGTTATCTGGTTTTTCGACTGCGAAACTCCGTTGGTCACGGCATTTTTACGAAGTCGAAATTCTAAAGTCGAATAACTACTGTAAAATCTCGTCATGCCAGTAAATTTCCCTCGTACATGCACATGTTATCGTAGTTTCTTGAGTTTCTTTTCCGTGATAAATCATTAGGATGTATATCCGACAGACTTACAGATATAAATCATTGCAATCTGAATGTTGAATCGTATCCTGCCGCGTCTTCCGATCGCTCCCTCCCGATTTACTTGACTTCTCGCCCGTATTTGTCAATCGGCGGACGCGGTGTTTGCCGAAGAATCATTTTCAAGCCTTTCCTCAAACACATCAACGTTCTTATTTACGATCAAGCGGACTAGGGGAACGCGAATAAGATCGTATATAAAGGTATTTCCAGATAGTCGCGATAGTTTCAACGTGTTTTCAGCGACATGGCGACGATCAGTGCCGATCCGACTTGCCATTTGACCGACTCGACCAAGCCGCAGCCATGCTCCGCGAGTGAGGAACTAACCGCTCTTCTCCTCGATTCCGACATCAATAAGATCGTCGAGCGGAAACTTCGCTCGAATAACTTTCGCGTTTTGCATTGGAGTTTGGATAGCCTGGGTGAGACGAATGGTTTCTTGGGCTCGTACTACACCCTCTCGGTGACGGTGAAAATCGACGAAAAGTCGAAGCGTTTCAAATTCTTCGCGAAAACACCGCCGCCAAACACCAGCCCGCAGTATGATTTCCTAGTCAAGACCAATGCGTTCAAGAAGGAAATCGTTGTCTACAGTGAGATGGTGCCGAGGATGGGCGTAGGGAACGGTTCCAAGTGGTTACCGGATTATTATCTCGGCAAGAGCAACGTCATAATAGTCTTGGAGGACGCCAAGGAAAGCGGTTACGTTACCCCGAATAAATATCAGCCCTTCGACGATGAACACTGCATTTGGGTGGCAAAGACCCTTTCCACCTTCCACTCGAGGTCCTTGATACTGGACGAGAAGCTTCGCCGTGACAACGGCCAAACGATCTTCGATCTTTACGGAGAGTACCTGAAGGAAGTGGGTTTCGTCGAGGGTGACGAGATGGTGGAAAACTATATTTCCTCCTGCTTCAAAGGCGCGTGCACCATAATTGATATGCACGAGAAGTTGAGCCGCGACGAAGCGACTGCTATTAAAAATTGCGTAAGCAAGTGGATGCAGAAGTTACCGGAGTGGGTGAAGTCGTCGGAGAAATACAGGAACGTGATGTGCCATCGGGATCTATGGGCGAACAATATCATGTTCAAGAGAGATTCCGCTGGTAAGCCGATCGGTTGCTATCTAATAGACTTTCAATTTTTACGGTATAGTCCGCCGGCGGTCGATCTTGTCATCTGTTTTTACTTGTCGACCGATCGCGCTACTAGACGCCGATGTTACGATTTGCTCCTCGACGTATACTACGATACCATGAAGAAAGAATTGAGCGCGGAAGGTCTCGACGTCGAGGTTTGTCTGCCACGTGCACAATTCATCGAGAGCTGCGAGGATGTGAAAGTGTTGGCACTGACGTACGCGGTTACCAATTTGCAAATAATGTTGCTAACGCAACAAGCCGCGCAGGAGTATTTCGTACGATCGACCGATCAACTGAAGCACGTCGTATACGGTGATCGGCGGCCCGATCTGATTAAAAGTCAATGTCGCAGCGTGAAATCGTTTCAGTCACGTATCATAGAGATAGTTGATGAAATTAGAGAGTACCTGGAGGCTAATCCAGAGAAATGCTAGCGGACGAGGCAGGAAAACAGCGATACCGGTTGTTACTAGATCATCGGTCGTTTGTATCTGTATCATCGTCTGTGATGAAAGGACCTTGGAATTAGATCAGCGAAGAGGTTGTCCTTATTTCGGAATCTGCGATTTGCCATTGTATTAAATCTCTGGCGAGATGTGTTGGAGCTTGAGGACCAACGTCGATCGATGGCCGTGCATCAGCGCAGGTTTTGCCAAGATATCTCTTGGAACATCGCAAGGCGTTTAATCCGGCAGCCTAATTTCCTTCTTCATACACGAGAATAGTCGTTTCTTTTTCTTTTTTTTCTTTTTCGTATCTTCAGAAATTGTTACGCTATATTACGTTCGATGCGTTGACGATTGTTGTATGATTACGTAATAGGAATGTTGCGTACAATAGATCTTTAACGCGTGGATAATGACAGGAAATAAACCTTAAGTAAATATTTTTACGAATTACAGTATGTTCACGATAACGTAAATTTTATAGTATACTTTAGTCTTTCTATCGCAATTGATGGCAAAAGATAACATATTACGTGTAAACGAATACATATACAAAGAGTCCTTTCCTTGCCAATTTTATTTTTCTCTTTTCTTTTTTTTTTTTTTTGTTCTCTTTGTCACATCGTTTCATCATTTCTCCCCCTTTCCAGTTTTTCCTGACGGTATCCAATAGGAATAAAGCGAATATGTCAGCCTGAACGCCGCATCGTTGTTTGTTTGGTATTTCCCATTAAAATACTCATCGTTTTAAAATTATTCGTTGTTTTCCTCCAATGTGTTGTTTCCTCGTTATGCAACATTTTGATATGCAACATGTAAATATTTCGTTCGAGTGACTTGACGCATAGTTTCGTTAAATGGAAAATCGTTAAGAACTCGAAATCATTGTGTGATACGATGCCTTGCCAGCTTAAACGGCGCCATCGTTCTTCGTTAGTCCGAACTTTATCGTAAAAGGGAAAAGGGATTACGGTCCGTAATAAACTTTGTTGAAACCCTGCGAGGAAGGATAGGAACTTTTAATATTTAACGTAACTTTTCACTGTAATCCTAAAACTCTTTACAGATTCGATACACGTCACGATTGTCGTGAGCAATCCTTTCCTGCATGGGAAAAATATACGTCCAAACTAATAAAATAAAACATATTAATCGTTTTTTTTTTTACTTGATAGTACATAAATTCATAAAGTCAGTTTTCGTTGTACTAACACAAGTATTTAAAATTCAGCGAGACGAATATATCACTCATTATTTTTTACTAGTTCAAAAATTGCGAATACCGAGCTACATCTGAAAACATTTGTGACGAAACAAGTCAATCATTGGTAAATAAAGCGAGAAATAAAATGTATTTCTTTTAACTGAGATGAAACGTATGAACAAGATTGTTTATAATTATTTTTATGCCGTTATAAATAGAAATTATAAGTGATTATAACTGATTTAGGATGTCCTGTAATAATAATTACCGCGAATTGATTCAAATATTTACTATAAAGATTATTTTCCAAATTTGTCCGATATTGTCTTGAACCTTTTAAATAAAAATCAATTTATTTTTCACGATAAAATTATAGATATTAAAACATATTTAGTAATATTATTAAATTGTAGATTTATATATACATGTATAATTTAAAAGAGAATTTCCTATTTATATATATTTTCTTCGAAATGTTTATTGCGAAAACGAGAACTGGATGAGAAATGTGCAAATTAGGATGCATTGTGCCATACATAAGAGTGCAATATTATATATATATATATTGGGAAGCAAGAGAGTTCTTGTGAATCGTGGAAAAATTTAAAATGAGAATTGGAAGAAAAGCAAAAAAAAAAATGAACCGCGTTGAGCGAAAATTAAAGTTCAATTATTGTTCTATTATTACTATTTTATTGTTAAATATAGTTTTACTTCGTACTTAAATAAAATATTATTTGCAAACATTCTTCACATTATTTTCTCTTGAAATACCATAGAAACTAAAAGAATGAAATTCTCTTTGTAGAAGGAAGAGTCTCTTTGAAGTAAATCGTTATTCCTTTTCCTTGAAAGAAACAAATTTCTACGGTTTGAAGGTATACAATTATCTTACAGTTTTATACGGTATTATATGGTCTTGCGAAAGCTTAGAAATCAATAATTGATGAGAAAATAAGCACGTTATAAATTATTGTCAATTCGCGTGAGTATACACTATTAATTATTCGAATACTCAATAAAAACATCAAGTGAAAAAAAATTTTCTATGAACTGTTATGATTATACTGTCCAAGTGCATAGATAGATTTGTGACATGACATTTTATTCAAAGAAAATGGGCATTTCATACCTTATCCTTTTCACAATAGTGGATTATTCGCATTATTTTCTTCTCATGTTCAAACTTGTCGAATTATTGAAATAGAATCGAAATTGAATTATCGAGACAGAATTGAAATTCAACGTTTCAGAATGTTGAAAAATATTTCAACGTGGGGAAAACAATCGTAATGAATTGTTGGCAAATTTATTCTTGTGCAATAATCGAGCAGCCGATATTCCTCGTTCGCGAAATGAGGAACACCCAGTTCTATTCAATGGTCCGTAATGTTATGTCAGATTAAAGCAGAAGTTCGTTTTACGGCCGGCAATTCGGAGCAGCCGTAATCGTTTCTGTGTCGAGCTAATGACATCACCGTAAAACGTAAATTGCGCTGGTTATCAATGACAGGCTTGATACTATTGAATTGTAAATACAATAATGCATGAATGCGTTGTCATTACTTCTTTCTAACTATCCTTTTGTTTTCAATTGGCATATTGACGTGTTACTTTATATGATATTTTTGAACCAATGGAATTGCCTAATAAACAAGAAAATAATTGTGAGACGATAATATATACGTCAGTCAGTGAACAAACGAAATACCCAAATTGTGATATTTCTCTTTTACAATTTAACAAAAATCGTACATTGAAATGCAGTAAGTTAGAAATTGATATTCTTATTTTAAAATTAACATTAATCTAACAATTTTTTAACTTTACTTTCTGAAAATGAGAAATTAATTAACTCTTTACTTGAAATTAAAGCAACGCTTTGGAAAATTGTTTTATGATCTAGTCAGAATTATTAGACTTAATAAAAAATGGATAGACTTTTGAAAATAAATTCTTCAATGTACCTCTTGTTTCTTCTGATTTATTTAAATGTTCAGTTGAATGATCAAACTCTGCACCTTAGTTTGTTATTCGACAATGATCGCAGATGCGGATGACTAAAACATTGATTGAACGAAATAAAAGGAAAACTATAATTCTACAATACACAACTCTAACAAACGAAAACGTTGTGAATCGGAATTGACCCGACATCTTCAACAAACTATGCGCGACTAGAATAAGCGAAATGAAAAATATATTCCTAGATTATGTATGTTTTACAAATTTTATAACTCTTAATTATGCTAAGTTTTATTTTTCAGTATTGTATAGATCTTACTGTTTCCATAAAATTTTTTTAATCCTGGATTGTACCAATACTTGATATTTATAATGCGTAATCAAAGCAAATTCATTAATTAATTACTACTTTGTTCAATGTGTATAATGGCGACATAGCACATACTTCATTGTTAATACGAATTTATTTCTGGCAGTATTATTTTCACAGGGAAACGGAAAATTGTGCGTAGTAATTAATGTTTGCGTTGCAATAATTCTTGGAAATAGTTGCCACTATAGTAGAATTATCCTGCGGGTCATGCGATTTCGAGCGATCAGTGCAAAATTACCAGCGTATCGAGAGAAACGTTGTGCCAAGCTTGTTAATCACAAAAGCTTGCCGTTTCTCGCGTGCTCATTATACTTCGTAGACCACAAGCTTTCCATTGAACGATGTAGAATTATCATCGATCAGCCGATAGCATTACGATTCCATTATCTGCATCTGCGCTAAACTCGACCTGACTAACCCTTGCTCGTTACGAAGAGCCTGCATCTAACTGTAATCCCACAATTATACTACTTTGTGAATATTATCAGTGCCTACAGAAGTACCCTTTAACTAGAAACTCTTCTTCCAAAAATTCATTCGAAACGTTTCTGAAGATTTCTTTAATCAATAGTTTGTAATACTCGTAATAAAAAAATGTTACTTACTTGAAATAAAAGTATATTGCTAATACTTTTTTGGCAGCACGTGTAATTTCTTTGCTGAAAAGTAAAGTATGAAATATATAAACAAAATGTTCTGAAAAATTCACGTATGTGAAAAAATTATAGGAAACATTTTCTTGTTACCGGTGAACTTAATAGGTAGAAGAGAATGACTTCTCTTTCAGTTTTGAAGACATCAGCAAGTTTCTTTGTTGGCAAGGTTTCTTTTAATGGTAGCAAACTTTGTTAACAGGTTCATGTCTCTTTGACTTTTCTGTGACTTCTTTCCAATTGTGCCAATTGTACAGGTTCGGTAATGCCAAGGTCCTTGCGACACTTCTTTCCACTTTCCCAGGGGGGAAAAGTGCTTATTAGAAAGACGTGTGGGACAGTGCCCATTGTCAAATTGGTTGGAATACTTGGACGACTTTCTACGCGATTAAATCATTTCTTTACCTGAGATACTCGACTCGGCGGTCATCGTGGTATTCAGGTTAGTTTAATTTTTTCACGATCGATGTTGTGTATAATTTTACTTTACAATGCAATTATCAAATTAAATTACAGATGCAAGTATTTGTACTCAAATTGGTCTTGATATTAATTACAAAAATTACATTTCTATTCTCAACTTTTTACTGGACACATTCAACCAAAGAAACATTCAAACCTGAGAGGTTATAAATGACCGTAGAATTTAAACTTCAATGACGCGGGCTGTTTCTTCGTAACTGAACTGAAAAAGAAACAAAGAGTGCGATAATCGCGCGGTATGCAGTACGGTAGCGAAAGTAA
Organism: Tetragonula carbonaria; assembly: GCA_032399595.1. Lineage (NCBI taxonomy): Eukaryota > Metazoa > Arthropoda > Insecta > Hymenoptera > Apidae > Tetragonula > Tetragonula carbonaria. The sequence continues at coordinate 5,883,087 of JAUCRC010000008.1, forward strand.
TTGAGGTTAGCTCGTAAGGTGAAAATTGTTTGTTCGGTCGGTATTGAAAAATTCTAGATTACGATTTGATTACGTGATGTTTCCTTATCGACGGTTAAGGGTCGCTTAAGTTCCGATGGAGGATAGAAGAAGCTAATGACATTCGACGAGACAGCGGTACATCCGTTTACGAAATGCTCGTGGGATAGACTGGCGCGTTGCGTCGATTGCACGAAAATCTCGTGGCTCGTGGTGACGGCTGCGAAGGGCGCAGGCGCCCGGCGTCTGGTATCCGGTGGCGGCAAGCGGGCTCCGATTTTCTCTAGTGTCGCGTCAACTGCCGCTGGAGAGTCGTGTACGTTGCACCCTGTTGTCTCTAACCACCCTGTTTCGCGTGTTTGGCCCCGTCACGTTCGTCTTGTCCGAACAGGGGACAGGTCACGTTCGCGAGAACGCTTCGAAGTCCGATTTCGTGTCACGAGTTTTTCGTGTCGTCGCCGTCGTTTCGCGTCGATGCGATCGTGCAACGGCATCACGGATGCCTTACCGCCGGTCGGTAGTTCCCGCGATCACGCCGCGAACATGACATTCAAACGTTTCGCGTGAACCGTTACAATTTTTTCAACGGTTGACTGTCGCCTGTCCGAAATAAGTTTGCAACAAAGAATAAAGAGGATAAAGTGTACGTCCGAGTGTGTCCGTGGCGAGTGTGTGTCTGTCGTTCGTTCGTTTCGCGTGAAGCGGTAGCGGATAATTTCCACGTCACGATTGCGGACGAGTGCCGCGAAGTTGAGGTTAGATCGAGTGTATTCGAGAGCGCGCGTTAGAGGATACATCCCCCGTTTCGATCGTGTTCAAAATTTACAATCTCACTGCCGGCTTGTTGGTCGCGATTGGCCCACGAGCGCCTAGCAGTGTACTTAAATATTCCGATGAACGACGGTGTGTGAAGAGAGCAATTTGGCGAGGGAAGTGCGTCGAGCATGAATTGGTGCAAAGTGCAGGCTGTCGTGTATTCAGCGTTGATGTCGCCCGCCTGCGAAGGAATGCTTGTATCGGGCGCCGAAGCATGAGGGACGTCGCATCTTTAACGTAATGGTAAGTTGCGCTATTTAAGTTACGTCTTTTCCTCGACGAATCCTTTTCCTTTTGAACTCGAACTCGGGTTCGGGCGTCGATGCAACTGGTTAGACCAGACTTCAAACCATACCTGGAAATGCTGAAATCGCACGCATGGAGTGGCTGTAAATCTTTTGGAAAGAGTACTGCATATCTAGCAGCGTGTTGGCGCGTGTTTGTTTTCAGAAACAGTTGCGCGTGTCATTGTTGTTTCCACGAGACACTTTTCTGTGGTTAAAATATTGGTAAAAAAAAAAGAGCTTCACACGGCTAGTGTATCCTCGTGGGTTGTTGCAAGCCAGCAAAACGTACATGCTTCGCTGAATTGTACGCGGTTGCGATTTTTGAATTTCTTTGTAGCGTTGTGTGTAAACCATGTAGAAATATCGCAGTCAAATGGCTTAAAGCAATGGTTTGAGCATTGGTTCGCGTACATCTCTTTTCCTTTTCAGTTTCTTTTCCTTTTTTTTTCTTTTTTCTTTTGTTTTTTGCTGCCGAACACACTTTAACGTTCGAGCTTCGATTTTATTTGCGCTGTTTCATAGCAAACTCGTCGGACATGACATTGATTTTCCGGATTAATGCTTTATCGGTACTTTTTTTTTTATAGGATCTCTTTTATTTGCCATCAGAAATAAAATCGCGAAATAATTGCGCTTCTGCTTCGAATTACGTTCAAATGTATTCTAACATTTATCTCTTGAAATGGTTGAAGTGAAATCACCTCTTTCACTTTGCTAATTATGTTTTTGAATTTCTGCTTGAATTGGAGGGAAGAGCGATAGCGTGATAAATATCTCAGTCGATTAAAATAATAAGTAACTATTATTTATTTTGCACGGCCCATGTTAATTATACTTGTGTTAGTTGAAATGTGAAATTGTCGCAGAGGTAGTGCCTGTTTTTTTTTTTTCAGTAACGTTCCGTGTTATAGAGCAATAAAGGTGGTAATGGTATGCAAATGATGGTTAATAAACAGTAGTAAATTGCGATCTGTTTTCATTATTATGTTGTACTTCGACATTACCGTGAGCAAATTGATTTAAATCTATATATACATAATGGAATCTATTGTTTATACTTTGCAAACACGAGACACGAAATACATACGTAAATACATAGACGGTGTTATTCGAATCTTTGAATAACAGAATATTCGCGACATTTTAAAAGGAATCTTTTTGTCATTAAAAATTCAAGTATCTCCGAAAATACGAACTATGTTATGAAATCTCTTTTACGTACATTATTAAATAATGTTTCCTGTTCAAGCACATTTTATGAAAAATTCATTTAAAATGTAGTACTCGGATTGCAAATGTAAAAGTACAGTACATATAAAATACGAACGAAAACCGGGACTCTTTAATACTAGCGCGTACGATATTTATGGGATCATGTAGTACGTGAACGTCTCGTGTAAAAAAAAAAAAAAAAAAAAAAAAAAAAGAAAAAGCAAAAACAAAGTAGGAGAAGTTTTTGCTCTGATTTACTCTTGCTTTTAGTTTGCTTTAAAGTTTTTCCGGGTGTGTCGACGTTTTTTGCCGAAAACGTTAGCTCGAAACGTTTCTGCGAAAGTATTAGAAGAGAAAAGGTGGCAATCAGCCATTAACGGCACGTGTCGAGGCGCGCAATTTACATATCTGGGAAATATATGTGTGTGTGTGTGTCTGCTTTAGGTCAGACATAATGGCACCCACGATTTTACTATACACTACATATTATCCCACTTTGCGTTATACACGATATCGATAGCACGATACCTGAACAATCTGAACTGATCGTATCAACTGTTTAATCGCTTTATCCTAACTGCACAATGGAAGAATGATGCTCTGAGCATTGGCCGAGGACTGGTTTGGCCGGTTCAGCAATTAGCTTAAATATCGCTTACATTGACATTAATCGACGTATCTTGCTGATTCGAAATCAATTACGTGCATTACTAGCTGTTTTAAAGCAGTCGGCTTGTCGCTTGTTCGCATTTTTTTTCTTAGGTAGTTTCATCACCGATATCTATATATGGTTATTAGATAAAGATATATCTTTGTTCCTCCAGTACGAGAGAATTTATTTTACTGCTGTTATTCTTTCTTTTTTTTCCGTCAAATTTAATCTATCTACCACAAAGGAATTTTATCTCTTACACACGTACGTCTCTTTCATTTAATTAGTCACGGTTTCGCTTTGTGTCTGTGAATTTATTTTATCGCTGTTGTATAATTTACTAAAGTGTATAATTTACCAAATTTTCCTGTTAAATATTCACTTCAATTATCGGAAATAAATCCGACCAACATATATTTTTTTATTATTTTAATTTTTAAATTAAATGTTACACGGAATACAATACAAGAGTAAGATCAGCGTGAATGTTTATGCTAAACTCTAGAATCTAGAGCAGGTATTGTGCATGGAATGCATAGTTATCACATGCAAATTTGTGTTTGACAAAAATAGTCGCTTTAAATGCTTACCTCGTTGCTCGATGAAAGACAGAATCTCACACAATAATGTCTAAATATTGTACAGTCAATAAAACAGATATAGTATAATTTTGGAAAAGAAACAAGAATGTGAAAATCAAAGTGAAACAGATCGATGATACCGTGATACTGTTTGGTTGGATTAATTAACTGACTAACAGTACGAATCAGTCTGTATTGCCGCGTGTAGAAATGTCTTAGCATTAATTAACATATCGATAAAGGACTCGGTTGCAGTGAAGTCACCACAGTCGGAAGACTAGAAGTTTGCCTCGAAATATATCCACGTGTAGCGAAGTTACATCGCGCAATTGAAATGAGTTCTACTATACACGTTGACACGGATAAGATATCGTTCTTTGATGTCGCATTTAATACCAGATTAATCATTATCAAGTCTGATCAAATCATTATCTTTCATAGAAGTTTGACAGAATTACCATTATCCGATGGAGAGTCGTGAAAAAAAAAAAAATAAAGATAGTTTCTATACAAACGTTAAATTAAAAAAAAAACAACGTCCAGTCTTCTCATTAATTATAATCTAATCAGCACTGCTTCTTCTTTTTTTTCGGGCTTGTGCAGTGTTTGTCCCTCCGTTCGAAAAATTCATCATCCACTCTACTCGATTATTACAGTACAGTACTGGACAAATGCGTTGAGCGCAACTTGACAGATCACTTCCAGGCTTGCAGTTTGATAGAGATTTCCACTCGCGGTCGGCCGGATTACGATAAAATTCATCACGGGATATAACGGGCGTTCCTGGCTAAAGATCGAATCGATGATTAAGTACAGGGCTACTGTGGAAACTAATTAGAAAGTTGTTCAATTTTTCACCCGTTCCCAACTGTTCGTTTTCTCACTCGGAGATTAATCTTTCTCTTGATCTTTTCATTCGTGCATAAGAAATGATTTTGGAGAGAATGTCGAGTAGCCAGGGTACTACTCAGGAGCAGCAGTAGCAGAGAGAGAGAGAGAGAGAGAGAGAGAGAGAGAGGGAAGAGAGAGAGAGGGTGACGGTGTTGCATCTGGTTGGACTTCCAGTTCCAAAGTTTCGCGGTTTTGCGACAAAAGGTCGTCGTTTCGTCGTTTACCTGAGGGTCCGGGCATACTTTTCACGGGTAATGATTTATTCGGTAACTAGTAGGCTGTTACACCGAGAGACCGTAGTGTGCGCGTCCTGATGCACGCGCGAGTTCTCGTACACGTGGCACACGCTTGTGTAAGTACAAGCGTTGCACCCGTTGCAGGAAGTTTTTCAATTGTTGCCCCCCCCCCTTTCGCACCTTGGAAATTGATTTCTCGTGTCCGTCTCGCGTCATCGGCCATTTTTCCGTTTTTCATTATCTCCTCGAACTGGTGCTCTTCATTAAATGCAAATACAGGTACATTGAACGAAATTGCGAACGAAAAAAAAAAAAAGAAACCGTGACGTCTCACCACGATGACGACCAAACTACGGATACGTAAATTCGTGAAATTTCCTTTCTTCGTGGATATAGTCAATATAATTCTGAGCAAAAATTTGTTTCGTCACGAGTACTTATATAACCTATAGAATCCATGCACTATGCGCAGCATTGAATTTGTCACAAATAACTATCACAATTGTTAATGTAGGTACAATTTATTTGTTAATTAACATTATTTATCTAATACGTTAATTATTTAAGTCAACGAATCGTCATCGAAAACTTACATTTTCCGTCGCACGTTTCGAAAAAGAATTTTTACTGGCAATGTTAAATTTCGATGGCAGACAGTTGTGATTGAACGTCAGAGAATCGTAGAGCATCGTTTAAAAAAAAATGGTTAATTTTCACAAAAATGCTAGATAAAATACGCTAGGTAAATCCCACGTAGTAACTCTGTCAATCGAGTTTATTTGACATTCTGGCGGCATAATAATCACTGGATAACAATCGCGCACGCGGTTTACACGATTACAAGACATGTTTCGACGGTATCGAGGCAAACAATGCCGCGTAGATTTCGTCTGATTCCGTGTCATTCTGTTTTGTGGAATGTCCCTGTTGTAGGGGTATTGCACAGAGAGCCTACGATAAGGGAGAACTTATTCTGCAATGTAAATACATACGGATGTTTATTCAAACACGCGGCTAAACGTGCAGAAAGTGTTTAGCAATTTTAGCCCGCTTGTCAAGTAAAGCTGTGTCAATTTACTTTGATATCTCATATGCGCCGGTATGGCAGTGCCGCGTGATGTGCTCGATACACACACACACACACACACACGTTGCAGCCCCTCGCGCGCACGCGGCGTTCAAGATAAATGGGTTTTGTAAACTAATAGCGTCAAAGCGCGCGTTTTTGGTATTTAAATTGCGTTAACCGGCTAGCAGTCGAAATCGTGAGATATTAGTTTAATCGTTCTCTCGCACCGTTTCGATATTTTAATTAGAGCGCATACGGATATCGGCGATTTAATCCGGGCTGGAAATTGCCCAACTTCGTCCACGATCCCACGTTCGTGTAAATTAACGTTGCTCCTCCGCGAATCTTCTTTTCTCTTTTTTCATTCCGTCTCCACGGTTTTTATTATATTTTATTTCGACGATTCCTTCGTTCGAAACGGAGCAAGAACTAGAGAACGAGTGAAAGTTTCGTCCTCGAAAGAGCCTCTTTAAGAAGCCTCTTCATTTTGTCTTCTTTTTTTTTTTTCTTCTTATTTCGAACGTATGGAGATATTTGTGAAAGGGAATAATATTGATAATATGTTCCAACATTTCTCACGCTCTTTGTATTCTATACTCTTTTTTTTCTTTTTTTTTTACAAACGGAGCATCAACTACTTGATGAGAGGCTCTTTCGAAACGAAATTCATTTATTCTTTAATTAACACGAAAACTTTTTGCTTTTGATAATCGGACGGATTCAATTCTGTTTGGACGATTCTTTCCCGACTGTTTTTCTTTCCATCCCGGGTAAAACAAGGAAGGCTTTAAAGGCAGAGAGTAACGAAAATTCGACGTTTCCACGAGAAGCGTTACATGCTCGTTTGCGGGTTAAATTCGCCCGTGTATTAGCATCCAAAAATATGTAAATCAAATACGCGTGTCAGCGTGTCGGTGGAAAATCGATTCGGTTTATGCATGCCTCAAACATTTGCAAGGGCGTGCGTTTACGATGACCGCACGTGCTGCAACATGCAACTACGAGTGGCAGAGGTATACATTTCCTTGGCAATTCGAACGGTTCGTATAGCAAAGAAGAAGTCATAAACCTTCGGCTCTGTGTGCGGTAACGCTTCGAACGCTCGATAAATAATGCTTCCACCGTAAACGGTAAATTTCGGTTCACGCTAAGTTATAGAAGCGCAACGAGTGTATCGTTCGAAGTTAAAACAAAGTCAGTCAGCAAACTGTTGTTTCCCACGAAATCATGGAACGTTACAAACGGCGGGTACGACAGTTTTTGATCGAGCCCAGTCATCAGTTGTTTGTTGTCTATAACATGTTGTTGACTTACGATCAGAGAAGATGAATCGCGTCTTAAACGCTACCGGTAGCTTTAACACGTTTGTCAAAATATTCTACAAATGAATCATTATTTATTCAAATGACGATAATTGAAGTAAATAGATTCGTACGATCATATTTCTGTTTAAGAAATCAATATTAATTTTGACAAAAGTAAAAGAAGAATATCCGAGATTCCTCATATCGACGAGTTTCCACCAGTGTTCTAACAATGGAATATGATTTAATAGATTTGATCGTTTAAAGTTGCTTAATAATTCTATTTAATTCTCACAATATACAAAGTTTGTAATATTTTCACACGAGCGGGTCATTTTGATGAAAATACGTAAGTTAAAAAACGTAAATAGAATTATGTAGTCAGAAGATTACAAACGAGATACGAAGATACTATGAATGGTATTTCTCGAAAATTGCAAAATAAACGTCATTGCTTGCAACGTACGTTACACTTTGTTATTACCGCTTATCACACTCTCGCGACAAATGGTGAAATTCGCTGGAGAAATTAAATTATTACTAGCGCGTCGTATGCGTGATACTTTTATCTCGAGTTTTACAAGCAGACAGAGCTCGTGTGAGCGAGTGTCTGAAGTTTCCGTTGTTTGGCACTATCGTCAAGGGATTCGATCCTTTGAGAGTGTACTCGAACTGTCGTACATGCGGGGATCGGTCGCGCAATTACGTTCATAAAGGTGTGTGCGAGAGTATCGGGGAAACTCCGAAAACCACTCTCCTGATGCTTCATACATCGACCCTTCTGTCCAAGCGGTAAATTAACCTTATAACGTTGTAACTTGGAAATTACTACTTTTGCAACGCGTTAGCATGTTTTATTGTTCGTTACGAACGGGCCGCCACATACGATAATTCCCGATCGTGGTGAAAATATTACTATATGTGGTATAGTTCGATGCCCTGCAGAATACAGAACGGATACACCATTTTTCGTGCAACTGGTTTGCGAAAGAAATTTCCATTAAAAACTCGTTCGTCTGATTACGCGATCACATCCCGAGCACAAAGGCTAGAATGTTATCCTTCGTTCAAAATTTCCGCTTGCTCAGGAATTGATGTTCTTCCATTAAAATTTCCAGTACGTAACATTCTCGATGTTTTGAAAAGGTGAAATGGAGAGGGATTCTCAACAGTGAAAAGTAGCATGGCAGAAAGAAAAAAGAATGTAAAATTTTCTCTTTACCTACTACCTTAATTAGTAGCTCTGTCGCTAAATTGGGATACGTTTGGCAAAAGATTTCGTGATCACTTAGACATTATTACTTGGCAATAGCGCGACTGTGCAAGGTGCTATTAGGAAAACTGTGTTTGCGAACGACTGGCCCAAATGAACAGTGTGATAAGAAAAAGAAAATAGAGACGAAAGCACGGTCGTTCGTCCGGCTGGTGCAAAAGAAAAGAGAAAAAAAGAAGCCATTTCACTGTCTCGACAGTTGCGATATTTACTGCCAGCGAATGAAACGATTGTGCACGGCTCGGATCCATTGATCGATATGTCTGTGTGTGTGTGTGTGTGTGTGTGTGTGTATGACTTCTTCACTTGATTCATGTTTCACGTAGAGCGTAATAACTTTGGCGACGGTTCGTATTTGGAGGGTTTTTCAAGTAGTAAGATCGAGCATTCGGCGAGCATCGCGTATACAAACGAGTTACACAGCTACGAGAAATCAGTGGAATTACTCTTGGACACGCACGTACCGATCGTGCAACTCACGGTTGTCCTTATCGTATCCTGCTAATAACGCGATAAACACGTAGTTTCAATTTCGTTTTTCGGCCTCGATAAACGGCTTGATAAACGGTACCCCAAGTTTCGCGAGCTTTTCCATTATCGACTATCTGATAATTATTATTGCTGTTGCGCGATAGACAGAGTACTCTTTGCTCTTCGTATTTCCTTTTAAAATCTCTGTGATACCGGCCCGTCTGTAGACGCGTGTTTGTACACTGCAAAAGAATCTGGTTGCAAACGGAACTCGACGTTTTCGTTTAACAACAAAGTGAACAGTTCCATGTGGTTTGCTTTGCGGTGAAACGAGCTTGCGGATTTGTTGTTGCTGCAACCGAGTCCGAGAGGGAAATTACTAGGAGAAAACGTGGACGTTCTGTTTCGCCGTGAATGTTGCTTGCAAATTTGCAACGGACAGATGTGTGAGGAGTTTTGTCGTTCATCGATGACACGACCGTTTCACATGCTAATGATTTCCAGACTTCCTGCCAGATGAACAGATTGTTCTCGAGAAAGCGTATGAAAGATTTCTAGGAAATGTGGCCATTTACAGACCGCAAGATTAACAGACTATACCGGTTCATGTTGTTTTACAACATTTTCAGTCGCGTGTATCTGTAACATGCACGAACTGAATAATTGTGTATATACTTGCCCACAGTTAAAGTAATTCACTGTGACAGTTTATTTACAATGCTTCGTAAAATTGTTTTGTCGAATGAACGTGCTTGTTTATCAGCATTTTTCTCAAATCCATTCTATTCGTCGTATTTTGCCATTCGATATTACAACGGCTTTATCTGTGTATCATGTTCGTTTAATTATACCAATGGTTTTACCTGTATCACGTTCGTTTAATTATATGTTTTATAAACATTGTATGGCACATTTAGGGCATCTCAGTGGGAAATTTCGGGCTATTCGGATAATAGAATGTTCACAGGACGAAACGATCCAATAACAGGTGTTCAGAAAACAGGGTTCCTATTATTATAAGGACTTCATTGTGACTATTTCATATAATTATTTCCCTCTATTTCAACGAAGAAACATCTCACATGGTCGATCATTGTCGTAAAGATGTAATTTGCAATGATTCGAAATAATTCTAAAATCTTTTTCAATCTAAACCAGTTTACGATGAAACTCAAAAGATCCGACATCACTCTTTCAAGGATTTTTTCGATCGATTTTCGGATGTAATGTTATACGCAAAAATAATTCTAGGTTCGGTATAACATTACACTTAAAATATATTTCTCTCCGATCCGGCATGATTGAGAGATCTTGAACCTAAGGCACCCGACACCGATCTTTTAAGGATTTTCCCGGCGAACGAGGTTTTCATCGGTTCGGGTTTCCATCGAGCGCGAAAGATCTCCAATCAGTATGCTTCTAAGGTATCGCGGACATTTTTCCATGCGCCCTTTAGCACAGCGATAAGGACAGACGATACCTGAATGGACCTGAGGCTTTGGATGATAATTAAACGCCAGCTCGCCAGATTTTCTTCCACCGTGGAATTCCTCCACCTTGCGGATCGTTACGTTGCTTCTTGCCATTGACTTTCCAGGAACGTCGAAGCGTTTATGATTATCCATCGACTATCGAGGATAACGACAGTAGAAATTTCAGGGCGCCTTTAACCCTTTTTGCAGGCCGCAATTATTTTCCGTAGTTATTACACCGCACTTAAGTCGAGGAGATTGGGGAAAAAATGAAAATGCTTGCTCCTTTTTAATAAAAATGAAAAATAAATTTAAGAATAATTTGAAAATAAATCTTTGAATAGTAAAGCTCATTAGTAAATATATATTGATTAATACATTCACATATATACATTATATATATATATATATATATGTTAATTAAATATATTAGTTAATACGCTAAGTCTAGATTTGCTAAAATAAAATCGTTGTCCAATATTGGAAGTTGTTATCTATTAAGATAAATCCATCGTCCAGGTACTGGACTTAGGACAGCAAAGGATTAAGAAAACTTCGAAGTCGAGTCTTCTCGATAAAACACGAACGTTATTCGTCGGTTTCACCCAACTACGGATGGTAGTTTGGACAAAAGTTGTTTCATGATGCACGTTGCACGTTGTAACTTAGAAGAGAATCGTGGTAGCGATTTCATGGATTAATATGAAATAATCAGGTGCATTACACGCGTAACATTTATGCTCTTAGACCGCCGGTATAATTCAAACATCACATACGTGTTTGGCTAAGCAATAAATTGTTTGCCCAAATATACCGTGATTTAACTGTGACCTATCCGTCGCTATACACACAAGTGGGAAAATTAGCTTGGATGAAACGTTTGCCACTTTCACGGCACTCGAGTAAGCTAAATATTTATATAATGATTTAGACAACGGTCTGTGTCTATCACTCTATCGAATTATATTATGATTATAACAGTGCTCGAACGAATCGACTGGTTTCGGATTCAACGATAGAATGTTGTTCCGTTGTGAGGTTGATTTGAAAATTTTTGGACTGTCGATTGATGTAATCTTCGAAGCTTTGGATTCAAGATTACGATATATCTAACACTGGTTGAAGTTCAATTAATAAATAATAAAGTTCTTTCAATAAAATATTACTTGATTAATATTTGCTTGGACGACCAGAAAAATTTCGACTGTTTCATCCTGGAAAAAATTGCAGTGGGGAATGATCGAAACCAGTGGTATTTAGTTAATGAGAAAGCAAGAAACAAACGTGGTTATAACGGAAAAAAGCTAAAAGAAAAAAAAAATAAATAAAAAGGTAGCAGGAAAGGTTGGTCGTAGTAAAAACGGGATAACGCTGGGCAGCCGCCTTTTCAAGAAGTTTATTTTCCGGGTTACTTGGAATTCTGTGTTTGCAAGAGAGTTGCACCTGCTTTGCGGACAAACTTCCCATTCAGTTCTAGCGAATCTATGCGAGATGTACTTGGATGCGGAAGTAAAGCGTGTAAATTTTCGAAGACATCGACGCCTTCAGCCGAAACTAAAATTTTTTCCTTCACGCGTCGCACGAAACCGTGTACTTTTTATTACTTCTTTCTTTCTTTTTTTTCCTGCAGGTTTGAAGTCGCATCGTCGAGATCATTAGCGACTAGGTAACTTATATTTCGTAGTACAGATTTATGTCCATCGAACATTTGGAGTGTTCTCTTCAGATGATTTTGGGAAGTCAGGGCAGTGGTGGGATTAATCCTATGGGATTTTCCCTGCCACTCAAAGTTTGTGCAATCGTGCAGAATGTGTCGAGCTGTGACAGATTTTTGACATTCTGTTGCAGAAGGGAGGATCAATCTTCTTCATTAGGGTTATTTTGACGTGTCCTGTTCTTAATCGAGCCGGGTATAATTCTTTCTTTTTGGTTAATCTAAAAGGAATTTCTCGGTAGAAGTCGTTTACTACGTTATGAATCTTCGTTTGATATTTGACGTTATCCATACTCGGTTGCATTCATCCTTGACGTTAGTTTTTGCATAGTGTATAAGTTCTTTATATAGGAGCTTGTGACTCGTTTTAGTGATAGGATCAATGCCTTCCTTGGCATTCGAGTCTGCTATTTCGTTTCCAACGATGCTTTGATGAAATAGTATCCCGGCTGTTGTTACATTTTCGTTCAATTTCGTTACATTTTGGAGAGTTCAGTGTCAAAATGTAGAAATATTTATAACGATGTCATTTTTTCCTTTTTTCACTGCATTTGATAAGGCTTTGATTATGCTCACAGAATTGGTGTAAATTATATTGTTCGTATATAGTGTTCGTCTGGATATGCTTTAAAGCATCATAAATTGCAATATACTTCTGCTGAGAAAATGGTCACTCGAGGGGGTGGTTATTACTTCTTGTTTCATTGTCGATCATTCATAAGTGAAATTTATCGTATCATGCCATAGGCATGCATCGTTCAATCATTTTTTTAATTATGAAACATTGAAATTCGCAAAAGTAATTAAGTAATGAAGCGTTTGCTCCAATATTTGTAGAAGTTCCTTCGAGAGAAGGATCTTTAAATCTCTGTAAATATCTGCAGTATTATTGAATATAAAGGAAATATACCGTGCGTAATCAGGAAGTTGGCACTTGGAAAGGCAAGAGACATAATATGCTCGTTCCGTTCTACCGTCTGGTGCTGTTTAAGTCTTCATTGTTAGAATTTTGGCAGCGAACGCTGGCGTGCTAGGAAGCTCAGTCGCGTGTCACGGTTTTTTCTCTTGTCTTAATGATTAACGCGACAATTTACGGTTAATGCTTAACTGCTTAAAACTTCATATTTTATTTATAATTTGCATTGACGTGACAATGTACGACTGTTTTTGGCCAGAAATTCACGTTTCGTATCTTTGTGAACGCGTGAAGTAAGATGGATTGTGCTACGATTGGTCAAATTCGACATTTTTTTTGAGTGTCAATTTCAATAGTTCAGTTCTGTATAGTAGCACCATTTAATTAACTCAGTAGTATGAAAATATAAAATGAAGGAAGAGCTGCTTAAAGTTAGGAATCTGTTTAAAGTTGCAAACATCGAGCGACGAAAAAATCGCATGATTTGTTTCACTTCGTTACTGCGAATCTGTTTATCTGAAAACACTAAACGTGGTCGACATTAACATCCACGCTAGGTTTCTATACCAAAGCAGGTCATTTTGGTGATAGGAGACGTAATTTGAATTTCATTGAAATCCTCTCCTTAAATTAGAAATTAATTGTGCGTTTTCGGAAAGCATCGAACACGTTCCACGTTAAAGACGAAAAGAAAATCAAATATTTAAATGTAGAATTTCATTAATCGTTAACAGTTCGTACGAAGAGATATAGCGTATGCGTATATATCACTCGGAGTATGAGAATTAGAATGAAGTTTCCACGAACGCTCATCGAACGGTCATCTTTTTTTCTATAATGTCGAATTTGCTTGAAAAACGCGAACGCCGTGTTATACGTACTCACACGCAGACAAAATTTGTCTGGTCACATTACGAGGGTGTGGAATTTCCTTGCCATTATGTCATCGGTGTCAAAACCAAACACGTATGAAGCACGCTTATGAAACCACCCTGAAGTAATGGCAATCTCTCAAGTTGAGGAGACAGTATACACAATTTTCTGTGTACCACGAGATGACGAACAATGAGAGGAATAGAAGAGAGAACTGGAGAGAAACTAGAATTCTCGCAAACAGATTTCGTAATCTTCGTTGACCTTTTTTGCAGTAGACGACTGTTAGTACTCATACTCTTCTTATAAAGTATCTCTGCGTATGCGTTAAACTTTTCAATTGACAATGCAAATGGCAACGGAAGGTGGTTCAACGTGTGAGTTAATTCTTAAATTAAAATCTGCAAGTTTTCTTGAATTAAAATGTCGATTAAAAATTCGATAGAGATTCTCCGGAAATATTAGGAATACTTTTTTCCCTAATTGAAATTGTGATATAAAAATTAAGTCGATTGCAGCAAGATTCAATATAAATTACGTTAAATTTATTTATTTAATGCACAAGCATTAAGTTGTTTTGTGCGTTGTTGAAAAGAAAAAAAAACAGATAAAATTTCCGATCTATAGGGCAGCTGAAGCAATTGTTTCAGATTATAACTTCGTTACAGTTGCTGAAAAATGTCAAAGGGGAAAGACAAATTGGTTCAAGAAATACTACATCTGTAGGACTATGTTTCGTTTTCAAAGTGCAATGGTGCATGTGCAACGAACAATTGCATTATTTTCTTTTTAAGTGGAAGGGCAAACTTTTCTTTACATAGACAGATTCTTTTCTCCATTCTACACAAAAAAATATTACAGATTAGTAAAAAAATTGTCAGTTATTGAGATATTTTCAAACGATGTCTTTATTGAAGAAGGCATGCTCCATTACACTGTAAACATTTCAAACATGTTTCCATTCTATGTAACTCAGTATGTTATTTCCATTTCCTGTTGTCTAGTTCTGAAACATCTCTTAGGTCTCGTAAATGCATCATACTTGTGTAAATTATTACACAACGATCTGAACGTTTTTCTCCGTACGTTCTTACATTTTTTTAAATAAAAACATTTTTTTAATAACATAATAATAGTATAACTAATAATTTTTTTGTTATTGCATTCCAATACTTCTTTATGTAGAATGACGAAACTGTGATAGAGAGAAAGCATGCATTTTTCATTTAAAAAGACAATGCAATTGTTGATCGAACATGCACCATTGCTTCTCTAAAGAAAATGTAGTCCTACGAATATAATATTCTTCGAACCATTCATCTTTTTTCCTTTGACGTTTCTCTGTAATTGCATTGGTAGCTTGAACCTGAATCAGTTCTTTCATCGGTCATTGTCATATTATTAAATAAATGTTGAAAGTAAAAGAGCAAGTAAACGAGCGTGTTATCTGTGTCATTTCGGATTCCGAAATTAGCTCGACGATATTATACTTTCGTTCCAGTTATGATAAAGACGTGGACTGTGTCCAGACAAGGAGGAGTACTTAAGAAAACAAGTAATCCAGATTTTCAACGACCTTGCAGTTAATGATTCGAAGTTACACGCCGGGGGGGGGGAGGGGCAGTCATAATATATACGCTGATTGTTTTAATGATGCATGAGAAAATTTAAAGATAGTAAGGCAACTTGATATTGCGTTGCCTCGAAAACCATTGATCCTAAAGGATTTGACTGTAATGTGGGGGGAAGGCGAGGTGCTTTCTGGTAAGAAGACTGTGAGGAATAGCACGGATTTGCCCGAAAACCTCGGGAAACCGAGTGGCATGGCTGAGTAAGTCGGTCATTCCTTGCTATAAAAGATCCTTTTCTAGTTCTCGAACTTTACATTCGTGCGATTTATATTGATGTATTAGTCAGTGTCAATGTAACGTCGACATGTAATGTAATCTATCTTTCGTTGAAATTGAATTCTATTTCGAAACGTTATTATACAATGGAATATTGGATTGTTTTCGATCATTTCATAATTTATCATGAAGAATCGAACAGTTCTACCTCGGCGTAACGAAAGTAATTATTCTCCGTAGTATATACCCCGCATTTGATCGAGGAGATTGAGGATTTGAGACCGTTACAGTTTCCAATTTCGCGAAGAAAATTTTTCTTCGTTAGGAAAATTCTAAAAATATAATATTGACAAATTGACACAGTTCTGTTCGCTGGAAGAAACGATGAATGACCAAATTCCGATCGTTTCAAGTGGAAACGCGTTGGAATTTTGGAAAATGGGAAAGGGGCAATGTCTCTCGGGCGCTCTTAAGAGAAATTTCGATGAGGTTACCAACGTCGGTGTTGAAGTTGGTCTCGCGATGCGTTTTGTGGATCCCTGCGCTTACGTAATGAACGGCGGGAGATATTTATCGCGGATGCAGTAAGTACTTCGAGGTTCAAGCGCCCCTTTACTTTTGCTCGAACGTAGACCGAGGCGGTGCTCTCTGTTCGTGTCACCGCCTTGAATCTCGTTATCCGCGCTTCCACTCTGTCGCTACGTTATTTCCATTTGAAATAGTTTAATGGCGTGCCGATCGTACGAGGTGAAAAAAAATCCACACGATTTTTCTCTCTTCTCGCCTTTTTTCTTTTCTTTCTTTCGAGACGAAAGCAAAATCGTCTTTTCGGCGATCTTTGTGTGTGTGTTTGTCCATTTTATTGTGTCGCTGTTTCTGTTTCCTTTCGTCTGTTTCGCTTTTTGCCGATGCATTCTCCCCGTACCTCCTCGTCCTCTTGTTTTGCTCACATCGAAAGTCGCGATCGAAAAGCGCGGAACAACACCGGCGGAGGAGTTATTGATCGCGATGAGTGCGAAAGAAAAGTTGCGGCGACGAAGTTCGCCATTGTGGCGCGATTAAATTTTATTCCAGAGGACGCACGCGCGCGCAGGGCAAGTTTCTGCCCCGCAACTTCGCGACATCGTGTATTATTTTCGACTTTCGATGGCAAACTCGCCGGGACGGCCCGGGGCTTTTTCTTTATCATCGTTCGAAGACTCTAATAAAGGACCTAATAGCGGAAGAATTTCCACGTTGATAGAAAATTCATGGATCCAGAGACAGAGACAGAGACAGAGAGAGAGAGAGAGAGAGGAGATTTATGCGCTGCGATCCTTCCTGAATGTCGCCGAGGTCCTCCTCGAGGAGCGTGTTCACTCGTTCGGAAACTATTGATATAGAGTAACGTCGTTCTCATTTATTGAAAGTAGAAGCACGAATCCCGATAATTAATATCTCTATATTCTCACGTAATTGTAAAGGATTAAGATCTGAGAAATTTAATACAAAGGACCTTTGCTTCGTGGTTCCCGCAGCGTGGAATTGCTTTAACTCTTGAACGTGGGCTTTCAGTTTTAACAGTTTAACAACTGCAGTTTACGTTCTTTTTCTTTAAATATTAAACAATATAATAAAATATAAAATTCTCTCTCGAAAAATCATTAGATAACGTGAAAAGGTATTGGAGAATTATGTAAAAAATCTTCAAATAATAATTATTAACTTTTAAATCAAAACGATGGTTTCAATGATCCATTTGAGGGCTAGTTTAGAAATTCACGTTCACGTCCGTGAGTCAAATAATAGATAATCGGAAGAGAGCTGTTTTTTTTTTTTAAATTCGAGGGCTGAATTATCTAACATCGAGTTCGCGATTATCTCCAAATTCAATCGACTCGCGATTATTTTCGCTCTAATAACTGCACTGTGTAAATAATCACCTCCACTTCATTAATTTAACATGCGGCCTATCGCTGCACGTATAATCGTTACAGCATATCAGGCAACGTACACAATAGGTACATGACATTTTCTCACTTAAAGAAATAACACTGAAAAACACGGAATTTAGTTGCCGTGAGTTTTCACTTGACGTGAAAACAACGTAGTGACGTGTTTTTCAAGATTTTTAATTATAGCTCTGTTAGTAACGTGTTATACTACTTTGCTGCAATCCTGCGGTGTCTTTGTATCATCGTTCACTGAGAACAAAGTGTCATCAAAGTGTCAACAAAGTGAAATTATGCGCTTTCGGACATGAAATTATGTTTATTCGCCGGCAGTCGCAAGTTTCTGTAAAAACTTGCTTTACATCGAAGTGACAAACCTGTTGCTTGTAATGAATACCTGAAACCATACATTTCGAGCTCGTTGCTTCTCTCTTGTAGTCGTGTAACGATCAAACGAAACATGATTTTGAAATCGAGTGTTTCTCTCTTAGAGCTCGTTTCTTGTTCAGTATTGTTTTTCGTACTGGCTTTTTTTTTTTCTTTTTCGTTTTATCAAAACTTATCAAAACCACGCTGGCAGTAATATTTTTGCTGAACTAACAAAGCGAAAGTTTCTCGGCGAAATTTTCTGCGGTCAGTGGTTGGTTTATTTTGATGAATACTGCATCTTTCATATCGTACGTAATAATGTTTGTATTTTCTTTGAGGCGGCGTAACCGCGAGTTTCTCGCTATATATAAACTTTATACGATTACCCTTGATATCCGATGGCTACGCGACTTCGACTCACTATCCCTTCGTTCGACATCTGCTCATTTTCACTCGCATTTCCACTGACTACGTACGATCACAAATTGCACCATAGCGTTGGCTGGAGTCTGTGATTGTTAAAAATCATATAATGGTGCAAATAGCTTCATTAAAAAGATAAGCCAATAATTATTATAGAAATCTGCTAATGCTAAAGATACTAGAAATACCGCTTACAAATAATCATGTCAAATAATGAACAAAAAATTATACAAATTTAGTGATACCGAGTATTGGAAATACTTAAGGAATTTACTTACAAATAGTTATATCAAAATATGATCCAAAGATCATATAAATCTGACAATATACCAAATATTGGAGATAGTAGAGCAGTTATATTAAAAAAATGAGCCAATAATTGTTACATAGTATTATGTACCATGATAATGCACCAAGTGTTGGAAAATAGTTTTGGACCGAAAGATCATTCGATGTTATTTGCCTGGGATCTCGAAGAATCTAGTGGTGACCGTAGTTAAACGCAGTGAATTACGTCGATCGAGAAATTTATTCGACGAGCCACGAGTTACCAGGAACAGAAAGAAGATATCGTTAGTGAATTAATATCTTCGCGTCATGGAAATGTCTAACGTAGAAAGGAAAGAAGGGTAGAGAGTGCTGATCGAAGGGTGGATTTCCCAACTACGTGGAGAGAGAGGCTATCGTCCTTTGAATTCAAGATGGATCGATTGTGGCTAGAATTTCTCCGCGGACTGCTCCCTCGATCATAAATCACGCCGCGATATGTCTGTGTATCGACGGATAAAGTGGCCTTGAATACTTGCAAATGGCTGCCGGAGTAATATGGGCAAGAAACGACCAAGAGAGACCAAGCACGCAAGAAATAACAAAGACTTTGTTGTTGGCGAACGTTGGCCGAGCGAGCCTCCGTTACTTCGAACTCGGCTCGAAACGATCGATCGTTTCTGCCGAAACTTTGTTCTTAATGGATAAGCTCGATTGGACCGGTTATGCAAACGACAGCTAGCGACCGTGGCAAGAAGTTAGGGGTCATCTTCCAAAAATGATCGTTCCTCGATTCGAACTTCTCTAGCGATTGCATTGACATGACTCTCGTCTGATCCCGCGAGCGACGATAGCGAGCAAAGGATTAATCATTTTCAATGAAACCGTCGTCTAATATAAGTAGAATCGATCGTTCAGAAGCAGATTCTGTCGTCTGATAGAAAAGCTGTGAAAATGTTATAGCACTTGTACATACGACGTGTTATTGTAGTCCTAACCCTTTGCTTCTGAGGAGACATCGTACTTATATCTAGCTCGGATTTCTTATTTTTATAATTATGATGCTGATAATTATAATGAACGTATATATTTGGTGCTTTACGATGCGATGTAATAGTATAATATTTGAACAGACGCCTAGAGTGAAAGCTATAATATAACAATGTAAGAAGAACAAAAGGAATTTCAGAGGAAGAAATTTCTAAAGGCAAAGCCCTGAGTCAATTGACACTCATGGGAATAATTTACATAAATTAGACTTCTTACGAAAGTTTAAAAGATGGTGAGGAAATATTATTTTTTTCCAGAGATTGAAACTATGTATCATTAATTCTTGTATATTATACTTCTAGCAAACTCGCGATGCACGTTGATGATTGTTTTAAATTGAAACATGTTATCACATGTTAGAAAGATATAGTTAACAAAATTTCGTGTTAAATAACTGATTTGAATAATTATTCACAATGCTATATCATTTTATTTACGAAGCTTCGACGCCTCGTAAATAAATTGCTGGCAGATGATGCAAAAAAAGCTTTCGATGGCAAAGGGCTAAAATAAACCCATTTTAACGAATGTTTTTAATATATTTTACGACGCGAACCAGATGAAATTTGCACGTTAATAACGTCACCGGAAATTAAAGCGTACAGAGAGCATAGAAACTTTGTATAAAGTTTGACACTCTATTATCAAGCAGACAGCAGCATGATAAAAATTTGTCATACGTATCAGGATACGTGTCCAAATTATTTGAGAATTATCTAAATTACATGTAATTTATATTACATGAATTATATAAAAATTCGTTGCATATCGAGACACGATTAGACATTTACTTGACAGACGAAGTGACAAGCAAACCGTGAAATTATGCAAACTTACGAAAATCTCAATCTGAATACTATTAAGAGGGAGAAAGTTACAACTTATGCACGAACGAGCTCCGAAGGGACAATTTCCAGAATCTTTCAAAGCGTTTTCCACTCGTGCGTTTTAATTGCTCGGAGGTGAGAAATTAGACGGGAATTGGAAAATTTTCAGCCGAAGTTAATAGCCGATTGCTCTTCGCGCTGGGGAAGATATTAGCGGGGCGCGAGGAACAGGCAAATTATCGGGCTGGATGCGATTGTACGAGGTCCGACAAAATCGGCCGGCCCGGGCGGTCGTAATAAATCAACCGTTTTTGCGGGACAATGTATTTGGCGTGGAGTTCAAGCCACGAATCCCACTAACACCACCCACTTGGCGTCTTGCCATTTTCACTGGACTGCGCTGCTGCGCATCATCGATGACAAAATATGTGACGTGTTATTGCTGCCGTTTTTTTTTACCACCTACGAGCAACGTACTTAACGTTCGTCGTAACGACGACTTCCTTTTTGAAAAAATCGACCGCCGATTTCTGTTTTTTTGTTTTTTTTTCCAACTGGCAGCGAAAAATGTAGCTGCTGGTGATTTTTTGAAAAAAAAAAGGAAAAAGAAAATTTAATAAATCATACAGGTTGGTACAGGGATAAACAGAATAGGAGAATCCATCGAGAATGGAGATCCTTCTTGAATCAGATTTCTGTTTCGGAGAATATGAAAGATCAAAGGGAATAGCAAATTGCCACGTAGCTTTCAATAACTCGCGCGGCTGGACTAATAATCCAATTCACAGTGTGTCCACGGAGTAAAACGTGGAAACGTTGGTTTCGAGGCAAGTTGCAAAATCAAATACGAGATTCATCCGTAGATCTTTATCTTTTAGATCTCGCTGAGTGAGAGAGAGAGAGAGAGAAAATTACAGGCTTGGTTTATGAAATTAACTAGTCTAAAATTTCGCACGAACGAGTTAGAAAGTAAAGATCGGACACCAAATATATATATTTTTCATTTTCTACTGATAATATGTACTGATAATGTATGACATTCAGATGTGAAATTTATGCTATTACATATGTGAATTCCATTGATACTCGGACACTATAAACGTTGAAAATATTATAAGTAAGCAAACTTGAGCTTATTATTATTGAAGCCTTTACTTCGTTCATTTTATTTTAAAATATTTTTACATTATGTAAAAATGGCAAATTTATTTTAAAATATTTTTACATTATGTACGAATGGCAAAGTGAAGACACTTTTCTCTTCGAAAGTGCTATGAATTATCACAAATGTTGAGAAACTTTTTTCACGATTGATTTTAAATTGAATTTAAAACTACTTGCTGTATAATTCTTTTTTCGCCAGTTTATTGAACTTTGAATGCCAGACAAAAATTCTACGATTTCTTGGATTTTCATCATCTAAGCTTAATATTCAAAGTCGCAACAAAATGGCAACAGAGAATCTTGCATCAAGTTTTCAGAGGTTACTACAAAGGAGAGATTTTAATCTTCAAATCCGTTGTAGTTCGTCGTGAAAAAAATTGTTCAATCTTCGCTTTAACTATTTGTTAAAAGTAGCTGAAAGTTGTAGTGCAAAAGCATCTTGGAATAAACGATACACTTCGATAGTGTTCCCGGACTTTCGATCTTTAAAATGTCGCCCAAGTTTGTTTATTATATGATTTCCTTTTACAAAAATTATAACTCCGATAATTTCCGAAACGTTTAAATGTTTAAATAAATATTCAATCACTGTACATTTGATGGGATATTATATATTATAGAATTCAAGTCTCGCGGTTTCGTTCACATCTCCTCCGCGTAATACTTACTTGGTCATTATGAATTCAAATTTACGTCGATCAACTTAAAAAAGAATGAAACACGCGACTATTTTCGCGCTCGTGATGTCGCGATATTCACTGAAAAGTGAATCTCACGAAAATTGTAACAGGCGATGGAATCGGCGATCATTTATCAGGGTCGGCAAGCCCTTTTGTATCGTTGTATAGGTTTTTCTAGATTGTCTATTTTCCATGGAAAATACGTTCACACCCAGATGAGAATCTACCGATAGGCGAGTATGCGGCTAGCTAAACAACGTGTTTACAAGTAACTGACATCGATGACCTCTTCGTGGCGTGTTAACCCTGATTGAGAAGCGTTGCTCCGGCCGAGTTACAATGTTTCCAGCAATTGGCCACGCTGATAATTGCTTTTTCCGTCGATATATGTACCAAGATCGAATTTTTGCCCACTTACCATTTACATTGTAGACGCGAGAGAATTCTTTTGTGTTTTTCCCTTGCTGCGCGAAAAACGGAGTACAGTAGCATTTATTTTCTATTTTTCTTTCCTATTGTGCGAATAAAATGAACGTTGTAATCTTTTTGAACATCGAGCAACTTTTCTTTTTTTTTGACATAGTGCCGGTTCATTGCCGAATTGGAAATATTCTAAATTGGTGAAGACATATCTTCGAAATATTTCACGATTATTTTTTTATTATTCTTCCGTTTGATTTTTTGGCCTTTTTTGATCGGAATTAACTGCAATTTACGAGTATCGGAGTATACATGCCCCGGAAATTTCTATCAATAAAGAAAATGGCATCGACTTTTTAAAGACTCTTGGCTTGGCCTAAAATTATCCTAAAATTACGAAGAACTTTCGGCTAAAACCCGAATTATTAAAGAAATTTCATTATTTCAATTCGCAGAAAGTTCGTCAACGTTCTCTAATTAAATTCGATCAATTGTTTCGAGACATTGTGACGTACGAGGCCGACAAATTCTCCCGAAAAACTGGACAAGAATTCGTTCGATTCAGAATTTACCAACGATCGAACTTCCGAAATGTCCGAGTCTCGATGACTCGAACGTCGCTCCGCAACTCTCGAAATCCTGCCACGTTGAAAGTTGAGAGGTTCGCGGTCGCTTGGCGTGCTTCCGTTGCGTCGCATGCCGTGTCGTATCGTATAACTTTTGTCCCTCTAAATTAAATCGTCGTCCTTCTCCTTTTGTTATCGATTGCGAAGAACGTACGCGCGACTGGCTGATGCAGAAAAATGTTTATTTGGTCGGAGTTCCGCGCCAGCGAAATTATTTCAATTGCGTCAATTAAAAGGAAATTTATTTCGTGCCGACCGAGAGGAGACAGAGAGCGATAGAGAGAGAGAGAGACAGAGAGACAGACAGAGAGAGAGAGAGAGAGAGAGAGAGAAGAAAATAAAGGAAGCGAGAAAAATTTCGCATAACGATCGACGTTTATGCCGTCCGCGTTTATTGGTCGTTACAGTAATTGCAGTTTCGAGAGGCGTTATCGTGGACAGCAGGGAAGAAATAATGTTTCAAGGAACGTTCGTTCGTTCTGCAGAATATGCTCCGGGGACGAATTTTTAAGAAAAACGGCATTGATACTCTAGATGGAATCGCGACAATGTTGCTCATTTTTAAAGAAATGATATACAAATAAAAAAAAATATATATGTATATGTAAAATATATATATGTATATATATATATATATATATGTATATAAATATATATATGTATATAGATAACGTTGTATTATAGTCTATGATTGTAAATTTGCTTAAACTGTATTGCTTGCTTTATTAACAAAATAGTTATCCTGTTGGAGAATGTATATACATATTTTTTTATATATGACGTTGTATTATATTCTACGTATGTGTCTTGCCTTACCGTGATTATCATTGTGATGATGTAATATATTTATTTTTTTTTCTTCGCAACAAACAATACAGTTCAAAATAATACACACTCTCTCCACCTTATCAAGTTCACAATGATAGTCGAGACAAAATTCATAGTAAGACACATCTATGTAATATAAACACAACGTGACACAAATCAGGCGAACAATCTCTAATTATTCGATCAAATCGCGACGATTCTCATAGTCGACCGACGAACATTCCTGCAACATTCTCATAGTTGATCGAATCGCAAGCGTGCGATACGAAAGAGGTCACGAACTAATGCTACTCTTTCGCCAGGCTTATTCACGCAATGTGCGTTTTCTCGTATCTCTAACAATAAGCTAGGTTTATTCATTTATTCTGGTGCCATCAGTGACGACAACGGTGTCCGCATTGTGATCTGTCGCGTGGCGTGCATGGTTCAGCGTGTTAAAATAAAGCAGCTTCGTTGTTTGCTAGACGTGCTTTCCCTCCCAATAATCATAATGGAACACCGTGGTAGACCGACGAGACGCGTCTTTGCGTTTGCTTTTTTCTTTTTTTTTTTTCTCTCTTTTATTACGAACGCCTCTAGTCTCTCTTTTTGTTGTCGCTGCGTTTGCACTACGGTCCTCTCTCGTTCTCTCCGTTTTTTCACCGAGGGTTTCACCTGACCCCGCGAGTTGCACTCGGGGATTTTACTCGCGGTTGTGAAAATTCGTCGAGCTCCACGAGCGACTACACGAGGGGACACACAATCGACTCAGCTGATCGATAAGAAACGTCGATCGCGGACGATAAATAACGAGCAGAACAGGAACGACTACAGGAGGGGTGTTAAAGTGTTTTCCAGAGCTGGCATTCTCCAGAAGGCAAAAGGTTGACCTCTTTTTCCCACGGACCTGTAATTTTTTGCCCGCGCATGTGCCACACGTACGATATCTCGTAGTTTTTCAAACACCGCCGGGTTCTAGTTTTACTTCGTCGTATAGGCAAATGTTTTTTCGCATAACAGTTTTATAACGAAATGCGCATACTATATATGTGTATACTATATGTGTGTGTGTGTGTGTGTGTGTGTAGCTTCAGGCTTGTTCAAGTCTAGGGCTGTATTTTTGGGACATAAAGATACGTGCAATTCGTAGACTCGACGCGTCGATCAATTTTGCTAATTGCGTTCGCGCACGTACGCAATTACGTTGTCGAAGGATTGTTCGCCCTCTCTCTGGAAGACATTTCGAAAATTACGCACGAAGTGGCAACATCAGGTACAATCTACAATCTACGAACGCTTTACGAACGAAAGTAACATTATTCAACGTTAATAGGTCCGCTGTACTTAATATCAATAGGTTTATTTCATATCGTGTAATTTGCTAGATTCAATATCGATGAGTTTATTGCGCGTTTATTTCGCAATATTTCGCGTAATTGCTTCTGGAAACGTTTGCGAAACGTTTCGGACGCTTGGTATTTCAATTTATGCGGAGTCGTTTCAATTTACGCCGACGGTGATTAGGAAATATTACGTAATCGCGTGTATGTATCCGCGCGCTATCGTAATGAAGTTCTGCAATTAATTATGGTGACAAACTCGCGAAACACGGCGAGACCCGGCGAAAAGGCACCATAATAGCTCAATGGAAAACTCTCGTCCGATCGACGCAGGTAAATAAGTTTTCCCGCGCGCACCGCCCGGGCTATATCGTGCTCGTATCGAGCTTCTGGCCTCGACTAGTGGCATCGATACGGCGCGAACGTTTATTAACATCGAAGTGCTTTCAACGAATATGAGCATCGAGTAATCCATAGGGATAAGGTAGGCCGAAAGGCAATCCGTTGCCTATTTTCGAACAGAAAGAGGAACTGTGCCAGCGTTAAAAGCTTTATCGTTCATCATTCACATCTCGTTAGGTTTCCTCTCTGCCTCCTCGCGATTATTTCGAATCGCGTGCTCGCCAGAAACGATCGAATCGAAATAATCTCGTTAGTTACTTCCTCCTCTGCGCCGTGCGTTGTCCTTGTTGTTCCATCGAGATATTATTTTTATGACGAGAATAGCCGGCAGGATTAGGGTAGAGGCGCACGAGGTTTTGCGAAAATTCGGGCGTGAAGTGAAATTGAAAACGAGAAGAAAAGAGTCATCGTGCGCGCACGCACGAAGTGCATGTCTGTTTAGTTATTTGTATTTGTACTCGGAAAGATTTGTAAATAATGAATTTCTCTTTGTAATGCAGAAATCAAGATTCTAATCTGTGCTTGTATATACAGTTTTCATAAGCAGATGTTTCGAGAAAATGTATTAATACTTATTTAGAAGAACTATCAAAAAAATGATAAAAAAATATAGTTTTTTAAATATATTGTTCAAATAAACACTTTCTTCGTAAAATGGTATATACTATTACATTTGTTAAAAAACACTAATTTCATCAATGTGTACAAAAACTGTGTCTTCAGTAATTTCCGACTGTGTCTTCAGTAATTTGACAAAATATGTTCCGCACTCTCGATGGTAGTTTTCACCCCCTCGACATCGACGGTTGTCGATAAAGAGAAAAAAAAAAGAAAAAGAAATACGTGTCAAATATTTTTTCGAAAACTAATACGTCAAATTTCATCGAAATTGGTGAGTGACACTTCGGTACGTGTTTGCATCTCACTCGAACGCTTCGTTATTGTTTCATTTTTCCTTAAATTTCGCATCGACGAATTTCCAGTCGGGCGGGAATCGTTGAATAAAATAAAATTCGTCGCGTAGCCGCTGGAAATATAGTTTTCGATATTCTGAGAGAGTTCAATACGAAGTAGTATGTAGTATCTACCACTCGACGTAGCACGTGGGTATATCTCTAACCCATCTAACCTGCAACGAAATCGATTCGGTCACGATTCACCAGCAAGAACTGGCCATTTTAACTTTCGTTGTGTGTTATATTTTATTGTACACGCCGATCGGTCAGCGGAGTTTTATTCCGAAGGGGAGAGCAACACGGCCAGCTTCTGAAACTGATTTTATTCCGCTCTGCGCGATCGGGTCCAAGCATTCTGGAAATCGGCTGCATGCTAATATGGAAATGAATGGTTACAACGCGTCTCGAGATTTATCGTTTTAAATAAATAACCGAGCTGGCCCGTAAATAACGTCAGATATAGATGTTCTGTTCTTAGATACGACGTGAAAAAAAAAAGAAAGGAAAAGGAGAATAGAAAATAGAAATTCATGAATATAACGCGAATATAAGAGGTTCTTTTGATTAATAGCGTCGCGATACGATCGCGTGAGTTCGGTCGAATGGTGTCTAATCGGCTCCTCTACCAACCATAGTTGACAACTCGATGAATACGTTATGTTCCGTGCCAATTTAGTTAGCAGTGATCGTTCATTGTCACTGCGTTGCCGAAGAGACATTATTTTTTAATTTGGAATTTTCATACGTCGTTGAATTGTGAACTTTTATAAATATCTTGTTAATCGTCGATAATTAATATAAAATAATGTGAAATAATTCTCATCTCACCAATGATTTTTTAACGTTGTGTCTGATTAAGTAAATTTTTTTGGAATTATTTTTATCGTGCGTTAAAAGTCACAAATCTCAAGTTTATAAAGTAAAATTTATATTTTATTATTAGAGCGCGTTTTGATTGATTTTATGCGCTTTTAACCTAATTTTAATTAACTATTAAAACAAGGATTTCATTGTTAGTAATGCGTTAGTGGCAAAATCTATTATTCTCAGAACTTTATTTCGTTGTTGCAGAATGTTTCAGAAGCAGATAGCTAAATGAAGTTAACATAAATAGAGATTAGAGAAAATAAGGGAAACACTTCGTATAAAATGCGTATCGTGTTGTTCACCTTGAACTTGCTCGCATTACGTCCAGTGTTGAATCCAAAGACTATTTTGTGCAGAATGGCCTCACTAAAAGAGCTTTAGAAGGCATTATACGAAGAATGGCATAATATCCTATTAAATGTCATTCAAGGTTAGCATGAATCTATTCCGAGAATAATTCAAACTATATCGAAGGCCAACGTTCTACACGTTATTAATAAAATTCTAAATATTCTAAACAAAGTGTTCCCATTATTTTGTCCAACTTCTGCAATATTTAACAAAATTTGCTAGCATGTTCTCCGTCTTTATAAAGGAATTTCACGATACACGAAACGAAATGAAAGAAATCTGTATCTGACAAACAAGCGAGCAAACAAATAAAATTAAATTGTATTCTCGTGACATAGATACAAAGCATCCTAGTCACACTTAGACACAAGTGTCCAGTAAGCATAATTTTATGCACCACTTTTTTGAAGACACCGTGCGCACTCGTTAGCTTTAATTCTCACAAAAGACATGCAATTATAAATTTACGAGCGGAGAATCATTCTTTTCGACGACTTTCTGCGCCACGGCGACGTTTATAGCTGATTCAAAGAGTGGTTGATAACGCGCTTGTTGCGTCGTGGCACAGATTTCGTGCCAGATCCCGTCATGCCTCTTTATTTCGACGTTTCCGCCGACCAAATTGAATTCACGCCATTGAACCCGCGCGTAAACAAGTAAATAAGTCTACCGCAAATCGACCGCTGTGGCAAAGCTAATCTTTGCCGAAATTTCATCTGACCGCTTCATTGACGAGTTGCTCGCCAAACGGACCGCACGATTTTCACTCCGCTTCCGTTGACATTTTGCGAACAAGGGCGCGAAATCGGCTCGTCAAATTTGTTTACCACCTGTTTGCGTCGGTCTCTGAAATGCAATGTAAAGATCGTTTTATTTCGCATTCGATGACGCGTGTTGTTCTTCTGTAATTTCATATTTTCCCAATGTAGATAATTTGAAAACAACATACGTGTGTTTTCTTTCATTTGTGTAACATTGCTTGGTTCAAGCGACGATTATTCATAATTCAGGATGGAGTTAAAGCGTTTAAATTTTGAAATTGAAACGTTGGAACGCTCCGACGCGAATCGCGTTTCAGATTAATTTGAGTATTTTTCATTTTCTAGTTGCTTGACTGCGTCCATTCCTGCCGATCGCACGCGTTACGTGTTATCGATCCGTATTTCTTTTATGTTCAATTTCTTTTTTCTTTTTTTTTTAATTTCTGTCAATATAACACATATGTATCTACGTGAAGTAGCTATTCAAATGGGACAGGACGATATTTTTAATTAATAACCGTGAAAAAGATTTTCAATCGCAACTGGGAAAAGACTTCGCGATACTCCCCCTATCGTATTACGAAAGTAAGAAGAATCCTCTCTGTACGATTTCTCTCGAGTAAGGAGAGAACGCAGAACGAACGTCGGAAGGAGAAAAATCAATTGAGCGATGACGCCAATAAAAGGGGGGAATTTTTCATTCGTCGATATCGAATCCAGCGTGCTTCACCGTCTTTCTATGCCACACTCGAAAGATAACGTTATATCAAAGTTCGCGGTCGAAAACAGAACGATCGATAAACACACGCCGAAAAGGTGGAACGCCGCAAATTTTCAATCCAATTAAATTTTTCCCCCTCGGTTCTTATATCGATTCGATTCAACACGACCGATAGCCCGTAATTTCTGACAGAGCGAGGAATGAAAGAGCTTTCGCTCGTTCGCCCGGCGAACGAAAATGTATATTTTGCTTGTCGGGATTATCGTCGAATGCCGCGAGATAGTTTTTCATAGACGATCGAAATGCAACGTCGGTCTTGTTCAACTTTCAAAGGAAACAATGTTTTTTTCTTCGACGTTTGTCACGTTTCGCGCCGAAGAATTTGAATTGCTTTGCTCCAGATAACACAGTATCGCGTCGCAACGTTCGCTACTTTGCGAATTGCAACGCTCTTTTCTTTTTTTCTTTTTTTCTTCTTCTGGCGAAAATCGATCTGTTTTGAACTTAATCTGGTCTGTCAATCGATGACTGATATTTATTATTTAGCCTGCGCTGCGATTTGTATAATGCGGTTGCGACGAACAGTTGGCTCGTGTGCATTTTTTTTATAGTAACTGTCTTCTTTTACGAAAAATTTCTTTTCTATTCGATTCGATGCGAATAAAAATTCGTACGAGATTTTTCGATCATCATTTTAGTGAGTATGCACGCATTAACCTATTGACTGCCAACTACGGGATATCGTAGTTTGCGCTACAAGTTTAGATTGATTACAATTGGTATAAAAGAAAATGTCTTTGTTTATTACAATTTTTATTGAAAAAAGAACACTACATGAATCTTATTCAGTGGCTACGAGTTATCTCGTAGTGTTCATTTTTTTTCAATAAAAATTACTGTAAATGCCATTTCAATACTAAATCTGTAACTTACCATTATTATATTTTGGAAAATTTCGTGTTTGTTTAAAATAAAATTTTGGCTCCCAGGGAAAGACGCTCTAAATTTGCCTGGCAGTCAATTAGGGTTAAGAGCTTATTATACACTATGGTCAAAAATGATCAATTCATAATTTTAGGCAGAACAGTGCATTTTCTTAAATGATTTTTCGTCAAACATGTAAAAGTCGCGTCAGATGCAAAGAAAGCATCAAAAGCGTTTTATATATATGATTTGTACTTATCAGTCACCAGTTTCAAGGATTCAAATTTGTGTTTCCATAGCACTGCGATCTGTTCTTTCTTTCAAATCCGAAACCATAATTCCTATCACGATTGTAACTCGATATTATAACTCAAACGGTTAAATCGAATGACTTTCAACGCGACAATTTACGTTTTGTACGATCACGATAGCTTGTCCATCAATTTTCTTTTCCTTTTTTAATTTTCAATTTGATTGAATTTTTGTAATTGATTGTTGATCAATTTCATCATGCTTTATTAATATATTAATAAATATTATTACTAAAAATTTACACGGAGAATTATCGATATCAACATTCTTTTTCATTTAATCTATCAAGATTTCTCTCATATTTATTATATTCCGCCAGCACGAATTTTTACTAATTACCTTTTCTAATAATTATCGATCAATTCCATCACGGTCTAACATATTAATAAATATTATTATTCCAAATTTACGGAGTTTTCAGTGTCAACAAAATGTAAAATCAATTTCTGATATAGTAATCATTTCAAGATTAATAATATTTATCATATTCATACATTTTTCTCGACCTTCTCCCTTACCCTTTCATTTCTTTCATTTACAATCCGCCTTTATCTTTACGATTTGCGATCAAGATTTCCTTCGTATTTATTTATCGCATTGAATCCCGCCAGCGTTGTGTGAAATTATTTAAATAACTCCCCGGTAGGAAGTTTCCCCCCCGTTAGGGAAAGAAAATCGAGAGAAGCAGGGGAAATTGCTTCCGTGTTTTGTAAGTTTAAACAAGTTCGATTTCGGTGTTTGCGGGGCCTCGGCGAGCGAGTCGAGCCGTACGAGTCGTCGTCGGTGTCGCACAGGCGACACAATGCTTCCCATAGAATTACTCGGAACGAGAAGGCCAAGGCGTTTCCTCTCGCGAACGCGCCGCGCCGCGCCGCGCCGGCCTCTGTTCCCTTTTGGTCTGTATAGCCGAGCGTAGCCGCAAACGCGCTGCGCTCTAAAAACTTGCCGATGAGAAATTCAGCGAAACACGCAGGGTTTCCCTTTTAGAAGCGCGCGCGTCCCGTGCGTGCACGCCGACGTCGAACAGCGCAAGATAGGTGTTCGTTTCTTTCGTTCTACTCCGGTACCGGTTTGACTGGGTTTGACGAGATGCGACGATCCCTCGAACTTAATTGACCCTGGCTTTTCATTTACAACGCACGGATGCCTCGATGCTGTTCAACGTCTCGCGCTTATCGAGCATCGTTTTACAGCGATTCTTAGCATAACAGACCATTGTTCTTGCCACGGGTGAATTTCCTGCTCGGTAACGCGGAATATTGGACGACCGGCACCTGATCGCTGCGATTACGAACGATTGATCAAACGCGTCAGATGTTGCTGTGAAAATAACGCGCTACACTTTCACTTGTATTCTGCTCGTAACTTTTGATATTCTTTTTTTCTTTTTTTTTTTTCTTTCGGAAGAGTCTAAACATTTCTGTCGTTGATTCGCGTTAATTTGAAGATTCGCAGTCGAGAAGCGATTGGCGTGCGCTGTTAATTGAACTCAACGCGTCGCTTGATCGATTGTTCTGTGTTATTATTTCATTTCAGCTGTTTCTGAGATTCTTTCGTGACGCATCTCGTGACATTATTTCCAGACTTTCGCAAATAAGTTTATTAGCTATGGTCGTTTGCAAAATTGCTCATGTATCCAATATATATTTTAAATTATTATACGTTATATCGTACCAATTGTAACAATTTTATGAAAGAACCTTCAAAAAACAGCTGAAATTTTGACTCGCAATTAATAGGTATATAATCTGCTAATTGTATCTTCATAAACGATGTTTGAAATCATTATTGGCTGGTGTCGTAAATCAGTGCGGTTACTCTTCAAAACATTTTTTTCATAGTTTTCATATGTGAAATAAATCTCTGACATTTGCTCATAATTATCTTCGAGACATTTCTGTGCTTTCTCCGACGTATCCGATTTTGCGATATAGCAGTTTCATAGTTAATTGGCTTAAAATCACTCAAAAAAAAGTACACGAGATAGGAGGAGCAGATTTTCCTTATTTTTCATTTAGGAATCGTTCATTTTTTAAATATAGCAAATAACAATATTTGTTTATTATAATTATTATAATTATTTATTATGCGTCCGTTGTAAAATATTCATTAAAATATTCATTTTTCCGCAGAAAAATATACGCGGAAAAATTGCAAAACTGTCACCGTCACCGTCACCGCAACTTTCACTGATTCTCGATTTCACGCATGAATTTTTTCCCCTGGAATCGGCGGAAACCTGCTGAAAATAACGCGGGCGATTGTAATTAATGCGCGGATACGCGGTAAGCCGGATACACACAGCAGCAGAGGAGGGGAGGGGGAGGGGGAGGGGAATTTATTCGACCGGTTTTTACCGAACACGTATTTAACCAGTCGTTCCTCTGGATTGCCGATAATAGGTGGATCGCGCAGATACGCTCTAATTATTATTATTATCCGGCTCGGCTAAAGCGAAATTACAATTATTTCGTAAATTATAAGTTAGCGATACGCGGCGTGCCCGCGCCGGGCAAGCGAGATAGAATATAAAATTTCACGGGATAAAATGAGCCGGGAGATCGTGTAATTAACGTTTGGCTAGTTACCGCGGTTAATGTCACTCCTAATGAGATACAATTTATAATGTAATGACGCGCGAGCTTGAAAATCAGAGGCGACGAATTTCTGCCGGCGAACGCGCGGAATTCCTCCGCGTTTCGCCTCTCGCGGAGAACGGTCTGCGCCCTCTGACAAGCTGTATCTAGGTTAATTAATTCTCGCGTATGTCGCGTAATTCACGATGCGTGCGTACAACTGTAAGCGACGCGACCCTTTTCGCCGGATTGCCACCGCGAGGCGAAAGTTCGGTGGCGAAGTTCAACTTTTCGACCTTTTTGCGCGAATCAACACGAGTTGGCCCCGCAAGTTGCCCGCGAGGATCGATGAAATCTTGTATTTTTTTTTTCCTCTTTTCGTCAGATCCCTTTTGCACGAATGCGAACGAAACGATCGTTGTGGGATTTATAAGATCACGAACAGTTTGATTCAATTACTTTCATCTTCTTCTTGACGTTCGAAATACATTTGCTCGCGTATATTTTTCTGAAATTTTTCTGAAATTTTTGCGCGCGATACGAAATTTAATGTATTTGTCTCGTAATTTTCAAAGGTGTATCGACGAAACTAGACCGGCACGACCGATGTGTTCGTACAAGTTGTGAATTTGCAGTGTACAGGGCTATTTTTTGCCAGATTAATATTCTACGTAATAAATTGGCAAAGTTCAACCATTCGACGTTTGTGCAAACTAACAAGTTAATCCACGCGCGATGAAATATTTTCTTCTCCTTCAGATGCTTTTGCACGAGTGCGAACGAAACGATCGTGTGATGCAGCACGTAATATTGATGTGAGATTTATAAAATCGCAAACAGTTAGATTAGATTGTTTTCTAGTTGAAAACGCTTTCCATTCTTCTTAATGTTTAAAACACCATGCGGGTATATTTTTATTTAATTTTTCTCAAATTGTTGCAATTATGTGCTTGTGATATGAAATTTAATTGGACCTCATTGTAATTGTCTCGTAATTTTAGATGTAGTATCAACGAAACTAGACCGGTACGATCGATATGTTCATACAAGTTGTAAATTGTGAATTCGCAGTGAACGGGGCTATTTTTACCAGAAACTCGACGATTAATATTCTACGATTAATAAACAACTGTTCGAGTCACATGTCGTGCACGGACGTAGAAAATTTGCATTTCTGCATATCGTACGAAACGGTCCGATCTAGTTTCTACATTCTACACTCTCAATAATGATCGATGTGTCATAAACCCTTGACATGGCGCACGATTTCCTGTTATGGCTGTTTCCCCTTGGGCCTAATCACTCCGTTCGCTAACCTCCCAGTTACCAATACGAATGACAAAGGGATACGGCAAAGATGTACGAAAGGAGAGTATCGTAGTATCGAGAAAAATCCAAATTTTCATAATTTGGATTAATCACGTTTTTTCTAGTGCTGGCCAACTTTCGTTACAACTTTATTTATTGAAATCAAGAGAAATAGTTGTACTTCACTTTCAGAATTAATTTATTGTTGCAATTGTAAAAGTAATAATAGCATTAAAATATATAATAATTTTACGAGAAACGTCTCAAGAGTGGCTTACACTATAAAAAAAAAATTCTCAATTCTTCATATGTACAGTTGCAAGAATATCAATCAGACAAGTAACTGTTACGCGCGAGATTTGAATTTTGATAGATTAACTCGATTCCCAAATACAGAGGAAGAGACGTTGAGTGATCAACTGCATTTAGGTATAATTCCGTAAAACGTTTGTTAAAAGTGGTTCAAGCTTTTGTAATTTCGAAACATGTCGGTATGAACTTGATTTGCAAGAGTAGAAGAGGAGACATAATAATCGATTGCTTTTAGGCTTCGTGAACCAATGTGTATTGAGAATAATTTAGATTTTGTAATGTTGAAATATTGAAATGATTCTTGATGTAATACAGTTAGATGAACAATTGCCACGCGCGAGATTTGAACGCTATACTAACTCGACTCGCAAGAATAGGAGAGACATAATAATCAATAGTATTTAGCTACGGTTTCGTGAACCAACGTATTGTGCGTTGGGAAATAGTTTAGATTTTTGCAATTTGCGAATTTCAATTTCATTGAAACGTACATAAGTTCGTTAAGGAAACACTGATCGTAACTAACTGCTTGGTTTAACACTGCACTTATGATCATTAATCGTATTATTCACGCAATGCAGAATCGTCTTATTTAAACGCGTGCCGTGTTAAAATTTATGGCTAATAATCAAATGAAATTGATCCGCGTTCTTGTTAGCAGTTAATTATCAAAATTAATTTATATATTCTTGACTCGAGTCGTAAATTACTTTATACGTTCTCAATGATAAAAAGTATTTTCCATTTAGCAACTAAATATGTTCTCTATTTATACGAGAAAGTTTGAAGAAGCAAAATTTCAAGAATCTCGGACGACGATGAAAGAAAAATAAAGAGAAAAAGAAAAATAGAATTGTTTGATTGTATTCTATTTTTATTCTTTAGAATTGTGCAAGGAAAATTAATTTATAAAAAGAATGAGTTTGAGATGCAAAGTTGATGTTTTCTTAATAGCGCGTTATTAACGAAGAAATAACAAATCAACGAGTAACTTGAGGATTTTTTATTTTACGCGTCAATGCGTATCTCGTATAGAAACATATTCGAAAATTAATTTAAGAAGACGTGTCGATACTGTTGGAATAATGTCGAGTATTGTTCTACAAAATGATAGGGAGTACGAAACAAATTTAACGATAACGTTTCACGCGCGCTTTTACCGAGAAAGTTTACCGAAAATAAAACGTCGAAAATATCGAGTGAAATTTTTTTTTACCGGTGGACAAATCGTTTCACCGTGTTAGATTTGAATTTCGCGTTAGTCACAAAACGTGCCGGCACAGTTCAGACATTTTAATCTAAAATATGTACGTATGTCCTTTATACGTACGTATATATGTTAATCTAGAACTTCTGTTATTCGGATACGTTTTACATACTTAATACGTCTTTATTTCGAGTAGAATAACAAGTATGTACGATTCGTGCATACAAAGAGGTAGCGCGAATTACTTAGTTATATACACGTACGTCAATCGAGCGTTCGTTTAATTGAAATAGGGTTTAATAAAATATTCTTATGTGCTTAGGAAACCCAAGACTTTTTATAACACCGCTCGATCACAATTTTTAACTTCAGATTTACTATTATTTACGTGAATCAATTTCTATTTGCACAGGCCACATGTTGAGGTCGAATCGTGTAGAGAAATCTTCGCGAGATCTACGCGATTGTTCGAAAGATCTTTATTTATAAGCAAAATTTCTAAAATTGGAACGATTGCTTCTGTCACGTTGACAAATTGTGGAAAGCTTCTCGCGATTCGGAATGTTTTCGATCGTTCGTGGATGGGAAAACACGAGCCGGGTTATCACGTATTTCTACGTATTTTCAACTCGGATTTGAACGACGATAATATAAAGCTTCGGTTAAAACAACGATACCACTTGGACGCGAGACTTTTTCGATGCTCCATTGACAACAATTTTTCGTTTCATTTTATCTAAACTTTTGTTTCAACCTTTTTGTTCAATGAATTATCACACGCTCTGCAACGTACGAATATTATTAACTAAATGCATCGTATGACGCAATTGAACCGCGCCGGTTATTTCCTCCGGGGGATCATAAATCTCGAATTATCCAACTGGTACGCGATTTTTTCACGGCTAGTTGCTTATCGAATTAATTGAATAACCAACTGGTTCCAGCGTAGGCAGGGTGTAGATTGATAGCGTACACATTTGAGTACCTGAATATAACTGCAAGCTCTGTTATACCCGATAATGGACAAGTTTGTAGGTCTGTAACAACTGACTTTGATCGATCGTTGTTGCAGATCGATTCGAAAGTTTTAAAATAAATTTTGAACGACTTCCAAATACGAATTTCAAGTGCGGGCGAATTCTTCCAATGTGTGAACGTTTGCCTTATTTTTGACGATTTTTTGCTTGTACGTAAGATACGTAAGATGACTGAACGAGATAAATCAACTCGATTTTTGCAAATTTTTCCATTTCGTTGTTCAGAAACACAATTATCGTTCGATTTATCAAAAAAAAAAAAAAAAAAATAGTACAATGTATATCGACGAGTTGGTTTGTCAAAGGAAGATCGTGTAAATAGTTATAAATTCTGACGCGAATTTTAAAGTTCTCACCTTTTTTTTTCTACTTTTTTAATTTACGGAGCTGATCGATATCGCTAGGTTAAAATATCATTTACAATTTTTACGAACGTATCGCGTGTGAAATTAAAAATAGCACGTTCATGTTATCTTTCTTTTCAAGCATAAGTTACATCTTTTATCTTTGTAAAAAGTATCTAACGCGTCTCCGTAAAAAGAATGGAAAACATTTCACCAACGACGAGAAGTCTTTGTCAAAGTAAATAGCTAAACCGATTAACTCCGTTCTTGTAAATTTTTCAATTTCATTGTTCAGAAACGCAATTACCGTATCAATTTGTCAGAGAAGTATATAACGCACGTCGGCGGATTTATTTGTCAAAGGATGATTTTATAATTATTATATTATACATTATTATCGTGTAATTACAAAGCAATTATAGATTATTATATTATACATTATTATCGTGTAATTACAAAATTCTAACGCGAGGAAGCGTCGGTGTTTCTCTCATTTTTTTTCCACGTTTTAATTCACGGAGTCGATCGACACGGCTCGATTGAACTATCGCATTTGCAATTATTACGAATTTACGAATTCGCGTGAAATCAAAGAATCTTATCTCCTACAAAAGAAGACGCGTCTCCGTAAAAAGGATAGAAAACGTATCACCAACGACGAGAAGTCTTTGTCAAAGTAAATAGCTAAACCGATTAACTCCGTTCTTGTAAATTTTTCAATTTCATTGTTCAGAAACGCAATTACCGTATCAATTTGTCAGAGAAGTATATAACGCACGTCGGCGGATTTATTTGTCAAAGGATGATTTTATAATTATTATATCATACATTATTATCGTGTAATTACAAAATTCTAACGCGAGGAAGCGTCGGTGTTTCTCTCATTTTTTTTCCACGTTTTCATTCACGGAGTCGATCGACATGACTCGATTGAACTATCGCATTTGCAATTATTACGAATTTACGAATTCGCGTAAAATCAAAGAATCTTATCTCCTATAAAAGAAGACGCGTCCCCGTAAAAAGGATGGAAAACGTATCACCAACGACGAGACGTTTCTATCAAAGCAAATAGCGCTGTTTATCGATAGCGGGGTATCTAGAGTATCTAGAGTAAAGAAGAGTAAATCGGTTCGGGCGCAGACGTTCTCAAAGCGGCAGTGGATTTTCTGTTTTCAGCGTGGTTGCGAATCCCGGCTGATTCAGCATGGAACTCGCTGGAGGACGTCGCGCGGAACCGTAGAAACACATCTAATTTAGCTGTGAATAGCTAAAGCATGCTCAACTGTGCACAACCAGGCGAACGAACGGCCAATTATACCGCGTCTAACAATAAGTCCGAGAGTTAAACGCGAAATCTATTGTGTCACGGATCCGTGGACAAGTTAGGCGACAACTCTTCGTTGACTCGACGTCGAGCCACGTCTTTCATGATTTCAGGACGATCGTTAACGATCGTAACGTTTACGTAGTAAGCTTCGAGTATCGATCTATCGGTCGATTGGATTCTCACTGGTTGTTTCCCGTTGGTCGTTGAAACGAAGATTTTATGTATTGTATGGTACTGGCTTTTACTCGATTTTTGTTTAACACATTCATTAACACTTTTATTAGCACTTTGGACCCTTCGATCACAACTCTGTCGTGTCTTTTTATTCTTCGAAGCTTTAAGAAAAATGCTATTTTTTTGCAAAATCTCGATTTCCGTTACACGCGCGATGAAGTATTTTATTTTTAATTCAAAGGAATCTTTCGCAGGCGTTGATGATAGGGAAGTACCTCTCGATGAATTTTTCGACGCTGTTTTTACAAATTTTGTTGAATAGTCTGTGCTCGCAATGTGCGGAGATTCGAAATTGAAATTTGAATATCATTAAACTAATTGGAAGTTTTTGCAATTTATTATTCGTTTGAAACAAATATCGTGCCTTGGTCACCGGTACTTCTAGTATCAATGTTGACTGTTTGTTAATTCGAAGTAGGTTGATGGGATTGACATAACGATCGATGAACAAAGATTGATCCTGAGATTGACATTTACTGAGATTATCAACTCTGATTTCCACGTAAATTATTACATCTGGATGGATAGTCTCGGTCACTTATATTTGATCGTAGCTCGTCTTAAGCTTTTCATTTGTAAATTAAACTGAACTTTCATAAATCGTTTACACACGTCGTTTTACTGCATACGACACACAGTAATAAACTATCGAGACTTCGTTTCCTGAATTTTTCTACATTTCTCCAACTTCTGCACGTTTCTTACTTTTTTCTTTTCTTTTATAAACTTCCTCTCTGTAATCGATCATTCATCCTGATTTCTCTTATTTCTCTGTTCCCTATTGAAT
This sequence comes from Tetragonula carbonaria, assembly GCA_032399595.1. Classification (NCBI taxonomy): domain Eukaryota; kingdom Metazoa; phylum Arthropoda; class Insecta; order Hymenoptera; family Apidae; genus Tetragonula; species Tetragonula carbonaria. The sequence continues at coordinate 5,923,052 of JAUCRC010000008.1, forward strand.
CCATAAAACATTTGGCCATCGTATGCGAGAGAATCGAAGCAATATTTAAACATTGTATATACACTCGAATAAATTTTATACGAACGTTGTTGATCGTAAAAAAATACATTGACTCGAACAATAATCTGTCACGTTATCAAGTTGTTGCAAAAATGCGAGTTACTGTCTGATTGTTGATAGTGGCAAATCGCAACGATCGCACGATACACATGCTGCGAGTATTAATCCGAACAGTCGATTATTTAGGTGGCAAACAGTTGACAGAGGAAAAGAAAATAATCGTAAGTTGTGATGTGACGATAATCACGAATTACCAGGTGATAGAATTGAAAAGGGAAAATAATTAAAAATATTTAAACTATTTTATCGTTTTATTGTTTCTTTTTTTAATTAGAGATGCAAGTCGAACACGATAAAAGTATTTTAAGGGAAGAGCTGAATTTAACTTGATAAAAGAAAAATTTTATACTTTACACTGCAAATATATTTTATACTACAATTCAGGATGTAAAATGAATGAATATTTTCTTTGTTAACGATACAAGTCAAATATGATAAAAATGTCTTAAAGAGAGAAAGAGTTAATTTGGATACCTGAATTAATCTTAATAAAAGAAATTTTATAAAAAATAATTTAATAAAATTTAATAAAAAAGTTTAATAAAAGAAGATTGTATGACCGCTATGTATCGCTACGTTGAAACTATTCCTATGAAACTGTCTCTACAAAGTTACATTGTCTCGAATCCTCCATGATAAATTTTTCTTCCTGTTCTGCTATCACCTTATACTATAAGTCCATCAATATGGATCGTGAAATGAATGATATTTTCTTTGTTAACGATACAAGTCAAACGCGATAAAAACGTTTTTAGGGGAACAGCTGATTTGAATTCACCTTAACGAAACTTAATAATATTATATATTGCAAAATATATCGAAGCTTCATTTTACCATTCCTCGCACGTTGCACTTCCACGAAGCCCGGTGGAATTCTTATTGTCGCCTATCTTGCCCAGAAGTAACGAAACTATAACCATCGCTGTTTTACAAATAGCGATAATACATCACACGGTTAGATTACATTTTCGTTTTTCTGGATTCTACGCACGTTCGTCGCCAGTTACTACCGCTATGTATCGCTACGTTGAAACTATTCCTATGAAACTGTCTCTACAAAGTTACATTGTCTCGAATCCTCCATGATAAATTTTTCTTCCTGTTCTGCTATCACGCATGTCACGGGGGCTCGTGTAATATACCATAACGTAATTGACGCTCGAACAAACGTCAATTTTCTTGTGTCATTCAAACACTCGTGGTGAAAAGCACGTGCTTTGAATTGATGTGTATATCTAGTGAAAGTTATCACACGATATCAATACACGAAATTAATGAAACTTTGAATTTGAATTCTCGAATGATGATAGTAATATATTGATAAACTTTGAATAATAGTAATCAATAGTAATAAACATTGAATTTGAATTTTCGAACGATGATAGTAATAATCGGTATTAAATCTTTGAATAATAATAATCAATAAATATCTTATGTAATTTCTTTGTATAATACATTTTCAGAATGGTATTAAATTAATCAATATAATCGTAATAATCGTTTCTCATTACGTACATAGTCGTGACTTATATTATACATATTATTTTCCATTTTATATTAACCGACGAATTTAGAAAGAAAACTATCCTCAATAGCCAACATTATACGTCGTTATTTTGTGTAAGTTAACGATCGTGCATATAACGCATTCATTTTTTATTTGATGTTCAAACCAAATATTCTACAATGCTTTTGATATTTTCTTTTACAATTATTTATCACTCATAAAATGACTTTTTCGTTTGGAATCCATTGACGCGCACGCTGCATTATCGGTAATGAATGTGTTGTAATAATGCATAAATGTTCGAACATTTTCCTATTGTTTTGTGAAATTTGCTGAATAATGAAAAGAAATTTCATCGTGTTGTCCCGACTGTGTTTTGATGTTTTCTCTCGTTGTTGTCTCTTGTATGTTCCCTCATTGTAAGATATTTGTCCCTCACTCTGTTAAACTTTATTATTCGTCCACGCGTTGTGTAATTAGGGATGAGATTAAAATCCGAGTCGAGCTCGATATCAGGGTTTTCGTTTCATGGATTTCAAATGCTGTATACTCGAAACTAAAAATGTTTCGACGAGCGCAGTCGCATTCACTTCATAGTATAGTGGTTAAAATATGAAACGGATAAAGTATAAAACGAAAGTATAATCCTAAAACAAGCGCAGCTTACAGTTTAAAACGAGGTTTGTTCCACATCCATACAATGGACATCCTGTTTTTCTATATTTTGAAATGTTGGGTTCGCGTATAGACGAACACAAAATAGGGTATACAACCCTTCGTTAACTCTTAACTCTTTGAGTATTTATTTCGTACTAGAGTATTGTACAAATTATCTTACAATCAATCAAAATAATTGACTTACTTATTGTTAGTAGAGGTTCAAAGAGAATATAGCATATTGCAATATATTTAACACTAGAACTAGCAAAGTGGTCAAAATGACCAATTTATAATTTTCGTTAGATATTTTAAGAATTAAATAATTTTTCGTAAAATATACAAATAAAAGCCTATAATACTCCATTTTATTATAAAGTTTCTCTATTTTTTCTTTTTACTTCAATGTCTCCGATGGAAATTTTATGTTCATCGGTAGTTCTAGCGTTAAAAAGCGTTCTAGCGTTAAAAAACATACAAATATATGTTTAAAAATATATCATACGATCTTCATTCGGTATTAAACTCTCAGATTTTCGGCAGATTTTAATCACCAAAAATCGTTCCTCCGTAATATTTCCTAGAATTCGAACTAAACACAGAGGTATATAAATCGAGTTTGTAGGATAAAGATAATTCATTCAGTAATTCATTCTGTGAATTTACACATTCGTAAATAACAAAAAAAAAAACACATCCAATTATCTTGTTCCTAAAAATGTCATATTTCAATCAATTCTTTTCTACCAATTTTAACACTACCGGCGATTGAAACGTAAAATTTCCGTCAGAGATGTAAAAAAAAAAGAAAACTTTACAATACGACAAAGTAACAAGCTTTTATTCATTTTACGAAAAACCATTTAAATCTCTAAAGATACGTCTGTAAAATACCCAACAAAAATCACAGATTGGTCATTTCGACCATTTTGTAGTTCTAGTTGTTATAAATAGATAAACAATCAAATACACAATAAATTTTTCATCAATCGGTGTTTTAAATCGTTATATTCTTTCGTCAATGAAGTCACGTTCAATTGAACGAATAATTCTCGAAGCAGATCTCTGGCAATGCTGTATTTTCTAATTTCAATTCCTACCACCAGTAGCGCTGTGTTGTCTGAATCGGTACAGCAGGATGCGACACGAAAATGATAAGGGGTACCTCCTAGTACCCCGAAGTCGTAGAACAAAAAAAAAAAAAAAAAAAAAAAAAAGAAAAAAATACACTGGATGCTTGGTTTATTCATGCATCTCGTCCATATTGTGGCATTGTCCTCTTCTTTGTTAATCGTCGGGTAAAGTCCCTCGGATTCGAGTGTACTTGGAAGACACTTATAAAGGATTCGAATTCAACGACCGCTAGCAACGAGGTGCTCGATCCCATCTCTGGTCGTAATCGCCGACAGTGTCCGGGGGTGGAGGGGGGGGGAGAGGGACCGTTCTTGATCTTCCAGCCCCGTCTGAGCAGGAACGTCACGTTCAGAAGGTTTCCTTTGCTTGAAAAGCGGCGGCAGTGGCAACCGGTCGACAAAGGATAACGGAACAGGCTGGGAACAATCGAGGCTCTTCCGAACCGTTTGCCAACGCTCGAACGGCACGCGTGTCGCCTCGAGTGCAACTGTGACCCGACTTCTTGGACCATCGGCTGTCGCGCGTATATACATACGTATGTCGTACGTATGTAGGTCGACCCGGAGCCGCGTGTTTGCGTGTGCAAATACGTTTCGCGCATGGAAGTCAATTTTCCAGAAACCGCACATTGCGACGCGACCGACACACGCACACACGCACACACGCATACACACCGATACAGGCCGATACAAAGCGCAACAATGCATCGAAGGGCAGGCCGAGGAATGCGTTGCCCGCTCATTTCGCGGTGAGGTCGCGGCTTCGACGCGCGCGAAGAAAGCTCTATCAATAGGCGGAGAATGGCGAGAGAGTAGCGAAGGCTATTCTCTCGGTGTGTTGTTCTCTCGTCATATGGAATTCGTATTGTGATGACGAAATTCTTTATCGTTTATGAAATTGAAAAGGCTTTTAGATACTAGTGCTTTGTTTGTAGGATAGAATTTTATTGACCACGCGAAGGCGCTGTCAAGTATGTCTCATTTATTTCTGTTTGTAAAGGTGATTTCATCGTTACCACACTCTGGTTAAGATGTAATATATATACGTAGTCCTTAACTTTTGTATTTAAAATGTTAAATACAATCCTTTGAAACACTGATTCGATACTAAATGCCATTGATAAAAATTTCAGAAAGAGTAATCTCGTAAAGTGAAACTTGAGACGTTTTGTTAACATTTCAAACCAACGTATCGAGTAATTTCTCAGTTGTGACAATTTTTCTAGAGTCCAATTGCAAAACAAAGTGTAAGAATTATCGCCGTTTACGGTCGAGCAAGACCAGTAATTGGCAGACGCGGCGCAAAACGTGCTAATGGGCTGAGAAATTATTGTTTCGTGTGTACGTTGCTCGAATTGCCATCGAAAGGATAGATAGATTTTGTTTGTTTCTCGTTCAGTGATTCAGCGAAGGTTTAAAGATATTTAATTTATTTTAGATTATTCGTAAACACAATAGTACACAGTTAGATGTGTTTTACATTCACTGAAAAAATTCGCAGTTTACCTTCTCGAAATTTCTCGATTTCGAAGCAGAGCTTTGAACTTGATGGAGGAAAATCCTAAATGGCAAGGATCTTTCTCTGCTTCTTCGACATCATCCTCCGTTGCATCCTGGTTGTATCAAGACAGTTGTATTATCAGTGTTGCGAGTGAATTTCAGTCGTCCTCTTTTATCAAAACTCTATTGTCAAAATCGCGTGATTCGGGCCGCGACACGCGCGTGCATCGCGTGAATCGAAACGCATGTACGGAATTACTGTTATAAGTGGTGCCGGTCGTAAACATTCGCGTAGCTCGCGATGCAATTTATCGGGACAGTGCAACGTAGCGAAATCGCTAATCGGCCTGGCTCCTGACCGTATGAATTTTCAAATAACAATGCCCCGGTAATATGCCGGCCGCGGATACGCGCGAATCCCCGCGATTGTAACGCGAGCGCATTATGCCTACCCACGACCGTAAACAGGCGACCAATAGGTAAAATTATAGTATTCGAAAACGCACGACCTGGCTCGTTTCTGCGGGAGAAGAGAGAAAAAAAGGAAGAACTGACGGATCGACGTTTTATAATTTCGCGAAATTACCGAAACTATTTATAAACGTACATCTGAAAAGGTTCTGGAGGAGGGAAGTAGTCTTTGTTCTCTTCGACAGCGACGATTTACCAAGTTCTTCTAAGAACTTTTTCTCGTTCGCGGCTTTTGCAAAGTTGCTTTCAAAGTTTGAGTTTCACCTTCTTAATTAATCGTTCAGTTTAATGTGACGGCTCGTTCGTGGCGTCTCGCGGTGTTCGGGGCGGTGGAGAGGTGGCTGACATTATTGTCGGATATAATCTGTCAGATTGTTCGAACTATTAATACTGGCGGTGGCGGCCGCTAAATTACGGATCTTAACGAAGACGCTTCTTCTGACGTGATAACTCTCGCCGTTTATTGACATAAACATAAGGGATTACTTTGGAGTGAATCGCGCGCTGTTAATGGACCGCTGTTCCATCGGTATCCCGAAGGATCGAGTGTTTAGTTTGGGACCTAGCAGTTAAACAACAAAATCATTAACGTTCGTAAACTAAGTCTATTGAAATGGTCAATTTGATTACCGACTCGTGCAAGTATCGTCGACTAAATTGACAGCAGCTGGATCGTGTTTGTGATCGCACGGATAGTTTCTAAAACGATTTGTCCGCGTTAATTGGAATTTCTTTCTGTCTTGATACATTAGCGAAAGTATTCAAAGCTTTGAATCCAGCTTCTTTTTCTTTTTCAATTGCAACTGTCTTTTAATCGTTGAAAAAATCTTCGTATCGTTAAATAAACGAAAAAAAAAACTTCGCAACTACCGAAATACTTTCTGGAGTAATTAATACGCCAATTCTGTTCCGAATATTGAGCGTAACAATCAACAGTTTTTCGTTTCGCGGGATGTTATTGATGAAACGTGTAACTCGATCCAACACGATCGTTGGTGTAAATCGAGCGTGCGTTTTAATCAAACGGAAAATATTGCGAAATTAATGAAAACAAAAACAAGGAAAGACAATAGCCGTTGAAATTACATGGTCCGATGTTCGGTACCATTTAAAAAGTAATTCAGAATAATTTGTTGGAAACAAATTGCGTTTCTTTTTTTCTTTTTTTTCAAAATGGACCTCGAATTCACGTTGCACCGACGTGAACGAGAAGAAGAAGAAAATTCATTTGTTTCGAAATGTCGTGAATTACACGTTGTCCAAAGTACGGTACATTCTACGTTTTAGTGGCTACGGAAATTTCTCTAGAAGGGAAAAAAGAAGTTACAACAAACCTGGTGACTTCTAATCAATCGATGCATCGGCCTCCTTGGCGAACTAAAAGCAATTTAGTACTTACTTGCAGCGGAGTTGGAGCGTTTGCGAGTAGTCGAGAGAGAGCTTGTTTCTTCTCTCGCCGCTTCGCGAGCAACAATTAAAGTTTCCGGCCCCTTATTTCGATTTCGCTCGTTCGAAGAAGTTGCAAATACTTGGTAAACTTGTTCCCTCTCCGAATACGCTGCCGCGTATGAAGTATCATTGCCTCGAAGATGGCTTCGATCGTCGGTCCCCGAGATGATAATTCATTTAACAATTTCAACGAAACTTTGGCCTGCGTCTTCTCGCTCGATCGATGAGAATTTCAAGCTCGAGCGTTCAGCATTGAAATTTTTTTATCGAAGGAATTAAAAATTCTCACTCTTTCAATTATCTAATAACGTGTGACTCGCGAGTTCGATCGATCGGTGATTTACGAAGGTTTTCATAGAGTGACGCTTGTCCAGTGAAATTTACCAGAGTTGAATTTATTGGATAATCTGATCTTTGCGATGTTAGGAAACTTTTTGGAAATCATAATAAAAAATGAGTTGACTGTGGGACTGGGTAGTATCACACTACTGACTTGTAAGGGGTGAAGTCTGTTGCAAGGGGCGATCGAGCACGCACGCTCGTGACATCGTTGATTTATAGATTCTCAACATTCAGTGTCGTAAGATTTCACTTGTTCACAATTCATCGAAACCAACGAAATTATTATACATTTTCGTGATTAAAACGGCACGGCCAAGATAATGGCCAACAACTATCGAACGTGTTCACTGTCGTGAACGTAGAAGTATCCTCTTCGAGGAACGTCGGCGAAATTAGTACAAATAAATAGAACAAAAAACCGTGAATCACGTTCCATCTGTTATCGGTTTTCGCTTGATAAAAAGTGGCGCCGGAAGCGTTTTCGCTTGTGTTCGCGAGCGAGTCGAATGCCACCGGTGATGACCTAAAATGACTGTGAACGTCAGCCAAGACGTAGCACACGCTCCGTTCGAAAACGCTTCAATCTCACGGCGTTTTTCCCCGCACGGCGAGAGACGGCGTGCAAGAAAGTGACATTTCCACGATGACTAATTCGATTAACGAAAAACGACGGCTGGTGAACAGGGAGAATGACTTATCGATGAGTCGGCCGATACGGAAAGTCCGCTCGCGTAATTAATCTTCCGAGTGCGGCCGACGGAGCGTCATCAATTTTCGACGAGACCCACCGGCGCGCGCGTTGAAAATGAAAACGATGCCGTTGCTGATACTTTTATCGTTCTATGATAATGATAATCGAATTATCAGGCGTGTGTTCCGTTGATAAAGCGGAAGTGGGCGGAGGATGGAAGCAGCGGAAATTGTATTTGCGAATACTATTACGTTTATAGTGAATAATAGGCGGAACACAATGTGTCTGGCGGTGGATCGGCGCGTGTGCTATCATTATGCGAACAATGTTTATATATATGAGTTGTCAGTATCGATACGTCGTGACGCGATCCCCGTGCGACGAATTAACAAAAACAAAGAGAACCAACGACTGTGCGCGTGTACATTGTCTTTAGTAAGAACGTGGACGTCCATTTCTCTGAAAAAAATATTCTTTTTGCAAAGAATCTTGCGCAGATCGAAAATACTATTGCGCTGCTCGATTAATCGCCAATCATGTCCATCAATTTTTCAGCATACGTTACAGGCAAAGACATTTTCATATTTCTCGAATTCGACGACTTGGACTTTGTTAACACCACCAGCGACTGTATAATAAAGTATAACATTTGCAGGAGAGAAATTAAGATGCAAGAAAGAGGAAAAAATTTCCCTTCTGTCGATATATTTTGCCAAAAATATCACTCAAGAAGTACTCTCTAGAAGTACGCTTATTGTTTGTTAGAAATTTATAAAATTTTCGCGAGAAATTAGAAACTGGCCATTTTGACCATTTTTTAATTCTAGCGTTTAGTGTTCCTCGCAGTTTACGTTTCATGATTGACCAAACATTTTCAAATCCTGCCAAATTGTCCAAAGAATTGTCAAACATCTAGTAAAGTACTAGAAATGGCGTCCATACTCTTGCACATACCGTATTTACGTAATAAACGGTTGCGAAAAACCGAAGACAATTGCGAGCTGATTGCGGCGAGAATTACCGCGAGTTCGATGCCAGAAGAATTCATGTTTCAGACGGGAAAATATTCGAGAATGTCGCATTCAATGTAACGATACCAGCGGCAAATAAAAAGAAAAATTGATACGGATACACCGTAACGATCGCGCGACGATATTCTCGATGCGTTGGCACCATTGTATTCGTAACATGGGATTTTTTTCATAATTTCGGAAACCGACGATCGATTCAATTGGTTCTAAATCAATTTCGCGTAAGAACGAAGTAGAGAAAAATATCAATAGGTAGTATTAGTTGAATTTTATTCACGCCTGTTGTAGTTGAAATGAAATGATTTTGCGCTTTTCTTTGCACTGTTTCTCGGATTTTTTCAATAAGTACGATGGCTCGTATGGCTGCTTGGCTGTAAAAATTTCGAAAGAAAAATTGTACGAAAGATTGTGCGTGTCGCCAAAAAATTTGACGAACGTAACGCACCGAAAACGCCGATTGCATCTTTAAATCTCGATCGTTATGGACGATTTTGGATGGATCGTTGTGTTTTTTCTAAACAGCGAGACGTATCGTTCGAATATTGAAACGCGGCGAGCACTGTGCCCAGAGGGAATACGCGTCATGCGAATCTCATGTTATATTTGGCGCTTTATTTATGGAAAAATGTTTGCTGTTCTCACTATCGAAGTTCTGCGAATACTTTTTTGAGGCACGCTCTTCGTGACGTTTTTTCTTTTTTTTTTTACAAAATAATTCTTTGTAAAAATTATTTATTTCTATATAATAATAATAATAATAGTAACAATATATTGTTTCTATCTGATATTTCATATACAGTACATTATAAAAATATTTAACTTGTTGCAAGTTACTAGACCGTTGCATTTAACTATACGTATTTCATTTGTGAGTTAATAAGTCAATAAATCACTTTCTTGGAACCCTGTTCTTTGAGATACAAGCTCGCGAGCAACTTATTTTCCTTGATGCAGAAGAATTAAATTAAATATAATTTTAATATGTTTTCTAACTTTGCCATTTTATTTAATGATTATTCGACCGATCGACATCAATGAAAATTGAACTTCAAAGAATCGTCTATCTACTTTAGGATTTAATTACTTTATCGTAATTACTTGGTCGTAGATACGTATTTTGACCTTACTTTTTTTTTTTATAATTACATTATTTTACACTACCTCTACAAACTACTTACCAGCCTTGATCTCAGATCTTGTGCGAAATTTATCACGATCATTTTTTTCTTTTTTTTTTTCGGTGTTCTTCTGGCTTCCGGTAGTCTACGACTAATAGCGCGATAAAGCACAAGCGATAATGTTACTCGCGACGTGAGAGAGCCGCGAGGGTGGATCAAGTCGTGCTATCGAAGAAATAAAGGAGGGTGAAATCCCCGGATTGGTTCCTCGAGTGGGTTCTTTTCTTTCGATAAAGAAGTGACACGTAAGATATTATTTTCAGCAACGGCAGCAGATCTTTTCATGGCTGATTTATGCCAAACCTCGGGATTGACGTCCTCCTTCCGCTTCGCAGGATCCGCTCCCCCCTCCCTGTCCGACCTTTTAACTTTCACACTCGGCTCCAATTAGAACGAAATGCCACCGAATCCGAAAAGCTTTGTCCAATTTAGAAAATTATCGACTTTCGCTTAACTGTAAGTCGGATCGGTGTTATCGATCTCGAAGTAATAAAACACACGGTAAGGTGTGTAATCGCGAACTGTACTTACGAATCTGTAGGCTCGACTTATTCTTAGCAGACGTTTCGATGTGAGAGATGTTACAAAAAGAAACTTCTCGAAACGGATGTTGAATTTTTTAATTAATGAAAACTTCAGCTGCTATTGTCATATATACGGTGCATCGATCCATTACATTTAATTGTCGCATTAATTCTTGAATGCACAACTTTTTTCTCCAACTCCAGAAGATATATCTTTGTCTTTGTTATGTGCATCTGGAAGATAAATTTGCAACAGTGCTAGATTAAGAAGGTAAAAGATACAGTATGAAAAATACATTGAAATAACCATTCGGACTTTTGTGTATCACGAAAGATAAAAAAATGCACATCGTACGCGAGAACATGTAAAATATCGGAAACATGAAAATATTTCTTAGAAATTCCATTTTTTTAATTACTTCCACAAAAGTACGAATTTGCATGTAAAAAAATCATTTATTTATTTTTCAACTAGCCGTTCAGCATTTCTAGAATCGGCTCGAAACACGAGCAATCAGGCTAAAGCATCTATATCGCCGAAACCAGGCTAAGACCCCAGTCTGTACCGATAAAACCGAGTTGAAAATACTTTTTCGCGGCAGGCGAAACTTCGCAGATATTCCCAGGTCACTCGAGACCTTGAGTGGCTATGCACTCTTCTTTCACACCTTCGAGTCTCAGCTCACTCGGCTCGAACTCTCTTCTCATTCTCTTTCGCATTTCGAACATTCCGTGATTTTGGTTCATCGTGCTGGATACAAACGTTTCCACGGTAACTGCGAGCTAATTCGCCTAATATTCGTGTTCGTTTCCACTGAACGATTGGAAATTGTACATGTAGCAAGTAGATTTCGATCGGAGTGTGTTTCGCCTAAAATTTAGGGTTCACCGACAAAGAGTGAGAGCAAGATAGAATGTTGCCCGAAATTTCAAATGTTTATTTACGCAACTAAAGAACAATTGAACGTGTACTAGCTGAAACGTGTACACATTCAATGTTCATTGCAGTTAATGATATTTTTCATAGTTGTTTACTTCTACTTTCGAAGCAAACAAAAGTCGTTCATCTTGTTTTGTTTATAATTTTAGGAAAAACTCTAGATAAACAGAGATTTATCGTCACCGTTGAATATCGATGCTCGATAGATTTTCGCTCATTATCTGTGTGTATTTTTATACTTTGAAATTCTTCATGAACATCAGCAGTCTGCTTATGTCTGCGAATATATTCCCGGCCAGCTTAAGATAGCTTAACGTAACTCTATATTATAGAGCCCATAATGCAAAGCCGGTTATATTAAACGGATAGCGAGTGAATCGAAGGAGCAAATAGGTTTGTCGGGACTCAACAAGGATATTGTTAAGCTACAGTTTCCTAATTGGGGCGACGTTTCAACTTGAATTACGATTCATTCGATCGTTCTGTTACGATCCAAGATTCAAGCTCTGCTTCTTGTTTTGCTAATTTTCTTTTTTGGAACTTTCATTTCAATCGGTCCGTTTAGATTTAGTGTTATTTACAGAATGAGATCGTTCGAATCAATGTTGCGTAATGTCAAAGCGGATTTCGTCGTATGGAAAACAGCTGCTCCGCAGTTCAACGTGATGTCACACTCGCGTGGATGACATTTCATTTCTATATTATGGAAAAGTGACACTGTCCTGTCAACAGAATTTCACTTCTGGCAATAAGACATATTTATTATGATGAATTGCTAATGAAATTTCGTAACTTCAAAATTGTAGTGATTTACGTTTCGTTATTGCGTGGTGAATATTTTTCAGAAGAATTGTAAAAAATATCCGAAGTATAAAAAATATTTCATAATAAAATGTCTTTGATATTGTAGCGTGTATGGTCGTTGGTATTTCTGGTTTCGTTTCTGCGATGTAATATATTATTGGGACGAGTTTGTTGAAAAGTGTCGAACTATGAAAATCTCGCTCAGAGGATTACTCTTTGTACGATTATTATTGAAATTCCGATTTGTCAACAATATTTGTGTTACTCTCTCCACGATTCTGTTTAATCAATTTGTTGTTCGAAACGATTTCTTTTTTTTTTTTTTTACATCGTTACGAAATGTTTTTGATTCGTTGATTTCAAGTGAAAATGATGGTGAGAAAGTCTCAATTTTGGTAGTGAATTGACGTTTTGAAAGGAAAAAAAAAAAAAATGAAATTCAGACCCTTTCTGGTTCGACGCTTGGGCTCATAAGCCACGAAATCATTTTTATTTAAATAAATTGATTTCGTCGGATATAACGATTTATGTTTTAACAATGATTTAATGTTTCAGGGATTATCAATTACAAAATCTCTAATCTCCGTCAAAAATATTTCACACCAGTTTGAAAATAACAATTTATCAAAATTCGTTTATGAAAGATTTATGAGTCATCGTCAAAAATTTCCTCGATATGTTAGAAATAATGCTGAGGAAAAAAATTAATGCGTTATCTCTTAGATGGTTACTTCTATCATTCAACGCCATTATTATGTTCTAATTCATTTATTTCTAATTTATTTATTTTTGTCTTCAAATTTTAACGATTAATAGTGTATCTTAAAGTTTCTGTTAGTTCGGACAATATTAATTTCACAATCATAATAATTCGATAGATTCGTGTTGAACCTTGCCTACATCACTGATCACGAAATATACTTTTTAACAATTATACTTCACTTTGTTCTTTATTGTGTTGTATGCATTAATTTTTATAAAAAAGAGAATTAATTATTTACAAACTCAATACATTAATAATTTAATGTTGCTATCACATTATTCTTTCGATTCTTTGCATAAAAATTTCGAATATCATTTGAATAGAAAAGAGTACCATTCAATAAAGTAAAACGTACAATCTTTTCTTTATTGAATATTCTTTTCTCAACTTTCTAGACAAAATGTTACAGATTTTCAAATTTTCATTTCCAATTAAGAAGGAATTTCCAACATTCATTTAATTTCGAGTTTTTTTCTTGTTTCTGACACAAAGAATTATCAACATGACAGGGTGAATGACGATAACGAAGTATCAGCAAATAAAAAGAAATCTCCTTGTAATTGAGCACTTGTTACATGCAAAATTAATTGAAGACCAAGCTAATCAATATTTCTGCTTGCTCTTTAGCTACGAGCTTATTTCCTGTTGCATAACCAGCATCACCAGAAAACATTATTTTCCTTTCATTCGCGCGAACGCGTGCAATGGTGTGTTGCTATCATCGTCGTGGCGATAACCTGAGAACGGCGTTGCTGTAATTTCTGTTGCTTCATTATTCATCTCGGTTTGACAGCTCGAGTACTACCGCGGAGTCAACGATGGAAAAATGTTTAAATATAGCCGTGCGTCGAGATACAGAGGGCTCCACGCTTCTGTTTGAGAATTCAGCTTACCTTGCATAATTGAGAAGAAGAATTTTCGAGTTTCTTATTCCGTTTACGTACGCTGTGCAGGGGCGGGACGAAGGGAGAGACACCGGGCTCGGAAGAATCAAACGGATAACTCGCGTAGCCCTCAGGAAACCTGAAGTTCTCGAGGAATCGGGCTGGTTGTTTTCAGCTTGCTCGATCGCTCACAATGTATTTCTATCTCTTTCGTCGTGAAAAATCGATTCGTAGTTTTCTCGTGGTTCTCCCTCGTATTACGCAGCGTTATCTTAAATTCGCGTTCGCCGATAGATCGGGGAGAGAAATAATTCTCTGACCGGGTTTCTAGCTGGATAGCGGCTCGTTCGCTCTTGAAATCAATTTCGCTTCGAAATCGGTTATTTTTGGGGGGAGGGGAGGGGGGGGGAAATCGACGAGCGCGGTGTTTGCGAGTAGTGTTTGTTATGAATACGTAATATTCGCTGGAACAAATAAAAATACTCGACGATCGTTAATCCATCATGCGATTTGAGAAGTCATCGTAACCATTTTGCAAAATGCATAGAAAATGCATAGAAAATGCATAGAAAAATACTAACCACATATTTGCAACGATTATCAATTGCTAGATATTGAATCGAACCAAACAGCTGATATCTTTTTTTTCCCTCTGACAAGTAAATGAAATTCTAATCGTGGAAGGTTAAATTTTTTTCAATTAATTTAACACATAGCAATCTTGCTTAATAGGAGATGTCATATTGTTATCGTTTAATTACCTTTTCATTCCGTAAGAAATTAGAACTATAGTAATTTAATAGCAAGTTAGAAATATAGATATAGTAATTTATTTATAGTAAGTCAGAAATATAGTAAAATATATTAATTATGATTACAATCATGTGTTTGTACAGTTTATAATTTTTTACGTAACAAAAAGAGAGTAATGGTGATACAATGTCAGCAGGTAAGAAAAGAAAATATATATATAACAAAGTGGCTAAGTATAGTATTCACTCTGTGCCATTGAGAATGTTCGTCGTTCATAGAAAGGTCGACACTCATCTCTTTTGAAGCTCGCATCGTGGCGTGCTTTTCCTTTTTCAAGATGATTATCCTGGTTGTTCAGATTTTGTTAGCGCGAGGAAAAAAATGTACGTCGCTAAGAATCAATTAAATCGAGATCAGATCTAATAAATTGACTCAGAATACACCATTTCAACGATTTCAGGAAACTGGAATATTGACAAATTTCGAAGCATGTAGAATATTCTTAAAGTGGATTATTCAAATTTTTTTTATCTTTTCAACCCCCATTTCTTTTTTGCAAACTTCTGCAACTACACGTTCGATTTTTTGGGAATTTTAATTTATTCTATATCACAGCGAAAGGTTGTTCTTGGTTCTTCTCTAATCTTTATTCTTTTTTGACCAAAATTTCCTATTTTTTTCTTAGCGCTGTCGCTTCTGCAGTCGATTGAATTTTGAAAGAAATGTTTATTTTATCTTCAGGTGACAGGTTAGCTGAAAGCTGCGTCAACATCATTCGAAAATAAGAAATCTCTCTTGAGACGAAGTTACTTAAAAAAGTGTTCACAATTTCATGTGAACATCATGTGAAATAAATTATCAAGATTACCAGTTAAATCGAACGTAGACATTAGAACATCACGTTCAATATCGCTTTCTTTTATTTTTTCAAAAAGCTACGGTGGCAATTCGAACGTTTCATTTTATATTTCTTCGCTGATTTTTTTTTTTTTTTTGTTTCCGTTATAAGAGACCTCTTTATCAGCTGTTCTGCGCTTTTTTCAACTACACTGTTCCGACTAGCGCGTAACAGTGTGCCTATATATTTTCAGACTCAGTGAGAGCGGAAATAAATCAAGTTTTATCAAAGCGTTGCATATATATATGTATATATATTACAACAAAAGTACATTTGGCGATGTAATTTGAATTATTAGCAGTCGCACGCGAATAACCGAGTATATGAATATAATAAAACACATATGATCGTGGACTTTCTAGCTCGGTAATTAATGATAATGTTAGCGATGAATCATTATCCTGGCGTTGATAAAAGGAAACTCTATTTCGTTTGCAACGCCAGTTATAAACGAATGTTCTGATAAAGAGGAAATTTATGTCGTATCTTAAATCGCGAAGTAATCTTCGCATAGAGAACATAATCTCAGTAAAGAACGATCTAACACTTATCACGTCTGCGATCGGAGTTACTATAGTCCTACATTTTACGGAAAGCTTAGGACGAAATTTACGTATACGCGATTGGTAGTAGTTTATTGCTACATTGATCTTCCTGAAGAATTTCAAAGAATAGTGAAGAAAAGTAATCTTCCAAAAATCATATGATCGGAAGAATGTTTTCTAGTGTAATTATTCCGACAAGTTAAGTTACATTCTAAAATGCAGTAATCAGTATTCTAAAATTTTTCCTAGCATTACATATTCTGAAAACGTAAATTACACTCTAAAACATACACAGTAACCAACATAATTTTAAAATGTAACAAGTATTTTGAAATACAGTGAAATATAGTAAAATACATATAGCATATAGTATTCTAAAATTTTTCCTAGCATTGCATATTTTGGAAACGTGAATTACAAACGTGTAAAACGCGGTAACCACAGTGTTCTGAAATATAGTGATTTGATTATTATTTCGACGTATCTGACTGTTATTTCAAATTCTTCTTGTCTCGAAATCCCTCGTCCTCGTCTGGAAAAATCGTGCGTTGTCCAGAAAATCCAAATAAGGCTTCGAATACAACGTTGCGCGTAGGATTCACATTGTGCAAGGCCGGGTCGCGAAAAGAAAATTGCGGTACGAGCCACCTCGAGGTCAAGTCACATCGTTATCGAGCTCTTAAAATTTTCAGGATGAGCGGAGGGAATAAGCCCAAGAAGTACTAGCAGTCGTTAAAGTCATACTGAAATTTTTAGATCTATCATCAGTCCTCGTCGGTTGATCTTATCCGTGATATATCATTGAAATGCGGGCCAACGTCTCTCCAAGGATTGAACGTCGATCAACGACGACATATTTAAGTTTGTGAAAAATCTCGTCGTAACGTCGTGAAATCTTTTTTTTTAGTATCACAAGCACTGTTTGCGACAAAATGTATAAACATATTCGTTTCCGATAAGTGATCGTTATTTTATTAGATGGGTTCTTTTACCAAATTGAAAGATATTTTTTTTTGTCTTTCGTGGTAGCGAGTTATTGTTAATTGTCGTTGATAAGTATTTATGTATCAATTTATCATCAAGAATGAATATTTAAGCTAATCATTTAACGAATACTTCGGTTGATGGCATTTCTCTCTTAAGTGGACTTTCGATTTTAATTTAATTGGAATTGTGTTTAATTTCGACCGTTTACACCGTTTTAGCTAATTGAAGTGCGTTTAATTTGCACTCTATTGGGAAATAGAAATTAGAGACACGATGGAACAACGGCAGATTATATATGTCTTCAAAGAATGACATCAGCGTTAAATAATTGTTAATTTAAAATTCGACGAGACAACAACGAGTTCAATGATCCACTTTTAACACGTTGACTGTCACGGTGCTTTTCAGGATCCCGGTCTAAGAAGCCAATTTAATTTAATCATATTATATTATTAAAAATTCCTATTATAGTAATCATCAGAAAGCATATAGAATGTGTTTTTTTTTGGAAAAAAAGATCTTGCGAATTATCTCGTAGTTGGCTTATGTAAAGAAAGACTATTAAATGGCCCAAAAAAGTTGCATTACAAGCTTTTTCGTAAAGCAATTTCTTCTAAAATAAAACTTATAAAGTTTAGAGAAGCATTCATCGACACGTTGATTGGAGAAGAGAGTCAACAAGTTCCAAAAAAAAAATTAGATTGCAAGAGTTTCATTATTTACAGAGTAAATCCCAATCTGTCAAGAGAAGCCAGCCCTTTGCGCGGAAGATTGTTTGAAAAATGATCGCAAATAAAAATATTCTTTTTGCTCGTTGATTTCGAATAAACTTTGTATCATTATATTTTCTGTTTCATGTAAGCGAATAATGATTTTTTTTTCTCTTCCCTGATGCTATTCTATTCATATTTACACTGATAAACTACGAATTTCAACGTAGCTGCAAAAATATGGCAAGTGAACAAACTACGAGATAACTCGTTGTTGACAGTCAACGTGTGTAATCAATGATCAATGTAGAAGAATTTGTCGCGATAGCTACGCAAGTTTCAAGGTAATTTAAAGGACATGAAACAAAATGTTCACTGCAAATTTCATTTACCTCGTTTGTTTCTTATCGTCATAATGTAAGCGAGCGACCTACGTGTTTGTTATTCAGATTCAAACACGTCGCCAACCGGGGAGGATCTCTCGTTAAAGGGGAACTTACACGCTGCGCAACATTTTAATGGATTGTGTGACTACGAAGCGCTGTCCTTTAATAAATATTGCTCGTAGGAACCGGGTCTACCCACCGTCAGACCTAAATAAACAACCTGGAAATTTAACGCGTAATCCGTCGCGATGGAATTATTCCGCACGCCGAGTAGCTTAGGAACGCCACAGACTGAATTCATAGGATAATTAAATGAAATTAATGACACACACGCGAGCTATGATTAAACGCGTATTTGCTGTTCCTTCGACGATCCTGTTAAAAAAACGCGCCTTAACGTATGTATCAGTGTTTGACAGTCTTTTTGTTCGTCGAAGAAAGCCTAGCTTCTCCTTTTTTTTTGGTCACTTATCGCAATTCGTACCTTTCTGAAAGCAATCGAAGACAGAGAATCTAGAATTGTAAATCATTTTAATCGAACTGTTTTCTTTCTGATTTGATCACTGACCTTCTTGGGAAGAAACGTAGAACTCACATCTGTTACATTCTAACACGTTAGCACGTACTTTTGAAACAAATTCAGATGACGAAAAATGTATAGAATGTATTTACCGAGCGCGTGAAAGCGTGCAAGATATTCATTCAGTGAGAAGTTCATGATATTGATCGCAGGATGAAGCAACTTTTTACTTTAGAAACGCACGATTATAAAAAATTCTACTCCGAAAAGTTTTTCTCCAAATTAACGTTTGGAAAAGTATCGTATACAGCGATTATTTTTCAGCAATCGAGCGTCGATTTTTCCAACTCGAAGGATCCTTAACACGCATAAGCGATAAAAGCATCAAAGAGATCTACTTCCCTCGTCCAGACTTGCGTTTAATCGTGAAGTGAAACGATCGAGTTTTTTGCGTTTCGCAAGCGTGTCGTAACGCTCGTAGCGTGATTATCGATAATTCGAAAAAGGTTTCGAATAATTTGAAAAGTGCCTGTCGATTCCATGCTCGGCAACAGCCGTGAAATTCATCAAACAGAATTAACGGCGCGTCGGCGAGTCGTTTCCAACTCATAGAAATGATCCTTTCCGATGATAATTGTAATTGTCAGAGAGCGATTCAATAATCGTAAGGTTCTCGCGGCACTCTGCGGAATTAGAAAGCATAATGGCAAACTCGTAGATAGACTCGTAGACAAGTAAAATAGAGCTGGTTAACCCTTCCGCTTCGGCAGTCCAGTACGCCGAAGTGCCATCACTGAACGGAAGTACGTGCCAGAAATGCGCACAGTGCGCGTGGCTTTTGTATATAGGCGTTTTCCTAAGTCTTAAATATCAACTGTTCTTAACAAAACAATCGTTGCTCTAATATAACACGTATAGTTCACATTTTTAATATTAAAAGACTTGTACAAAATTACATTAGCTATTCTAATAACATTAGACCAATTGCAGTTGACATATTTTTAGATATTTACATATTTATATATATATATATATATATATATATATAAATATATTACAATTTTTAATTTTTAAAAGATTAAGAATTATATTTTAAGCCGATCTATTTCTAATTCTTGTAAAAAAACGTATACAAGCTCTCGTTTCACTGTCAAATGGATTCGATAGATTTTTTGGAATGAAACAGTAAACGATCGTTTTGATGTCGTAACAATAAAGAGTAGTCTTAATATGTGATTAATTACAATTTTTAATTTTTAAAAGATTATTAATATATTTTAAGCCGATCTATTTCTAATTCTTGTAAAAAAACGTATACAAGCTCTCGTTTCACTGTCAAATGGATTCGATAGATTTTTTGGAATGAAACAGTAAACGATCGTTTTGATGTCGTAACAACAAAGAGTAGTCTCAATATGTGATTAATCCAATCTGTCAATAAAATCAACAGAAAATGTTCTGCCGATAACGAAGAATTTATCATTGACTAAAGATAGTACTTGTATATACATCATATAGATGCCGGATATATCCGGCGCTCGAAGCGAAAGGGTTAAAAGCTGGCCGATGCAACTAACGCAGTCTCTGGAGATAAGGAGAGCGAAGCTTTCTCTCTTGGCCCGTGTACTTGTAGCTCGATGACAGTATTTAGTGTTAACTTCGATACCAAAGACGCGGCATGTGCAAGAAATTGAGCGATGTTGAGAGATTAACTCTTTGCACTCCGTTGTCGCTGCTACGGCGATATCAAAAAGAAACATTGTTTTTTTTAACGAGTGAATACTGCGATACTTGTCCTGATAAGCCAAAGGATGCATATTTTTTTTTTAATTATATTGTATTGATAAAGCATATTTTTAAAAATGTATTCACGTTTCTTTCTCGATGACAAAGCAAGATTTTCAATATTTCACAGAGCCTTTGTAAATAGTCTGGAGTAGCCGATAGTAAAAATGAGTCGGAGTTGCTGATGGGTTATATTAAACATTGTTCGGAGTGCAAATGTAGGAGAACGCAACATGCGTCGAATGAAACTTATTCCAACGCTCGGAAACAGAGTTTGATTTTCTTCACCAAATTTTCTCGTTACAGGCGGCTAATTAAAATTATGATCACAAACAACGCACCAACTTGGTAAACTCAGATCGTGGCTTCGGGGCAAGAAAACAGACGAAAGTTTGCTTCAACCCCTCAAATTTCGGATTTTTCAACGTGTGAAATTTCGGTTAATAAACACGATGTAATATTTCATCGAACCGAATGATCAAGTAGATCGTCGGATTCGCTAACACAGACCAGATGTAAATCCAATCCAAGAAAATCGCACATACGCTCCGGAACAAAACGATAGCACGCTCTATATTTTCTTACGTTGCGTATCGTAAAATAGAGCGACAAATTACTAAATCGGTATCCTTGGACGTGGATGTCATTCACCGAGACGCAATTTCCCAAAGAGATACAAAAATGAAAATGTAAATATCGCAAAGTAGTCAGTATCAATATTTACGCTCCCCAGTCGTACGGAAGCTGTCGAAAGCGTGACGTTCGCGTGAAATACGATCGGTTAAGTGCGCATTAACATTTGTAAAAATGGAAAATCACGGGAAGAGATTTCTATTTTTTTTTCTTTCTTTTTTTTTAATAACACAAAATGCATTGCCGGAAAAGTTTAATTCATGTTACTCGTACACATGTTGATAAAAAACATTACGGAAGAAATGTAAGAAAAGTTTTACATCATCAGTCGAATAAGAAGAAATTTAATAATTTCTAGAATTTAGAAGTACACGTTCATCTGAACTTTTCACTTGTTCTTAGAACGTAACTATTTCATAGAATTAGGCAGACGTACTGTACAGTTACTATTCTACAGCTAGATCGATCATGCAGTTGCTAGATCAGAAGAGAAACAATTGGTCAAGAAAATCAAACCAAAGAATAAGACCGATTGTAATTATTCAACGGTGATTGGCTGCGAAACGAAGGAACCAGGCAGTCAGCAGTGTTTGGTCCCTTGACAGAAAGGGAAACGGCGAGAGCTAGTTCTACTAATCGGCCGGATTCGAATGGTATATCGATTCGGGTGAAACGTACGCGATCGAGGAATATCCTGGCGCCAGGCACTTGGGAATTACTTTGGAATGGATGTAACGAGAGTAAGGCCGCGTCGGGATCCGGCAAACTTCGCACGCGTTCAGACGAAACTTTCGACTCGCGTCCACACACACACACACACACACACACACACACACACAGAGGGTCGAAAGTCTCCGGAGTTATTTGCAACTAACGAAATAAAAACGTGTACGCAGTAACAACGTTCGAAATAAACGGCAGGACTCTGATCTCTTTCGACCGACTTCCAGCTAATTGGAGAAATTGCTTCGAAACTTTGTGCCATTAGCGTGAGCTTCGCCCGATGATCCGAAGAGATTTCTCATTGCGTGACGCTGCGCTGTCGGTCGGCCAGTTTCGATCTTTGAATGAGAACTGCTTTACGATTCGCGAAGTTTTATTTCCGTCACAAGAGCTGATAATAGGAAACATACAAGTCTGTTGTTTTCAATAGTTTGTCTTGTAATATCGAGTCACGTTCGCGACCGGAGCTGTAACTTCAACGCGGTATCAAGGGAAAGTAAATTGCAGTTCTGTGGAATTTGAATTCGACTTCTTTTCTTTTTTAATTTAAATCCTTTCAAATGTGATAGTGGTATTATTGAAATTGAAATATAACAATAGTAATAATAATAAATACAAATTGTAAATTATAAGTTATAACAGTGGTAACAATTGATGTATAATAATAATGATAGTAAATACAAATTATGTTATGAATAACGTTTCTATATACTTTACATCAATATTTATCTATGAAGATTAAAAAGAAAATCGCGAGACACGTTATTAAGCAGACCCTAGAGATTATTCTTGAGGTTTCCGCATCTAGTTAAAGTATGAACGTTGAACAAACATATTATTTTGAATTTCCGTGGATCCAAATATTTGTGCTTCGTAAATATGTGGAGCTTATCACTGATTATTAGACCGTGGATATTTTACGCAGTAATTTATATTTTGCTTTGAATATATTTAAAAAGATGCCGGAAATTTGTTTCATCCATAACTGCTTGTTACAACAAGCATCGTATTTCACTCGTTTCTTTGTAATATTTCGTGCGTGTTACGTGCACTCTTTGCATTTTTTTGTATCTTTAAATCTGCAGTTTACTGATTATATGCGTATGGTGTATAAGCGTGCAAGATTACATGCGCATTATACTGTACAAGCATGATATTTTGAATTTATAGAAGCCCCTTATATTTTATTGAGAGAGAGAGAGAGAGAGAGATAACGACTAGAGTTTTATTTTGAACATTTTGTTTTTTTTTTCATAGAAAAAATATATGGAGCACTAGTACTAAAAGTGTACTGATTCCTCGTTGAATAATTTTCTCTCGTTTTCCCGTTGAAAATCCATAAACTGCAAATACTGGAACAATTATGAGATACTTCATTAATCGATCGATGAAAATAAGTTTCATCAATATGATAAATTTATAATTGTTTCGAGCTCGTTCGATCATTTTGCTTTCAATTTATTCTTTCTGCGCGAACGTTTCTCTTCTTTCGTCAAATTAAAAGGGAAGTTTTTTAAGTAAAAGCGATTGCGGGAGAAGGAACGCGAAGTTAGAGAGCAGAGAAACGAAAAAGTTGTACTTTGCGTGACTGCAACGTCGCGCAAGATGGTCGCCTTTGTACGCGAACAAGAGCTTGCAAGCTTCAGAGGGAGGAATCGATCTTTATTTCGCAGGGAGTATGTTTGCTTTCTGTCGAATAGAGGCTCATTAGTTCGCCGCCAAACAACGCGTTCCCTTTCCCTTTTTCTTTCTGCTCTTCCTTTTTTCTGCTCGTCTTCTTCCTGCTGCGCTTCGGTGTCGAGTGTTTTATTTCGCGGAAGAGATTCGGCATTGTTACGGAAGTGTTTTACGTCTTGTCCTTTCTCTCGTTCTGCGCGACTTATGCCTTTTCGAGACTATCGCGAGCTGCTCTCGTTTGTTTTCTTCTCTGTTCTTTTCCCTTTCTCTGTTCCCTTCTTATCGTGTAATCTTTTCTTAGCCTGTTTTATTCACAGTGAAACGAACACTGAGAATCCGCCGGATTTTGTCCAGCTCCTGAAACGTGGAATCTCTTACGCTCGTTTGCCAGCAGATTTCGAGCGAAATTTTGAATAAGAATGTTATCTCTAAGTTTCGTGATAATTACGCGTGCATGTCGTGTATTTTGCAATAATGCTGTAACATTGTTGCAAACGAAAAGTTCTCTAAGGGGGAAACTACCAGTTGGAGAGATTTGGAAAGATTATCATTGTCTTTCTAAAATAAGAGTTTCGATAGATAGAAACTGGCATAATATTCGGATGGATCCTACATTATCTGACAAGTTTCAGAGTTTCAAACAACATAGTGTTCCGTGCAGACAGAGTTGAAAATTTCAAAAGCGCTTGAAGTGTTTCAACGTTTCGTGAGTGAAGTGATTGTTCTTTCACATTCAGAAATTCATTTGTATTCTAATTTGTAGTCCTTATAGATTATTTAGACACTTTTCTCACCTTTCTGTCTCACACTGAAGTATAAATATTTAACTTTAGTAAATTAATGTATTTGGGACAACGAATATCGAAGAGGGCGACGAATATTTTATTCGTGATTTTTTTGTTCTATTAATTAAGATATATATGTTAAAATAATTCGAACTTTTTATAAATACGGTAAAAGTTCCTAAACTAGTAATTAACATGATCTTTTACGAGACAGATCAAATAGAATAACTTTAAATTCGTTAAAATTGTCAAAAATAATTGTTTTCACTATTTTTTTTTTTAATAAAAATTTTATATTTTATGGGATAAAACCGGGTATTTGTAACATATCTTCAGAAAATTTTCCAAAAATTGTAAGCCAAACAATTTCTTTCAAAAAGTTTGGTCATTTTCTTATTGTGCAAGATTATTAACTAAAGAATTTGGCCTTGTGCGAATTCGATTTTTTCTTACGAAACTAAACACATTACCTGGTTTTACATTACTCCCTCCTTCAAAATATTCGAAGAACATTAAGATCTGCCGTGCTTGCGAATTACATCATTTACGAGACAATATATTCTAGAAACATTTTCGAATACTTGCGTCGCGTTTTCGTCGAAAAGATCGCGTTTAAGACGCTCGCGGGCGAAGCCCTCGCAGGGGACACTTCTTAAAGAGCTACGCAATTTCTTTCTGTCGTTTTCGAGGACTTTGAAATGCCACAATCGCTGTATAAACATCGCGCGTCCGCAAAAGGAAAGAACAAAATAAAATCGTTCGCAGGAGAGAACAAAGAGGGAATAAATTTCCTAAAGGAAGGATCCGGTTTGCATATCTCGCTGTTTACTCTCTCTCTCTCTCTCTCTCTCTCTCTTTCTCTCAGGGAGTTGTTATTCAATTTCGAATAAATCGCGAATCACCGCGTAATATCGCGCGTGCATCTTCATTACGAGCGTTAACCGGGCGCAGCGAGGGTGCATTCGTTATTCGTTTCAGCGATGAAACGCGCGTTTCTCTCCTCTTCTTTCTCTCGCCTTCCTTTCACTGCGACGATTCCTCCGCCGAAACGAAAACTTTACCGAATCTTCACCTCTGGCGAAAAGGAGTGGAAATTTCACCTGCAGACACGATTTCGCGCTTATCTCTCTCTCTCTCTCTCTCTCTTCGTTTTAGTCCAGTTGCTGAAGTGGCCGGAGCCCCTTCATTAAAGTTTCCGCCGCCCGCTTTTGTAGTTTTCAACCAACAGAACCCACGAAACTCTCTCTCTCTCTCTCTCTCTCTCTCTACTATTACTACTGTTCCAGCGTGGGGCCGCATTTCCCTGCTGGTGCCATCGACGCGAAGGTGATAAAATAAAATAGCCGACGAAAGCTGCGAACTCTTTCGAATTGCGCCCCAATCTAGTTGCACGGTGACTTTCGTCGGGGCCGCCCGGAATTTCAAATGAAACGTCAAACGTGCGGGGTTTGGTGGTTTTCACCGGGGCCGCTTTCGATTGTTAGATCTCGACTGTTCTCCGTCGGTGTGAATTAAACATCGTTTGCGCCCGCGACCGATCGTCCAATATAATTCGAATTATTGGAATTATATCGTTGAATTTATCTTCGACTAATTATTTCCCCGCTGTGTTCTTTGACGCGCAAATTTTCGGATATACTTCGATGAATACTGACACACACACACATGCGCGCGCGCGCGCAGAAGTTGAAAGAGATTTTATTTATTTAATTTTGTCGAGGTGTTTTACGGAGATTCTTTGATCTCCAGTTGGAGAAAAATTAAATGATCGTTGCGGTGCGAGGATTTAATTTTGACACAGAGGCGGGAGGGGAGACTTTATAGATGGATGACACAACGATTAAATTGAAATTAATATTTATAGTCCGCCGACCTGGAAAATTTGCTTTCCCTCACGCTGAGAAACTGCCTGACTCGAGTCAGAGCGCAAGTTTATTGCGCTGCGAGGTGCCAAGTCCCGGGAGTACGTGACAAAGTATATACCTGGTTCTTTTTATGTCTCATTCACGCGTGCGTCGTCATTTTGCACTTGAAATATATTAAATGTTAATTCTCACACGTTCGAATATACTAACACTAATGGATACTAAACGAATAAGATTTTAAGTGTCTTTTTGCACAATTAGTTAGTCACGTTGCAGACATGGAGTAAATAGATTTTACGCAAATTCGTGTTTCGGAGTAAAATGAAGAAAAAGAGTAAAATGTTCGTAGAAAGTTTTATTTTACAGAAAGCACCTTGGATATTTTCACACATTCTTTTACATTATCCAATGCATAAAAATCCGCAATCTAGTTTGAAACTTCTTTTCTATAATATCGTGTTACGTAGATTGATAAATAAATAAATCAGATTAATCAGACAATTTTGCAATTTGTAACATTTACTTTCATTCGAACAAAGGAGTGCAAGTCAGAGTTATTCGTTTGCACTTGCAACACTTAAATTTAAAGTATAATGTAAAGTCAGGTGTTAGACTTTGATTCGTGAAAGATAATAATATCAGCTCTTGTTATATCAATTAGCAATTAAGTCCTTTTTCTTGATGTTGTGAAAATTGAATTTCCTTTAATACTTTACGACAAATTAAGAACAAAAAGTAGCTTTATCATATATTAAAAGTAAAGCGAATGAATAAGAGTTGTGGCAACACGACTTAAAAGGAAAAAAAAAGCTACATTTCCTTCAATAATAAAGTATCGATAAAGTGATGAATAATCACTTTGTGCCATTATTTACTTACGATGTAAAAATTGACTTTTACCGTTCATCGATATGAGAAAGATATAACAACTATTATAAAATTGTATAAAATGAAACAAGTATTATACAGTTAAATGAACATGTATATTCCTAATTTTGGACTTTATCAGTCATTCCTTAACACATCTTATGCGGGTGGGGTTTGGGTTGTGCAAACACGGGGACCGGGGAGAAAAAAATAGCAAAAAATTGAATAAAAATTGCATATACCTTCATAAACTTCTAACTTTTTGAAATATTTGTACTCATCATCATTTGCACCTCCGATACATTTTTCGAGATTATTTAATTTCAGTTTTAGTTTACCATATACACATAAAAATATACACAGTATACGTATGCATATACGTGAATTTTCAGTATAGTGAATTTGAACTGCACGACTGTTCTGTACTTTCAAAACTTTCGCTATAAGCAGTCTGAACTTCATGGATTTCCATTGTAGGCGATTTATATCTTGTAAATCCTCGTCACAAGTAGTCTGACTACTTTGTGAACTTTCCACTGCGTTTCGTGAGTTCTGTTATACACAAATTTTGTGAATTTTTTTTTTTTATAATAGATATTTTATATTTGTAATAGAAATTTTGTTTATATTTATAATAGATATTTAAGTTTTGTGAATTCTACGTTAGGCGATTGAAATTTAGCGAATCTTAATTGAGAGATTCTGAAAAGTTCTCTCGTCATTCTTGAAAAGACGTCGTACTTTCAAGAAATATTATTTCAACTATAATTCGACTCTTTTACCCGCCCGTTAGTGAATTAAAATATAAAGTACTCTGCAATCTGTAATTCGTAAAACATTCAACGTCAATGAGACTATTACGGATCGAACTCCGAGTGGAAAGGAACTGTGGCAATTTCTACTCCGACGTTCATCTTTGTAATTCCACGCATCTGCATATACTTACAAATGCTCCTTATAAAATTACAAATTACACGCATCCTGGGAAGAATGAGAGCCGCGCCGTGGAATCCAAATACGATCGATCTTTCAACCAGTTTCATATACCCGTGAAAGAATTCCCTCTCAAAGAAGAAATGACTCGCGGAATCTCGTTACGTGATATGGTTTAAAATATCGACGACGAGGGGGAAATATTCAACGAACATACCGGATTCTCATGCATTGCTCCGAAGGAGATATAGACGACGCCGGAGCCGGAGATAGAATCCAATGAGCCAGGCAATTTGCTCTTATTCTCAAGAGTATGTAAACTCCAACACGACCGGTCGGAAAATTGCTCTCGCCCTGTTGTTCCTTCTTCTTTTTTTCTTTCTCTCACTTTTTTTTTCTCTTTTTACACGAGCCGATCCTTCCGCGGCAGCGTAATTAATAACTCGCAGTATTAACACGCGAGCTGTAAGTGCACGCGCAACAGTGCGTTTGTACACGATCGAGCAAACGACCGTCAAAGTATAGAGTGCCGTGTTCGTTTGCCCGTAACGCAATATCATGCCTGGCGCTGCGAATGCAATATGTATGCACTGGCAAGGTTCGAGTGCGACTCAATTTCGCCACGTCATTTTACACGGAATGTCGCAATTCATATTTCAATTTCTATTCTGCGTGAACGCGGCGCGGCCACGAATTTTTAAGCGACGCTCACAGCCTCGGCAGTGCTTGCAGCCTGTTCGATGGATATTCAAACAGGAAGAAATAGGAGATGTAATAACTGTCCTCGCGATGATGACATTTCGGGGGAAAAGACGCGTTATGAAACGTTACGGATATCGCTGGTTAAGAGGAAATCGACAAATTTTCTTTCTTCGTTTTGTGAACACGTTCCGATCTCCCGGTGATTGAGACAGGTTCGAGCAATGATAATTTTATAGATTTTGTATTTATCTTATGTACATCATTATATAATTGTATTATATAATGACAATTTTAGAATTTAATATTCCACGTTCCAATTAGGACACATTAATAATTTTACAGCAGATTAACTACTCGTATAAATTCTTCGTTTGTTGTTCTATACTCGCGCATGAAGTTTTCTTCAACTGCAGAGTGGCCACTGAAAAACTCAAGGGTTTGAAGAAAACGTGTTCGTTTTCAATCTTTTTTATTTTCTTCTTTTTAGTTTTTTACATATAATACTGGAAAGAAACCCATTAATTACGTTTCCAACTAAGATAGTAAAAAATTTGAAAAGAAAACACGTGTTTGTAAATGTTATTTTTGTTTAATATCATTCGGTCTTTCAGTGGCCACCCTATAGAAGTGACGTAGTAATAATTTCTTTCGTCGATAACACTGGGACAAATAAATTCTTCACCTACTATTTCATTGTCGTTTCAAGAGCAACGAATTCTCAGGCGAGAAAAGATTCGACGTATCGCGACGTATCGTACATGCGAGTTTCGTTCATCAGGCCAAGAGTGTTCATCGATTTCTTCTCTAACAAGTTTTCTTTCCGATCTTTCTCTTTTCTCCACTCGAATGACAATTCTGATTACGTATCGATTTGCCAAAAAAAAAAAGAAAACAGTCATGGGGACTGTCGACAGAAGTGAAAACTTAAAACTATGAAGTAACAGTGGTTTTTTTTTGAATTTTCAAATTAATTGTAGTATCAAAAATTAAAATTCCATAAAAAATTTGTAAATTAAAATTATTAACATTAGTCTGGTTTTCACATTTATCGGCAATCGCTCCGGGCAACAATTATATACATTTTTATATGGTTTATTTATTAGTCAAAACATATGATGGGCTGCGCAAGCCCAGTGCAAAATATAAATATAACTTAATTGAAATAATAATTAATATACACTTATATTATTTATACATAGTATTCGTATTTACATAAATTTCAATGAACTTAATTTTCAACATTATTTTCATTGTTTGCATCATTATCATCATTAATTTCAACAATACTCATTTCGTTATATTCTAAAAAGGACACAATAGGCTTATGGTAATTGAAACCGCATCGATCGTCGTTTTATATTTTGTAGTACTGAGTTTTCGATCATTGGACATAGTCAAATCTAATATTTCATTCAAAAATTTAATTAATGGTATATGTATATATATACATGCTTTCACTGCTGGCCAAGCGCATTACGTCATTACATGTCGGTGACGCGAACCCATAAGATTTTCCCCTACCAAAAATCGCTCAACGCGGGTAAAGTTTTCACTTCGAAAAGAAATCACTGTCTCTCCATTTTGAAAACCGAAGGTCGAAACGTCGCTGGTGAATTCATCGAATGCAAAGATTTTGCTTTCCAAGCAAATCGTTATTAAGCGATTATCGCAAACGTGCACGGTGACGGAACAGCAAGTTCGCAGGAATTTGATGAAGAAAGAGAGAGAGAGAGAGGGAGAGAGGGAGAGTCTCGGATCGATGCTCGCATTCGAATGTCCACCACGTCGAGCCGAAAACGCAAGCACATTTTCACGTGAGAATTTCACGCGGACGCGATTGATAACACTCGAGACGTGCCTTCGACCAGAAGGACAAAATCGAAAGGGGAGGGGGATAGACGAGGGGCGGGGGGATGCAGACGCGGCTTAATTATCGGAGGAACACGATTTGTAATTATTGTAGCTGCTGGCCAGGCTAGAAGCACGTTTCGCGGAACAGCACGGAGAAGCAACGTCCACGTGCGTCGTATGAATAACTACGTTCACGAATTACCCATAATCCTGTTGACCGGTAGACGAACGAGGAGAGAGAGAAAGGGAGAGGAAGTGCACGCGAGGGTCACGGGTCTTGACGCATGATTGATCATGGCTAACCTCGTTACACGATTAATGTGAAATAATTACCGGACTAACCAGAATTAATGGCAGCCTGTCCATATGAAAACGGCAGTGATTCCTGCAAATAGAAGGCACGCCGGAGCGATAATCGCGCTGGTGGGCTACGGCTAGGTGCCATATTCTCGATGCTCGATGTGTCATTGTAACGAAGAGCTGAGGTGTTAGGTCGCAGACTCAGCAGCTCGCAACATGCGATGACAAGTCGTAATTTTGTAATATCGTTGATTTCTTATCGTTCGTCATGGTCCTCAGCCAGGATTTTGAACCGGTGTTTCGCCGGAATTTCGAAGCAGTTAGGTGTTAATTAGCCGGCAGTGTTCGGTCGGTCGATGATCGGTTAATTTGTCCGTGTTGTTTTAAAGTCATCGCTAGTCGGCGGGATGGCACGTTATGTCCGAGTTCGTCATAATTGAAATTGATTACTTAAATCACGTTTAAACGATGTATTATTATCGATAACGGGGATAGGGCTCGATGGATTTAGTGCAAATGCAGTTGACGATAATGACGGTTTGCACGTGTTTCGTTTCAATCGTAATATCGCGTGACATCAATGGCCATATCAACCTGTACCGTACGGTTATATTTCACCAGTCCTCGAATCGCTATTTATTTACGGGCGTAACAATGAGATTGCAATTAAACTGTAAATATGTTAATCTATTGTTTAATTAGATGTATGAAATAAATGACGGAAGCCACCGAGAGTGAGATTGTTAATTATCGGCTTTCAAGTGGAATTATTATAATTGCACTTTTAACGTTGCGATTCTTCGCTCTTATTTTAATAATCACGATACTTCGTTCTTATTTTAATAGTCGTGAAAGGGTATTTGTAATGAAGTGCATATTTACTATTGTGCTCGTTATTCGTTTAAACTAATTACTAAATGTCAGAGAATATTTTCACTTGACAATTATCAGGATCAGTTGCTTTCGGATATCGCACAGAATCATTTAAATAGAAGAAAAAAAAAAAACGTGCACGCTCGATGAAGCCGAGCAACACGTACAGTTTTTCCAATCGAAATCGATATCCTTCCATGAAAGTGATATCAGGAAGCTTACCCAACGTGAAATCGAATTGTAGAAAAAAAAAAAGAAAAAAATAACGCCGTAGCGCGTACAAATTGATTTGTTTCTCCGTCGTAAAATCAATATTACTTTTTCATCCGAGCAATCTCTGCGGGAGCGGAATATCACTATCGTGGGGAATGTTAATACGCGAAAAAGAAGAAAAAAAGGGAAAAAAGGAATGGAGAAAAATATCAGTCGTAAAACAAATTAATTAACGTAGTTCGTTTTAAGAGTTCCCCCGTTGTTTTTACGTTACCTCGTATCTTTCACGTTCTCCAGCGTGTGTTTCAACGTTTCATTTCAACAAACTGCAAAGTCAATCGACGCGAAGTTAAAAAAAAAAAGAAAAAAAAGCGAATAATAATTTCTACGAAAGATAGAAGACATTCCTTTGAGGTCACGAACGGAGCTTGGCAGTTAATCGATAAAAATTGCCTCTCTCGAATGAAAGTTTTCGTACGGCGCGGCAATGGTTGACACATTTGCAATTCGAGCGAGATATTCGTAAATGTTTCCGCAAGTCTCCAACTCGATCGTTGCAATAAAGAGTTTCTAAAGATGGAAATCTGTTTTAATAATACAATGTTCTCGTCTCGTCACGACACAGTATGAATTAATCGCAAGAAATTCGCGCCGAAAGTTAATTTTTATTAGTTTAACTAGGAATTCGTGGAACTTCTCACTGACTCGGAATCTATAATTTATAAAGCGTTGTTTAATTTCGCTAAATCTCGCGGGACCGAGAGTTCTTTGCGTTTTCACGGTCGATTAAAGAACTTCGGGGGGACACTTCTGTTTATCGATCATTCCTCGATCACTCCATTCCGTCTGTTTTTTTAAATCGAAATGTTTCCGATCCATTAACCCAGCGTCGGAACGAAATCGACGAACAAACAACTTGGTCGATTCAATTAGAGACTGAACGACCCCGCGTTTCATCAGAGATAATGAGACACAGGGCCATGGCTCTCGCTTAGGCGAGTTTCACGTATGTATGCATGTGCTTGGCACGCACACATACATTCGTAGATTCGTTCGTTCGTTCGTTCGTTCGTTCGTTCAGCTGACAATAGCCTGCACGTTGCAATCCGCTTCACGAGGAGGCTCGATTCCACGAGCGGTGGCGCGCGGAATTTTTTACCCTCTCATTCGACTTGACGACGAATCAGAGGTTTCGAAACGTCCTCGACGACAAAGCTACCAATCGCCCGCTCAGAGAAAGGAAGAAAGAAAGAGGCAGCCATTTCGAATAATTACCGACGCGGCTATTCATCATGCCGGAAGCGGCAAAAGTTCCGTTCACTGTCAATAAACCGCGAACAAGCCGCCGCATGCAACTCGGGATTTCACCGCGTGCGTTTAATTTCGCTGTTTCAATTTATCCCGCGACACGCGGTTTGCAAACAATTTTCGCAAAATGTGGAATTCGAGCTCGTTGCTCGTTTTCTGTTCGTCAGTGTTCTTGGGCGACGTTCGTAGAGCTTTGAATAGAATCTTGAGGGGATTTTCAATTTTCGTTTCAACAGTTGGAATTCACGTTTGATTTGTTGAGAGTCGATAAGTAGAATTTCAATTTTAGATTCAATTTTAGGTAGTGGAAATCAATTCGTTGCATTGGGGAAACAGAGTGAGAAAACAGAGAAACGTAATTTTTCAAATAGTGGCAAAAATCGTAGCTGAAATTATTGGCCTGAAATTATATTTTCACTCGAAGATTAACAATTATTACAAATCATTGTTATTTGTAAGTATCGTTACTTATAAATTACATAGACTTTGAATAGAATCTTAAGTGGATTTTTCAATTTTAACTCAATGACTAATGATGAGTAGAAATCAATTTTAGATTCGTAGTATTGGGGAACATAGTGAGAAGACAGAAGATTACGTAATTTTTCAAATAATGACAGACATTGTAAACACGATATAATTGTTAGGTTAAAATTAAATTTACTTCGCAATTACTACAAACTGTCATTGTTACTTATAAATTATCTGAACAAAAAAAATAGATCAGGAAAAGATCGAAAGGATTTGTTATACGGAATCGTATAATTTTTAACGATCGATTGGAAAAGAAGTACGAAACTACTTATGTCGAAAAAATATCAGCATCGTAGCTATTTTAATTTCATTTGGTTTTCACGTTAACTTCAATATGGGTCGTAACGCGGATAAATTACACAATGTGTACTTGAAATAAATATCTGTTAGAAACTGCTCGAACGAATGAAGAGTGTAAGTAAAAATCTCTCTTGTTAGAGGCAAAAAGTGGTCAAATCAGCCGAGTATGGCACTCGATTCCCGGGGTGAGTTCAATGCTGATGCTCACAGTCCTCTTATCAGAAGAAACCCCCATCTTGCCCGTTCCATGCTCGCTATAGAAATAATGTTCCTATTCTTTAAGGTGACACAACGTTGGGTTGTTATCAAATTCTCTCACGTATCTATCGGATACATTTGTTACACGATTTCACGCGACTAACTACACTCGCATACGTGAATTTCTCATTCTCAAAAAAATATTCTCACTGATCATATGTAAACGAAAGTACAAACTGTCAACTTTAATTAACTTTGACAATTTGCAATTAATTAAAAAGAGGTCGCGATTGTGTCGAGTATGAATACGATCATTCAACTTGCGCGAACTTTTAAAACAAGAGTGTAAAGATAATTTATAGGCAGTTAGATTGTAGGAAAATGATATGGACGTAGTATGGAAACAATGTAGCACAGTGGAGCAACATTTACAATGAGTATTCATTGCGATGAATAAAATATTCCTCTTGTTCCGCTGTATTTGCTATTTCTATTTTAAAGTTTGTTGCTTTTTCTAATCGATGTGTCGCGTGCATGCAGTCAGGCAAACACTCTAATTTATATTCATTCGATTAAAGTGTTTTATAGTTTTCCGTAAACCTACTTATCCGTGCTGTGTTAATAAGTAAGTACGTAAGTAATAATTAATAACATAGAATATATTATTGACGACGTTGAAATTTATTATTTTGTTTTAAATGCGTGTTATTTTCGTTATATCCATCCACGTGTCTGCCTATAGTGACCTGATTAATTACGATCACATTTTGAAGCCGATTGATAATTGAAAACATTTTATACATTTGAACAAGTATGTTTCTATTAATAGAAACAGGTCGGCCATAGCATTATATCGATTATGATATTGCGGCTGAATAATTACTTACTTGACAAAAATGTTGCTGAATTTTTGAAATCTCAAGTTTACTTAAACAAATTAAAGCTGGTGAAAAACTTAGAAATCTTACTTGCACTAACGATGTGCAAAGTTTCTTTTAGATATTGCAAGATATTTCTGTGGACAATTTCATGCTATGCACATCGTTGAAATATTGGTTTTTTTATTAGGATCAGCAATTTTATAAAATTTGAGAAAAAATATCGTAGATACAGCAAAGAAATAAAGGCATCAATATCTTTGGTTTATTTCCTGAAATAAATTAATTGCAGATTAAAACTTGTTGAGAACAAAAGATTAGAAGATGTTATTAATTAAGAAAAAAGATTTAGACTGTAATTATACAATTTTATGTAAAGAGCTAGAATACAACTAAAAATTTGTTTCATCTGATTATATCATATATAATAAATACAACAATTTCATATATTTTTGTAAATATATTACAAAATGTAAATGCCTGGAATTTTAATTATACCGTTTTCTAAAGATATGGTGCATCTTCTTATCATTCGCTTATTAAACCTTTATTATCGCTACATTTTTATTATCGATGCATTGACACACACGATGCACGATCAAACTATCAAATTTTTTTGATTTGTCGTGTCAAGTTGTTGTCTCTCGAATTTCTCTCACAAATGTAATAATTTCGTACTTTGTAGATTTCTGATGCCTTCTGTTCACCGTATTCACTGTTCACGAAATTTCCTTTTACTATTTTCTCCCGGTACATTCGCGCACACGATTCGCGCGATCAAATTATCAAATTTTTGATTTATCGATTTGCCACGTCAACGAGAATTCCACGTTTCGAATCAGTCCAGTCGTTTCTCTCTCTCTCTCTTTCTCTCTTTCCTTTTTCTCCTGCAGCGTTTCTTCGATGGATCTGGCGATCCATCTTGCCGGCGAATTTTTCACGCGGTCGCAACTGTTTTTCTCGATGGAAAATCGTTGCGGAAGCACACAGCAGTCTGATCCAGCACGCTCGCCGCTGCGGTGACTGCAAAAGCAAGGAAACGCGAAGCGTTTTCGGGATCAATCGGTTTCTCGCCGTGCACGATTCGACGAACGCGTTGCATCCGACCGTTTTCCGTGTCTTTCTTCGTCTCTCTTTCAGCTCCGATACTTCTTCGGGGAGCAACTTTCGCCGGGAGATGTATAATATTACTTCCGCGGCTGAGTCTCTCGCACTGATCTTCGTATTGACGTATTCTTCTTTGATCAAACCAACCGCGCGATGAAACGTCTACGCGATTTCTTTCCTTCCCCCCTCCCCCTCTCTCTTCCTCGGATTCTCAGTCGCTTTCAGACTCTTTTCGGTTGGTCAGCTCGTTTTTCCAACGCTGGTTTTCTAATTCAAATCCACCTTTCTCAACGATTTCGTTTCTCTTCTTCTTCTTCTTCTTTTTCTTCTTTTTTTTCCCCCTCCCCTAAACCTAACCCACTCTACTCTTGAGCATCATTGGATTTCTCCTTGGATAGTCTCCGGAGCACTGGAACTAAATTCGTAGCTCTTTTATTTTTCTAGATTTGCGACGATTGGTTTCTGGAAAGATTCTTTTTTTTTTATTTTGTGAAATAGATGGAAGGCGTTTTTTTTTCTTAGATTAGAGTTAGATTAGATTAGAGATTTTTTTCTACTCTTCGTTGCTGATTTCATACGTTATTTCGGTCATCGATAATTCCTTACTTCTACGTAAGGTTCTCAAAAATAAATGGACTCCTGTATTTCTTATTTTTTTTTTATTGGTTGCTTATATTTTTAATATTAGAGATCAATTAAAGCAATCATTAGAAATCATACTTATCAGAGGGTTCAATTAGGCAAAAGGACGAAGTTCTTATTACTATATTTTCACGAGTACAAATATATATATATATAATGGAAATAGAATTCTATAACAGAGAGTAACATTTTACAAACAATTTAATCGAGAGCAAGAGAGCTGGCTGTATTTGAACTTTTGAAAAACCTTTTAGATTGATTAATGATCCTATTTTTTGCACTTTCACGTTTCTGGTGCAACGTATTTTACTTCGTCGGTAGAATTCCGATCTTTAGTTGAAAAACCACGACGAGAATAATGGCCGTACGTATACGTAAGTTTGCAAATTTGATTGCGATATTATATGTAAATGTTTCCCCATACACACAACGATCAGCATTATCGTTGAAAACATCGACTGGTTTCACGAAGTGCGAATCGATTGCAAATAAAATGCCGGACAACGTGCGTCGACGATGGTTGTTAAATATTTGCGCTTATGTTTCATTCACAGGGCTCTTTGAAATTGCATAAATAAATCAGTGAACAGTATACGTATATGTGTAACACGATTTTCCATGCTGAATTTAAAATCAGATCCTTGGAGCTATTTCATACATTAAATAATACAAGATATAGTTCGAGATATTATTATTCAATATATTCGACGTATTTAACGTCATTATTATAAAATACGGCGTGTGATTTATAAAGTAGTTTGATCGACACCTTGCAGTAAGAATTTTCGCGCGATTCTCAAGTGTCGTTAATAAAATTCACGATTTTCTTTTTCTCGATGATATTAAAAAAAAAAAAAAATTACCTCGATGTCCGATTGTTGTGAAGTGTAAAGCGACAGCCAAGTTGACTGAAAAAAAGCAGCGTTCGCGCAGCGAAATTTTCTGCGCGAATATTTTTAAAAAATTGTCCGCTCGAAAAACGCTGTCCGCGCTCGGTTTTTTTCAAACTGAGACTGTGCCGGGAGATGAAACAGAAAGTAATTAACCACCGTAAACAGCGGACATTGTATTTTACATTTTCTGTGTAAAAAAAATGAAAGAAAATCTATAAACTCGATTAATGGAGGGAATATTCCACGCGAAAGGATTCCATTAATTTATCAGAACGAAATGCAATTTGATCATGGCCGTTCTTTCTCGTTTCCCGCGTCGAAAAGAACTTTGTGTTTTTTTTCTTCGCTGTTTGCTTACTTTCGATATCCGCCGATGGCCAGGCGTACCAAACCTGTTTGTTTTGCCAGTTGTTTTGAGAAAACAATTTCACCGAAGGATCGTTTCTCCTTCCACGTGGATTTGTAGCATGTTCTACCTATATCGAAACTTCTGTCCCTTCACGCGTATGCACTTGCACATCGTTCTAGCTACGACGGCAGAGAGTTATCGTTTCTTACCGCGTCGTGTAATTTAGCGCCGCGGCGAAGTTACACGATTGCTTCGCCGGCCTGGAAACAGAACGCGCTTTCATTCGCGGGCATAATTTTCGGTTTTTCACTCGCTCGAATGTATATTATTCCCTCGTGTTTCGTAAATCCTGCGATAAATCGATCAATCTTTTTGCGCACGTCCTCGACATCCTGTTACACTAGCAGACGCTAACTAATGCAGTGTAACTGTTCTCATTTATCCGTTTGATGCTCGATGTTTTCCCCGTTCAGTTTTTAGTCGACGATGGACAATTCTGTCTGTCGGGGTTTCTCGAGTGTCGTTACGATCTCGATGTCTTCATTTTCTTTAACACTTTAATGGCCGCTCACGCAACATGTGTGTGATGCTACCGCCGAAGGTTATTGGCCAGTATCAAAGAAAAAAATATTAAATTTATTGTTAAATTATTGTTAAGTTTGTTGTTCTTTTGTTTTACGTGTATGTTCGCACATGTTGAATTGTTTCGTGAATTTAAATATAAAGTTTTTTTAAATTAATTCTTTGAAAATATTGCCGGCCCCGTTTGGCGACGTTTGACTGCGTAGACGTGCGACGATTAAAGTGTTAATAATTTTTTGGAGTAATTTGAGGATAGTTGCGATAGAAAGGGTAATTAACGTAGTGTGTATTATCCGTTTACACGTGTCTGTTTATCGCACTAAATTTCATTTTTTGCATTTTTTCTTTAACCCGATCGCATCAAATGACGAGCTGTAGTCGCGTGAAGTATGGTATTTAACAATCATACTAGTTGCTATGTATTGCTGAGTTTTTCAATCTTTCAGTATTATGCGTGCAAAATTTTGGACATTTATCTTTACTACTCGTTGATTTTTTTTTTTTAAATCATGCTCTCATCCCCACTGATAGAGTATTTAAATCTGATTTCACAGTAACCAATGGAGTATTTTACAAGAAAGATCATTTTCGTACGTGTATTATCATCGTCTGTTTTGTTATACTTTGCGTATACATCGTTCACGTTGGGTTTTCAAACCCAAGATTTTTACGATTTCGATGGTTGCATTTTCTTTAATAATCATAATTATGTATGCGTGTTGTCGTTGTCTCTCTTTATTGTACTATCTACTTGCGTCATTTGTCCGTGATTTTTTTAATGATTTCGGTACTCGTATTTTCTTTAATGATTTTCATTATCCTTCAGAGAGGTAATTGACGTATATATATTTTATCATTAAACCACGTCAACGTTGTATTAAAACAGTGTACACACACACACACACACACACACACACACACACACACACACACACACACACACACACACATATGTATTAAAACATGACCCGTTGGAGGAAACCAAAAAGAGAAATGTCGTTGTGTCAGGTTATTTATACCTATAACATTTTTCCTGCGTAGTCATGACATAGTGTTTCACTATATAGACGAAGCTGTACCAATGCTGGATGAACTACGCCAAGTTAAAAAAAAAAAAAACGTACATGACGAAATACATTCTATAAAAAATATGAATCCGATATTAGGATTCCGGGAAAAACGAATTTATTCTTCTATATATTAGAAGAATCCAGACGCGAGCGTATATATCAAGGAATTTTAATTATTATTATTCGCTGGAAAATATGAATAGTTGAAGTGTTGTGTGACGAGTTCTAAAGGAAAAAAAAAATGAACACTATGGAGGAACATGTAAAAATATTAAATGACGCGCGGCATGGCAAAATTAGGGTTTTGTTTAAACTTTCCTCCTTCTTGCGACAGGTAAATTTCGTAGGTGCTTGAAATTCCAATTGTTTTTGCTTTGTTCAAACGCGGGGAAAAAATTTTCATTTTCAGCGTCGCGGCGTAATATGAGGAGAAGAATTTTTCAAGAGTATGTAAATTTTGTATTTTGAAGTAAGTTTATGCTCCGCGGTTCCTAAATGTCTTCTCTGCTTCTTAGTTGCTGCGTTTCACTTTTCAATTTTTCAAATATTCATTCATGACGTTTCATTAACATTTTAACGAGACTTCGCTTGAAACGATATAAACGAAAAAAAAATATATATATATATACATAGAAATTGCAATATATTTGTAATGACGTAATTTGTAATGTGATGTAATAAACAAAAGCATTTAAATGCAACTGCCTTTAACACACTTGCTGCGCACTCGGTTTGCAATAAATATTTTATAATTTTCAGATTGATCGTGATATTAATTATCTATTAATTATCACGATCAGAATTAATTATAATATCGACCATAGATTAAGGTATAATTACGTAGATTAAGGCACAATCGTGTTTCGTTGCAGCAGCAACATAATATAATAAATATTTCCACCAACAAATGTGATAAATATAATAACATAATAGATATTCTAATAAATATTCTGTACATTTTCAGATCGTAATATTAATCATAAATTATCACGATCAGAATTAATCACAATATTGGTCATAAGATCAACGTATTTCGCTGTAGCATCAATATAATACATTTAATAAATTATTTCTACCAATAAATATAATAAATATTCTCTACGTACGTTTTCAGATTGATCGCGACATTAATCATAAATTATCACAATCAGAATTGATCGCAATATACGATCGTAAGATCGTGTTCCGTTGCAGCAGCAATGAAACATCGAAATATTTCACACCATACTAGCACATGTACATAAATATACAAAAATTCTTACACACGTACGATATATACCTTCGCCGCTGTATTTTCAAATTCATCGCGAGAAATCGGTACGTATTTTCAGAGAGAAATACAAAAAAAAAAAAGAAGAAAGGAGAAAAGCAAGAACAGAGTTTTTACCCTCGCGAGAGCTGGAACGTTTGTAACGAAACGGTATGATATCATACGTCGCGTATGATATCATATCGGATCTCCCGAGGTACGAAGTAAATAAGAGTACTCGTTAGTTCCGTTTTCGTGCCTGTCTACTATGTATCCATTATTCGGCACCATTTATGCGTTCTCTGCCTTCCTTGACTTTCTTCACACAGTGTTCGAACACACTGCCCTGGCTCTGGAATTTCCGCTTCGGTTCGCGCGAGCCTTTCCTCGGCCGATGGCTGTTCGCGCGCACAAGGGACAAAGTTTGCCATTTTCCGCGCGCGGGTTATTTCCTCCGGTGATTTATTCCAGTCCGAAATCACGGTATTCATATTGCGAGAGGGGAGGGGGTGAATTACGCCGCTTCTCCCCTCTTGATGAACTTTCGCTCTTTTCAAGAACATCGATCATATTCTCGAAACGGCTCTCGTCGCGTCGATAGCGCGCCAGCTGATTATTTCGAGTTAAAAGGAAGAATTACGGTTACTCCCCAGTTTGTCAGCTGGTTGCGATTATTGTTGACGATACACAGGCAATGTACATCATCGCCTAAAATGGACCTAGGAAGATTAACTCGTTCGCACGAGTTGAGATTTGATGAAAATAATTGTCGATAATTTCTCGAACTATTGTAACTATGTAAAAAGGAAAACTCTATGTCTCTGTAATAATCTCTATTTTCGCAGTCCCGTGTTCGATTTCTGTTTCTTTTTAATGATTTTAAAAAAAATCGGTGGGAAACGAGGATTTTCGAAGGTAATAAAAATTCAAATATTTCTGATAACATTCGATCCACCGTCGTTTTGATGAATGAATTCTGCCCTTTCTACTTGCTATTTTTTTTCACCATTTTATTGAATTTCGAATATTTCCAATAGCGCTCGAATCGTGATTAGCATTGCAATCAAATTCAGTTTCTCGTCTAGTTTGAACCGCTGTTGTTTCAAAATACGCGCTTGTTTTAAACGAATCTGAAGCAAGTGAAGGAAATGAGAAGCTCTTGAACTTCCATCGACTTTCAAATCACCATTTAGCAAATAAATTCTCGATTTCGTTAAAAAAAATGTATCTCGGTCGAACGTTTTCTATTGGTTCACAGCGTGGTTCTGCTTGTTCTCTCAGGTCAGCTGAGACCTCTATTCGTCTCGAAATCTATTGAAAATTCAAATTGAACGAGATCCAAAGCAAACAGCACCTCTCACGCATCGGTACGCGTGCGACGACCGCATGTTCCATCAGCGTGTGTTGTCCTTTTGAACCTTCGTTTGCGTTTAACCATACTGACCTGTATTTTTAAAATCTGCTTCTCTCTTTTCTTTTTTTTCTTTTTTCGTTTGTTCTGGCAGTGATTACGACTGTGAAAATGACTCCAAGTTACATTATTCTGTATTTTTTATCTTTTGTATGTCAAACAGTGGAACGTTAGATTATTATTAACTTTTGCTTGTTTCCTTCTTTTGCAGAATTTTCTAAAAAACGAGAGGATCATGTTTAGAATTATTTTTGACTTCCATCTGTTTTCGAGATGAAATTGTTTAAAATTTCCCAGAAACATTTTTGATCCTTCCAAGTTTCTGTTCCTTCGTATAATTTTCTTTGAGGCGAACAGTTTATTTTATCTTTTTTTTTTAATTTCCTAGAAACAGCTTTGACTTTCATTTGTTTCTCTCTTTCGTATAATTTTTCTCAAAACGAAAGGGTTAATTTCAATAGAAACAAATTTTTGACTTTCACTTGTTCTCCTTCTTAATTTTTTTAAAATTTCGCAGAAACATTATTAGCTTTTTTTCAAGTCAGAAGGACTTGGTTTCTGTAAAGTTCCCAGAAGCATTTTCCATTTTTCATTCCTCTTTTGTGAAATTTTCCTAAAGGCGGAGGAAGTTCATTTTCTAAAATAAAAGGAACGCATCTAATTTGACGTGTCGCGCCGTCGTATTGACTTTTATTTATCTGAGCAGCCATGACTCTTTCAAAAATAAATAACTCGACGTAGGCGGAAATTTCCAGGATGTTGCGGCATAATGCATATCAATAAGATACTCACACAGCGCGTAATAAATGCAAATCCTTCAGTTTTGTGACTCGAGCCATTTCCATAATTGCCGATTATTATAATTTATGACGTCGATGAAATGAATGATACACGCGTACGCGTGTCGCGCATTTCAAGGGGTTTCGTTGAAAGCTTCGTTGAAAGCCTTTTCGCGATCGATTCACGCACGATACACAGAACACATTCGACGTACCGTGTTATTGCAACAATATCGCTGATACCGAGTTCTTTTTACAAAAAAAAAAAGAACATGCGCGAATCACTTCTGCCTCTATATTGCGTAACTCGAAACTGTTTAAAGAATTATCTGCACAAATTGAAACCCTCTCTTTTTAATTGATCGTAAGTTTGATTTCTTACTCTATCCGAATTAAAAAAGAGAGCGTGAATTTCCTGGAAATTATATATCAACGTGTTATTGCAACAATATCGCTGATACCGAGTTCTTTTTACAAAAAAGAAAGAACATGCGCGAATCACTTCTGCCTCTATATTGCGTAACTCGAAACTGTTTAAAGAATTATCTGCGTAAATTGAAACCCTCTCTTTTTAATTGATCGTAAGTTTCATTTCTTATTCGATCCGAATTTCCTGGAAAGGAAAAGTCGAATTGCAGAAACTAGAAATTCTGGTGTTGTCAAACATCTTGTAATCACCCGATTCGTTCGTTCATTGTTACCCTCTAAATAGATTTT
This sequence comes from Tetragonula carbonaria, assembly GCA_032399595.1. Classification (NCBI taxonomy): domain Eukaryota; kingdom Metazoa; phylum Arthropoda; class Insecta; order Hymenoptera; family Apidae; genus Tetragonula; species Tetragonula carbonaria. Next base: position 5,967,069 of record JAUCRC010000008.1, read on the forward strand.
TACACGACTACTCTCGTAGTCGTCGCTCGTCTGAAATAGGAATATCAAGTCTATGAAGTAATATCCGAAGAATGAAGTAGAACCAAGTAGAATTCCTCCACTTCAATTTCCCGGCGTTTTTGTCCAAGCGTGTCGCGATAAAAAAGAATTTATTTCCTATTCCTTATTTGCACCTTTGTCAACTTGTCGCATCATTTATTTGTCCGGCTTTTCGTCGTGCGTATATTTATAGTAATTAATTCAAACTTCGTTGGTTTAAATGTACATCGTTAAACGTCGCGCGTTAAATTTACAACGAAACGAAACGTTTTATTTACGCTATCGCGTGGCAAATCGTCGTTTTGAAAATTTCCCGTGCTCTGTGCTGTATATCTGACTTTAGCGCCCGCACCTTTGAAACGTCACGCCGAATTGGGTAATATAACAATCAAGTTTCAACGGAATTTGCATGCTCCCGAAACGCCAAGAAATGAAAGGAAAGAAAGAAAAAAAAGAAGAAGAAATAAGAAGAAAGACGAAAAAAACGTGAACGGGAATTTAATTACCAATAAAATACCGTAGAACCAGATTTCAATTCAATTTTATTGTTTTTAAATTTAAGCTTCGATGATTTATTTTTCAACTTTAAAAGATTTCCATGCACGATATCGAAAAATACGCCGGAAACGCGTGCGTGTCGTGTAATGAAATTTCGCAACGCGATGCCATAACTAACTTATTTCGCGTGTGCATTTGCGCTCATCGAGCTGATCGATATTTCCTTCCGAGATTTGTTTATATAAGGGAAACAGCGTAACGCGGGCTCACGCGTGAGTAGCAATCAGCAAGGTGGTCGATCCAAGAATGATTAAGTAATTGCGTGGAAGGGTATTTTGCGCAGTGGCGCGTGTCTCGCCGTAAAAAGAAAAAAAAAAAAAAAGAAAACGAAGAAAAAATAGCTCGGGTATTCCTGGCATGCTTTATTAATTAAAAAACGCGTCGGTCGAGACTCGCATTACATTTTCCGCGGCTATTCATCACGAAGGTCATAATCTTGTTGTCGGGAGCGGTCGAATTCACAGAATTTGCTCTGGTTATTATAACAAGCAGAACGTAGCTGACAAAACGCATTCGTTCGCTGAAGCAACAATAAGAGGACGAGTGTCTCGTACGTGGCTCGATCGCGTCGTTTCGAAATGATTTTAATGATCGATTCACGCGAGCATTAATCGCTTAGTTGCGAATCGGTTGGATTAATAAGATTTAAAACAGTTGTTTTAATATTTTTTATTATCGATAGAAATTAGAATTACACGTATTTCTGTGCATTTGTAAAAGAATTTAGACGTTGCAAACGTTGCAAGGAATGCAATTTTTACACTTGCAAGGTATAAGAAAATATTCAAAGTATAATTCTCTCTGTGATACTTGGCACGTAAAATAATCTTCCCACCATTGAGGTACTACTTTTCCAAATTATATATTTTCAAAAACATGAATTTGCACAAAGGCTCGTAATCCGGCGATGAAATCGAAATTCAATTAAAATTCCGTTAAATTACGTTAATTAAAAATCCTGAATTGCTGCGGTTCAGGTAACAATAAGTTAAGAGTTAAAATTGGACTTGTTCTCGATTATTCTATGTTGTTGAAACTTCATTCGGGATGGAATTTTTCTTTTGAATAAGCGGAATAGAATTTGCAAATCGCCGGGCGTTCTAATTACTCACATTCCTCTATCGAGAAATTTTAATTTAAATACAAAGTAAATTCAGACGAGCGTTCATTATCAAGTCAACGATCAACAATACTGTTTCTCTCCGCAGTGTGTGTATTTCGCGTTAATTACCATGATCTTTAATTATGTTTAACTTTTTTTTCGAGCGAACATTTATCTTTGCTCAAATTCGCGATACGACGAGAACGGTATTTTCTGATTACTTTAAGAAATATATTTTCTTCCGCCGAATGTGCAACGTCGCGGTTTTAAATAAAGAAACTGAATTTCCATGAAAGGGAACTTCTTTTTAATAAAGATAAATGTAATTTTAATTAAACTTCCTGTTTGCTTTGAGAGTTGCGAAAGGTGGGAATGCCTCTATAAATGTACAGGGTGAGTCGGTACGATTTTGTACATTGTGCAACGAACATCTTTATGGAACGATGTTGGCGAAATTTAAATAATGCGACACAATTTATCAAAACCTATAACGCCATTTTTATTTTCTCCAAAGTTAGATGATAATATTTTCTGTTCGTTTGAAAACACAATTCGAAAACATAATTCAGAATATTTGAAAGTTACTTCGGTAATTCTCGAACGGAATTTGGAAATTCAATTTTTTCAATTTTCTCGTCATATTCTTCCTAACTTTGCTTGCATTATCTCCTTATTTATTTTGTTTATTTATTTCCATCAATTAAATCGTTTGATTCTGCGAAAGGAATAACTTTGAGGAAGCATCAATATTAAATATTAAATTAATCTTCTACTTTAGTATATAAGTATTATTATGCACATATGCTATCGTTCGTTATGACGACGTAGTTAAATCTCCTTTGTCGGTACTATCATTCATTTGTACTACTCGTATGTAACCTAATGGAATATTTATTCTCTTATTATAGTACACAATATATATCTTTTTTAATTTTTTAATTTTAAAAATCTTTGTATGCTAAGACTTATCATATATGTTCATTCCTTTTAAAATAATTCTTCTTCGACGACATTATCATTTATTCATACTACCCGTATACAATCTAATGCAATGTTTGTTCTCTCACTACACTACGCAATACATATTTTTTAAATGTGATTATTGAAAATATTTGCATCCTAAGGTGTATCATACATATTGTCATTCTTTTATAAAGTAATAAAATTTTTCTTTGGAATAATTCTTCTTCAACGATACTATCGTTTATTCGTACTACTCGTGTACAACGTAGCATTTGTTCTTTCACTATATTACACGATATATACCTTTTTTACACTAATAATTATTCAATAATTATTAAAAGTCTTTGTTTTCTAAAGTTTTTATCATACACATTCTTTTCATAACGAAGTGAAATTTTTTTCTAAAATAATTCATCTTTGACGATACTATCGTTTACTCGTACTACTCGTGTATAACGTAGCGTTTGTTCTTTCACTATATTACACAATATATACCTTTTTTATACAATTCAATAATTGTTAAAAGTCTTCGTTTGCTAAAGTTTTTATCATACACATTCTTTTCATAACGAAGTGAAATCTTTTTCTAAAATAATTCATCTTCGACGATGCTATCGTTTACTCGTACTACTCGCGCGCAACCCAATGCAATGTTTGTTGTTCCACAACAGCTGCACAACATACATCTTTCTTTATACAGTTCTGTAATTGTTGAAAATCTTCGTATGCCTAGGCTAACAAAAATACACAATCATACTTTTTCTGAAGTAGCGAAATCTTTTTCTCTCCTTTGTATTATTTACTCGTGCTACAATTTGACGCAACGTTTGCTCCCTGCCGTTACGAAACTTAGCGAAACCGAAACAAACAAAGGGAAAGAAAGCAAAAACGAAAGGGAAGGGGGAGAAAAAAGAAGCGAAAAAAAATCGGGGGGAAAGTTATTCGGGAAAAGCACGTATGAACAAAAGTTTCGTCCGTTAATGGAAACTCGGCTTTACCATCTGTGGTTGAAAGTTCCTATCGTCCGAGGATTAATATCGGACAGCTTCTTTCGTGCGCGAGAGGAGGCAGGCCAAAAGCGATCGGGTTACTGGCTCGCGGCCACTTTGGCCTGCGAAGGGGCAACGCAATATAATATTTCGTAAAGGGGCTGACACACCCCGTCATTTTCTACTCTAGTTCGCTACAAAAGGGACGGCGGACGAATAAAAAGCCTGGCTGAGCCTATCTGACGTTCGTGCACACACCCGGCGATGTCACTCGCGAGAAAGCGGGTTGTTCGTGACCTGACGCGCAAACAATGTACCGCCAAAAATATATTTCTTCCTGCTTTCTCGCTCGGCGCGGCCCAAGCACCGGAGACACGCTCGCAAGCTGTACAACGTGCAAGCTGTAACTCGAGAGCTGCGAATTGCCCGCGAATTCTCTTTTCTTTCGAAAGCCTATTGTTTCCCGCGTCGCGGAACGACAACCTTTCGAAAAATTCGCGGCCGCGTTCAGCCGCGATTTCCGGCGTTTGAAACTAGAGGCTAGAGCTAGTCGTACGACGTAGAGCAAGTGGCAACAGTGTTTATCACATCCGTGATACGAATTCATGAAGTTCGATTAGACAGGGAGAAGTGGAATAAATTGAAAATTGAAGAATTGAAGAACAATCGATTCGAGGGAAGAATGGCAAAATGATTTTCGTGAAAAATATCGAAATCATGTGTAAATATATATTATGTACGAAATTTCGTCGTCGGTTATGTACGAAATTTCGCGAGATTTCATCGGCAATATAACGAGATGATCAATTTCGGAATATATTTGACAGTTGAATTAATAAAAAAAATTAAGTACTACTTGTCTTAAATTTCTACAATACACTCTATAGGTTATATTATATACGTGATGCATTCTCTATAATATATCATATATACGTTTATCAAAACACCGATAGTACAGATATTTTCGTGACCCATCGCATTCAGTGTAATAACGAGAATCGTTTCATGTGTGTATCAGCAGAACGCACGAAAGCTCGAAAGCGCGTCAGATCAATTCCTTCCTATAGGAAATACGCAGAAATTGAATACGTTTCCCCTTTGTTTATATTTTTAATACCCACAAGAGTTTAATCAAATGACGTCGGCTTTTTGTCTTGTGAAAATTCGATTTGACGTAATTTATCTGGAAATAGCGGGCTATACCGTTCGTCTTGAATTGAAAAATTTATCACGCGTCCATCTCTCTCTCTCTCTCTCTCTCTCTCTCTCTCTCTGACATGCAATTTGCGCTAATCTCATATAGCACATCTATCGGAAAATGCATTACGAGATACAAGATGTCAATGCTAAAGCATCGCTAATTGAAACGCTGAATAATGAAAAATTTTCGCGGGCAAACACAGTAGCGTAAAGAGATCATTACCGAATCACATTGGACGGCGTAGATTGATACACGAGATAATTGAAAAAGGGAATTTTCCGAAGTATTAGCTTCGTTCGAGATACCACATACCCGTGGTATCATCAATCTTGTATATAATTTAATTTCGCCGCGTGAAAATTAATTCGTAATTTCATAACTTTTATAATCAGATTATTAGCTGATAAGGGAGTATATGTAGCACGTGTATGATATAATATAAGCTAATAAGAGAAAATAGTATGTATAACGCATGAATACAAACTATTCTACCTTTTTTTGTTTGCTGCAAAAAATTTTAGAAACAGATGCGAATTAATTGAAATAGAAGGTTTTGACCAGCATTTATATTAGTGTTATATATTTTTCGTCATAAAATCGGTACTTCAAAATCCTCTCAACGAGTTTAGTATATATACTAAAGTATATATATATAAGAGTCTGTACAACATACATAAATAGAACATATAATAAACTTTATTATTATAATAAATATGTAATAATATTTATTTGGCGAGTATTAATACATCAGCTTTCGCACACGAAATTTATAGTTAATCTTTCTCAACTCTTAAATAGATTGTGGTTCTATCTAAATTTAAATATATTAGTAGTGTCGTATAAATAATATCGTTTTTTGATACTGTACAAAATTTAATTTTTATTTAAGAGTTATTAATTCTAATAGTTATTTAATAGTTTTAATCTATAATATAATATAATTTAACAACAATATAATATAGGTTACATTAAAATAAGTTAAATTATCGTCGCCAGATGGCAATGTTAAAAATTAAATTACTTATGGGTAGTACTCTTAGTTACTAGTAACAGTAGTATTTTAAAATTTACGTAATTCTTTGTTGTCTCGCTATATCTCTAATACATATTACAATTTCACGTAAAATCCAACGTAACACAATATAATAACTGCGGATTCTTATGTAAGAGATAGAAAATTATTTTTCGCACAAGATATTATAAAAAGCACTATATTTCGGATATTTTACATACTTTTTCACGTCACGTGCATTTTGCGCAACTTTGTGTCTTTAAATCTCGCAAGGGTGCACGAAAATCCACAGTATAAAAATAACCAGTAAATTCCAACAGTTTATCGAACTTCGAAGGTTCAAAATTTTTTCTCAGAGCTGATATCATCGAGTCTCTCTCTCTCTCTCTCTCTCTCTTTCGTCGAATTTTTCTAATCAGCAATTTTCTATCGCGCAAACTGGCGAAGTTAACCAGAAAACGATCATTGCTAATCAGGGAGAAACTGGCAACTTTGTGTTCTCTCTTCCTGCCCTGCGCGAAAAATACAAGTTTCCTCTTCTTGCTCCAGTTCCCTGATCTTGCATTTGGCGGCAGATACACAAGGTATGCCCGAGTATTTCTCGAAGACGATGGTTTTCACAGTTTCTCTTCTTTTGTTTCTCGCGGCAGTTCGCGTTGCGCAGTCAACGAACGATTTTTCCATCGCTGGCGAGGGGAGGGTGGCTCAGAGTCGACTTTAAGTGTCGTATCGGATCGGCATACGAATCTCTCATTACGGGGATCGACCGTGGCTCCTCGAGCCCCAGCGTCTTCCGAGACTGGAAGAAATAGGCGAATAAATAAACAGGCAGGATCGAGAGTGCAAGAGTATCGGCGTGGGGAGGAAAGTTGCATCGTCTTCCTCGCGAGTCGGGGTCTCGCCAGGCAATCGAACGAGGATGAGTTTTCATCGTTCGATTGCGATAACTCATACGAGGTACTCGTACCGGGAATACTTTTGGCCGTGCATATACACACACACGCTATACGTGATGTTTCTGTTAAGTATTCCGTATTTTCCAAGCCTCCCTTCACGAGAATGAAAAATCACGCTGCCGGTTTTGCGCAGGCAGTTGGAAACGGCTGGAAAATCGAGCCATCGAGCGATATCAAATCAAAGCGTGTACGCCAGTTTGTTGTATAGTTGGGATGATTTTATTTATCGAGGAGTAACAGATTTTGTTAAGACGTTGATCGAAAGACGTTGTTAGATTGTAAGGGAGCACTGGTCCTTCGGCGAACGTTCGAGGTCTCTCGGTTTATTTTATTAATCTGTTAACTGTATTCGTAACGAATCCACGAGGACGAGAAAAGAAACGTGCAGGAACGTTTCGTGAAATTTGATTGCACTCGAGGCTCTTATTTGAAGATGAACGTAACTGGAGAGCACAACTGATGAACACGCAACGATGAAATATTGCCGATACGAACTCTTACAACATCGTGAAATGAGTCTACTTGGTCTTATCTCGAAGCGTAAAGCTTGTACTTTGACTGTTCTTTTTTTCAAAGATGTTTCCGCATCGTGTGGCGGGTGAGAAAGTAAGAAAAAGTTCGAACGTTTTAATGTCAAAAACGTCAAAGAATTCTTTTCGTCGCTTGATTTACCTGATGGTTTTAAAAATTGAAATGTTTCCTTTACAACGATCCCTGAAATCTTGCTGCATGATACTTTTTCGCCATTTTATTGAACTGTTGATTACTGAGTGTTCGAGTTGAGATTTCTTGAATTTTTGTCGTTCAAAGTTTAATAAAATGATGAGAAAAAAATCATACGTAAGTTTCAAGGGTTTGTTGTATGTACAGGTAAAACTTCAATCTTCGAGATCGCAGTGGATTTACTCGCTTTCAAATAAAATTTTTTCAGTGTTTTTACGTAGTTACGCGTGAGATTTTAGAATTTTTTTGTTTGCATTTGCTACATGATGTTAAAATATTTTGGGGGAAAAGAAACGAATTCAGGGCAGTGAAAATGGAAGTTTCACGCTTTAAAATATTATCCAATTTTCTTTATGAAATTACAACAGTTTAAAAGTATCGATAATTTTTCGTTTAAATTAATTGCGGTGCAAAACTGAACTCCACGAAAACAATTTATACCTGCCAGAATAGTGATGGTGGGACACAGTGGTAAAATTTTTTTTCAAAAAGCTAAAACCAACACTTTCGCAAACATATTTCGCATTTCTTGCATTCTACGTCCAAACATTCAAGATAAAATATTATTTATGTTAAGTTCTTTTTTTCCACGCGTGTATTCATCGTTGCTCATCGCTGCGCTCGTGCACACGATATTTATTTATATCGCAGATTTGTTTGCATTTCATCTGTATATATTGGACGAAATTCTTGATTTCAGCGTGAAATTTGCAATCAATTTCATTTGACGCGAAATCTATTGTGTTTTGTACTTACGAAGATTTGCCGAGTGTCGCGAGTGTTTTTTTTTTATTAAATGAAATGCAGAGAGGCGCAAGAAGAACAGTCGCTTTGAATTTAATTTGCTTAACAACTTCAGCGTTGTTCATCGACGATAGTTAAACAGAATGCTTGTAACGAACCGGCGAGACGATGAAATCAGTCGAGTCGAGAATTGCAAAGTTATGAAATTATAAAAATATATAAACGTCACTTCGTTCCTCGTTATTATTTCGACGACTGGAATTTTGATTGGAATTTTTGCTCTGGAAAATTTTTCTCGCGGAGAGTCACCATGGTTTTAACTACGCTGCTGCACAATTATCCCTCATCCGTTAAAATCATTATTATAATTATTACATTAAACCGTGGGGATTCGGCGCGGGTATCGTCATTGTACTAACTTGCAAAATTCCAAGTAAATTGGATGCATTAATAAACGACTCGGCTCGTTTATCATGCAACGATCCCTGTCTCGTTCTGAAACCCGATTATATTTATAACTATATTATCCCTCTGCGTCGTATGCACGGCGAAAATAAATTCAAAGCGTGTATTTATGCATATGGTGTGTTCACGCATATAGTCGCGTGAATTGCTGACCGCTTTATTTACTCCGTGGCCATGCGTCACGACCTTGTCGCATGAACATTTTATTAAGTATATCGTTAACATTTTTTTTCCATCGTGTCACTGTCTCGAGATTAAAAAAAATAACGAAAGGCACAAGCGAATGGTAGCGAATTCAAATGAATCAAATGTAAATTTCCAAATAAATCTTCCGCGTGGTGGTGCAGTGTGAGAATGCGATACAGTCTCGTTTGCATTTTACGATTCTTACGTGTCTTACGGGCAGATTCGTGATTTAGCGATTATAAGAATTCCGCTGTTAATTATTTCCCCGTGCAACAGAAATCGTGTCTTCGAACAGGCCATTTTTAAGGAATGTCATTTTACAATGAATTATCATCTGTACGATAAATTTCTCATGAAATATTTCATAAGAATGATAACCTCGGAATAATAATATTAAGCAAGAAGTTTTTAAATATAAATATAAATTGCAAATATTTTCGTATATAATAATAATCGTGGATTTGTAAGAACAATAGGTTTAACGTAATCCTTGTTACCAAAAGTGTAGAATAAACCCATGCAGAATAGAATGAGAAGTTAATTTGCATTTAATGTAGAGAAATGTAATAAATATAAATATGCTTCACCTTTCTCGCTTGGATCTTGTCGCTTGAATCAGCTACAGGTACAGCGGCTTTCGGTCGTTCAAAGTGATTTACGACAGACAGTTTAAGCAAGAAAAAATTAGGTATTCCAAAGGGTGACATTTTCCACAGGAAATCTTTATCCAAATTCGCCTACGTATGTACGTGACGCCTGTAAATGCGCAAGCAGCGCACGTGGAATTTATGTGACACGAAAATGTGTCGTGTTCTCGTGACGTTTTTTGGCCGTTTCTTTTTCAGAGGCGCACGCCATTGTTGATCACTGTTTAGAAAAGGAGGCACTCTTTGTTCGGGGCAGCTCGTCGACTAGCTTTTACGCGTAATAGAATACGTGACACTGGCAGCGTAACGTGAAATTTCAAGAGGGAAGAAAAAAGAAAAAAAAAAAGAAAAATATTCATACAAATCTATCTCACTCGAGCTGACAACGAGGGCTCGTAAATAACGCTCGACGGGGACCATGTTTGCGCTCATCGCTAATGCATAAAGCAAAATATTCAACAAGGATTCGTTCTCGTATAAATTTTCTCCTTCGCTTCTATCGCTTCACGTTTCATTGAGAGTTTCGTTTCGCCCGCGTTGAAATACCAATGGATGGAGAGATCTCTCTTTTTTTCTTTACAAACGTGTGAGCATATTTTAACGCATACCTCTTTTGAGATACATATAGATGCAATTAGATTATGATGGCGCATGGCTTTCGGTATTGGAACTTTATCTTTGAAGAATTCTAAATACATTCAGATACATGCAAATTAGCTATTTACATTCACGCGTTATCAGCCTTTGTTTTAATAATGCTTTTACGTGTCTTACGTTCACGCGCTCAAACGTTCAAAGAGAAATGCTCGCATGAATGTTCATAAAATCGGATATAACAATCTGTGTTTCGTATATACAAATATCAAAGAATACTAATAATGACTTGTGATTTCTTCTTCTCACGAGACTCAACTCTTTCTCGTAAATTCTCCAACAAAATTTTCACGCACGAGCCAATATTGGCAATTGTCCTTAATAGTTCTCAATTGAATATATTCACGGAGAACTCCTTCAGCTCGTTCATCTACGCCTAATCTGCGAGATATTCTCGTCGATTCTGTTATCGAGTACGGGCAAGAGCGCGACTGATAAAAAATAAGCTGGAAAAGGATCGGAAGAGAACACTCTCTCTCTCTCTCTCTCTCTCTCTCGGCCTGTTAGGAAGTACGAGAGAAGCAGGAGGGAAACAAAGTAAATAAAAAAAAAAAAAAAAGAAAAAAGGGAAAAGGGGGAAAGAAAGGGGAGAAATAAAAGAGGAGAAAATATAGTTGATCGCGGGTGCTTTTCAGCAATGTCAGCAGTCGCCGGTGGTTTTCAGGCCGACAACGCGAAACGGGGTCACCGATCGCATTGTACTGCTTTACCAAGTGGAGGGCCGAGGCACTTCGCAACAATTCATGCACTTTTGACCTTTGCCGCGTTCTCTCTCCGCGAGAGAGTGCAACTGGAACGGCCTACTTCTTGCATGGACCCCGAGCGCTAATACAATTTCCAGGCAGCCGTCGAGGGCAAGTATCAGCGCGACGCAGCCTCCCCTACACCTACATGCACAATAGTGTGTCGATATAAACTGGAGATGGAATCGAGTCGGTTCGTACCTTTGGTCGTTGGATTCGAACTCTTTTAGAAATAGCCGGCGACGCGATCAAATTTTCACTCTATATATATTTATAAATACGAAATACCGTCAAATCCAACACGCGAAGTTCGTTTCATGGGGTATTATTCGAATATTATCGTTAAGACTCGTTAGAGTACTCGTTTATCACTTACAAATTTATTAAGATGATAGAAGTAGAAGAATCAATGTGATTTTTCTCTGTCCCGCCCATTTCGTAAAACTTTCACTTGAGAAAGTATTTATGTTCTGTAAACATGTATAAATTTTTCAATTAACTTTGAACTTTATTAAGATGATCAATAGATGTGCAGATCTAGTATATCTAATTTTAACTTTCTTTTCGCGAAGTTCATATTTGTTAGTGATGAGATTAGCTGTTATGTTTCAAGATCAATATGCATACATTTTTCAATTAACTTTGAACTTTATAAAAATGATCAGTAGATGTATAGATCTAGTATATCTAATTTTAACTTTCTTTTCGCGAAGTTCATATTTGTTAGTGATGAGATTAGCTGTTGTGTTTCAAGATCAATAAACATGCATAAATTTTTCAACTAACTTTGAACTTTATTAAGATGATTCAGTAGATGTACAGATTTAGTATATCTAATTTTAACTTTCTTTACGCGAAGTTCATATTTGTTAGTGATGAGATTAGCTCCAATATGTATTTATAAATCCGAGTCGAATCCATTTCGAAGCAAAATTCGTTTCATAGGGTTCGATCATTATCGATAAGATTCGTTACAATATTTGAAAATTATTCGATCTTCACTTCATTAATTTCGAATGAACATCTACAAGCTTCATAATCATAATGTAATATAAATCTACAAGATAAATTTACAAGAATGTCGATATTAGAATGAATCGAACCTTTTACCTCACCAGTCGAGTCACGAAATATTCGTGAATGTGCGAACAGAAGTACCCTACAGTTAGCATTATTATACATTAAAAATTTTTAAGAAAATTGAAGAAACAACCCTATTCTACAGGAAGACGAATGTGGTCAATAATTTAAAATTAAATTACGCATTAAAATTATAATGGAAAAATAGTTATATAATTATAAGTGATTTTTAAAAAATATATCATTCTCCGAGTGATCATTTTCAAATAAGATAGTCAAAAATTTTTGGATCTATTCGATGAGCGTTCGATTTTGTACAGAAGAACATTTTTTCTTTTTAATATTTTATAAAGTTTTACCTTCGTGAATGAGTAGAATGCAATAAAAAAAAAATTTTCTTGACCTTGAAGTTCAAGGTCAAGGTCAATCTTGCGGCAGATTCCTTACATGTATTTCCATCAAATCGAAGGTGTAGAATTCATCTATGAGGACAAACTTTTTTTTCCACCCTGTACAAACTAAATTCGTTCATCTCATTATATTTACATATTCGTTCGTTGCTTGTACAAAATGAATAAATGATGATTCATTCATCTCATTTTGAACGTACTTGCTTGTTTGCATGAACGAATACAATTATAAAACGTATAAAACAGATATAATTATCGGAACACTGTTATTTGCCTGGAATTTCGATATCGAACTTGACTCGATTTCGTAAGTACATGACTTGACTTGATTCCATTCCTAAACGTACATATGTATATACGGTACGCGTCTCGGCAGATGTACTCTAGATTACGTTTATTAACGATGCACACCGCTGAGAGTGTCGCGCTGATTTTGCTCATTAAAGATAACCTTGAACGATATGCACGAGTCAAGATGAAATGTTTCGTTACTGTGATGCAATCTAGCGCTTTATTACCAATGTCATTGTTGAGACGAGTATCGTGGAATGCAGTTTTAGTTGCTATAAGTATTCGATTCGTTTGATCATCAAATTTCAACAGTATTTAGTAAATAAGAGTTTGAGGATGGATATATCATGATTCAGCGTACAATGAATTCTGCGTAAATATTCGGACACTAAATGTTGAAACTGTTTGCAGAGATGAATCGTGTAATAGTAAATTTGGCCTCGTTTCAAAATTTGGAGCATTCGCTTTCGAATCATGCATCGTTTATTTTATCCCGGAATATTTTTACTCAATGTAATAGAAATGAAAATGTCATGAATCATTGTAAAACGTTGGAAAATTATTTTTTTTTTGTGACTGAAATTGCAATTGATTTGAAGATCGAAATTTTCTCTTTACAATTACCCCTAAAAAACTCGTCATTTTATTGAACTTTGAATGGAACAGTTAGATTCAGATGTCGAAAATTCAAGAAATTGTAACATTTTGTTATGTTCATTTTCACCTGATATTCAAAGTTCGATAAATTCTCAATGGAAAAACAGCAAGTTTTGATAGGTCATTCAAAATAGGAAGCTTCGATATTTAAACTCATTGTAGATTCAATCGTGAAAGAAATTTTTCGATGCTTTTACATACTATGACAATTTATAACATTTTCGAGAAGGAAAGTATCTTCACTTTGTCATACGTTGCATAGTGTAAAAATATTGATAACATAAAATAAAATTGACGATGTATTTCGAAAATAGAGGCTTCAAGTTTTGAAACGAGCCTAGAGCTATAGTCGTGTTATAATAGTTCGAATATTAATGGGATTTACTCTAAGTAAATCTCACTTATGATTGAAAATATCATGTATCGAGCAAATATTCTTTTCATGTTCAAATCGTGAATCAATGAAACAGTTCAGTCACTGTATAATGATAATCGAACTTTTCCATCGATTCAAGATTTTGACAAGGAAATGATGTTTCTGTGACTCAACTTTTATATCCTCTCCATATAATAATATTTTCAGCAAGTAATTACCGTTTGTAATAAATTTCCGATATTCAGTCTTTTATTGCGCACACATGATACGCAAGAATTTTTAGCATATTAAATATTTTCACGACGCTTGTAAGTATTACAACTCTCGACGCGAAAGATATCAGGGTGTATCAGTGAGCCCGTATTTTCTTAGAATGTGCTTGAGGTCTCTGTTTCTGTTCGAGAATTTCATCGTGAAAATAAAAAACGTCTGGTCGTGTCCGCGCATAGTTGCACGAAAGGCCAATATCTCTGCTCGATGAAAACTTCGTATCGGACGTATGCTTATTAAAGCACGAGTATGCTTATCAAGGCCACTCTTCCACCCCCTTTCCACCCCGCCATTCTATTTATCGTTCTACGCCGGTTTTATTGGAGTTCTCAGGGGCAAACCGGTCAAAAAGAGCCAGATTTGGCATGTTAATTTATTCCATTTCGGGGAGAGAAAGGGCTTGGCGGAAAAATCTAGGCCGGATTCCACCCACGTGTAGCTTCGAAACGTGCTCCGAGTCGCGCCATTTCACAACCAGCCCGTGTTAATCACCTAGTGGGACAGCGGAAAGTCCGAGACTCGGTGAAAGTAGTAAACTTTGCTTTGCGAACGTGTATTCATTCTCACCCTCGTCGTTCTGTATAAAAATATGCTCCTCGTCACTTTGCTATCCATCGTTTCATTCTGACGAGACGACAGATTGTGCACATTCTAGAGAAAGTTTCGTTTCGCTGCTAAGATAAGAATAGAGGGATCGAGTAATTTTCCACGTTTTAAATAGGTGGTCGTTGAAAGAAAAAAAAAATATATTTCCAGAATAGTGCAATTTTATGCAACAAAGGAATCCCATTTAGTTGTATACTTGCACAACATGAAGAGTTCGAACATACCACGAAATGAACTTTGAGCAAGACGAATCTAGAAGACGAGCGATGAAACAAAATTGATAAGAGATAAATTCGACAAGCAGCCATCCATTATCGTGTTTACAAAGTTCACAACAATATTATTCTCTTCGGCGTTACGACGTATAAGGTAGACTCGACGATTTAACTTTATCCTTGATATTCGCAGGAAAAAAACACTTTCCACTTTGTAGTGACGTAAAATCGATGCTCCGAACTCATCTTCAGTTTTTCTCTCTGAACCTCGGCTGCCAGGCGCGGTGCATACCTGCAAGGCACAGAAAAATGTCAAGTCATCTTGGATGTGACAACGCTATTAAATTCACCACTTACGCAGTGATGAATGCCATTATACGCAGAGCTTCTGAGAAAATTAGCGTTTAAAGCAACGCATCCTGATTCTATTGTATACCGAGGAATTAATCGGCAAAAGTATCTCGTCGTCGCGGAATTCACTAATTTTCGACGTGATCGCTGCGTACATTTATGAAGTTTAATGGTTAGTTGAAATTAACATTACGTAATGACAACTGAAACTTGATAAGAAACATTGTAATAAATATTTAAAATATTAAAATATTAATACTTCAGTAGCGAGCGATAAGTATACTTTAAATCTCATTAAAAAGAAAAGAAATGTGTCAACCACTGATGAATGAATTAAATTCAACGAAGCGTATCAATAAATATTGAAAAAGTAATTTTTCTCAGAGATTGGGCGAATGTTACTCAACAAGGGGTTAATCTTCTCTGATGACATTTTCTGCATTTTACAAAAAAGAAAAAAAGAAGCGTATGAATGATTTTCAACATTATAGAATTTTATAGAACCGAGTTAATATTACTGATATATGATATAATACGCGTAATATAATGTATATATAATATAATTTCATTATAAAAATTCCCGTTGCCTGAAAAAAAGGGTTGTTATCGTCACGGTTCCGAAAATCCTATTAAAGCAATTCTAGCCCTAGTATTTTCTTGTTTTCTTTCTTTTTTTTTTGCAATTCATTTTTGACCCGACTTTGACATGCAAATGGCGTCAATTACCAGCAAATACGTTTAGCCAGCACCGATAGCTCTTGGTAAGCCAGCTGTTCTGCCTATTTCGTGTAGCTTGGAAAACGAAACTAACAATGTTCGAACGTCGTCCAGTTGGCTACCTATTTGGCACAGCCGATCGGACCTTTGTCGCAAGAAATTTATTTACTCGACAATGGTTATCGCAACGGATATTACCACTGAGGAACAAAAAAATACTAAACACCTTGTACTTTCCGTATACATGTATCTTCAGACTTGTTTGAAATTTGGCTAATATAACGAGAGAGAAATTGCGAAAAGTGAAACAGAAGGATTCTCATTTTTTTTATCTATTTATTTTATCAGCTATTTTATCATTCACATCACCATCTGTTTAATGAAGATTATCATATATTTAATGAATTATATTAAATAAAGATTGTCGTTGTATTGAATGAATTAAAATTCTCATATATTTAATGAATTATCATATCATCTATTTAAAGATACTGTTCAAAAGGTTGGCCATTAGCAGTATTGATCAGTGCGAGTATTGATCAATTTTGATTGTAACTGGACACTGTTTCGTACACTATAGCTAGTTACTCTTTTGACTCGATCTGCATCGTATATACATATTATTTAATATCGAATAAGTGAGAAAATTAAAACCTTTTTATTTCTTTTTTTTTACGATTTTATCTAAAATGGAGCAAAAAAAAAAAACGAGTAAATCTGTGAAAGGCTTTTCTTAGTTTATCGGTCCTCTGTACGTTCCTTTTAAAATTTCGACATTTTAATCCACGACACCCTGTGTAAAGATCAGAGTAATAAGACAATATTCAGTGAAAAATTTTCATTAACGTTGTTGAACGAAATATGTTTTTGTGTGCTCGATAATGTCATTCTGTGATTCTTACAAATGGTTGCACCACCGTATGCGTTTAACGTACGAGCATTCTTTCATCGAGTCGTGGAAATTACAACGCAATGGCGCAACTGATTCATTTCCATAGTTTTCGGGTTTCTCGAATTTGTTTGAAAAATGCTTACTGTGACCGGTGCGGATGCACGGTGCGTAAAATTTTGCTCGTTTGCTGAACAATCGCAACGGAACAGAGTTTGAGGAATGTTCAATGAGTATCGTTGATTGACTCAGGGATTATTTCTGAAATCTTTTTGTCGATCGTCGGTCGCTTGCTCGCGAAACGAAGTTGATGAGAAATTTGTCGAAAGGTTGCCGGCTAAATTAAAAACGTCGGCTACAGTTTATAACGTTGTTCGACAAAGTCGGTACTAGATTGTTTGTAAGAAATAAAATAAAAAAAAGAAGGGAGAGTACAAACTTGTAACAATTGCTTGTTATAACGCTAATTTTGTTGTCTCGTCGTAATTTTGCTCTGAAAAAAGTTGTTTAACTTAGCCGCGTTCCTCGCGAGTTCGAAAGCAGTTCGAGACAATTTTTCAATGTATTTTATAAGTTTCGCGGAGATGTATGCAGCTGGTAAACATTAATTTCAAAAGGGCAAACGCTTTAGTTGAAGGCTGGCATTCACCGACTTCCGATAGCAATTATCTGGCGTGAATCCAAGACAAATGCCTGATAAGAAGTTCGGGAAAAAGCTACGGGGCAAATTTCCGGTCAGTCCAACCGTGATTTGTTTGTGTTCATGTATCTTCTTAATCATGCTAATAGGAACGATAAAACTTGAAGATTGGAGAAACCAGTATTTTATATATTGATCTTCGATTAACGTTGCAATTACTTTCTTCTGCCGAAGTTTCTGCCGAAACGAATCTTCGCTCTTGCAAGATTGAAAAGTTTTTCAGTAATAGTAATAATAACAATAATAATGATGATGATAATGATGATGATGATGATGATGATGATGATGATGATGATAATGATGATAATGTACGTTACGTAGCGAAATATTGTCGGGAACGTCGATAATTTTTCATCAACGATGATAAATTTTATTTCTCGAGTGTTTTATCAATTCAACTATTAAAATAGGGATATAATTAGATGATTTATTATATTAAATAATAAAGAAAACGGAAACAAAGCAACAAATGATAAATACAAGATAGACAACTCAAACAACAATAATTCGAATAAACTTAAACGACACAAGTAATATACAACACAAATTACTCTTTTGACCACGCTCATTCAACACTCTTCTTCGACTCTCTCCTGACACGCACGACTTTCTTCTTTTTTTTTTTAAAAAGAAAAGCGCTCGGTGCCAACGCTGTGCCTCTCACATCACATTCATACTTTTCATTCACGCATCTTCAGCAAACAGGCCATCTATTAAAAGTAAAAATAACTAAATATATAACTATACACAATAATTTCGATGCTATAAGTAGTAATCTTAACTATGAAAATACTGCTACTCAACTGTTGAAATAATAATAAATTAAATTCACAGTCTCTCGGCCGCGAAAAACCGTGAAGAAAAAAAAAATCGTCGCGCCCGTGTCGGGATATGCAAACATTTGCATATTCCGGCTGCCTCCCCCTTTATTTGATTCAATCCTCAAAGAAGATACTAAAAAATATCGCTGTTTCAAGTGTTTGCCCAAAGTCGATTTCAAAGGGACCGAAATATTTGCAATGGGGTCTCGATTGTTCACCAGTGTCAACAGTTTCTTTTCACTTTTTGCGCAAAGTGAAGCAAAGTCTGCCGACGAAAAATTCACGGTCGTTCGACGTTTTAACTTCGATCGTTTCACGTTGAACACTTTTTGCTTTCTCTTGCCTTTCCCCCAATCTTCGTTTCGTTTTTTTTCGAAATAGATATCCGAAAGTCTGGGCTTGTTAGATCGGACGGGGAATTTTTTTTTTTCAGATTCTGGTCGAGATGCGAAATCGATTCGTAAATACAGAGTCAATCGATTGAGAGGTGATTAAAGATACGTCGAGAAGAAGTGACATTTTTTTCATTAACGCCAGAACTATCATAGCTGTCAGAACGATCAGTTTCTAATTTTTTCGGATTTGCAACGTTGTGTTTTTAGTGATTTGGATAATTTTTATAAAAAGTTTGCGTCCTTTGTTGCATTGTAAAATTTCTACTATTCATTTTTCACTCTAATTTCATCGTTGTAATCCGTACGCTTTGATCGTTTTATCGGTTTCTATCGGTTGAAACCTTCGTTTTTCGAGCAAAATCAAAGATCGAGCGGAACCGTGTGTTCCACATGTGAAATATCAAAGGGAATTATAAAAGATTCCGTACGTATCTCGAAATTTCCAGACACGATCAGAAATTAACATTATAATTACTATATTGCTGCATTCACATTCATATTACCAGCACGACAGAATAATAATTCTCAATTTTTACAAGCAAAGAAAAGCTATCACCATTTCTGGTTCCAACGAACGATCGAGAGAACATCAAGTAATCCGAATTGATCGTCGACTATGCAACGTACATATTCGAAACTCACTCGCTACAATAAGCACGATCTCAAGTATAATACTCGAACCGTATCGTTGAGAGAAAAGATCTCGAGACGATACGATACGATACGAACTCGATATAAGGAAGCGCGTGGAACCGATCGCACGGAGTACATCGCAGCAATTTTTGGATTATAGTATTTGCGCGTAATGGCTGAGAATGTACATTCCCTCCCCTCTTGTGGAATCGCCTTCGAAATACAGCGCGTACGGATACCGGCTTTGCCAGCCCTGCTGTTGGCTTTAAGTGGATTTAGCCGCGCGTGATCGTTCCACATTCGGAACCAATCGATGGTGCAATTTTAATGAAGCCCCGTCATTTGCTTAATTCATGTTTACAGCCGCGCTACTTGCCAGGATTAAAGTCCTGCGGGCTTTCGTTCGTCTGGGTGACATCTTTTCAACATACACGCGCTCGCGTTCCGTTCCGTTCCGTTAGTCGAAAATCGTGATTTCGACAATCGTTTAATCGTTTGACGCGACAAATGTTTGTCTGAACACGCGACTTGCAAATTATCCGGCTGGCTCTGAGTGCCTTACTCTGAAAATTCATCGAAATATCTGTCAATTTGTTCGAAGCTTCCCACGGATAATGAATTTCTTAGCCTCTTAGCTATAAATGAACTTGAATTAAATTTCTTGTGGGAGATGGAACATATATTTGTAAATCTTATAGATATTTTAGAATATTTTAAGACCAGACTCGAGTAGTTCGTTTTGCGTCTGTCCTAAATTAAATATTTTCCTGCCACTAATATTAACTGAGCTAAACAAATTAAAATTACTGATTTTTCAAAAAAAAAAAAAAAAGAAATAAAGAAAAAGTGTTATTTCCTTGTAATTTGATTCAATTTTTACAACAGCTGCATACACATATTCTATATTTGACGAGTATAGTCACAACGTAGATGTACACTTTTAAAAGCGGCATCACGACTAGAAATTGTTGCACAAACGACGTTTGATTCTTCAAAAATAACATTCACACGGTAATAAATTGTAACAAGTTTTAATAATGGACAATCTCAGACCTCTCCGTTTGCAATTCCGCGCGAAGTCAGTCACGTTTGACAAATTTCAAACATTCCAAGCAGAAGAAGAAAGGTCTCGGGCATCTTTAATCGATTCGACTTAAAAATTTAACACTCGAAACAACGTTCGTTCCGCGTGTTCGAAAAGAAAACGTAGAAAATCAGCGACACACTCGAAATTCGCAGATTTCAACTGACTGCGTTCGCATCCTGTCGGAAATACGCTTCGAAGCGATGGCGTGCGTCATGTACACGTTGGAAAGAAAATATACGATTTTCCAGGTAAATCTTCGTTTCCCCTGCGTAATCTCGCGTTTGCAAAGTTAGCCGCGACGTTGGATCGTCGAGTGTGTCGTCGGCGATGGTTTTGGCCCCGATCGGCACTTAAAATTCCGCGCGTACGCCGCTCGAATCAATTTGACAAATCGGTCGTGCCGTTCGTTCTCTGTTCGTCCTGTGCGGATAGTCCCCGATGCTCGACAACTAAAAGTCTGCTCCGCTTCGTGGAAAATTCAGTATATACCGCGCCTGTCTCTCGCACGGCTGCCTCCGTATATGCAGAGATCGGTCGTGCGTGTACGCGCGCTCAGGCCACTGTTCAAGAGTTCATTTGCTTTCGCCAGAACGGATACCGGAAGATTCGTCCTCCGAATGTGTACAAATGCAGCCGTGCACGCTTGTACAGGCTACAGTTTCTAGATTGAGCGATCAAAGTGCGCTTCCTGACTATACCGGATGACTATACCTGAAAATTTGAAGTAGAAATATTTTCGAAACAATTAACTCTACGAGGAACTGTATTTCAGACGAAACTTAAAATAGGACATTAATCGAAGATATTCTTTAACACGTGGATGCTATAGCTGTTAAATTGTGACACAGTTAGTTTCAAAGTAAATCACTTGTCTCTCGTTGCAGCTCGAGAGAGATTTTTTACTGTCCGCGGACGTGTTAATGCACACTTCTAGGTTGAGCGATCAAAGTGCGCTTCCTGACTATATCGAATGACTATACCTGAGAATTTGAAGTAGAAATATTTTCGAAACAATTAACTCTACGAGGAACTGTATTTTAGACGAAACTTAAAAGGGGACATTAATCGAAGATATTCTTTAACAACGTAGATGCTATAACTATTAAATTGTGATACAGTTAGTTTCAAAGTAAATCACTTGTCTCTCGTTGCAGCTCGAGAGAGATTTTTTACTGTTCGCGAACATGTTAATGTACGCTTGTTACAGACTGTTTCTACATTGAGCGATCAAAAGTACGCTGCCTCACTATACCGGATGACTATACCTGAGAATTTGAAGTAGAAATATTTTCGAAAACGATTAACTGTATTTTTGAATGGTTTCGAAAGATATATTAATTGATGTTCTTCAATCTTGATTCATCGATCATATTCATCAATCTTGATCAAGACGTAGACTTTGAAGATCAAGTCTGTTTCTTTAAGTGAAATTATACATATTTTTTTAATGCAGTTGTTCGATCGATCGAGCTCGTCATTCCCTCTAAGAAAATATTCTAATTTAAATCGAGAAATTATTAGTTCAGGAGAGATATTTTGATTAAAATGTGGTACTTGTTGAAAGTCGAATTTTCGTTCAGTTTCATACTCTTTAGATGGTGCATTGTTTCTCAAGTTATTCCCTTCATCAGATTTGAGTCATCAGATCAGATCTTTCTTCTAACTCTAAGAGATAAAGTCTACGTTGATGTTATCAACAACCGCTGAAAATATGTGTGAATTATCGAAGAACGTAGAACCACCATCGCATTGATGTTAAATAATGTGAAATATTTCTTAAGAATTAAATTACAAAAGTGTTTAGATGTCAATGGTCGTCGTTTTGATCACATTTTGTTATAACTGATATGCAACAATAAAATCAATATCTATTTTGTTCCAATCATGATGAATAATTAATGAATGTTACACAGTCCCCTATTATTATTAATGCTGCTATTGTAGATACATCCGATAATCTACGAACATTACTCCGAATTATTTTAATTGAAATATCTCCTGAATTAATTAAACATTAAAGCATTAAAATCATCAATTAGATTAATTTACAATATTAAAAAATATCAGTTAGATTAATTAATATCTCTTTCGAAATCGCTCAACTTTTGTCTGAAATACTTTTTTACATGATTAATCGTTTCGAAAATACTTCAACTTTTAGTCTTGGATGACTCATTCGGTGAAAAATGATTTTGAAATACTTCGACACACTGAAATAAGTAAGAAACGTTATACGAATCTCGAAAATCTTGGGACAAGTACCATGCTTGTATAATATTATAAAATTATAAATTGTGTACAGTGAACAGGATAAATACTTGTGATATAAATTACACAATATAAAAATATAAATTACGCAATATACACGTTGTCGTATTTTCAATATAATACACGCAATAGATATGAACCGTACTTTGTATGATGGAATATTCTGTTAATGTATTGTATCATATTGTATTACAAATACACGATAGACGTATTATATATACACGATAATCCACAATAAATATTAAATATTAAAAAAAAAAGTGTCGTGAGACTTTTGAGCAGGAGTGTACGTTTTACGTATTTCAATTTTCGAGATGTAGACGATATAAAAAAAAAAGAAAAAAAAAATGCTCGATGTGCTATAATACTGCTGCATGCCTTAAAATTGAATTCTGCACTCGTGGAAAGTGTCGTTGATATAATCAAGATGCTTCCAAAAATACGATCGTACATGAAATGAATGTCGACAAAAGAATACACCATCATTTTGCCGATTTTACAATAACATCTGCTAAATTCCGAAAATAATAAATAACTGTTAGAAAATCAGAAATTTTGTTTTCTATAAACGTTGCACGTTATAAATATCCGTATACGCGCGTACGATCGTCCGCGAGGCGTTCCTCGAGCTGATTGGCGGTTCCTTCATGCAATTAATGCCCGCTCGCGCGCGGATCTTTTGGATTTCGGTGGTTTTCGCCGCCTGGAACCAGCCTCGAGCTGCTTTTCATCGCGCGTTTTAATCAGCGTGTAATTAGATTAGAAGATCTGGCTGACGGCGCGGAACAGCAATTAAACGTCTTGTGAAAAATGCTTGCGGTTTTTGTTTCAGATGCAGAGAGCGGTGCTACTGCTCTGTTGGCTGCCGCTCCTCAACCACTGCCACGCCGTAAATCCAGGTAATAGAAAGGAACTTCGGCTCGGTTTTTATTAGAATCGCGGCCTCTCGTTCGGCCTTTAAACGTACTCGTCGTTGTCTCTCCGCTGCTTGCTTCTTTCGTCTGATTTCTGAGCTCCGTTTTATCGCTGCGTGAAGATACTCCGCGAGTTCGTTTCACATTGAGAACTCGCTGGGCTAGCGAATTCTCTGAATTTTCACGCATTTTTTGTGAAAAGGCGAAAACCGCGTGCAACGTGAAATTTTGAACATCTAAAGCAGTAATAAAAAAGAGGATAATAAATATAATAATATGAAATAGGCTTTCAATAATATCTCGCAGGTGAAAGAAAATTCTAGAAATGTAAGAATGCATGAAAATCCGAAGTTTGGTAATAACTGACATTATATTATCGTTTTCAATTAAAAAGAAATTTCTTTAAATGATTTTTTTTTTCTACATGTTACCTTGGAACTTACGTTCCGATTATCCGAATTTTGTCGAAATAAATTGCACTACCATTGGCGCCAGAGATTTTAGATTTTGAATGTTGAAAAACATTTCTATCGCCTGTCATTTGCTTCTCAGCTTATTAATCGAGTGATTACTGATTATCAATAACTACGAAATTTTGACGTGATATAAACGTATGTGCATACATACATACGTATGCGCACGTTTTCATCAATTTCACATACATTCATTGTACATTAACATGTTACGTGCATTATTAATAAGTATTCACAGCGTCGCTTGCAATTGTAATACACATGTAATTGTCCAATTCTCTGTCCAACGACGAACAAATATTTATTAACCGCTATTGTCCTTCGTTCGCATGTCCAGTTTCTCCTGCCTTCGCTTGCTGCACTCTATCGCGAGGAATGAAGATTAAAATTTATGCAACCGAACAGAAAGTACCGCGCACTTTCCGTGGAAATTGTTACACGTGCGGCGTGACGCATATAAAAATACGTAGAGTTTCAACGAATTAAACGGGAAACGTTGAAAACCAGCGTTTAAAAATGGACGTGTTTATTTCGGTCCCCCGGTAGGATGAGAAACTTAATTTACTCGAATTAATCTAACTTGCGCGTTTCGTAAGCTGTGCACGACTCTTCCAGCTATGATTTCAGTTAATGAATAATCCAATCATCAAATCTGAGAAGACTATGGAATTATTTTATTGTTATATATTATGCAATATTACAGTAATATTGTTATATATTACAATATTACAGTAATATTGTACATGTTGTTGACACAATGTAATGTACATTGTTCTATCATTATATATTGTTGTATTAAATATTACATAGTAAAAACGAAACGTAAACGGAAATCGCTGATATCATCAAAAATAAGTTTCTCGCGTACGGAACAATTCCTCTGCAACCCCGTTTTTTCCCCCGCTATCACGCCAATAAAACCCTCAACAATTTCATCCGACGCGGCGTCGTAAATCCCCATGCAACTTCCGGTGCCGCCGTTCGAATCATTAAAGTTACAAACGACGAAAATGTTTCCCGCGTTTCACGGGGAATGTGCTCGCAGCGAAAACTCGCGAAACTCACCGACGTGCACGCCCGAAGAAAAATTAAGCGTCCCGCGGAGCGTAGACAGCACCGGTATCGATTCGACGTGCCATTTACCGCGAAACCGATGAGGATCGATCGCCGCCGTCCGGCATTCGGTTATCGTGCTAATGCGGACCGCGTTCACACGGCACATCGGCCTTTAACGTATAGCCGGAAGTCGTGTAGCACCGTATTTGAACGTATCTAGGCAACATGCCGGACAAAAACACTAGCCTGACCTTAGGGATCGTTCGTTCGAGAATCGTCGTACGACGACCGATGCGGTCGTCGGTTTTGCTCCAAGTGACGAATCGCGAGGATGCACGGAGGGTTGTTTCTCCCCTCGTGCGTTACGTATCGGCCACGCTTATTTATATCGTATCGGAAGCGTGTTACAACTTCCGTTTAGAGGTTCGCTTGCACTATTGCTGCCTGTTCGTGCTGATACTGCTTGAAGGATGGAGCTGGCGAAGCTTGCAGGGATAGTTCATTTATCTCTGATGTTTAGGAGCAGTTTATTTTAACACTAGTATTTGGGGGTTTAGCAGTTTATTTCGACATAGTGCTTACGGATAGTTTATAGTAATACTAGTGATTGGGGATAGCTTGTTTTAATATTAGTATTTTAATGTTGGTATTATTATTATTGAAGGCTGGACCTGGCGAAGCTTGCAGGGATGGTTCATTTGTCTCTGGTGTTTAGAAGCAGTTTATTTTAACACTAGTATTTGGGGGTTTATCAATTTATTTCGACGCAGCGCTTACGGATAGTTTATAGTAATACTAATGATTGAGGATAGCTTGTTTTAATATTAATATTTCAATGTTGGTACTATTATTATTGAAGGATGAAACTAGCGTGGTATGGATTACTTTCGCTGTGAAGGGGTAGTTTATTTGTTTTTGGTATTTAGGAACAATTTATCTCAACACTAGGAGTAGTTTATTTTGACGCTAGTACTTAGCGATAGTTTACAGCAATATTAGTAATTAAGAATAGTTTATTTTAATATCAGTATTTATTTAATATTAGTATTTTAATGTTAGTATCAGCGTGGTATGGACTACTTTCGCTGTGAAGGGGTAGTTTATTTATTTTTGGTATTTAGGAACAATTTATCTCAACACTAGGGGTAGTTTATTTTGACGCTGGTACTTAGCGATTGTTTACAGCAATATTAGTAATTAAGAATAGTTTATTTTAATATCAGTATTTATTTAATATTTTAATGTTGGTATCAGTGTTCACCTTAAAGTATGAAACTGGCGTGGTACGGACTGCTTTCGCCTTGCAGGGGTAGTTTATTTATTTCTGGTATTTAGGAGCTGTTTACTTTAACGTTAGTATTTAGAGATAGCGCTTAGGGACTAGTAATATTAGTAATTAGAGATAGTTAATTTTAATATTGGTATTAATTATTAGTATTTTAATGTTAGTATTAGTATTCACCTTGAAGGATGGAGCTGGCGAACGCGTAGTTTAAACGGACTGCTTTTGTCTTGTAGGAGTGGTTTATTTATCTCTGGTATTTAGAAGCAGTTTATTTTACCACTAGTATTTGGGGATTTATTTTCATGCTGGTGCTTAGAGATAATTTATTTTAACGCTAGTATTTGGAAATAGCTTATTTTAATATTAATTATTATTCACTTAATATTATTTTAATGTTAGTGTTTCATCATCGTTAGTGTTTCGAAGGTTGGAGCTGGCAAACGCTGAATTAAAATTTTTAGAAAGTACGAACTACTTTCTTTTTGCAGAGGTAGTTGATTTATCTCTTAAGTATTGAGGAACAGTTTATTTTAACATTGGTATTTTAGTGGTTATTTTAATGCCAGTGTTTAGGGATAGTTTATAGTAATACTAGGAATAGTTTATTTTTACTTTAGAATTATTTTAATGATAAGTTAAGTTAGTATTCGGGGACGAGTTTATTTAATTTTTGGATATTTTGTCGACTAACGTGGCTAGGGTTCGCTCAGTCGCATAGTAGAGATTTAATTTCTTACAATTATTTAGGGAAGAATTGCATTATATCATTACACAAACTAACGAAATGAAAATACGGATTTAAGATGATACTTGCAGAAAATTAATAGAACGGTGAATTGATACGATAGACTGATTAATAGAAACGCTGGATTGTAAATTTTCTAGATTTACAATGAATTTTTCATCAGAAATATATTCTTTGTCGTATTACAAACTCTTTCCACTCTTGCAGTTTAATTTCTTCGATATAAATTTTAGACTTCAATCGTTCTATTTATCCGCAGAAGCAAATTGGAAAATAAAAGGTCTGAAAGTAAAAATAATTTATCTTTCCGAATACAAATTTTATAACGGATACGTTACAAACAACGAGGGATTTGATTAATTTCATTGAACGTACAAAGATATTGATCGAATGGGAGTATTTTGTGTATTTTCAAGGAACATTTAGAAACTGTTGAACGGGATATATGGAAGCTTATGATATTATTCCCGTTTCCATTTGTTACATGTTTCGACGAAAGCCCGCAGAATTTTCATGTTGTTTAAACTAACTTGCGCGCAGCTTTGGTTGAATTTTATGAAACTCCACAATAGGTTTCTACAGTTTTTTCTCCGGGAGCCGCCGTTTTTTTTTCTTTTTTTTTTCTCAAATATATCTGAGAATTACAATAACCGAATTAATACAGTTCCTGAATTGTGTAGATATTCCGTGAAAATTCATACACCGCATAAATCAGAGGGCACGGACGAAAATTTGAAATATTGATATGCGATCGCTCGCGGAGATAAAGCGAAAACGCCATTCCGAACCCGCCATTTCGAAAACGAGTGTGCGCGCAGCCTCGCAAAATTCTAGTTATTAGCCAGATAATGGCCTCCTGGGAACAGTAATGACTTGAATTATGTTTTCATTATTGCACTTGGTGGAAAGTAGCTCGCTGGATTTTTGCTCGTGTGACTTGCCTCCCTCCAATTGTGCTGAATGCGACGATAAACATTCTTCGATTCGCGGAATAGATGAACAAACGGAATTCGTGATGACGGTAGCTCCGGGCAATTAATTGCGAAACTTGACGATTAGTGTAGTAAAATTTTCACGTTTGCACAATTGGCAATTTCAGTGCGTTGACGGGAAGTATTATAATTTGTCTGGCCACTACATGCACGCGGTGATATTTAATTGCACGGTGCAAGATATTCTTGGATTTCAACACCATTTTCATCTTGGAATGAGGAATGCACACGTCCAAAATCAGCACGTCGAATGTCGAGGATGTATTACAAAGTTTCGCGGCACGTATAATGACGAATTCGAGGCGTTAGCCTCGCGAAGTACTATGTTCTACGTATTCGAATTCAAATTTTCTATTAACGAAAGTAAATGGTGACAGATCAGTTAACAATTAGAAAAGCGGAGAAATGATATTTCGTTTTCACTATTTCACCGAGCCAATTTTGGCCGGTGTAGTGGCACGAAATTAAATTTTTGAATTCCGGATTCAATGCTCTATTCGAACGTGGGGTTGTACGTTTCAGGAAATTAACCCTTTGAACTCGTTTGTCATGCTGAAGGTGACATAACGTGAAAATCGTTTTAAAAATTATCACGCTTTAGAAGATTATAAAAAATAAATCATAATAATAATAATAATTGCAATATTATAATAATAACAATAAATAAAAACAGAATTTTATCGTTGTATATTAATTTACCTAATTTACTTTAAATTAACTGCGAGTGCACGCGCAACAACGTTGAAAATAAATCGAGTTCAAAGGGTTAAAATTCATTCATTTGAAAGAGATGGTTTTGATATTCAAAAATGGTCATTTGTAAATTATTGTATTGCCTATTCTCCGATTAAGAGAATTTTATCGAGGCAAACATAAAGTTTGAAGACTGTTTCACACATACACACGCAGACACACACAATATACATACTATATGTAGGTTAAAATAGATCAAATAAACGACAAAGGGTATTCTTCAACCACACGGAAGGTAATCAATCTTTAAACTGAACTATGATTAAAATTCTTTAACCGCGAATGTGATTCTTCAACTTCGTTTGCTTCACTAATGTACTTGAACTTTTACTTTTCTTATTCCAATTCTGATTTCATTATAACATGATAACGATAATGGTAATAATTTCCAGGCGTTAAACAAACTTCGGAGTTTAGCATATTCGTTTCAGCATGATCGTAACTCACACGGTTCCCAAAAATTACCCTTTTAATTATACTTTCGTGTTTGTCGCGATAAACAAATTTCGCCCCTTTGCGAAACAAATTTGGTATTTTTATACTCTGACAATACCGCTTATCGGTGGGTGAAATTTTCGTGCTAAAATGCGAAATATCACGGGCAAATAAAAAAAAAAGAAAAAAAAGCGGCGCGTTTCATTTCGCCCTTCCGTTAATGATATTCGCGAGATTATTCGTAAATTACTAGATCTATCTGCGTATCTTAATTAGCTTTGGTATAATTGCTTCACGCAGTCGTAGGCTCCCTCTGAATTAACGTTATGCTAAATGCTCGTCGCGCTTAAACGGAGTGTGTCCAGCCGCCGATTATTTTTCCGATTTCATTGCCAATTTATCTGACGTTCCCCGCTATATAATTACGATTAAACGCGCGCCCGATAAACTCATTTTGTGACGAGAAAGTATTTTATTAAACAAATCGCGTTGCTCGCTTGTGAGTGAAATAAAATGATAAATTATGTCTCAGCGGTTATTAACGATTTTATTCGTTTTTATCGGAATATTCTTCGTATGTTAATTATTTCAGCGTGGATTTAACGATAAAAATGATTTTAAGTAATTGAAGCAATTTATAATATAGATTGTGTCTAAAATTCTATATAATATCTAAAAAATAATATATATATAATATGTAAATATCTATAATAAAAATCTATTTAAAATAATTTAAGCGTCACTGGATTATCGATTAGAAAATGACCATAGTAATCAGGTATTTAAATTTTACGAATTTTCAAAGTAACACAGTTTCCTATGTCTAGGATTGTCAAATAACAATCACAGTTAAATGTTTAAATGTGATTTAATTGCGACTGTATTTATTCAAACAAATTATAGACGGGAGAGTGGAAAGCTAACCGAAAGCTAATTAAACGTGACAACACTTGTTCGATTGAAAATCTAGCGGCCGAATTTAACCGAGAAATAACTTTGAATACAAATTCTAATTTAAATTAAACTCCGTTTAATTCAGATCAATATTTTCGAGTCCTTAGCTAGACCGGGATCAAATCGTAGATATTAACGTTTCGAATTTGCATTGTTTGTCTTCGTTTTCGTCTTCTGTTGATCCAACTTTATAAAGAAAAGAACTCTGGCTTGAGAAATCAGAGGCATGCAAGATAATTTTTCATTCCCACATTTTTTCACGAAATTCTGTTCAATCCGCGAGACTCGTTCGTCTCGACGAATTTCATCGATACCTGGCTCGCAGCTAATGAAATTAAACGATACAATTCGTGTTACGAATATCATTCGCTTCAATGGGTAATCCATCATCGCACGCGTTTCATTTTGTCCGACGAAAGAGGAATAGCAGGCCTTAATCGCCATTTCTATTTCGTACGCGGTGCATTTTATTTTTCACGCGTTCTTTTCGCCCTTGTACATGCAGCGATCGTCCATCTAGGCGAGCAATACAACAGAATTTACGTTCGATGTTAATCGTTCGTCAGTGGACGTCGCGGCGCAGTTGTAACAACAATTACACGGAACAAAAATTACGATTTTAATTAAAGCTCATCCGCTAAGCCCAAATAGCTTTAGCCGTGAGATAATGTATATCTGGGCTTATTTAACGCGAGGTAATTACGTCGTACGAGTTCTCGAATGCCTACGGAGTGTCGTCAAATCGTAATTGTCGTTGACGAACGTCATTATTTGTTACGTAACTTGTTAGGAAAACAGTTATTTCTAAGATTCAGTTCAATCTAACTGACTTCTAACTATGTGTTAGCTAACTGTATCAGTTACATTAGCTGTAACTGTATCAACTATTCCGTTATTTTGGTCAAAAATTAAATTAATAAGTTATTTTTAAAGTTGTATTTACTCTTATAAACTTATTTAAGAAACAAGTTATTTCTAAGATTCAGTTCAATCTAACTGACTTCTAACTATGTGTTAACTAACTGTATTACATTAGCTGTAACTGTATCAATTATACTGCTATTTTGCTCCAAAATTAAATTAATAAGTTATTTTTAAAGTTGTATTTAATCTTGTAAACTTATTTATGAAACAAGTTATTTCTAAGATCAATTAATCTGATTGATTAAATTTCTAATTGAACACTGATTATAATTGCATTGTATTAACTGCATTAATTATATTACTATTATATTACTATTTTTTTTTAGTCTAAAGTTAAATTACGTGAAATAATTTAAAAATTATTGACAAGAGAAATTTTTATTTGACACCGTCACAGCCGTGATAGTGAAAGACTTAAAATTTAAGAGTTCGAAGATATGAAGCTTTCATTTTATATAGAAATTTAGGTTACATTTATTGTCGTCAATATCCTTGGGATATTCGAGTCAATTAACAAGTAAATATTGATCTAATGTTTATTGTCTGTATCGTATGACAGACAACAGGCATTACTTCGAATACTGGATTTTCAAAAGACTTTTCTCCTAAATACTGAACAACTCTTTAACGCGGCTATTTCTCGAACATTTATCCCGAACGGTTCTTTTCATGTGACAGTTCTCTAAAGAATTTATATTACAAATGAATCCCGCGATCAAACGATATTGAAATTAAATTCCCTCTCTCTTCTTTAACAAACGTTCAAAGATCAACTCCATTCGTTCGAACCAAAGTTTTTCTATAATTTAGTGCTGGCCAAATGTGCGTCGACTAAATCCAAGGGAGCAACTTGAATTTTATTTTAGTATTTCTTTTTTTTTTTTACTATCGTTTGAAAACTTCCATCCTCGCAAAACGACTAACAACTTCGTTTCACTCGCTATCACTTTCATTTCGAATCAATGTAGGAAATATAGGTGCTCTGTAGTGATCATCTATGTAGAAATCGTTTTAAGGATCAAGAGGGATTAAATGGAATCATCGTACAAATAAAAAGAAAAAAAGAATAGAAAATATAAAAATCCGTTTTCTATATCTATATAGAATTCCACTTGCAGTTACACTTGCACAGAGAAAAATCGGTACGCGAGATACAACTGCAGAGTACGGAATGTGACGCGTATATAACGGCGAATATCTGGAAGAATGGGGGACATTTTCCTAGCCATTGTAGCCAGTCTTTCTTTACAGATGGAACGTGCAATAGGTTTCACCGAATTTTTTACTGTGACGACGAACGTGACATGACCACGATGAAATTTCTCGAATGTTTGCCAATGAGAAAGTATTTCTCCAAAGGAGGCAACGTTGTCTCAAAATATCGGTGCTGGCTAATCACACGTACGCAGTCTGATGAGTCAGTGTGTCAGCTAATTGCAGAAAAACTTGAAATTTCTCTAAATTTAGTTGTTTCGCGTGGTGAGAAATTTCCGTGTCAATTGAATCTTCAAAAACTGAATTTTTATCGTCTTTATACATTTTAGTGGCAATGCGATCGTGTAATCGTAATTATTAACACGCTGTGGAAATTACTAAATTTCTAAATTACTAAATTGACAGATGAAAATTCAAAGCGCTAATTATTTATCTAGTCGCGAATAGGCTGCAGATTT
Organism: Tetragonula carbonaria; assembly: GCA_032399595.1. NCBI lineage: Eukaryota > Metazoa > Arthropoda > Insecta > Hymenoptera > Apidae > Tetragonula > Tetragonula carbonaria. The sequence continues at coordinate 6,000,021 of JAUCRC010000008.1, forward strand.
CTATACGTTTATAAAGCTGTGAAAATACGTATGAGAATATGCAAAATTACATAAAAAAAGATTCAAAGACTAATGTTTAATCGATATTCGTTTATTTTAACTATCCAACTACTATTCTCTAACTACTTCTATTTACTTTAACTTAGAAAAGTACGAACCTGTATGAAAGTCCCCGACCAAGTCAAAAATGCAAAGATTTTGCAATTAAACAGGGCTGCGAGCCTGCAGTTGAAACCAAACGAAAGAAAGTTCCAGTTAGTCGGAAAGTTGAAAATTCGGCAAACATACACCTCGAGACTTTTGTGAGCAGTGATATTAATACAACATACGTGATAAAACGAGTGTATACTCTCAAGCGTGACAGTGTTTCGTGACTTCAACCCTTTGGAAGCTCAACATTTCCTAATACATTTGCAATGATAATTGCCCACTACGATTCGTCGCGCCTAAAGAAGATTTCCGAGAAAAATGAGAACGTATCTTCGCTTGATGAGAAAAGTACCAACTTCCATTAGACGCGCTCCCAGTCGGGCCAACGTTACGCAAAAAGTGGATGGTGTTTAATTTGGCGAAGCGTGCAGCGCAAATGGTGTTCATTGCGTCGTCTAGCATAGTTGAAGATGTTACGCTGCTATGTCCACCACGTCGCGCGTGTAGTAGCTAGTCAACAACATGGAACAGATATTGTTTCGTATGCTCCTTGTGCCTCCATGTCAGCGTTGAACACTTCCTTTGTGTGTCTCTGCCAAACGTGCTATTTCGTGTTATCAAAAGAGTCCCATTGATTTTTGCACGATTCGCACGTTTTGTTTCATTGCTAATCAACGTCACTCCGATATTCCGATACTGTTCCATAGCAAAAAGTTTTCAATTGAAATACTATTCAGCTACTATTTCAGGAAACATTTGAAATATAAGATACTATTGTTTGAATTATATACGAGAAGATAACGTTAAGAGGAAGATAAATTTCAGTTCAATTTACAAACAAAAGGTTTCGAATATCTTCGAATAGTTGCGTAGTTTTCGATCGAAAATTTTCGCCAGCTGTGGTATTTCTATGATCTATGTTTGACAGTAGAATTTGTAATTTTTTGTTTCACGTTTATTATTTTTCATTTCTTGTGAGAGTGGACGAGCGATATTAGAACGGTATAATATGAAAACTATTTCTGATCGGAACTTCAGAAATGTTTGCAATTACGGATATTAATAACTCGTTGACAAATTATCAGGAAAAAATTATATTTATTCAGAGTAAATTTAAAAAGTCACAACCGTGCGAGTTACATTTTTTTTTCTCTCGTGTGCAGTTTCACTGAGAAAAATTTCTTGCAACACACTTCTCGTACGTGTATTGTTCATTGAAATTTCATTATTAATCGTGTATATCAATCGCATCTAACCGTTTCAAACGAAGCTAACCTATACAAGTTAATCACCAATCCAGTTTCAATCACCAATCTAACTTTCGTCGTTCCTTCTCTTTTCCTCGACAGTCACGCTACATTTTTTAAACTCCAATCACCCGAGAGTTTCGTTTCTATTACTCCAATAAAAAAAAAAAAAAAAGAAAGAAAAGAAGAAAGAAAAAAACGAACTCCAGCAATACGTGCAAAAATTGGAGATTTGCAATTTAAAAGATCTCAGCGATGCATGTTGTCGGATCGAAGGTGGCTTTCTTTCTTTTCCCTTTTCTTTTTTTTTCGATTCGTTCCGCAGCGACTTGAAACTCTTCCGCGTAATTGCCGCGATGTATAATTCGTTCGCCGCAATATGGCGCGGCATCCGCCAAAACGGAACTGCGAGTTTAGATCTAATCAGTTTCAGGTTGTCAAGCTGCCGCGATAATAATTTCGCCTGGGTTTTCCCGGCCGGCGCCAGGCTTCAAGAAATCTCTCGATGTAGTCGCAGGAGGGGGAGGGGTGAAAGTTCGCTATTACAATCTTTAAACCAGGCGAACTGCGAGTATGCTCACTTTCGCCTCACTGCCGGAAGTTTAATAATATGGCTGGCGGAAGGTGGCGAAGCTCCTCGTCCAGACTTTTCGCCTCGACTTTGACCTCTCTATACGTGCGAATTCACTCGACCGTTTTCATTACATCAGTACATGGAACTAAGAATGTCTGTCTGTTGTAAGGAAATTGACCTGTTTGTGCCAGCGTGCAAGCATGGTTCATTAACGCAGTCGACATTTCAGCGCGTCGATGGCGAGAAGAACGGCGAGGAACAAATTGTTTTTTCTTTCTACGTTTTTGGTATCTGTGTGTGTGCATGTGTGTGTGTGTGTTACACTCTGGGACAAAAGAGCACGTTATATATTTCCTTATGTTACGTAGAGACGTGAATTATAACATCAGTATCCTTAGATATAGGCGTGACAATTAGTATGCTGAATGTGATTACCGAGACGCAATTTCACAAAGAGGTACAAAAACGCAAATGTAAACATTGTAAAGTAGAGAGATTATCGCATCGTCAATCCCTGAGCATGTATTATCCTGCCACGTGAAAGTTTTATATCATTTGCTTGATGAGAAGAAATTTAATAACTTTTCAGAGTTTCACGTGTATCACAAATTCACGTTGTTATGTTTCTTTAGTATCGATGCATCATTTGACTGCGGATTTTTATGTTTTTCGCAATTTGTAGGAAATTTGAAGTTGCGAAAAAAAAGAAAAGTTCAGAGTATGATGTTTGTTGTAATAATAATAATAATAATAATAATAACAATAATAATAATATTTGATGGGTATAGCAAATCTCTGGGTAAGTTGACTCTTTTTCGTTAATCGTTTTCAGAAAGAATATAAATTTCTATGAAAATCCGCAGTCTAATAAGTTGCAGAATATGTCATATGAAAATGAAAAAGGATTTTTATCCCTTTTTAAACATAGAAAATCAAGTCGTGATGTGAATTATGGTTTTGATTCGAAAGAAGAAACAAACTGATAGAAATGTCGGATCTTGAAATTGAGGATTAATAAATATTTAATACTTCGTGACAAGTTATAAAAAGAAGACTGACAATGAGAAAAAAGTTTTAAGGCAATGAGTTAAGACGTACACTTGGTTATCGAATTAATTTTGATATTTTTTCTTATATAGATCATTATAGACAGATTGTATTTTTAAAGTTAAATTGAATATTCCATATGTATTCTCCTATATTTTTGATTGCCAAGGTATTTGTTGAAATTGAAATAAATAAGTATAAAAACTGTTTGTTATTCTCTCGGAATCTTCAAACACGGACATCTAATATTTCATATTCTGATAGTGGAATTCCTGATGCGAATGTATCGTGATATTATCGTCATTTGTCATGTTTTTGTTGCGAGTGACGAATGATGGTGGGATGAATTGATTATTAGCACGATGCAATTTGGTAGAACAGTGAAAACAGAGGCGACTGTGAGTTATGAAACGTCAGGTTAACTAAGATCAAGCTTTTTGTTAATTTCGCGTCGAAACAATTGTAAAGTCGTACTACTGTCTCCACATTTCGTCGCCTGTAGTCTGACTTTTCACTCGTACAACTACTACAAATCTTGTACCTCGTCTTAGGTTAGATTCTAAGACATAAGTAGTCTTGAAATTTGTACCAGTGTCGCGTCCAAAACATTTCTCGAATTCCTAGATCTTCTGTAAATTCTTCTATTCGCTAATTAATATCGTTTAAACTCTCTCTCTCTCTCCACGTTGACTCGTTCATTTTCCAGTCTCTGCCAATCGAAGTAATGAAAATAACGACCGAGTAACGCAATTAAAGTAACGATTGAAACAATATTTTTAATACTTACCTGGAATAATTTGTAAGCTGCTGAATGATCTGACGATAATCGAACAATGCACTAATAACATGGTCAATAAGCTGTTTAATTTGGAAACTCACTGTTGTTCGCCCGATCGTCAAGATTTGGCTATAAATTTCTTAAAGAGTATCGCGCATTATCTTAATTATAGCATTCAAAATTCAGCACTTTGTTCGCTCTTCGCGAACACTCGTCGTTCTTTCCATCTGCGCTGTTGTTGTTCTAAGTGATTCGTTGATCGTTAAACCATAAACGCGATAACTCGGACGCAAGAATTTCGCCTGTTTAAAAATTCATTCGAACCGAGAACTTGGTATTCTCCGATAAATGATATGAACCAATATAATATTCATTTAATATTCATTTCGCTTGAGTACGATGTTTTATCAAAATTTACAATTAAAATTCCAAGTGAAACTGCATAGGTTAGCCGATGGTAATGAAATTCTATATTATTTTAATGCTAATAGATTTTCAGTATTCAAGCATTATCGTTATCATTTTATAGAGAGTGAACTTTGATCTCCGTGTAAACGTTTTAAATCGTCGAGTAGAAAATTCTTTATTTATCATGTGCTTAATCTTATACGGTACTTTTGCATTTAAATCGTAAACTTCGTTTGTACAATTTCGCTATTCATTTATTTATAACGTCAAGAGGTATTTCCGTGTAAAAATATTAGTTCTCTTACTTTTTGACACGTTGACTGCTATGATAATCACTGGTGGCCGTCGTTTCTATTTCTATAAATATTTCAGAACAATTGAAATTATATTTAGAACGATTAAAAATTTGACGTAATTAAAATCATTGAAAGATAATAAAATATTTCTATAAATATTTATTGATATTAAACTAATTGAAGTATTTTAGAATAATATTTTAGGAAAATATAAATATCATTAACAACGAATTTTAAGTAATATAAATAGAAAACATGGCCAAGACAACGCGTGTTAATAATAATAATTGCCTCCAGAATTGGCAAGACCACTGCAGATGTCGACTTCACATTTTCTCAATCGATAAGCGAACCTTTTCAAAGTACTCGCTAAGAAGACAAAAAGCTATTCTGGATGACTCTTCAACTGAAACAACATTTACTCGAAGAATTTTGTTTTATTCCGCATAGTTAAAGAGTTGTGACAAGAAACACTTTTCTCAAGAGAGGAACTTCAATAATAAGGAGAAGTCAGAGAAGGGGGGAGGGGGCTTGGAACTACCATAACAGGAGGGAATTCCAATTCGACAATTATTTTATTAAATATTCAAAATTCCACGGATACATTTGAATTCTAAATATCTATTAAAACTTCCGCGAATATTGTTTCAAGCATCAACCACTTATCTCAACGACGACAATTTTCATCTGACAATTTTTCTGCAAAAAGAAAGAAAAAAAGAAAAAAAGAAGAAAGAAATCAAACAAAATTATCCCGAGAAGTCGTGTTTAATTGACAGCTGCGAGATCACGCTCGTAAGATACGGGATTCATCGAATTATATTCGTTTCATCCGAGTTTCTCTCACTGCGAAGAAATTGACACAAAAGACGGTCATCTCTTTCTCTCGTTGTTTTCCAATTTCAACAATCTTGGCGACGAACGTTTCTATGATCGATCGTTTCATTAATCGCTGGTGTGTTAACCGAGAGAGTCTACTGCGTTACACAAATGATCATAATCAAACGTTCGAAGTAAACTAATTACCGTAATGATCCATTCAATGATTCGCCGTAACAATATAACGCGGTACAACGATACAATAGCGATGGCAAATTCTACGCGGGCAGAATGCCGGTTTAAGCGTCTATTTGCAGATATATCCGAATATTCGATTGATTAAACCGTATTGGTGGAAGCGTCGGAAGTGTCTCTCTCAAAGTAAGGTTTGTAATGGAACGTCGTCTTCCAACCTGGCTCTTCCAGCGGGTCTGACTTCCAATTCAGAAAACTGGTGTCCCAGAGGCTTTGCGCCCCTTATCGCGTTTCCTCTGAAGCAAGGAAGCGAACGGGTGGCGGGCCACCCTTCATGCAACGGCGAGCGGAATTTAGCGAACGAGATGGAACGTGCTGTAGCTTTCGAATCCTCGTATCGGTTTCCTAAAACGTTCGAGAACCAGCTTTTGTCCCGTTTTGTCTCGTGGACACCGTCTACACGGGCAGTTCTCAGTTAGTTTGGTAAACTAACGACGATGAAATTTAACCCTCGTGCATTCCAACTTACTTTCGCCAATGTCATTTTCATACGTGTGTCATGATTTTTGTTATTGTAGTATTATAAATTTCATTTAATCGTAAATTGTAACTATCGACACGACTGATTCGCACGAAATTTCGTTTGAACTACTTAAAAGATACGGCAAAGTTCAAAGTTGATATTAACTCCTGTTCAGACGTGAATCTATTTGTTTTAATCACCATTTAAATTAAAATAAAGCGATTTATACGTAGAATATTTTGATACAATTGTTCTAGCGTTCGACAAATATTTTCATTTATTTATTTGTATTAATATTTCTGGACGATCGAAATCGAGTATATACACACGCGTATGTATATATATGCGAAAGTGTTAAACTGTTACTTTCTCGATTTTAGAAGCGGAGCGTGCTACGCGAACATTTCTTCCCACAACAGAGTGAAAGTACGATACAACAACGGTGGAAGCAGGCTAATAATAATCGAGCGGCGATTTTTCCGAACATCACCGCGAACTGTAATTGATCTAAATCGCGTCTTAACTGTACTTTGGGGTCGGCTGACCCCGGCCCTTATCGATCCAATCAGTTGGAAACTCGAAAGCCAGAGCCGAAACCCAATTCAACCGATTGGCAATACCGCGGTTTCATTGTGGCCTGGCGCCGCGATTGTTTGACGAGCTCGCCTTGTTACCTAAGTTGCGCAAAAGTTTGTCAGGCTTCCCTTCGGTCGGTTGGCAATTTCAGCGGCAATGTTCAACTTATTCCTGCTGATCACCATCCGGATGAATACCGACGCTCGCGTATTCCTCCCCGTGAATTCTACGGGTGACGAGTAGAGAAGAGAAACCGCGTGGACCGCTCGCTATTATTCGAGCCTGTTGTAAGTAGAAAAAAAAAGAAGTAGAAAACCGATATATCGGCTCGCTAAGAAATGATAATGAGCCGACGAGTTGAAAGGTTTTGTTGCAATTATATTATGCAAAGTGCACGAGCGCACGGCTTCTTCGAAGTATCGGTGCTGGAACTTGCAGCTGGTTCTTATATTGTTCGAGTATACAGTGATTTTACTTTAGAAGAAGCGGAAACTGTAACCAGTCTAATAACTATATCGTAAGTAACTATTGGGGACTTTTGTTGATAGGATTGCCTAGTTTAATTTTGCAGTGAGACTTGCAACAATGAGTGCTTTGAAGTGAATTCGACAGGTGCAAACATTCACTTTATTGACGAAGATTTCATCACGAAGTATAGTGAATTGTTGGAAAATTACTTTCAGCCGTAATGTTTGTAGATTTATTCTTTAAGTAGAACAGTTATGCAAGGACTGGTGATTCGACAGGTGCAAAAATTCACTTTATTGACGAAGATTTCATCACGAAGTATAGTGAATTGTTGGAAATTACTTTAAGTCGTAGTGTTTGTAGATTTATTCTTTAAATAGAACACTTATGCAAGGACTGGTGATTAATAAATTTGACAGAGCGAGATTATTATATTTAACGAGATCACTGAGAGAACATTATATCTTCCTGTACATTATTATTGTATAAATTTTAAATAATGTTAGGAAATATTCAATTACATACTCGATCATACTGTTCTTATTGGATATCTTACACACGAATAAATATATTTGCAATTCAACAATTTTAAAATTTGTAGTAGATCTATCGTAAAGATACAATTGTAAAGTACGAAAAATACGAAATGTATAAATCTCGTTCCCCAATATGGGGCCCACGTCCCATAGTGGGGCAATTTAATTTTCTAGGAGGGAACAATTCGAAAATGAGTTATTCACAGTGAATTCTTTGTCACTTCTTTAAATGAAAATTGAACTTTCTAAATTTCTTCTTTCACGGATGTCGTGTTCTCTGCTTGTTTAGACCTTGAAGTTAATGGCCTTTCAGTCTTCCTCCAAAAAAGTCAAAAATTCACTTTTTGAATAATAAAATGATTATGTGTTCACCGAAGTAGGGCATCAGGATTTTCAAGATTCTTAGATTGGGCATGGCCGAAAGAAAGGTTGCGAATCATTGCTGTAGAGCTTTGTAGATGTTGATGAGAACTAATGTGACGTAGTATATAGAATTATTACACTATAACTAGACACGGCGATGAAAAATTGTCGATATTTTTCAAACTGTTATTTATTTCGTAAAAAAGGAACGACATAACAATACTACTTGATTTCTACATTTTAAAGCGTAAATAAAACCAAAATAGAGAGATTTCGCAAGTACGTTTTATATTACATATCACGTGAACGTAGCCAATGCAATGGATTATTGTTGCTTCTTTCTTCGTGTCTCTTACTTACCACGATTGTTATAACGGAAACTTTGCTTCTTTTCTTTTTTTTCTCTCTCTCTCTGTCTCTTTTGGACGAAAGTATTCAATTGAAACCAAGGAGGGGAATTTCGTATTATTGAGCAGCGAACAATCGTTGGCTTAGCATCTCGAACTCTGTAAGTACCTTTAAATAAAGAAAAGGATCAACTGCGATTTTCCTCCCCCGTTATCCCTTGGAATTCTCTCGATAGTAAGGCGAGAATTTCCTCGTGGAACTTGATCGTCTTATGAACATGTGAAACAGCAAAGTTGAGCTGTTCCCCAACCCGGGTTACCGGCCCGGATTTCAAGCGGCAGGAGAGATAGATCGCGGCTAGATTAAAAAGTTGCACGGCCTCGTAAGTTACAGCGTTGTTAAATAAAAGTTTCGAATCGACGCCACTATCGCATTTCGTGTATCTCGTGATTTCGTCTTTCGTATTTCTATTTGTCGCGTGCATTTACGAGATGAAATTGAATTCCACGTTTCTCGCACTTTTGCTGAATAGCAGCAACAATTTCAGTAGTAGTAATAATAATAATAATAATAACAACCGTAACAGCGGCAAACGTGTAGCAAATTATATACGTTGATTTAAAAACGTAGATACAAATGCGCTTCTTAGACTAGTGTAGTAACAAATTAGTTTAAAAAGACATAAAAAATGACTGCAATTAAGAAAACTGGAAGTGGAATTTGTTCTTGAGAATTTTATACATTTGTCAGTCATCTCTTAGATGTTCTGTTAACAAATTAGATTTTGTTTAAAGACATAAAAGGAATTACAATGGGAGAGTAAGATTCTTTCTCAAGGATTTTACACATTTGTTAATTTCGCCTCTTAGACGTTTGCAATAACAAATCAAGTTTAAAGACATAAAAGGAATTTCAATTGGGAGTAAAATTCTTTCTTAAGGATTTTACACATTTGTTAATTTCGCCTCTTAGACGTTTGCAATAACAAATGAAGTTTAAGAACATAAAAGTGACTGCAATCGAGAGTGAAGTCATTTCGTAAGAATTTCTCAAAGATACCTGAAAATTCTTTCCCTCAGATTTTCTAGTAGGTTTAGGTTTTAACTGGTTAGATTAGGTAGTTTGAAGACATAGAGACAACTGTATTTAGAACTGAAATAATTACAAGTAACGATGTAATCACTTTTGTGATTACAATTAACTTTACTGTATCAATTCAAGTAAAACATATTTTATATTAACTTTGAATTAACGTTTCTGATTTTCTTTTTTTTTATCGTTCAATATTTACATTGGACAAGAAAGAAATAAACAAATAAAAGATGAAGCACCCATTTATTATGTCGAAATATTGGTCCCATGTAAAATGGTTGTAGCTGGTTCTTCTTGCAATTGTACTACTATAAGATGTTCAATTATTCTAGTTGGCAGTAAAAGCAACTGTGCCCTGCTTTTTCCACTGAAGTGCTTCAATAATGGCAAAATGGTTACTGCTTAGTAGTTTTCCATGTTCCGGATACGTACGGGGATTCCTATGTACGGGGGATTTTCTATTATTGTGAAGGCAATTCGGTATTCATGAATTGCGCGTACAATACTTTGATGACTAAACAATTTCTGTCAGAACCAGACATTTTTATTGCCTGTGGGCTGCACATCATGCACGGTGTAAATGACAGTACGATTGATTTCTGGCGTATTTTTATACATTTACAGGAGATTCAGAGAAGTAGAGGTTCCGTGTTTTTTAGTAGTATTTCCGAAATTACATGAAATTTAGTAATATTACAGATTGGCTGTAAATATCTTTAATGATAGAGTTCTTATGAACAGTGTTGTAGATCAACATCTGAGAGTTCTAGACGAGCGAAAAAAGTGCAAATGTCAGTTTTTCTAAACGGAACAATAATTGTCCGTCGTATTAACAATTAGATTTTTCGACGTGTAATTTTCATTGAAAGTTGATAATTTTCTGATCTCATCTGCAGCATACACGGCGTCAGGTTTCTCTTCTACAGTATAATATTTCCTTTCTCGTTACCTTATATAGAACGTTTAAACTCATTAAGTATCAACGTTGCATCAATGCAATTTCATCAAATTTTAACACTATCCTATTCGAAGGATTTGTACATCTAACATCTAACATCACCAGATTCTATATATGATTGATAACAATTGAAGTATTTAATATAATACAATCATGACAAATTGTTGCTTGATGCTGATACGAATGTCTTTACGAAGATCCTTCATTTCAGTTATCGAATTTTGTGACGAATATATTTCGAATATATTTCACAGAATTCCTCATGTTTCATTTTGAAATTTTCTACGAATGTATGGAATACTCTCCGTTTATTTATAAGCGGAGCTGTATTATTATTTTTTTTTTCTTTTTAAATGAGCGTACGAAAGAATTACACACCCAACGCGCTCAATCAGCCTTCCTTTCCCACAAGGGAAGTTCGGCAGCCGGAAAAAAAATGAAAAGAATTTCAAACTTTGCTTGGTAAACATAGCTTCACGCGACGCTGAACAACAATTTCTTCTCCCCCGTTGGAGAAACGATCTTAAGAGCCCCCAAGAAAATCCCCAAAGAAATCTTGACTTTTCATAATATTCGTGAATATTTACGATTCTGTGTAACGCACGTAGATGGAAGTAGTAAACTGAAAGTTGCGCTGTTTATTTTTTTTTTTTTTACGGTCTACCACTTTGAAAATTTCTAACCACTCTGGCAGTATAAATTTTTTATTTTTTTTTTCCTTTTCTTTGAATTTATCAGTTGCCGAACTTTCCCTGTCAATCGCACCGACGCGAAAAATCAAAGAGAAAGAGAGATAGAAAGAGAGAGAGAGAGAGAGAGAGAGAGAACCGTTGGAATATGGACGCACGCCCGCGTTTATATCCAGAATTTGTGCACGATTCAGGAAGATATCGGGATCGTAATTTCTGCTTCCCATCTCGATAATACTCGGCCGCGGCACGTGCAATGAGAATGGCGTGACAATAAGGAATATCTTGTGACGGAAAAGAGAGAGAGAGAGAGTGAAAGAGAGTGAGTGAGAGAGAGAGAGAAAAAAGAGGGAGAGGGGCAAACAAGAGTTTAGAAGACGAACCAGGTCCCCGATGGAACCGGCGCAATGTAATAACGCGAGAGAGATTCGGGCATTCCAGATTTATCGTGGCAACACATAGCGGTGACGTGACAGGAACCGGCAACGAGGCCCAACGACAGCTGGGGCTCACTCTCTCTCTCTCTTTCTCTTTCTCTTCCTCTCGCATATATTTGACGTACGTATGTTGCCACGGACGCGCACTCGCGCCGTCAAGGCAAGATACTCGTGGAAAATCCACAGAGAAATAAAGTCGTATGAAGTCGCGCGAGCCTTATGAACGAGCGCGACGTCGCGCCGCTTTGCTTATTCGGGTTGAATCAACGCTTGTACGCTTCTCGAGCGGCGTAGAAATGGTGTTCTGGGGGACAGAGAGAGAGAGAGAGAGAGAGAGAGAGGCGTGGAAATTCTGGAAATTGAGGTGAAATCAAGCGATCTTGATGGATGGTTCAAGAGCGTTAATACGGGCGATTTAGTGAGAAAGTGGATGATAAAGTGTTTAAGAGGCAAAAGGGAGGGGGAGAGAGAAAGAAAAATATTCGAGTGTTCACGCGAATGAATAAATTATTGCAAACGTGAACCGAGCCACTTTCAATTAGTAACGAAAGTAGAAATTCAAATGAAGAGTTTCGAGAAGCTAGAAATTAGCTTAGAGTAACCTTCTGATCAGTGACCATAGCTAGAAATTGAGTTGATATCAAGCAGTTTTAGCGAATTTTAAGGTGATTTAAATAAGAAAGGGGATGATAGGTTTAAAAAAATATCACAGGGAAAGGGATATTACGAGGAATATTATAGTGTGTTTAATAAAATTATTACGAACTGAAGTTAGATATAAGATGATATAAATTGTGCTTGCAAATGTTTTACAGACAATAGGAATAAATATAACATTTTCAGAGTATTTGCAATAATTTCTGTAATAGCAAACCTAACAATGATACTAACAGATTCTCATCTTTCTAGATTTAGAATTACATAAGAGTTTCCGGTGAGAGAGATTGAACAGACAGATCCTTTTTACTAAACTGATGAAGTAAAATAATGAAAGAAAGTTTTTGTTAATAAATGAAAATAAATGAAAGGGACAAATTTTCTAATCTCTTTTTCACGTTGAATAATATTAAAACAAAATGAAAAATATTGCGACGCGGTCACCGATATCTTTCACCCCTCTTGTGATAGATTCATTACCGCTTTTACAAAGCAATTATGGTTATGCAAACAGTGAGTAAGTAACTTCTTTTTCCCTCCCATTAATCAAGCTTACGTTTTCATTGATTTTCTTTGGGGCAGTGACAGGTTAATAAATTAGAAGTTGGAATAATTAGAAGTTAAAACCGAGTACGAACAAGAATTAATTTTTCAAATTTATCAAACTTGAAGTTTGCCTAACTTTCTCGTTGACATTTTATATTATAATAATACGTGATACTAAACTGTATTAAAGTTCATTTTCTGTACTATAAAGTTTAAAAAATATTCGAAACGTCCATTATCAAGTATTATTCAAGTTTTTTTTCTAGTAAATAATAGTTCGTACGTTCCAATCGTGTAATATTTTAATCATAAAACGGTTGATATTCATTATAATTAGAAAATAGTTAATACTTTGACTGAATTGGTGATAGTATTCGTAATTAATTATCCATCAAAATGAATTTCGTTCAAAATATTATAATTATACATACTAATGAATTAATGCTCTCTTTACAAATTAATGATCATAATGATAATTAAAACTGTTTATCTGTTCATTTATCGAACATCACACTCGTAGAAACAATTCGAGCGCTCTCTCATTTGTCTGATCGCTGATCTATACTACTGGCTCCTATCTTGCGACAGACAAATTTTCTTTCTTCTCAAAATGTAATAAAAATCATAATGAAAAATAATTATAAATGCTTATCTGTTCGATCATACTCGTAGAAACAATCTACTACGAGCGCTGTTTGCCTAATCACTGATCTATACTACGAGACCGTTATCTGGGCTAGCATTATTTTCTTTCTTCACAAACTAAAAATCATACGATAATGAAAAGCTGATAAAACTGTTTATCTATTAATTCGTCTAATATCTCATTCGTATAGCCGTCGTCTGGTCACTGACTTATACTACTGGCTATTATATTGCGATAGACAAAATATTTTTTCTCTTCACGAACCGAAGATTATACGATAACGAGAAATACCTGAAACTGCTTATTTGTTCATTTCATGACAACGTCACACTCGTAGAAGCAATTCGAGTGCTGCCTCGTCTGCTTGATCACTGACCTATGCTACTGATTGTTATCGCGACAGACAATATATTTTCTCTCTTCGCAAATCGAAGATTATACGATAATGAGAAATAGCTGAAACTGTATATCCGTTCATTTGACGAACATCACAACTCGTAGAAGCAATTCGAGCGCTGGCTCGTCTGCTTGATCGTTGACCTACGCTACTGCACACAACCGCGACAGACAATACTTCCATTCTACGCGGTACAATGCAATGGTGTTTCGCGTCGTTTCTCCAATGTCTGACACACGGTTCAAGAAGGCAGTCGCCAACGTCGACGCATCACCACACCGCTGACAAATCGCAAACGGTTGCGTCACGCGAGTGCAAGTAGGTCGCAGGATGATTCTTGGGGATGGGATCAAATCGGACGTGTACTTGCGAATCAGAATTAAGTTCGACATCTACGTTTCGTGGGTTTCGGATACTCCTCGGAAGTAAAATCGTTTCGATGGTCGTACTCGCTTTATTTTATATGAATATTAAATTAAATTAAATGAATATATGTTAAATTAAATTAAATGAATCAATTAAATGAATATACAAATTAAATATATATTAATAAATAATATATAAATTCATTTATACAAACGATAAATGAATACATCAAATAAGTATAACGAAATGAACGAATTCATTTTGTGCGAACAGTAAATGAAAATATAAATGATAATGCATACAGATGATGAATAATATAAATGATGAAAATATATGTGATAATATATATAGATGATGAAAATATAAATGGTAATATAATATAAATGATGAATGAATGAATATATGTTCATTATGTAATGAAACGAAACGGAACGAATGAAATGATTGTATTCACATTATACAAGCAGCGGATATAATGAAATTAATATGACGAAATAATATACAATGATATGCAATGGTATACATATTAGTATAATGAAATTAATTAATTCATATACAAGCAATAGGTGACGTGCATGCGAATGTATACATCTGTACAAGCAATAAATGAATACGTGAACGCGATACAACGAATATGGAATAAATGAACACATGAATATAACGAAATGAATGAATTTATTTTGCACAAGCAATAAGTAAACGTATCCATGTACACAGTATTCGTTTGTGTAGAGCAATAAATTAATACATGAATTTAATGAAACGACTTGTGTAAAATGTATAAACGAGCATTTAACCGATTTTAAGGAACAAAAAGGAAACAAAAAGAGTGCAAAAACCTGTAATATTTCGTTGCAGTCGGGACGAAACGCCTTACAAAGGGGAATTGTAAGACGATACAGAGATTTATTTCAAATCCAACGACTGAAGATACCGAACCTACTTGTATCTAATGATTTGTATATTTGTCATGATTTAATGTATTAATGATTTTAATGAATATATTTATAATATATTTATATAATATAATATATTAATCATAACGAATATATTGAACTATTGTAAAGACTTGTATCCAACAAAAAGTACTCAAAAATATTTTCTATCGCGCGCGGTGGACAAAATCGACACGTTTCGCACCGCGATTGAATGACGTCTACTGCCGAGGAATTATTTGCTACACGGTGGAACATCTGGAATCGCGAAAAATCGAATGATTACTATAAAAAGAAATGGCGGAATGAAAGGAAAAAAGAGAAGAGGAAATTTGTCCGGGTCGTAACTTCCGGTCGATACACACGCGGGCCAACCGATTCGTGAATGAATATCTGGCGTCGTGTGTATTTCAATTTCAGGGATCAACGGCGAATACGAGAGGTATTCCGTCGATTCTCCGCTGAAAAGTATAATTAAGAACGACGTATATTTGTGAAAGTCGTCGAATCGATTGATACGCCAATGGTAGAACAAATTGAGTATGGAGAAATGAACGGAAGAACGCTGCTAACTAACTTGGGAATATCGATTAATCAGAAAGTTTCACCGAGTGAACGCCGAAGAAATCTAATTTCTACAAACGCAATCATTTTGTTCTTAAACGTTCATATCGTGCTCGTTGTCTCGTATCTTAACACTTTACCGACCGTGTATTAGCGGTGAATAGTTAGCCGATTAATAGGCTACCGGTCGGTAAAGTGTTAATCGTTAAATGGATAGTTGAAAGAAAATTTGTGACAACAGAATTTCGTAACAGCAGTGAATATACTATATATACGACTTGTTGCTTATGGCATTATAAATAAAAATGTTCGTGCAAGGATAAAAAGTTGTACGTGATTAAATAAAATAGTGAAAAATTGAAAATAGGTGATCTAAAGAAAGTTATACGTTTCATTTATTGTCTTTATTAGCCTGCTGTTACTGTAAAGAAAAAAAGTCGAATTAATTCTTCAGAATAACATGCATTCATTTTATTTATAGTCTGACAAATATGAATATAATAATTACGAATTATTAGCACTGTTGTTGAAGTTACACGAAAGTAGCTCAGATCGTAATTGGAACGCAGTAGAGTTCTCTCTCTCTCTTTTTTTTTCTTTGGATATTTCTTTGCGATATTTATACGAGGAATGAGGAATTTTTGTTAAAAAAGGATTTGTTTGAATGGAAGTCCGTTCGTCGCATTATCGTAATTAAGTAGCGAGAAAGACAAAGGGGATTACGAGTTTTTTTTAAACGAGCCGGCCGAGTTCAGTTGATCTCGTTTTTTTAACCTTCGAGGCAAAGTGCATTTAACGAGAATTACAGAATTATTCGCGTGATCGTTCTGTCTCGAAAACGACATAAAATTCGATCGTGTCGCAACGATTGTCATCCATACTCGCGTACCTACGTTACATTCTGCATTTACATTCTACGGTTGACCCTGTTCGTTCGTACGTGATCACACATACACACACAAATACACATACACACGCATACCATCGAAAATATCGCGCGCTAATATCTATCATTTATCTCGATTTTGACACCTACATTGAACGCGATGCTGTCTATAGAAGCTTCGCGGAGCTTTAATTACTTTAACGGAAGTTAGACTGCAAATAGCATTAGACCGTGGACTATAGTAAAACGTGAAATGAAATTATTTTCGGAGGCACGACACGATATTCGTTTATAGCTCGCGCGTGATAAGTTACCGTTACATAGATGAATAACGACGATCATTTACCATTTACAACAATTAACAGAATGTTCCGCACGGATAGTCTAGAAAGAAATTACGACCGTACGTTTTTTTTTTTTTCTGAATACTTCGATTCGATTGCGACGCAATAGTTAGTAATCGAGACGAAAATAAGTTTGATCGTCGATTAGCCAGATCCGCATTTACTTAGAGAAAGCGATAGGAGCCGATATCCGCGACATTACAATTTTTCTCAATTACGCGTGAAATTCGTAGGCAAACGCTGCTCGTCGCCGTAGTTAATCGTCAATCATGAATGAGAATTACTTGGGAATCCTCTTCGCACAGAAGCAGATCGGGAGAACTCGAGTGACAGGTTTCGGATCAACACTCCGGCGAAACTTTGTTAATCGTTGCTATTTGGCCGTTGAGGAGAGATATTCTCCATATTCTCCGTAGAATCGCTCGATTCGAATTGATGAGCCGAAGTAGAAGCCGGAGTTGCGCGAGTAAATCTACGCTCGCCAAATTGCAGATCCACGTTGTACGCGTTATCTCGCGTTGATAGATAGAAAAATTTCTTCCGGCGAGTCTCACATTCTCCTTTTGCCGTTTCGATTATTTTCTACGTAAATCAATATTGTCTAATAATCTCTCGCGAACGTTGATTTCGAACCGATCGTTTCGAAGACTCTGCTTTAAGAGCAGAATTGAGGCACGATTTTCATGGAATTATCCGATTAATCTTTCGTGCATGAGAACGAGAAATCCTCTCGGGGAATACAACGACTTAATTAGTTTTCCCAAGACGTTCGTAAAGACAGTTGAACAATAATTTTGAATTGAATTTCTTCTCAATTGCTGGGGAATTTCTATCTTGTCTTTCGTGTCGTTGAATATCCTTCTCCTGGAAATAACATCCAGAAAAATAATGAAGATAAGTAAACAACGGATTTTCTAACATTTAAACGAAGAATGAAAGGAAATCTTCCACTGCGCGCAGTGGATACACGAATTTCGACAAAAATTACAATTGAAAGGATTTTATGAAGATCATCATTAATCGCCGTGTATTTCCAATAAAAAAGAAAGAAACTCTTCCACTGCATGCATTGAAAAAAGAATTCGATAAAAATTACAAGAATTGAAAGAAAACTTTATGAAAATTTATAATTAATCACGATACGTTTGGACGAACTAAACTAAACAACATTTCTTTAGCTCGAATGTTTTATCAAAAACACTACAACGCGCGCGAATGTATGTACATCTGCCTAACGCGTAAATTTTCCTCGAGCTCTTTCGAGTTTCTGCAGTTTCATAAATAACATATTTGTAACCATGTCAAAAGGCTACGGGCACTGGATTCTCAGGATAAAAGTAGCGAATAGTATCGCCATGTTTCACACGAGCGAGACGGAACGGAAATGTAATTTATTTCCGCGGCTTTTTTTTTTTAAAGCTGCGACGATTTCGGGTATTGAGCACGATTTCAAATTGAACACTTGACACACGCGAAAGCATCGAAAATACTGTTTTCCCTCTTTCTCAAAGCGAATGTTCTTTCATTAGAATTTTTTCCTTTTTTTTCTTAATTTAAGAATCTTCTTGTTCGGAAGAAGTAGAGTAATCGATGGATATTAATTCCTCGCGTTTTATATATGTCTTCATTTCTGTCTTAAATTTAATATATTTTTCTTCGAAATTGGAAAGAAGAAACGAGAAATATATGAATATTGTTACAATATATGAATATTGTTATCTGTCTAACAGAAATATTACTATTAGAAAGTTTGTGCGAAACTTGAATGAAATATCTTTTTGGGAGACTCGAAAATTTCATTTCTTCCTTCTTGGATTTATTTATTTTTTTTTTCACGTAGTCTAATCACTTTTTTGAAATCCAGGAAAACAAATTTTACCATCGTCCCTAATTTCCGTAGTGTCAAATTCACGTACGGTGAATCGAAACAGTTGTCTCGAAAATCCAGACAGAGAGAGAGAGAGAACCTGACGAAAGAAAAACTATCCGTGGTGTAATGGATACGTATCGCGAGGGAAGGCAGAAGGCGCCACAGTTTCCCCAATTTTCTCTTCTTCCCTTTGCCGCCCGACGTTTTCTATATTTCACAATCCGCGAGCCAGACGCAATCGCCGAAAGAAAGATAGGCGCATCAGGAGTAGTTCCATCCCAATAAAGGGAACTCTTAAATAATAATACAACCCTATGGACGCAGCTTCTTCACCGGCAACCGGCAAGTTTAGATACCCAACGGTGAAAGAAACTTCAGCTTCTTCCCGTGCTCGTTAATTTCGTGCGAACTTCCTCGCTTGGCAGTTGCCTGAAATAAAGAGACGGAGCGGGATGGAGGTAAAGAGAAGCGGAAGGAAGGAAGGAAGGAAGGAAGAAAAAAAGAAAGAAAGAAAGAAAAAAAGAGAGTAGAAAAGGGGAAATTTTCTCCTTGGAGCGGTATGATCCCAAAAAATCGAACACGTTTTTCAACTATGCCCACCCTATGTCTGTTCTCTCTATCGAGTCGAAACATCTATACGCAATTACGGCCGATTGTCGATCGGCACGCATTCTGCGATGTACACGATGGAAACAATGCCCCACTCGCTACGGCATTGGATACTCGCTGACTCGAAACTATTTTGCGCAATCTTCTCGAGTATTCGCCGCCGATCGCTGCAAGCGAGTGGGAGGGGGGGGAGGGCTTGCTCGCGGAACTTTCTTCCGAGAATGGATGCCGGTGGGATCGACGCGAGGGGAAAATCAAATGGTACTCGTGAGATTTGGTCGAGTTGTCCAAATGGGCAAAGCGAGCGAGCGAACGAGCGAGCAAGTGTGTATGTGTGTGAGAGAGAAAGGGAGGCATTTTCCGGCATTCGAGGATCGACATTCGCTACGTTCGACGCATCGACTCGTCATTAACGAAAGAGGTTTGGTCGAAACGCGAGCGATCTAGTGCAACCGAGCTGGCCTCTTCAACCTCTGGCTAATTTCGTTGGGCCGCTCGATGGAATCAACCACTCGCATCGTGGCCAACTCCATCAATATGACGCCCTTTGCACGCCCGTCACGAATTTGACGCGAGCGCGTCGCTCCGGCGGAATCTCGCTTCCAGAGAGAGAGAGAGAGAGAGAGAGAAAGAGAGTATTGTCGTACGTGTACGTATCGCGTGTACGTACAGGGATATCGATAGATCGCAGCGGATAGTTGCGAACCGGAGGATAAAACGATCAGCGGTCGTTCCCCTTGGAAACTTAATGGCCATAGTTCTCGCCGCATTTTCGCGACGTCGTGCAGATAACTTCTTGTGCGCGCGGCGAATCTGGCGCCGCGTCGTTTCTCCTTGAAAAGCAGGACAAGAAATTTCGTGCGACTGAATTTCTGTCTGTGGCCGGTCACGCGTTTTGCCGCGAGATCGGTATTTCGGTTGCGGCGAGTGGCTGACGCGATACAGTCTGTATAACGATCTCTCATTGTCCGTTTCTTCTTTTTTTTTCTTTCGTGATAATTCGTGACGAAACGAATTGTCTTCGGAAATTGTCGAAGACGATCTTCGCCGGAAGCTGGCGGGTTTCTGTTAAAAAATTTCATCCGACAGTCTGCGTGGTATATTTTTCGACGACCGTGATAACGACGATGAGACTGTAAAATAGAGTAGACAGTAACGTCATCGTTAAAGTGTTAATATCGTCGTTATCGTTGACAATATAGTCATCAGTAATACAGTATAGATTATATAGTAACTACTGATTGTGCAGATTTGTACACGATTAGTATAAACGTATAAAGAAACCAAAGTTTCTTACTTTAGCAAATAATTTGATTATGATATTATATTGAATATTATATTATGTGAAAGCATTCGATCTAATTAATCCGATTTATGATATCCAACGAAAGGTAACGTGATATAAATAATAAAATTAATATAATATTATAACGATATAAATGATATAATAATGCAAGTAAATATAAATCTACGAATGTCAGAAATATTCATATACTGAACTTTACGAATGTATTGACTGTGAGACACGCATTTTTCTTGCAAAACACGATTGACTGCTAGTTTTGCTTTGCACACTTTTCTAAATTATCTTTCACCCGAATTTTTATCAGTAATTCACCTGTATCAAGAATGAAAAGTCGTAATTGGCTATTTTTTTAGTTTCTTCTCTTGCAATAAGGAAAAGAAGAATCAACATGTTAAAAACATGTTAAACGTCCGATTTTCGAACTCGAGGATTAACGCGACTATTCTTTATAAATATCGTGCACTGTATTCTTAGAATGAACTTTCGAACGGCTAAATTTATATATATATACGCTCGTAATAAAGGGATCTACCTGATTGCGCCCGTCATTAGAGGGATTCACATCAACAGAATTCCATTACAGTCTCACAATGTAAACTTTGTGTAACGCGGAACGGTTCAGAGGATTCTGCTTCGGACTAAACGAGCTAAACTAATTCGCGTTCCCGGCAAAGTGCTTTCAATAATGCTATTGCAGAAGAAGATGTTTAAACGATCGGTGAGACTGTGGTACCAAACGAATTAAGTAATGCACGCCTTGCAATTAGTTTCGAAAATGGTAACTCGTCAACGTTGGAAAAACGTGAGATTTTGTTTGTCAAACGCATGGATGTCAAAGTGCATAATGGAGCTAACTGTTGCTTTGAACGCTTGTTCATCGTATTTTTACCAGTTCGTATTAAAACGATTCTGAATTCGATATCGTCGAGTTGAAAAACATCTGACGTAGTAACGAGAAATAAGAAATAAAAACTAAAAAAAATTGAAACAATCTTGTCACGAATAATTTGTCGCTGTTACGCGAGCAAGTATTTTGTAAAATTTTCTGTTCTCAAATGACGACCAACGTATTTCTCGTCATTATTCTCCAACGTGGTTCGTGCACGTGTAAAATATAACATTTTAGTCACTCTTAAACGGCCATGCACGTGCGTCATTTAAAACACTTACCTGTGTGTACTTTACTTTCTCTCTTTCCCTTTGACTTAACTGTTCGGTCTTTGTGCGATCGGTTCAGAGTTCTCGCGTATTTTTTTTCTTTTCTCTTTCTTTCACCGTACGACCTCTTTTCAGCAAGTTAATTAGCGTAATACAGCAGCCGTTTAAAAGAGAAATGCACGTTGTTTGAGCTCGCGAGAACGATTGACTCCGATTCTACTCACGTTCGGTTTTTGTAATTCGATTACAATTCAGTTATGCTGATATCTGTCTCAATCCGTTTTCCTACAGATTAATATTTTTATATTCACTTGTTGAGTTGAATGTATTAATGATAGACGATATAACGTGACGATGAAGTATTTAAAAAAAAAATATCGATAGACGAATAGACTTCTGAACCATCTTTAAAACCAGCGAGATGCAAATTGTCCAGAGTACGATAAACAATTTTCATTGTTAAATATTCGTCCTTCGTTCTCATATTTTGTCTAGTCAAACGAGTAATTTACGTGCCAGTGATTTTTCTTTCGAAATCTCTATCGAGACTGATAAATAAGGATCCCGAAATCACGAAACACTCTTCTTTTTTTCGGTTTTTCAATAATGAAAATTTCACCAACATATGGGGCCACAAGTCTCTTCTGAAAATACACTGATATAAGTATGCAATTCTTGAAAGTCCTCGTTAATTATACTTTTTTTTTTCCTGGAAATACGTGGTCTGATTTGGTCACCGCTGTACCTTCGTTTAAGACAGAGACGTGCTAGGTAATTCTACTGACAATTTCTCTGTACTTCTCGTTCTTTTCTTCCAACTGTTCTACTCTCTCTCTCTCTCTTTCCTTTCCTTTAATTACAGACTCCCTCGGCAGTGTATTAAACGAACGTGCAGCGATATAACGTTCAACGAGAAGGAAATTAAAATATTTTTTGAAAAATAAACACCTTAACAAATTGTAGGAATTTTTCAACTGGCGCCGCAATTTAGGAGAGCCGCGGTTAATTAAACACTTTTGCTCTGTTTCAGCTTTTAATTCGAAATTTTTCTTCAACGCGGGAGCTCTAACGATTTCCATATTTCGTGCAGACGTTTTTTTCAGTGAATTTTTTCAGCAATTTCAGTTGACAGTCCTTTTGCTTCTTCATACTTCCCTACTACCCATAACGCTTTCGTGTTCCAGTATCAGAACTGATCCTTTCCTAATCTCGTCAGTCTGAATTATTTATCTTTCAACATCTTCTGATGTACTTGAAACTGCACCGGGAGAAACATTTCTTTTCTAACTTGATAGCAATAGATAGTAGTTTGAATTTTTACACGATCTGTCCTTTCTCGTCTATCCAGCATCGTTCGGAACGTTTTCAAAACGTTCGAGGAAATTTCCGTGCCTGTTTGAAATTAAATAGACTATCTCCTGTAAATCTAATAAAATAATCGAACGATACACGAGCCGGCACGCTCGAACGTTCAACACACGTTCGAACACAGGCTTTCAGTGACAGGAAATCTAACGCGTAACGTGGTGCATGTAGCGGTACAATGCTTATCAGGCCATTCATCGTGATGTTTAATCAATACGAAACGAGTTTTCGAGGGTGTACGGTATCTCTCGGTGGAAGAGGGGAGGGGGAGAGGACCATGCGAAAAATTTCATGCAATTTTCCAACGGGATAATTCCCATTGTCGCTGGAAACAAAATGTTTCGTCCGTCCTGTTAGTGAACACTCCGTGAAACATTAATTGCAAATAATTGTACGCAGGACCCGGGACGGGGGAATTAAAGGCCGAAATGTATTTCGCCGACATTTTTGTTAATATTTGCGTTAATTGTCAACAGACGCTTTCATCATTGTCGCACGTAATTACAGACTTGGTCGAAATTCGATCAGACAATAGACGCTTCTTCGACGCGTTTCAAGTTCATTTCAATGTAGAAGTCGCAAGGATTGAAACGTTTTCAAGAGTTAAATATTTATTAATTAACATCAGAACTACCGCAAATGGTCGAAATGATTAATTTATAATTTTTCTGTGACTACGAAGTGTGAAATAGTGTATTTCAATAATTTTTCCTGAAATATATGAATAGAAGCTTGTATCCTGCATTGTATTATAAAGTTTTTGTATTCTTTTGTTTTTAATGTCTCTGATGGAAATTTTACGTTTTAATCGTCGGTAATTCTAGTGTTAAATGTTATAATCAATGCAATATATATGCAATCGCATTTATTAATTAAAGGGGCAGCGACGAGTTCAAAAAATGATTTGATCATCAAGGGGAGATTATATAATACACGCGAGACTCGGACGATAATTACACTGTGTATTTTTATGCAAATTCATATTTAACAGGTAGAGCCTGGATTGAAAGTTATTTCACACGCTAAATGTTATACAAAGTACTACATGTTGAATATTATTTATATATTTTGTTTGCATTTATGCGCGCAGCCTTTGACATTTTAAATGCATGAAAAATCCTAGTCTAACGATAATGTACGCGAAATACGAAAAACTTATTACCACTGTTCTCTATTACCACTTATCGCCATTTTACACTCATTATCTTTTTCGTTCCTGTGATTTTTTTTTTTACCGTGAAACGATGTAGCTGATTTCACAAAGTTACAAAAATTGTGGTCATTCGGAACGAAAACAGAAATTGGACATCCAGACGCTTTGTTTTTCCGGTAGATAATTATTACTTCTCGCGTACCTGTTGCTCCGTGAATCGTTTCGAACAGATGCACCGAAAATAACAAGATCAAAACTCGCGAAGTCGCAATTCATTCGATCGAACGTCTTTCTTCGTAGCTTTCGTTTCGTACGCTTCTACATTTCCCGACATGCAGAATACGCGGCTCGTAGGATTCTCGTGCGAATGAGGAACGTTACGAGAAATTCACGCGACGAGACTCGATCACGACATGTATTCGAGAATATAGGTAGGATTTATCAACCACCAGTATGCAAGCAACATTAATTGTTTTCAAACAAACGCGCCTCGTACTCGCTCGTTGCGGTCGAAATTCTACTTCGCGCGATTCGCGGGAACGCGGATTTTATTCGCCCGGCTTAGCCGCAAATTCCATGGAATAAACGCTTTTGTCTCTGCTCTCTCGGCAATTTCCAAGCATCGCGCAGCATTCAAAAAAAAAAAAAAAAAAAAAAAAAAAAACAAAATGTAACAACATACTCGTGATGGAACGCGACACAAAGCAACGATTCATTCAGGTTGCATGCAGTATCTAACTACACGCTCGCTTGTGAGTACAAGATTTTACTTGGACCGCAGCCAAAATCGTTGCAACGAATTCATCGTAACTACTCGAACGCGATATCGATTCCTTTTTAACGCGTGCACTTCTACGCGCGTTTTAAAAAGGATTCCTCGACAGGCGGTATATAGTGTGTCACAGTTAAATGTTTGTAATGTACCAGCTTTTTGAGAGATGCGAGACGATCATATAATTTCCCAGAATCCAGAGAGGAAATAATCATAATTCTAGAGAAAAACTCGAAAACATAAGATTCGTATGATATCGTACGAGATTGAATAGAGATTTCGTTTATTTTCTGTCGATCTAGATTCCTTTTTATCAGGCCTCGCTTTTATATCAATGTTTGGCGTACAAGCAGGTTGTGGGTTTTTCCTGTGGCAATGATAGAGTTCAACGTGATAAGTTGTTTGCATATCAAACTCATTGGTGGCTAGATTAATTTTACAATGGAACAATTTTCACGCGTTCGTGTCGATAGAGGTACTTATTTCAAATATTATTCGCTAGATCTGTTCACATCTGTAAATGATAATACCGAATACAGCGGCTGTTAAGAAGAAGCCTGTATTAATTAACAAAGAAACAAGTTGAAGAAATGAAGAATGATAACTTAACACGTTGACCCATATATAGTATCAGTACACTCCCAAAATTAAAAATGATGCAAAAACTTTGCTTTTCCAATGCATGCAATTACAACGTACAAAGTTATGACAAGTCTTTTGGCAGCTGCATCCTTAGGAATACATGGAGACATTAATTTAACTACATTGGTATTAAACGAATTAAAGTTATATGAAACTCATCCTGAATATGACCATCACGTCCTAAATCTATTTACATACTTTTATTTAATTGGAAATGATATTAAAAAGGCTATTACCATTTTCTCTAAAAGCAATTTTTAAGTATCCTGGTAATGTGAAATACTGGTAAAACATCATATAAATTGTGATTTAAATTTTTGCACGATTAAATTACGAATGTTTCACGTGTAAGCTATAACACGCAATCAATCTATGCTATTACAAAATTAGGTTTATCCCAAAATTTACTAAGAAAGCAGACAGCTTTACAAAGCAGTTGAACTATCGTGCAATGTTCGATGTGCGTTTACTCGAAAACAAAGCCTCAAGTGAAACGAAATTTCATTCTTTATTTATGACTTGTTTCTTCACGTAGAATCACTCCTCCACTTGGCTTGGCACTACCATAACTATTGCCCTATATACGGAAAAGGAATAGGTCTTCGTTCTCCAGGCTGTCAGAGTGTTAAGGAGAGCGAGTTAAGTGAAAATCACGAGTGTTCCTTCGCTTCGTTAACAACTTGCTCAACCGTGCTAATGGAAATCGTAATTCGCGACCGGCCACTGGTGAAGACGGTGTACGGATAGTTGCCGAGCGATATAACCGAGCAGTCGATCCATCATATTGGTCAATCTATCGTGGAATGGTCCCAGCGAGGTCGTTTTATCGTACGACCCGGCCAATCCATCGAATCTCACCGTGAAAGGGGACGAGCGTTCGCGGGCTACCACCCGGGACGTGGCGAAGTCGCAATCGCACGTACTACTGTCACAACTCTCTCTCTCTCACCTAGCAACACATACACACACACACACACACACACGCACGCACGCACACGCACACACACACACACGCAAGAGAGAGAGAGAGAGACTACGTTCTATTTATTCGTGGACGATGCAGCTTCGTATAATTGATACATAGCTGGCTAGCAGCTGACCAAGCGACCGCTTTCCGATGCGGCAAACGGCTGAAAAATATTGTTAGGCCAGCGATAATACTGCAGTGTATCACGGCCGTGACGTGGCCCGGCGATTTATGCTTTAAGAACGTCCACAACACCTCTGTCTCTCGGGTATTGCTTGCCGAGGCTTTTTTCCAGACTTCTTGTCGATAAGCCTGCTTACTCACGTTTGTTTGTTTGTTTGTTTGTTTCTTTCTTTTTTTTTTTTCTCTCGTCGTCGCAGGATGACATTTGAAGTCGCACAAACTCCTCCTGTTCGTGTAGTATAGAATTGTTTTCAATTCCTTTGGGAGCGGATGAAATTGTCTGCCGATCTGTCGGGATTTGTCTCGCAGTTTATCAAATGATGTTATCGGCGAATCGATAGACTGCAAGGTGTAAGTAGGACTGTAAGGTGTAATTGATAGAATTCGTCTGGCGAAACTTATTTGTTTCATCGTCGAGTTTGTTATCGTTCTACACGATAAAATCTTGCAGCGTTTCGTAGCTGGGTGAAATTATATATCGTAGGTAATATTGGTTTCATCGCGCGCGAGAGAGATCTGTTGTTAAACGTGATTATTGCTCTTTCGTTGATCAATGCTCTGTAATGGCGGGCAACTTTCACGATGTTTCGCAATTTAACGTGAAGCTCGAAATTGTACAATATCGTTGATCTTTGTATGTACATGAAGGCGAAGTTTTGTGAATCAAGTTCGTCGTAATCTCTTTCTCTTCCAATAATCACCGCTTCCAATAAACAACCTTGGTTTTCATCTTTAAATTGAATCGACGCAGCAATCGCGATCGATTCGGAAACAAATTGTTTCAAAGAGCGAGATGAAAATATCGGGATTAATATCGGGAAAGGAGGGAAGGAAAAATTTTCTCCACCGTGTTATATATCCCACTGTTCTATAAACTCTTCTATTCATTTCCGATTTTCAGGCGAAAGTTACCAACGTTATTACATCGCGTAATGGATGAAGAATAATATCCAAGTCTATCACCTCGTTCTCTTCCTTCTGATTCTGATATCATCGGTCGCATTAAGTCGCCAAAGTTGCAGTCGCAGGAACTCGCGACTTTTTTTTTCTTCATCTTAGTCGAAAATGAATGGTCGAAAGGTCTTGTACAAATGTCTTCGTAACGACCATGAATATCCACATCGTTCCATTTCGTTTGCATTTAAATGGAACTGAAAATATTGCTTCGCGGAAAAATCATTTTCGACAGTCAACGAACAATGCTTGCAGTCAACGAGAAATGCAATCAAACTGACGTTGAACGTTAACGAGAAAAAAAAAGAACGTCCCTTTTGGGCTGCGCGCGCGCGCGCGAGTGTATGTGTGTGCACGATAAATCGTATTTCTGCTCTGTTCTGTTTCAATCGAAAAGATTTCGAATGCAATGTGAAAGTTCGTTCGAAGACAGCAGTTATACAACTCGTAGGAATGTAATTCCTCTGATCGTCGATTTTCATTTAAAAATTTCTTTTGCTTTCGAGTGATACGAATCGAGATTTCGTTGCCAAGAGACAATTTCTGATTATAAGATCAATTGTATCAATATTATAAAGTTATTGTAGCGACGTGAAATTCTCAGCGCTAATAAATTGCAGTGTTATACCTTTCAGTGCTGAAAAATAAATGATAATTAATACTGTAAATAGTAAAAATAAATTATAGTATTACTATAGTATTGATATATTATATTTTCATCAGACTATCGTAATTTATTACTTTTTATTATATTTTTATTGCATATATAGTACTAATATAGTAACATAGTATTCATTTTGCGTTTATTTACATTCATTCATGTACGAAAACTTGTTTTCACTTTTTTCTTTTTACATCTGTCAGGGATGGGTTACTCGAAACGTCGCGTGGAAACGTCGAAACCTCTCGAAAACCTAAAAACCGTGTTTCGCGTTTCGAGGATTCGAAATTTTGTGCTTGTTTTGTGATCCGAAACTTTCAGAACTCAGATAAGAAAATATATAAAATCAATGAGATCAAGGAATTGTTTGCAGCAATGAATGAAAAACGTTGTGTCTCGAGTGAAGAATCTGAATTAGATATTTTTGTACGAAATTTAATAAAAATTTATATAGAAGTTCACTCTTTGAAACAATAAATTCCTGTTACAAAATAGAATCAACAATCGCCGATATAAAAAAAAAGAAACTGGAGACATACTACTAAAAACCTGTACCTAAACTTGAATCTACGGATCAGAGAGTTACTGAATGTCTGAGACGTCTATGCAAAAAGGATTTGCTCCGAAAATTTCTGCTAACAGCAAACGTAATTACGAACGAGGACGTAATTAAAATTCATAAAAAATTAAACTTAAAAGAATGCCCGTAACACGATAGCAAGCGTCTGGTTGAACGTGAAAAAACTCAAAACACTGAGAGAAGCATGGGGTAAATTTTCGCTGCGTGAAGTAGAAAAAAATATGGAACTAGAATCAAGCGGAAATGAGATAGATGAAGTCGTTGCAGTGTTGCATAAAATACCAGGATGCAACGATTGCGATCGATAGAGCGATAACGATCCCGTAAAAATTGCAATGATCGAGCTCGTTCTACCGGCGAAATTATTTTACAAAATGTTTCAAATAATAATCGAGAACTGAATAGTGAAGACGAATACAGATTGATAGTAGTAACGAAGACACACCAAAGCTTTAAAAACACAGTTTGGTCGGTTGTAATACCACAAAATTAACTGTATCGAAAGAATTATGCAATTTAATTGGCAAAAAAATGTGAAATCCGTAGGTTTGATTATTTTAATTAAAAAAAAAAAAAATAGAATTGAACACTGTGTTTTTGGTTTGTGCAATCTGTGTATAGAGATATTTCGAAGAACAAATGGTTATTTTATTTCATTGCGTCTTGAGTGATAAATCAAATTCAAGTGCTAATTCTTACGTGAAAATTCTCTCGTCCGAAATGTTCACTGATCCTACTGCATATGAATGTAGTTTTAGACGTGTTTTTTCGCCACGAAGATGAGTCGAAGCACTCGCCGTGTCTACAACAACGCGAGTCTACACGCGCGCGAGAAATTCGCGGGGGGCCGAATTCTCGTTGTACAGGCACTATACATCGGCGGATTTTCACGGTGACCGGCGGGCATTGGCGGGATAATAGTCGAATTGTACACTTTGCCCATTATGATCTGACCGGGAGCAGACTAAAGCCGAGTATTTATGTAATGCGGCCGTGTCGCAGTAATGCATGCATTGCACGTCCGTCGACACGGGGGGTTACAGAGCGTGTTAATTACTGCGTGGCCGTTACGCGTCATAAATTAATATTTCAATTACGATTTCGCTAATGCCATGTACCTTCGGCCCGATCCGCATATTTCGATTCCGGCAACACGTGCGACGGTCGCCAAGACTCCAACTGCTAACTACAACACACCGGAGTACCCGGTTTCACGCGTGAAACGAACGAATTCAGAATCTCAATCCGTGTGCCATTTTCAACAGGAGAGAACGCACGATCCTTTCCATTATTAAAGAAATTGAAAATACCGTGAAACTTTCATGTTGCAGGGAAATCCCTGAACTTCAGTGATGGGCGATTTTCGTTTTCGGCGAAACACTCTCCCATTTTGTTTTTCTATACGCGACTTTTCAAATGTGCATGTTGGTAAAATTTGAAATAAAAATTTGAGAATGTGTATATATATTAGGTTGGTCAAAAAGTAACCGCGTCTTTTTTTTGTGTGTGTGTGCGAGAAGCGAGTGAGAGGCGAATTTTTCACGAGAAGCAAAAGTTTTATTAGATAATGTATTGTTCGCCAATTTTTCAGGCAACCTCGTGATTCCGAGTTTAAAGTAAAAAGTTTTTATCTCTTTCGACGAAAAACAATTGCAGGAAGAACTTGATCAGCGGTGAAATTTAATAAATCAATTCTGACACTGCCGCAGTTTTAAGGCTTTTTCACTATACGTCAGATAATTTTTCATGAACCTGCACAGCGGGTTTTTCCTTTCCGGGAATGGTACAGAGAAATATAACGAAAACGTTCGATTCTGGAAACGTTTTTCTAAAACAAGCTTGAACAATCAAGTATCAAGTCACATGTACAATGAATTTGCGGTTTAAAATGAAGACATTTACATTTTAAGAGTGAATATTAGAAACAAAAATGCAACTACTTTTTGGTCCATCCGATATATTACGAGATTTTCATTGCAAATATATACATGTTTAGTAGAAATAAAATTAAAAGTAAAGAAACAGCATGAATAATCATTTAAAACACGTAATAAATATTAAAAATTATCCCATTGTTTAGATAATAATTATGACTGTAACTCTTTAATTAATTTTTATATTCCTTGTATTAAGTGTCCTGTAATTGTCTACGTTATTCCAAGCTTATTTGGAAGTTTATTTCAATATAATCACGACAGTCGACTTTCATTCCAGTTTTAATGAAAATTGTCGAAATATTTCACGTATACCACACATGATACATTCATGAACAGTTTCTATAACATTTTCACAAGGAACCGGATGTTTAAACATTCAAATACGCATTTAAATATGTATATTAAATAATATATTTAATTACACTTACCAATCACGATTATTAATAATTACATTTAATAACGTTATATAATAATAATACGATGGAAATACACTGGCTACCCACGAAATAATGTAATATACAGATACTGTACACACACCTGTGTTATTAAAAATTAATACTTTAATATCTGTGTATTAAAAATTACACAGACTCGTACGCGTGTGTTCAGGTGTGTGCACGTGAAAATGGTGGGAAACCTCTGCTCCAAATTGTTCTAGCAAAAAGTGGAAAACACGAAGAAGAAGATCGTCGGAGGGGCGAACGGCGACAATTTCTTAGCGAATTGGGTCGGTGCCGGCTACGAAGCGTGCTTTTGATAGATCTCGCGGCATGCGGGGAGCATCAATCTAGGAGCAGGTGGTCGTACCATCCGTGAACAGATTAGCAAAAATTTATACGTCGGGTGGTATTGTTTTACCTTTCCATTGGCTGGGATTTGCGCGCGACGTTCAACGATCGGAATATATTTTTCTTCGTTATTTCGTGTGTGTGTGTGTGTGTATCTTCTTTTTTTTTCAGCCACGAACATACACGCCAGCACCATTTGGAAGATATTTATTCATGAATCCGAAATTACACTGTAGCCGCGACGCTTCCGTTTCGCACGATCGGTTGCGTCGCGTCGCGCGGCACCGGCGAAAGTTACACGGGTTTACACACACACACACACATAGTTTTCTCTCATATTTCATGGTTTTTCCGCACTGTTTTTCCCCCTCTCCTCTCTCTCCGCGCGATGCAAATGTTAAGTATATTTGAATTGCAAAACGCGAAGTGTGCGTTTAAATAAAAAATAAAGATTCGTAAAGATTTAACGCGGTTGACTGCGACCACTCCTCCGCCCCCACGTGACCGTTTATCGATTCCGTGTTTACTTTCGAATACACCGTTTCCTGCCTGTTTTGCGTCCGATGACGAATGCCGACTGGGAAATACGCTCGAATTTTAGGGAAAATACGAGAATATATCGTGAAATTTCTCTATATAAATAGAGCGCACTTAGCTAACTGTTTGGAGTAATAAGAGAATAACAAATAACGCTCTCACATAGGGGTTGCCGCCGAATTTTCTGTCGCGTGCAATTCGTTTTCTTCTGTATTTGTATACTTTCTGTATTTCAAGATAGTGTATACGTTCTTGCCTCGTGCACAATTTTCGAGTTAATAAATTCCGATAATGAAATTAAATCAGTGACTAAATTAAGTCAGTGACTAGAATTTTATTTATCGTCGCGTGCAAAATTTTCGAACTGATAAATACTGACAATGAAATTAAATCAGTGACTAGAATTTTATTTATCGTCGCGTGCAAAATTTTCGAGCTGATAAATATTGACAACGAAATTGAATCAGTGACTGAACTTGACTAAATCAGTGAGTAGAATTTCATTTATCGTCGTTTTATTTATCGCGTGTTCTAATTAGAGCGTTCTTCGTGGTTCGTTTGAAAGCGCTTACACAATTCAGTGTGTAGAGCAAGATTAAATTTTTATTGGTGAAATGATCGAAGGGAAAATCCAGGAAAGGGAAAACCAGTTCGTGGAACTATAATTCGGGGAATTCCGAGTACCATGGTCAGGATTCGAGATTCGGAAAATTAAGAATGCAGACAATTGTCGCGAGAAATTCGGAATTCGCCGACAGGATTCGAGATTCGCTATTCACGATTCGGAATCGGCCTATCCAGCCATTCAAGTATTCAGGAATCGAAACTCAAGAATACAGTTCTATTCACCGCGATCAACAGCCAGAATTCGAGACTCATCATTCGCGATTCAGGATTCAGGACGTGACACGGATCTCAACACCGATATCGTCACATTGCCATAGCTCTGGCTTCACTATCGCCATTAACAAACACTTCATACACGTATATTTATCCGATTTGTAATATGTTTGATAGTTCGTTTGAAATTCGTACAAAATATAGTTACAATCTTATAATTTAAGAAATGGTAATTTCATCAAATATTACAATTTCGTTAGACATGCACATATATATTACAATAACATTTACAATTATTCATTTTGACGAGACATTTCATGCTCGTTCGTTTAGAACGAACTGTCGTTATATCGACGAGTGCATAACTTAGAACCCAACCAAACTTTCAAGCGGTTGCCATTATTTGAGAAACGAGAGTCACTCGATGGACGGGTTGACGCAGTCGCGCTCGCGAAATTTCGTATTTCGCTTTGGCGACAATCGGGCGAAAGGAACGACTTAAAAAAAAGAAGAGAAAGGAAAAAAAAGAGAAACGAAAAAAAGAAGAGAGGAAAGGCCTTCAATAAATCACTTCGTTCGATATTGTCCGCCGTGAAATGGACAACGAGTACAATGGCATCTACTCGTAAATGCTTAATCTACATACATGCACGGGCTTTCTAGCGGCGGCGGCTACATCAAAATTTCGAACGCTCGTCCATTCTTCGGTACGTTTAATATCGACAGAATACATTTGCGACACGCGAGCTGCTCGGAGATGCAAGTTCAATAGTTTACGTTCCTGTGAATCAGCCAAGCGTGCCGAGGGTTAAAGACAGATATTGACTGCACCAATGGACAGCGTCCTCCATGGACCATCCAGATATTTCCTGCATTTTGTACCGGCAGCGGCACAAGCGCTCTCAAGCGGAAAACTTTTCACGTAATATCGGAGGAAATGCTACTCTCTGGCCGCGTCTCCGGCACCAGATCGACAATGGACGGTCTGAAGAAGTCGCCGATTGCCTGTTACGAAGTCCAAGCTCGGCGCAGCCCGTTCCTCAAGAAGAAATTGGTGACCGTGGTAAGATCCATGGATACTCGGCTTGATTACCGCTTTCTTCGATACCGGATAGATACCGGCAGGCGTTTCAAACCCAATTGTCCAGTCTTGTTTTCCTTTCGTTACGCCGGCGACGAGTATACCGGGGTGACCGAGGAGAATGAAAGTTCGAACGAAAGGATTTTGCGCTGCAAATGAACCGTTTCTACGCATATCGAATTCGCCATTTTGCAAATTCACTCGTCGTGCACTCATCGTTTCACTCGGATCACACTTCATTGTTTCGATCACCAATGATGAACCCAATGATTGGAGAAGTTCTTTTCCGCTGATCCTTCGAACCAAAGTGAACATTTGGTGAATTCTGTTCTAAAAACTATCGCTCTGAGAGATTGTGATAATTATTATACGTGTATAAATACATTTAGCATTGAGTAAGTATCTTGTGCCAACTTTACGTCATTTTATGTTAGTTTTCGTTCAAATATTATTAAAATTTCCACTTCGGTATAACGTCGGATTTTATTTTTTATTACGATGGCTGAAGAAAGCGGAAAATTTGTAGAAAAACACGATTTGCGAAGAGGTGAATATGATCTGCAAAAGGGTCAACTTGGAGCGCAGAACCTGATATGTGCCAAAATTTCTAGTGAAACAGAACGAACATTAGCAACAAAATATACTTTAGAATAAATTGCTGTGATTAATAAAGAAATATAATGTTCGTAAGAAATATAATATTTAACGGATTATTGACTTTTTAATCGAATGAAATTTAAAAGATTCTCTAATTTTCCAACGGTCAGTTAATCTATCGATTACCGATCAATCGTATCTTATTAAAAAGTTAAGTACGTGTACGA
Organism: Tetragonula carbonaria; assembly: GCA_032399595.1. Taxonomy (NCBI): domain Eukaryota; kingdom Metazoa; phylum Arthropoda; class Insecta; order Hymenoptera; family Apidae; genus Tetragonula; species Tetragonula carbonaria. Next base: position 6,035,093 of record JAUCRC010000008.1, read on the forward strand.
AGCAAAATCTATCGTTGAATCGCGATCACGTCTAATATTCTCTGAGACTGAGAAACGAAAGAGAAAAATAACGAAGAACAGCTGAAAAACCAAAGAAAAATTGTGCCATCGTCTAACTGTGCTTGCATATAAAAATCACAATTGACGAAGAACTCACAAGCCTCATCTCTCTGTAATTTCGTCTCTATGTGTATTCTAAAATGCGTATTCATAGTAAAGAACTGTCCATTTAATTTCACACGGCAAGTGTATGCAATATGGTTGACATGAATTTACAGAAATAACACACTTTGAGTAGCCCGCTTGTTAAATTAGTTTGGTCTTCTTGCATCAGCATCATCCGCGAGAAAGTTGCTTAAGCTCCGACGGAGACCACAACCAGCAAAGCTTCACTTCAACAGCTACTTTTCAATTAATGTAACTTTACATCGAGTAAAATCTCACGCGTCTTCAGCTTTGTAAGTAGAAGACGTAAAGATTCAACGGAATAGTTATTGATAAAAGATGCACGGTTGGAAGATCGAAGCGTCTTTTAAATCAACGTGTAATACCAAATGTGTAATTCTTGCGAGGCTGCGTTGCTTCTGGTTTTGTAATTGGCAACTCGTTGTTTCCTTTCACATCGAAATAACGACTCGGTTGTCCACAGCCGAATAGCTCGAAATGAAATCTGTATCTGGAGCTCTAGTTGCTCTAGTCTCAATGGGTCAAACGATCTTTATTCTAGAGCGCGAAACATCGGACATTTCCAGAAGTCTTTGGCTTCGAAGAATTCTAAAAACTTCTCTCGTCTCTAGTATTGAAATTTTGAACGTTCAACGCCTTCAGTTTCTGGCTTTTAAGCTTGAACCTCTTTGGTTGAAAGTGAAACTTAGACAAGTTAATGATCTTTGTCGAGAGAAAGAAAATCAATTCGAAGAGTTTCGCTAATAGAAGTATTCTTCTTTTGAACGAAAAACTCAAGTTGGCAGTGATGGTTACTGATCATTTTATTATTATCTTCTTCTTCTTCTTCTTCTTCTTCTTCTTCTTCTTCTTATTATTATTATTATTATTTTATGTTACTACTTGGTATCTTACATCAGCGAAAAACGAAATTTCCTCGAATTTTACACTTGTTAGACTTCTTTCCTATTAAAGTTTGTGATCCATTAGAAAGTTTAGATTAATAGCACATCTCGACGGGATATTTCAAATGATTTTTATGTGTAAGAAATACGTATTATTGCAACCATCATCGGACATTTCCAGAAGTCTTTGGCTTCGAAGAATTCTAAAAACTTCTCTCGTCTCTAGTATTGAAATTTTGAACGTTTAACGCCTTCAGATTCTGGCTTTTAAGCTTGAACCTCTTTGGTTGGAAGTGAAACTTAGTGGTGGTGACAAGTTAGTGATTTTTTTCGAGAGAAAGAAAATCAATTCGAGGAGTTTCGCAAATAGAAGTATTCTTCTTTTAAACCAAAAACTCAAATTGGCAGTGATGGTTACTGACCATTTTATTATTATCTTATCATTATCATTATTATTATTATTATTATTATTTTATGTTACTACTTGTTATCTTACATGAGCGAAAAACGAAATTTTCTCGAATTTTACACTTGTTAGACTTGTTTCCCATTAACGTTTGTGATCCATTAGAAAGTCTAGATTAATAGCACATCTCGACAGGATATTTCAAATGATAGTTATGTGTTAGAAATACGTATTATTGCAACCATCATTACAGAAGTTTCATAAATAATTGTTTTATTTATGACAAATCGTCATTTATATTAACATTATCATAAACAATTGTTTTATTTTAATATTACAACGTATATAATCGAACCCGTTTTTTTTTTTACAAATGCTTGAAATATACGCACATTCTCGTCAAAATTAATATTAATTTCTGTTTGAACAGAAATCCGTGTTCTCTGTTCTTGTTGTTGCTTGGTATCTGTCGACAGAAATGTCGGATATTATTAGATGGGTGCTTTCGGTTGAAGTCCAGGCCTTGTTCCATTCATTTTTTATTATTCTTTTGCAATGATTGACTTAACCTTCGCGAGGGATTGGAATAGAGTTTGTCAGTAGATGAATCTTTTGTGAATCCCTGGGTGAACAGGAATCCAAATAATGGTGGCTTTATCGTTTATAATCGTGTCGTTATTGAGAAATGGTACTAATCGTTGATAAAACAAAAAAAACAAAAACAAAAAAAGAACAAAACGAGGAAACCATTTTATCGACAAACGAAGCATGGAGAACGAACAAACGTCAATCAAATTTGTAACGTTGAGTAACTTTCTTCCTTAATTAGTCGAACTACGAGTTACAATCACGAACGGTGTATATAATCGGATGGACACAACGGTGAAAGAATTTCACGATACATACACCGGCGATTCGCGCAGTAAGGTAATTTATATCCGGCTACGCTCGCACTGGTATACGTAATTTAATCAATAAGCTCCGCGGTATCGCGCGGCTGGTTGTTTATTTCGTTGTGCTCTCGCGGCCGAGTAGCGCCAGCATTTCAAACTGGCCGCGCGCAATTCCTTCGAGTGCCGTTCAACGTACTGTGTAAGGCCAGTCGATATTCGCGAATATCCAGCACGATAAAAACACTGGCGACTGTCGCCGTCGAATGAAAAAAAAAAAAGAAAAAAAAAGAAAAAATATGGGGGTAGAAACGAACGATTTTTCAGAACGTATGTGTCGAGTCGACACAATGGAAGCGACAAAGTCTTCGGCAAAACATGTATGCATGTATGTATGCATGCCGGAGATGGCAATTTTTTACGCAATTTTGTATTAAAAGCACGCGTGAGCGTAGTATTTTATATTAAAGTGTACGTAGCACGTGAAGGTTACGTGTAAGGATCCACGATTTTATATCCGTTGGGCGGGCAAACACATACGTCAGAATTGTTAGCTTGCAGAAAAGCATTTGCCATGTTTAATGATAGTGCAACCGATAACATTAACGAGATGATTTTTCAACTGCGTGTGTGTACGTGCGTGTGTGTGTGTGTGCAAATGAAAGACGAATTTTTCACAAGAAAAAACAATTTCATTTGATAATATATTGCATTTGAATTTTGTTCGGTTATCTTTCGCCATCTTTCAGTCGATTTCGTAGTTCCGCGATTGAAAAAAGTTTTTATCCCGACAATCACGTAGCTTTATGGTTTCTTTATCTTGCAAATGATTCTTTACCTTGCACAGTATTTTTTTTTTCCTCTTCAGAAGTAGCGCAACAAAATATTACGAAAATTTCTTTCATCTTGATATCAACGCAAATAAGCAATTGTTAACGAAATTCTGCATATTCTTTTTCTAAAACAAGTTTGGACAGTGGTTGTCAGGTTATGAATGTGTGGTTTCAAATGAAATTAATTACATTTCAAGATGATATATATATATATATATATATATATATATATATATGTTTATCTATTAAGAAAAAAGACAACTATTTTTTGGTAAATCAAAAAAAAAAAAAGATACAAAAGTATGAAAAGGCCTGTGATTTATTACAGTGAAAAGCATAACTGTGTCAATGACAATGGATAATTTAAACTGATAATTTCGATGACAATCGATAATTTAAACTGATATAACTTCGTCAAAAAAAGATCATATAACGACATATAACCACATTGATCTCATTTTAAAGCATGAACTTCTACTTTGGCAATCGTGAATTTGTTCTTTTCGGAAATGATTTCACATCACGTGGGTTCTATATACTGTCGAATTTCTTTGTAAAAAAATATTGTAAAAAAAAGGAAAATAAATTTGACTATCTGCGCAGGAATACAGTAGCAGGATAAAATTATTAGTATAATAATCTAGTACGAATCAAACACTCGAACTCGCGTTAATACGCGGTTCGCGTGTCACCGCGTTTGAAGCTACAATCTCCAGTTTCGAACGATACCGAGGAACAGTGAGGATTCTATAACAGCATGGATTATTATATACTATATATTATATACTATATATTATATTATGTACTATATATTACAGAATTTTTTTACAATATTGTAGAAAAAAAATTTGACTAGCTATACAAGAGTACAATAGTAAAAACTATCTGTACGATAAATCTAGTACGATACCGGAGGGGAACAACAGCGAACGATCGCGATTAAGAACGGAATGCTATTGTTTTCGAAACAAATAACAAGCGTCTCTTCTCTCTGCTTCCGTTTCTCCTTTTTATTGTTCCTTCTTACCTTCATCCTTTCTTCCCCCATCTTTTTTTTCCAACCTTTGTTGTGCCACAACAGTGTTGCCGAAATAAACGCGGTCGAGCAAACCGCTTGGCGGAAGTGTCCCGCGCCATTGCTCACTCATTCTTTTTTTCTCTTTTTTTCATTTTTTGCGAGAACAATTGAACGTCCTGCGATATCATAAATTTCGTCGAGAGATTTTTGTAAGCGAACGCAGTTTTTGGCTGTTTATCGCGTTCAGTCGCGGCAGATCCTCGCGCGATCCTATTGTTCGTTTCCTTCGTCCTTTTCCGTTTCGAGCGATTTACGTCGCAATTTCGGTGACGTTAAATTGACGCACTCGACTGGATCACAGGCCTTTTCTTAATCCAGCATCTCTCATTTTCACGCCGAATTGTCGAAACGGAACGTCGATTTGTTTAGCCAGGGAAATTCTTTTGGTTGCGCGCTTCAGTTGTTTCGACGAGACGTAAATAGTCGCTGTTGTTTTTCCCGATTTATTATGAACGAGAGTATTCGCTTGTCACTCGAGTGTTTGTTACTCCGATTACTCGCTTTAGCTTCGACGTTGGAAGACAGTTTCCAATGTTTACGCAGACTCTGAAATTACAAGTGCGCAGAAATATGCAAAATATATCAGCGACTGATTCTTCTTCGCTCCCCTCAAATTTCGGAGAAGTATTTTTCAATAAAATGTGTCTGTAAAAAAAAAAAAAAAGAAAAGAAGCAGAGAAAGAAAAGGGAAAAAAGCAATCTGAACGCAGCGTGCTAAGACGTTCAAATATTTGAGAAAAAAACATCCCCCTCCCCTCCCTCGAGAGTTCCGAGCGAGATATGCCTCAAGGAACAACAGCAAACGATCTAAATACAGTCCGCTAAACGAGCAAATATTTGAGAGAAGCTGGGAATTCCCAGCTTTATAACATCACGCGAAGTGACAACGAGCCAGACGTAGGAATTAAAGAGAGTTAACAACAAGTTAAACTGAATAACCTCTCAACGGTTACGCGAGACGATCGAGATGAGGCTAACTGCGCGGCAGCGATCGGAACTCGATCACGTAAAACGTGCCTTTCTTGGCTCGGCTCGAAAAGGGGTTGGCTGATCCGAGGACAAACGACCGAGGACAAATGAGTAAAACAAACACAAGCCGCAATAGTAATCCGTGGCCTGACGGAGGATAGTTAATTAAAGGTAAACGTCCCGGAAGTCTGCCGAGGTCGTCTTCGCTTATGGGAGAATAACATGGCGGGTATTCTCCTAGTATTAGTATGCCAGCGACGATACGCGTTCGAACGAGTGTCGCGTGAATTCCTTCCGTTTGGAGACGTTGTGTGTACAGTGAAAAATGTCGGTGAACAATCGGCGCGAGCAGATGTTACAGAGGTAATACGGAGGGGTATGTCGAAGAATAGCCGGTCTCGATCTCGATCTCGTAGAAACGTGGCGCACGAAGAATCGGCGAGGTATTATTCTCAATTTATCTCGGCGGCCACTTAGCCTTCGTCTATTTCGTGGCATCGACCCTCAAAGGAATAGTCGCGCCAGCTGCTGTGAATCGATAGCGAGTCAAGCGGAACCCCTAGCTTTTTGCCGATCTTCTCCATCCGCTTCTTCCTCGCGATACGTCGCCCGCGCACGCTGTTACATCCGTCGAAATTTTTGAAGTTCCGTCCGGATAATGAAATACAGTCTGTCGAGAAAATCTACGTGCGGTGAAAAATTGTCGATATCTTCAATTTCGTAAAAGAAGTCCAACGATCTCTCACGATTTCTCGTTTTAGAGCGCGTCTTCTTTTTTTTTTTTTTTTTTTTGAAAGATGCTTCTAGATTATGCAGAACGAATGGGGGAAGATATTTTTGAAAATTATAGAAACTCGAACGTCGCCAGAGATGTTGGAAAAATTTTGTCATTATTGAATGAAAATTGAAACTTTCTCGAATGTCACCAGAAATGTTGAAAGAAATTCTTTCGCGATTGAAATGGTCTTGAAAACTGAAATTTCCTCTTTACAACGATCCCTTGAGAACTTGCTGCACGATTTCTTGTTTCATCATTCTATTGAACTCTACTTTTATTCGACGTTAGAGTTAAAGGATGAAATGTTGAAATCTCTTGGATTCATGTACCTTTTAATTCTAAATTCAAGTGACGAATTAACCAAGATCCATTAAATGTCCGAAGCTTGTCTCGTTTCATTTTAAACATTTAAAATTTGTCGGATGTATGTGGGCTTGACTTGCTGCAGATGCTCATTGGCAAGCTGCCAAGGGGCGATTCGCCGGAAAATTATTCGTTATTCCGTTTACCACTTTTCAGACGTTTCCGGAAAGGAAGATAGCTCATCTGGCGTCTCTTGGATCTGATAACTTAACGGGAAATATTTCAAGATTTATTCGACTAGTTGGATCGAGATTCGTGGAATCGTTTTGTCTAATCGCGAGTTATCGAGCTACGCTCTTTAACGAGGCCACGTAACCAATTCGAATAGAAAGCTTCCGAAAATGTATCGTAAAATTTGTGGTTGTTTCATGCACAATGTTATTATTCGTGATTAATTTGTCTCTTTATTTTTCTTTTCTTCATTCTATTCTATTTGACAAAGATTTTAATTTAATACGGCGGAAGGAAGAAACTCAGGTCACTTTATTTTTATCTCAGCTACAATCGTGCGAACGTCTATTTAGATTCAGCGCTTTGCACTCTTTTCCCCGAAATTTGTACTGTAATTTTGTTTCACGTTTTTCCTGGTACAATTTAAAGTAATTTAAAAAGAGAAAAAGAAAACTAGACGGACTATTTTTTAAAATTTGTAGTTTGAGTTTTTCCTGTCTCTGTCTCAACGCTTGATGTTTCTATTTCTTTGTTATCGCTACTGAATTTTAATCAAAGTTCTCTCGTAGGTATGTCACAGGTGTTTTCTACTTCTTGTTCCATCGTTTTTCTTTAATTTACTCATTTGCAATTGAAACCGCATATATCTATCACTTTTCTCATTTTTTTTTTTGACGTTGGAATGCGCATCGCCACGCTCGCATCGAATCACTTAACAATTGTTTATAGAATAATTTCGAGTCGCTCGAGAACGTCATTCGAACTCGAGTCAAATTTCGAATGTTTTTCACCCGGAGCGAATTTTATATTTAGTACACCGCGTAACGCGACGGGCATATTAATTACATCGGCGCGTATAATACAGCGACGTGTGCAGAAATAACGATAACTCGCATGCGATCGCGATTAATTTTTATTCGTGAAAGAAAAAAAAAAAAAGAAAGACACGAAACGTACGTACTTCGTGAAGTAGTAGTACGATTTCTGCCCCGTATAAACGTGACTACGTAGCGTTCGTTGCAACGGACAATGCAAATTAACATTGTCCGTCGCATCGACGTGCTCATTGATTAACGAAAATACGCCACGCGCAACAACGCGAGGAGGACAGAAATATTGCTCCAATACTTATTTCCATACGTCTCGCCGCTTCGTTCCGCGGAGATGAGCTTGCCCGCGTGCTCCCAATGCTAATCGATCAATTACAGAGTCAATAACAATGTAAGTAGTATTTAACAACGAATTAATTTCCCCGTAACCGGAACCGGGACAAATAATGGAGGTAACATCGAGTCCGAGCGAGTCAACAGCGAAACTGTCGACGTACTGTTCGGACGTTAATTGCGTACGGATACGGATCGGGAAAGCAGGGTATTGGAAACGCGTCGGTCGGTTTTCGGTGCTCGATTTCATTTGTCATGCTCGTATCTACGGAGTAATACTCCGCGGCAACGATCGCCGGTTGTATCATATTTCGACCAGTGGAGATGGTACGTAGTTAGCGTTGGATGTCGTTGACTGACGACCTGCAAGGTCGTTTAATGGACACCACTATGTACGTACGTACTTACGTTACAGCGTACAGTCATAGAAGCTTGTTCGGGTTACCTTGCTCGGATTTGTAACACTGTATGCGGTATCACGCTGAAAAGTGTGTTACGAAGAGGTGTTACCAGAGGTTATAAGTGGACGAGAAAACTTTAACAATTATTTAGAAACCAGCTGTTTGGCTATTAATAGCAATGCTTTGGTTATTATCTTCGTCCAGGATCGATACAGTGGACATATATAAAACTTAACCCTTTGCATACCGAACAATTTTTTTAATGTAACCTATCAGCAACTCCGAGTCATTTTTACTATCGGGTACCAGCTACCTATTTGCAAAATTTACTACTTACACAGTTATTTGCACAAACTAACAGCATAGGCTCCCGATAAAAATTAAAGAATATTTAAAATCAATGTATAAAATATTTAGGAGTAATAGCTTATTTTACAATGGAGCTATATGTTTATCTTACAATGTCGTATATTGTTAAAATAATACATTAACACATAGGCTATATTTAAAATATTCTACATTTTTTAAGAAGTCCCGAATGGCGATTGTAACAGATGCGATGAAAGAAAAATTCGATCGAAAGGAACATTTTATTTTTCATACATATGTGTTACATTTTGTGCCATACAATCCTACATTACATTTACCACATTCTTTTCATACATTTGTTTTACACAGAGCACACTTTCGTTGTTTCCCTTCTGTTGCCATGTTCGAGATTTTCTCGCTGTATCAGCGACGCGATTCAAAGTCAAATTTTGCGAGGATCGTTTGTCCAATTCAGTTCTTCCAATTCAACTAGTGTGAAAAATGTACTTATTTCTATAAAATAAAACAAAAAAAAAAATAGAATACTTGGCATCAGATCTCCATCTGGAGATCGTGGCAGTTAGTGGGTTAAGAAGGGCGAAAAGATTAGGTCAGTTGAGAAGCAAACTTGAGGATCGCGCTGAAAGATTCTAGCTTCAGAGTCGCATCATTCTTCCATCCATCACCTTAGAAGAATAATCTCTTCCATTCGAATAATCTCTTCTGTCTCTCGTTGCCAAACATCGCGCCCCGATGTTCGAAAACACCGTACTCGTTCCCCTTCCCTCCTCCCGCGTACTTTCCACCTCGCGCTTCCGCTTTTTCACTTTCTCTTTTATCCGTCAGCTTTTAGCAGAAGCCTTTCTATGTCCACGGGAGTAATCGCGTGATCTTAGAGTGGCGCGGAGCTTTCAGCGGATGTCTGGCTTCGCTGCATCGCGCGCGCCGATCTTTCCGAGGAAGAACCAGCCGAGAGATAGATAAGCCACTCCGTCACGCCAACTTTTCCTACGCACGGTGCTTAACGGTGCACTTCGTTGTACTCCGTTGCGAAGTCGAATAATGCAAGGATCGCAACAACACCAGTATCACCTGGCATCTGTTCTCTCCCTCGCCCCTCGCAGTCTTGCTCGCGAGATAGCCGTGGGATAGCTCGACTCGAGCTTTGCGGTATCGGTCTCTGGAAAAGCCAACAACCGGTCGCTGCAGCGTCGCGATCGACCGCTAAGTGATTTCTAGTGTTTCCTCCGGGCAAGGGGTAATACGTTCCGAGGCTTATGTACGTGCTCAGACACCCGTGCTCGCTCCCCTTTCCTGGTACATAAGCGTGTGCCGACTAGGCTATCGGCGGGCAAGATCGGCGCTCTATCGTATCAGCGATCCGTGAATCACCTGTGAGGGTTCTCGAACTACGATATAATGCTCGTGGGATCGCGACGAGGCGCGGTGCTCTCGCGAACAGAACGGAAAGAGATTGCACGAGATATACAAAGGCCCGGGCCACCAGCTGTGGGGGCGTCTTAATGCGAGCTGTGTGCTGCCCTCGTAAATTACTCGGTGGCGCGTGGTCACGTGAAAAAAGATCATTTTCGAAGTTGGACGAAGTGTTGCCTTCTTGGCGAATTAATATCGCGGCTTATTGCGGCGTCGACAGGCGTCGGTTTATTGGAGTCACGATTTACACGCTGCCGCGCGAAACATTAAGTAGCGGTTTAGGTTCCGAAAGTGGGGGCTTCGTGTTAGATACGATGCAAGCGAAGTTGACTTCGTTTATACGTAATGGCTTCATATAATTCATATTGTTTTCCACGGTGTGTAATTTCACTGAAGTAGTAGGATTTTAATCGAGCAAGTTATTATCAGAGTGTGTGTCGCGAACAGAAGAACGAAAATTTTGTTGTTCGAATGTAATAACGAATGTATAAACGTGTCTATTGTTTCAGCACGTACTTTTCTTGGTTTACTTGTTCATCGAATATTTGATGTCAATTTCAGTCGTTCACAGCGGGGAAAGATAGAGCGCGTATTCATTTCGTTCTTTATAAATTTTATTACGTATAATTTATGTACATACGGTAACGTTTGCTAACGTGATCTTATCGATATACATTTTTACCCAAGCTACAGAGAGAATCGGAACATAACACGAGGTTTTAATATTACGATCAAACTCTGATTTTATTATTTGATTATATATTATGAACGCTCGATAAATACAGCCTCGATTGATTCGTCTTTTAAATTGACCTAATTTAGATAATAATAATTAAAATAAATAGACACGTTTAAAGAATATCTTTCAAGCAACTGCCCAAATAGAAAATCTAACAATAAGATTCATTGTATCAATGGGTTTGGTTGATCTAGCGCCAAAGAATCACAAAAGCCAAGATATAAAATATGTTATTTTACATAAAATTTGCTTTGCAGTAGAATAACTTCTGAATCTATAATTCGAAGAATAAATTTCGCATGGATCGTAATGCATCTTCCTTAAAACAAAAGACTTAATTCACGAGGAACGTTATCGTCCGCTGAAATTCACGTCATGAAGACAGCAGCATATATTGTATCTTTTCTTTTTTTTTCTTCTTCTTCTTCTTCTTCTTTTTTTACATGCTCGTACATTCTCGGAGGAGTGGCCCGCTTTCCATTAGCCTCACATGTTATTCGGTTATAAATAGCTCCGGTGAGAAGATCCTCCAGTCAGCACGGACGTGACCGAACAATGATCTTCCCCAGAGATTTTACAGCGGCTTACTGAGAAAAATGAGCAATTAAGAGTCTGTACTCTCTCCAGTGTTATCGAATTTTCTTTTACGAGGGCCACGAGCGCGTACGAAGTTACAGGTCAGTGTGTGAGGCATTGTGAAAATTAATATTCCATCGTTGTCCAAGATTTTTGATATTTTAGTGTTTCTAGCCTTTGCTTCTCAATGGAAAACACTCGCGTTTGCATTTGAGAGAAAATTAATCAAATTAATCGCTTTTCGCGAATTTATAATCAATGTCGCTAATTTCGCGTGTGTCGTTCAATTTTCATTTGTGCCTTGGAGATGAACGGCGATTCTGTTATTGCCGACATTCTGTTTTAATAGAACAACGTGCGTGAAATGAAATGAAATTTATTTGAGAGGAAATTCTCAGTAAACCAAAGATCTCCATCTGATAGAAATTTAATTAAAAATTCTAATTACTTCGTTGCTTTGTATTTTTATGTATTATGTACAATTTGTAAATTTTTGGAATCGTGAACGTTTCAAAAATGCATCGACACCCGCGGTTTATTCCATGGTGAAAACGTCCAATGACAAATTGGCAGAAAAAAAAACCTTTGAACAGTGTTCTCGGTTTTCCACGGTTAAGGAGATGAATGAGAAATAATGATTCAAACAAAACTTTAGGACCATCTTCATTATGTCAAAAAATTGCAAAGATAGTTTGGTTTCGCACCAACACGCGAGTGCGTAAGATTCATGGCATTTAATTTGGAGATAAATCATAAATTTAATAAGACGAAAGGATCAGCTGGATATGATTTTTGGATCCGTCCGAAAATTAGAAAATATTTTTTTGTTCTGGCATCAAAATATAAATATGATAAAAGTTGATCTATATTTTCAATTGTCGGGGCAGATTTTGCGAAAAGATCTCAGGAAAATTTCTCAAATGAATTGAAAAAATACATTTAATGAGACAGGGATGAGACAGGGTTATAAATGAATAATAAACTAAAAATTAAGCTCAAAGTATGTATTTTGTTAGCTGGACCATTCTGTTCCAGCTGATTCGAATGAGATGACACATTTCCCGTAACACTTACTTTCTTTTGTTTCTTTTGTTTTGTCTACACATGAATTAAAAGATAGACGCACATAAATTTATTATCGTTACGAAAAAAAAAAAAAATTAAAAAAACAATTGTAGATTTCTGTATATATTAATCATTTGATACATATTCATATCATATGTACAATATAAAAAAGAAATGTATTTTAAATGACAATCATGTTTAAGATGCAAACAATTCTTTTAAAAGTGGGCCGTCGCTCGTCAATTAAATTTCACAGAGTGATCTGTTGAAGCAAAACAGCTTGCTGGCTTGCCTTTTCGTTCGCTAAATTCAGTGTAACGCCGAATTGCAAGAATTCGGGAGGATCGAGCAGCGGGGGTTGTTAGAAACAAAGAATCGTGGCCCGTCACGTCGATCGCAGACAGCTCGGATCACACAGAGCGCGCTTTGAATTCCGGCCTGTGTATGTGTGTGCGTGTGCGTGCGTGTGTGTGCGACTCGGAAAGAGCTCGGTGGGATCTCGACGTTGACAAATTCCAGCCACCGTGTATTTTATAACGCGGGCTCGCGCGTCCCCGCGTTCATATTTGATGCATCAAAGCGAGCGGAGATGTCGCTGAATGGATCGCGAGGGCAAACGCGATCGTAACGCACGGTTCAGCCACGGTATAACTCGTTCTGGCGTGATGGTTGTACCGGCGAGGCTGTACGGGTTCGTAAGCACCCGTGGAAGAAAGACGAAAAGCGAAGGGAGGGAAAATGGAGGAAATGAGAAAATAAAGAGGAACGGCGGCGGGCAAAGAGACGCGAGAGAACGTAGGGACGAAAAGAGAAAAAGAAAAAATAAAAAGAAAAAAAAAGAAAAGAGGAGAAAAAGTGCTAAGACAGTGGTGAGCAACCCGTGGCTTTTCAACTACTTACGCCTTCAGTGTTGCACTTCATTTAGCTGAAAGCAGCGCAAAAATGAAACTAATTCTGGTATTTCGTCATCATCGCTCAATATTGAAAAAGTTTCTCGAAGCTTTTTCAAATGGAAATGATTGATTCGCAAAAGTAACGTTCGAGCAAGGAATTAATTGTAAGTTTGAAAATGTTGGTCTTCGTTTATTATTGTTGTTCTTTATCGACGACCGTTGAGTCCAATAACACGTAAACCAAAATGTGTCAGAGAATAATACTTTATACAAAATCGCATCCCTCCATCTGGTAAATTTCTACTTGAGCAAATAATCATATTTGTTTGATAGTTTGTGTAAATAACTGTTTTCGGAAACGAAAATTGTGATACATGATCGTTCTAATAATCATCTTGATGAGAATCGATTTAGAAAATTGTGTCATAGTCGGAATTTTTAATTTCGTCAAATTCAATTTCTAATAAGTATTCGAAAACAATGTGTATAAAGTATTGCATGTTTTTCCAGTTGCCAGTATATTATACATGTGAAGGGATCAAAAGCTAAAATCAGTATAAGTCACTTTTCGTTAAAAACAATCTGCGCTATGCAAATATTCTCGATATCGTATATCCTCTTCAATTGATGTAGTTTAGTATTATCATTACGATATTAAAACGAAACTGTTGATTGTCGAGTTTGACAACAAAAGTATGTTTGTACAGCACAAGTAATTTTTTTATTATCTATTGATCCCTTCACATATTGGTACGATGTCTATGTGAGTAATGAGAACATTTAGAGGATTGGCAAAATTTAATTTTAATTTCGCAGAAATTAGAAAAAATTCTCGATTGCGATTAATTGGAAAGTTTGGGGGGATTCGCGAAAAAAATAAAGAAAAAAATAAATACAAAAGTTGCGAAGTTAATATTTTTTCAAGTATGTATATATATATACTGCAATATTTGGTTTTCGATTTTCGCAGAGTTAAATTTGTTGCACTAGGGAGGACAGAAAATCCTATTAAAAAGAAAAAAAGAAAATGAAGAAAACGATCGACATTAGGATCTCGATTCATTCTTCTAGAAAGCTCTTCGGCGAACTGCGCGAACCGCGAACCGCGCGATTAATACGCGTCAGTCGGAACGCGACAACCAATCGCAGAATAGAAACGAACCGTTTCCGTTCTTGGTTTTTCAAATGATGGATCAATCGATCGAGCGCCATCGAACTGGCACTCTTATAAATCGGTTCGCTCCGATTAATCGCGTTCTGTTGGACGAACGTTTTCTAATGAATCACGTTTCGCGGAAATAATCAACGGAAACTGCGCGCTAGCCGAACCGGCCGACACGAATTAATCGCGGAGAGGGGGCCGGTGATATTGTTGCCGATAAATTATTGCACCCGTATCGACGAGCCTTCGTAATGACCCACATTTCGTGGATCGTTTCGAAAGCGACCTTCTATCTGGCTCCGTCGGTATTGATAACGCCGGGCCATGAACTTCGATAGGCTTTTTTCTCCGGTTTATCCGATAACTATCTTACGTGGACCACAATGAAAACCGATCACGCTGATAGAGAAATATTGTTGAAAACGTAGCGACGTTGTATATAAATGCTGACGCTCGAGGAAGAGGATTACTGTTAGTCCATTTCGTTAAATCTTGGAGGATGAAACAAAATTATATATACGTGTTGAAGAGAATTACGACGTTCTGACTTTTCTCTTTATTGATATTTAACGAAATGATGTTCAATCTTGCTGCGCTGTTTCAGGTCACTTTTCCTGCTTGTATTCAAAGATATCTCGATTTTCAAACGAATTCAAGTATGAAAATTTTTATAAAAGCGTAATAAAAGCGTGAGTTTTGTTTTAAAATACCGAGTAAGAAATTGAGAAATTTTAACATATCGAGTGAAAAATAAATAAAAACTCGATGATTATAGTAGGATTAGTTAATCGAAAAATCTTTTTCGTTACATGTATGTGACTTTCTATATTTTTTGTCTCATATAACTTATAAAAAATGAAATCAACTCATTGTTTACTTGACTTCAATTGCTACATTATTTTTATCACAACAAAAAATATAAAACTTATAGTTAATGGTTGTGTATGGTATCGAAATTTTAATTAAAAATTTATTTATAAATAAAATTTCCTGCTTTACTTGTTTAATGGACTTTTATCAGTGTTGTCGGTAATGTTTGAATATAAAACCATAGAGCGAAAAGACGTGAAATTTTATCTCACGCTAATAATAATTAATAATTTTAATTCTTAACTAATATCGTTGTACATTGGAATCCATAAGACAGTTTTGAAATTTTAAATTTTGAAGTCTTTAATTTAATTCAATTTCATCGCTAATCTCGACGATTCTAAATGAATAAAAAATGAGATCAAACGTCCTTATTTTCGATAATGTATTAATATAAATTACTACAGCGATCTGCAACAATATTATACAAGAATTAAGTGAATCCACAAATTTAAAAAAAATAGAAACAGAATAGAACATTGCAACGTTATCTTTTAATCTTCTGCTAAATGAACTCATCAAGACTATACATTTTTTTTGACAAATTGAATCGGTAATTACGTTTCTGAATTTGAATAATTCAGGAGAAGCGCGGCTTAATTCGCGGGGGCTAATTTAGCTCGTGAGAGGCTGAACGTTGAAAACCAAGAGATACAGTTCGATTATATAATTGCGTTTTAACTCGAACGTCACTCGATTATTTGCAAAACAAAAAAAGAGAAAAAAGAAAAGAAACAGGCGAGTTTCCACGAGTTCTGTCGCGATTTCTTTGTGGTAAACATATCGGGATTCCCAGCATTCCGGACTGGTTAAACCAGCCAGAAGAGAACGGTGAAACAGGAAATTAAATCGCGTGTTGTCCCGATACGCGAGCTTCGACAGATCGCGGCAATTCTTTTGTAGCTTCTTTCTCCCAGGAAGGACTGTCGGCTTTCATCGTTCCTGGCCATCATCCTTGTATCGAAAATGCAGGCATCCGCGTGCGGCTGTCTTGACTCCGCGCCATCGATTATTAACCGGCGAACCATCTGCTGCGAGCAATCGGTGATTTTGTTGCTGAAAGTTTCGTGGAAAAGTTACGCCGGTCTCTTGCGGTACGTTTCCTCACAGAGGAGTCAAACTTTAATTTGATTCTTCGAGATTGACGGCAGGATCGATGGTACGCGGGGCGGGACGCGAGGGTGCTGCACAGGAACCTCGAGGAGTAAGATCGATGGGAAAAGTGACGAGTTCATTTCGGGAATAAGAAAAGTTTTTGGACCTTTCGGATCGAAGCATTACTTTCGGCACGCTGTCAGATGGCGGATTTCATTACCGTGAAATTTTTATGCCATTGTTCGAGCCGGCTTTCTGTTAAAAGCGTTGCCTGATTCCCGTTTTATTCCGCGCGTTACAGCCGCTCGTGAAAGTCTACAACACCGATCAGAAATCTTAGGACCAGTGTTATATTTTACAGTGTATACACAGTACAATGAATACGAATTACAGGTTATATACAATATTTACAATATAAATTGCACAATGTAAAAGTGTTATAGTATAAATAAATGTTTTATTTACAATGAACATGATATATACATATAATTAAATACAATTAATGGAAAACATACTTTATACAATAAAGGTTCTGTTAATATATTAATTGTATATCGTATATCGTATATCGTGTATTATATATCGTATATCGTATCATCTACATTGTATTGTTACAATACGATACACGTAATATTATTAAATACAATAAATAGAAAACATACTTTATACAATAAAGATTCTGTTAATATATTAATTGTATATCGTATATCGTATATCGTATATCGTATTGTTACAATACAATACACGTAATATCATTAAATACAATAAATATAAAACATACTTTATATAATGTTAACATATTAATATATGATATTATATATTGTATTGCATTGTATTATAATACATGCATGTACTGAAAATTAAAAGTAGAAGTGTCCTAAGACTTTTGAGCGAAAGTGTACGTCTGCCAATTTCAAATAAAAAACAGAACAAGAGAAAGAGAGGGATCTTCAATGATTTACAGGCTGTAATTTGCTTCTTCGTTAAAATTGTACGAGCTCTGAAAGAATAACAATGCTTCTCGCGTTTGCTTATTGGAAAAAGATGAATTAATCAGAACGAATGTCTGCTGTACAATATGTGTGGACACATTGAAGTGTACAAAATGTATTATTATTGTTGCAATAATTAATGAGAGTAAATTGTTTACAAATTTTCGCAAAACACGAGATAACAAATGTAAACAGCACAAAGTCGCCAGTTTAGGACATGATCCATAAAATGTTCAAAATCCTTTCATCTCTATTTGAAATCCGTGTGACTAATTGCTCGTGATACATATATAACGCATTAAGTTGCATATTTCCATGCGTTGCTCCGATTTAATTTGCGATAACATGGTAATTACGAAATATCTGTTACACGTGTTATAGGTTGCTCCTGCGTTGTTTACAGCAGCTCGGACAGACCTCAAGGTGGCACGTTTACATCCCCTTATTATCCGAAGCGATATCCATCAAATATCGATTGCCTGCTTTACACGTTTATCGGTCAACCCGACGAAATCGTCAAGCTGACGTTTCATAACTTCAATATCCGTCGTATACGACCCGAGTAAGTACACGCTATTCTCTAAACTGCTTCAACAATTACGACGTGCAATGCTTTGCATGAATTTTTTGTTTTTTAATCTAAAAGTGATACGTGTACGTGTAAAATATAACGCATGCTTCGATAAGTACGAAATAGTTCTTCAATTCAGGATCGCAGCAAAGCTCTCTCCGATTGAGAGTATCTTACTTAATATAACGTGTGTTCTTTTTTTTTTTTTGGTTGATCGTGTTATTTTTAAATTCTTATTTTTTCAAATGGAACGCTGGAACTACTACGAAAGACTAATGTAATAGAAACTCTTAATTAAGATGCAGGGGACAGGAAAGTATTTTAAATATATCTGAAATGAACAAGAACTTCTGGTTATATATTTCGCGAAATTTCAGTTTATATATTTTACAAAAGTTCACCGCTGTTTCGTGAAGTTTCCACGACCGAAAATTACGAATTGGTTCCGTTGTTGATGAAACTGGTGGAAACGAGACTAAAGAATACCTTCGGAGCACGCATAAATTTCCAAAGCTCTTCAATCCCCAATCGTTAAATTATCTTTGCTGTTGCCAATGAACAGCAATTTCAAAGAGTCATATAACAAAGTATCGTGACAATAATCTAATAATTGATGAGCAGAAGATGAGCGACAGAGTTAATGTCTTTTTTACTACTTGACCATACGATATTATTAATTAATACTTTGAATAGCATAGTGTATATATCCTCCCGTTGAATGTCAGCAGAGATATCCGTGTTAATTAATGAATATTTCACTTTCAACAATTGAGCTAATTAGCATTGAACGTTGGACAAAATATTTACAGCGAAGCGCGCTAATGTTATAAGCGCTGTAAATTCACGGGTACGGTGCGACCTGGAATTTTCATTCCAAAGAAAAGATCACCCGAGAACAGTCGGAGTTGAAACTTGCATTATACATACATTCGTGCAGATGGAAGTTACAGGGGATACAGGGACTGGGAATTTTGAATAAATTATTGGGCAAAAGACACGATTTCCTGGCGTTCCAGATCGCAATTTGTCCAAAATGTTATTCTGGCGGTAATAATGCGTGCACGTGATAGCCTGTTTGCTCGGGTTGAAAAACAGAGTATATACGTACAACAACTTTAAAATTTCATTACTCATTATTTTTCGTGAACATTTTTTGTTCTCCTAATTAAAGTACTTGCAATTGAAGTTTCTTACAACTGTTTGCAACAGAATTCTTGTATCGAGGTATCGTTGATTACGTGAAAACATAGGCATAGATTACGCTCCCTCTGTCCGAAAATATGGTATACATTTGCGAAAAAAATCGAATAAAATTAAAATTAAATATAAAAAAAAATATTAAATTCATTTTATTATCACAGTGTAACTAAATCCAAATAATTTTAGTGTAATCCAAATTTAGTTAAAGTGAGATTTAGCCTTGTTGAACGCTTCTTCTGAAGCATATATACTTTTCAGCTAATCGACCTTCACGACGAAATTTTACCTTATTTATGTGAGGTGTTTTATAGGAATTTCCCCCTTAACATAATTGATTCCATATACGTTTGTAATGTTATAGAAACGTTATCAAGAGTATCTCTCTCTAATTTATTAAATGCATCTCGAACAAATTCGATCAATTCATTAACACAATTGCTTCGATTTGGCATCTCTTCTTTGTAAATTCACGTTATTTGGGTTAAAGTTTTCCATTTTGAAATTACAGCGGTGACTATTTTATTTTCCTTGAAAAAACTAATTTTTGGTCTTCGAATTCCAACTCAACTCAAAAGCAACGCCTGTCAAATATATGTTAGGTTATTTAGCTATCAATGTAAACAATACCAATATAATGAATATTGCCAGTTGCTTTCGAAACTCTAGATAATCTAAGATTTTCTTTCAAATGTGTACCATATTTTCGGACAGAGGGAGTAAATGGTAATTCAATCGAAATATTTGAAACTTTCTATTCATTCATCTGTTAGGAAAGAAACTCGGGCAAATTGCGTGAAAACTAAAAATTTTTCAACCGCGGGGATTAAAAAGTTTTTTTTTCGTTCGGTTTATTCACACTGTGTAAAGTAAACATTTTACGCTGGTGATCGAAAAATGACCCAGTTGCCCCTGCTACAAGCGTTAATAACAAAATGTTAACAGCCATGCCTTGAGATGCAAATCACTTTGAGCATCTCTGTTATCGTGATATCGTGGATATCATATAATAGAGCACGTAATAATAGAGCACGGTTAAAAAATAGAACACGAGATATAATACGAATTCTCTTCGTTATTCGAGATTTTTTTTAATTGATTTATAATATGTAATTCACATGCTGCGGTGTAAAATTATTATTTATATCCACATGCCCAGAAATAAATTTTCGCTTTTCCTTGGTCCTTGGATATCGAAAATAAGAGACATTACGACGCTGAACGCGATCTCAAACACAATTCTTGCTTCTCAAGTCGCGCAAAACGACATTTTCATTATATTTTCCGATGATATTTCAACAACTCGAAAACTCGCCAATGATCGAATAATCATTTTAGCTCACCAGCGAGTCTCATTATATATATATATATATATATATATATATATATATATATCTTATCCCGTGGTTGAAGTTCCCGGGAAAGCAAAATATTTGCAACTACGAAGCCAAATGTAATTAAAGGATCGACTCGCTTTCGATGTTCATTGTCCGCAATTACTGTTACCTATTCTCTGATAGTGTAATATTCCACGTGCAAAATGTAAATTCCGTTAACAAACAATATCTCTTATTATCTCAAATAATGTAACACACATATAATGTTTCTCGACGTTTTTTAAATTTTGAGGATCGTGTTATATCATATTATATTCATCTAGATTAATTACAGACGAATTTAGTTTTCATGAATCCCATTGATAACTACAGAATATATCCCGGATTTAACAAGAATAAAATTGGATAGTCTCCGTTAAATTAGATCGATATAGGTCCGATTGCTGGATACAATTATTTGAGACAAATTGAACCATATCTGCACGATATCTGGAATCTTCTGTAATGTTACACCTCGGGGAAAAAGTATTTCACGACACATTCGCGCACATTCTTTTATCATCCGATCGGATCAAGCATTGCTGAAAGCTGATCAGGCTGAAGAAACGCGTCATTTGCTCGTACAGTAAAAAAAGAAAAAAAAAAAGGAAAAGGCATGGCCTGAAACCCGAGGCAGTTTAATTCGGAAGTAATGAGTCATTACTAATGACTGATTCACCATCCTGATTAGAAGCCTTTGAGCTGCCATCATTTACGAGGCCTTCAGATTCATTTATATAAGAGACAGTTCAATGTAGGAGAGATATCTAGAGCGAATTTGATTAGTTCCTCAGGTGGAAATTGAAAGAATTCTCATCGAAGGGACAAATGCTCGTGAACAATAGTAAAAATTACGTGCTGTATTGAAACAAAAAAAAAAAAGAAGAAAGAAACTTTTGTTAACGAAAGAAATTTTATATATTTGAAGTATTTATTTGAAGATTCGCGTTAGTGATTTATTAAAATATAAGAAAATAGCATTGCGAGCTATGAAATCACTGCACTGTTGGTTATAGTAGTAACACTAGTGCTTATATATTTTTTGAATGGTAAATATTGAAACATTGAGGAAGGGAAATTCTGAAATAGGTAGTGTTAAGAAATTTTTCAAATATATTTGCTGTTTGTTCTGTTTCCCCCTGTTGTATTACTTTCTTTTCTCTCAAACGCGTCTTTCCAATTCAGTTTCCAAGCATTTACATAATCTTTCCACGCAACTAAACAGATTTTGTTCTAGCACACGATGATCAGATCCTCAGACAGTAAATTTTTAATATTAATTACATGTAACTGGAAAGTCTAACGTACATTGCAGACGATAGAAGACTCAAGTCGCAATGAGAAAATAAAATAGAAGAAACATTCTTAACATTTATAAGAACACGCCTTGTTCTTGGATAGACTCTGGAAGTGGATCTTTTGAAAACTTTCGTTCGATATCCTGTTTTCAAACTACGCTTCAACTACTAGCTAGAAAGCTAAACAATACAGACCATTTAAAATTTCCCATTCTTATGTCTACTCTTATTGTCGTGACTTTATTGAAAATTGCTGTATTGTACGTGTAACGACATTAAATAAATAATTTGTTAAATTTGCCAAATTTACGTACTCATATATGCATCAGTGACTTCGAAATAAAATATTCCTTGCGCAAAACAAACGTATTGTCCAGCAACAAATCTATAGGCTTTTACGTGATTAATTCCCCCTTTCTTTTTTATTCACCTAAACAAATATTAATCCAAGCTCTCTTACACAGGACGATTTTTGTTTTGTTTTTTCTTTTCAAAGTTTTTAGAGTCTCAATGAAAGTAGGTAAGCAGTTGCCAAACAACGTGGTCGTTTTGTTTGATTTAAAGGTGGCCGGATCTTTGAAAGAGGCAGGTTTACGAAAACCGCGTTCGCTTAAGAGTTCTGTCCCGGTTTTCCAAAATAATATCTGACTCGGCGAGTTTATCCTTTTGTCCTTTAATCGACCTTTATCACGCGAGTGCTCGCGTAGCAACCAAAGTTTCAGGTTCTTTAACCTCACCTTAATTGCTTGTAATTTCGTTATTTATACTTCCGTTTTAATCCGCATTTGCGCGTTTATATAAATGAAACGAAACCTTGAAAAATTGAAAAACTTTAAAGATTACAAAGAAGAATAGTAATCGAATATTGCTTTTACTGATATTTATTATATAAACAGTATATAGAGTATAATAATGCAATTGTAATTTTTAGTAGTAAATGGGTTTTATTGAAACAGTTTAGGTTAGGTTAGGTGTGGTTTTCATTTGCACCCATCTGTAACTTTCTTAGTGCTTCACGTTTTTACTAATATTTCTTCCCAGCAGTATTGTATTTTCTTCATAACAATTTTTACAAACTTTCCTGGCTTGGGATGCTTGAACGTATAATCTGTGATCTTGCATTTTGCTTCAGGCGAAACTGTATTGAAACGGAAAGATAAACAAAGTACTTAACGTGTTAAAGAATTCCTTTGAACATCGTACTTGATTCATCTGGAATTTTTTTTCGAACGAAATTGAAGAATTATCAGAATCAACTGGAGTGCGATTTCTCAATTCGTCGTTTTTTTTTTTTTTTTTGGGTCTTCCAAACACGAATACTCGACGAATCGAAATCGAACAATCGCTTAACTGAAAGTAAATGCAAATCCAGCGTATATGCAGAGGAATACGAATTTAGCCAGTTTTCAATTTAATCAATCGGAACACGTTTCTAAAATATGATCGGTTACGTTCAATTTGTATAGACGCGAAACTTAGACCGCGGCAATGTGTTCAGAACTCTTGCAAATATTCGTATATCGATCGAGCTTGAAGTTGAACGATTAGCTCGAGCAAATTCGATGAGAACCAGTTTGCAAACAGTGTAGTGAAATTCGTAACAGAGTTCTTGTAGATTTCGAAACGAGGATAGAAAGGTGAGAACAGTGATGATATTTACGTATCTTTTTCTTGTTCCTCTTAATCTCAATTGAAATACAGTTAGAACCTCTGTTATATGAACTAATTGGAAGACAAAAGTGTTCAGATAAGAGAACTTTTACATAAGAGAACAACGAGCGCTGAATTTGATTTATTACTCAAGACACAATGAAATAAAATAACCATTTGTTCTTCGAAATATCTCTATACACAGATTGCACAAACCAAAAAGACAGTGTTCAATTCTACTTTTTTTTTTTTTTAATTAAAATAATCAAACCTACGGATTTCACATTTTTTTGCCAATTAAGCTGCATAATTCCTTCGATACAGTTAATTTTGTGGTATTACAACCGACCAAACTGTGTTTTTAAAGCTGCAAATGCTCCGAAATGAGATAGTGTGTCTTTGTTACTACTATCAATCTGTATTCGTCTTCACTATTCAGTTCTCGATTATTATTTGAAACATTTTGTAAAATAATTTCGCCGGTAGAACGAGCTCGATCATTGCAATTTTTACGGGATCGTTATCGCTCTATCGATCGCAATCGTTGCATCCTGGTATTTTATGCAACACTGCAACGACTTCATCTATCTCATTTCCGCTTGATTCTAGTTCCATATTTTTTTCTACTTCACGCAGCGAAAATTTACCCCATGCTTCTCTCAGTGTTTTGGGTTTCATGTTCAACCAGACGCTTGCTATCGTGTTACGGGCATTCTTTTAAGTTTAATTTTTTATGAATTTTAATTACGTCCTCGTTTGTAATTACGCCTGTGGTTAGTAAAAATTTTCGGAGCAAATTTTTTTGTATCGACGTTTTAGATATTTAATCACCTCATAATCCACAGGCTTAGTTTTTAGTAATACGTTTCCGGTTTTTTAATATTGATAATGTTTGATTGCGCAACACTATTTTTGTGCTAAATTTGTTGCACATTTCCCACGTTCAAATTCATTAATCATCAGTCACTTTTTTTTCAGTTCGTTAATACCACGCATTCTCATTTTGGCGACATTACGACATATAGGTTTCATATTCATATAACTTTACATTATGTCAGCTGATATCATATCAATTTCAAATTGAATCAACTGTGAAGTGATTTCATCCTACGAGAAGTATGTAAACACATTTTTTTTACGCATGTGAACACTTTTATTACTTTATGTATGTATTGTAGCAGACAATAGACAGTTCATATAATAGAACATTCACATAACAGGCATTCATATAACAATTATACATATAGTTTGCATCATAATTGATCAGTTTAATTTCGAAAGGTATCTTTTCCCTTAATCTCAATTTCAATTCATTCCACGTATATAGTTTGCGTTGTAACAAACATGTTGGTTTAATTTCAACGAGACGTAATGACGTTCGGCCATCTTTCCCTTTTTGAATACGTTCCGCGCATAGTTTGCATTGCAATAAATTTGTCAGTTTAATTTCGCAGGATTTCATTACTACGAGAAGGAAAATTTATAGAATATTATCGGACGATCGCGAAAATTTAATACCGTGCATCTCGAACGTACGATTTTCCGATGCGTTTAAATTTTATGCGACGCGATATTAAAAAATATTTGCGACACTCAGCGCGCCGGATACTACCATAAAAAGAAAAAAAAAAAAAAAAAGAAGAAGAAAAAAAAACTGTACAGCAGAAAAATATTTCATAGATTTGCTTTTCCGTGATTTTCGTGATTTCCGTCGATGTTGAAAAAAATGTAAGAAGCAAATTTGCTGTGTAAACGAAGCGAACACCGACAACGAATTACGAATTATGAATATTGCCTCGTTACACGCGCGCGACACAGCCAGTGAGTTTAGTGCATATCATATCCTATCGTATCTGAAATTATCGAATTAATCCGTCAGAGGTAATAACGTTAATTGTTTTAATAACAATATCCCCATTACAATGAAATGGAATTCCTTTTGTACGTTTCGTAAACAATGATCGTTCGGATACTTGTAAATGCCGGATTTATGATTCGAGTGAGTAAAACCTGCTGTTTCATCGGAGCACTTTTGGAAATTGGAACTTTGCAAGTCTGCACATTTTTATACGAATTGAAATTTTTTAGAATATAACTAACAAAAAAAAAGAAAAAGAAATAGGAAATAGAGAAAGCATTTTTTTCATCTTGCGTATACTTTATACAATTTCGCACTTTGAAACTTTCTGCAAAAATGCATAAAAATCCGCAGTCTGATAATGTATATTTCCAACCTTATCTTTACTGATACTATTAATGTATCACAAAGCTAAATGTAATCTCTGTATGTAGCATATTACATTTGTAGCAAACTTCAAAAGTGATTGGATTCTTCAATAAAATAATTCGTTTCGTTCGATAAACGTTCTTAAGTAAATAATTCGTTATCGTTTTCTTCATACGCTTTAATAATTAAAATAAGTATTAAATTCCATAAATTCGAAATAATAAAAGAATTCGAAGAAACGTTCGAATTAGCTGCAATGCAAGCCACCAATCATTGTTTCAATGGACAAAGAATGATCAGATCTTTCATTCGAAGTGAAACTTTCATTCGAAGTAAAAAATTACGAATGCAAAAATTTCATTTTATATTGAAAAAAGAGATTATATCTAGCAGAATTTTAAACAGAGCAAGTAAAAGAGAACAGAGCGTAACAAATATGATATAATAAACACTGTCCTATTGATATATAATATTAATTGAAATATGGAATTAATATCCTTCTGAAATGTAAAATAAAAAAAATCTATTGGAAATTATGTTCCACTCGACAGAATTATTTTTGCAATACGTATAGAATGTATTTCGCTATATTCTGTCAGCTTCAACGACGTATCGTCCCTTTCTCGTTAACATGTATTAAAGAATCTTCGTCATCATATTTAAGAAATAGAGGTTCATCATTACGAAAAGAAGTTCACATAAATCCAATAGATTTATCACACGGCCCAACGTGACGGAAGTTCGATCGAGCATACTTAGCCGGTGTTATGTCTCAAGGAAAGACGGATCATCGGATAAGAGGCGTTCCGTCTTACATCGAGCGAGCTGGGACGACTGATTAGCTGATGGTTACGCGACGTGTTCCCCTGATAGCCAGCTTGCAAACCGCCATGATTCGAAACTCTGCACACACACTGTACATTGAATGTAATTGCACACAATCACGTTCTTGTGTCGTAACATCAAACATATCGGCCCTGTTCCTGTTATGTTAAATTACATGTATTCCCATACAAAATCCCATCCCTCGACTCGTAATCAATCGACTGGAAGATGATTCCATTGTACATGAAAAAATGTGTCGGGAAGAAAGAACAAAATCTTTTCACTAAAGCCTTCGTTCGCGAGAATGTCAAGTTTGAATATTTCTTAATTGAGTACAGAATAGAGCTTACTTATAACATTGTAATGATTGTGTTGTACATAAAAGAACAAACTCAATCTTCATACGGAGGGCTTCAGAATCAGTGCGAGTCATTTTCCATTAAAAATCCCATTAGAAAATGTGCTGTACGCACGTACTTTTATTATTAGAATCAAAGCTCAATGGCACAGAGCTTAGTTTGTAGTATTGTTAATTACCATATTATGACGTGTTATAGTAACTAGACTCTTCGATTAAAAATTTCGACTATAGAAGGAATATTTGTTTTTTTTAAATGTGAAAACAACTTACGCTGATTGACCTCCGAGTCTTTGTAAGTCTCTCATATTCTTCTGGAAATGTGTCACTCTCGAACATGAAATGTTTCTCGCTAGACAGACGACGTATAAACGCCGAAACGAATAAAGACGATAATGTCAAGTATCCTGAATTCTAAACGATCCTCGAGGTCTCCGTAGAACGTCTCTCAGAACGCGGTCTCTCTCGCTGTCTCTCTCGCGACGTTATCGCAGGCGCGTTTGTCCTTAACAATTATCGCGAGAGGAAAATCCGATTGCAAGGCAGTTTAAGGACAGTTTTCGCGTGTGACCGGTGGCATTTCAACGTGCGTTTCGAATGCGTGTCACGAAGTTTACCGGTTGGTTTAGAGCGGCTAAGTGTAGGAAGGGTCAGCGATGTGACACGGGTCGTGAGGGGAAAAAGAGGGGGTGTGTGGGGAGAGTTGGTTAGGAGAGTTCAGGAAGGAGGAAGTTATGAGACGAAAACGAGAAACGTTCTCCCGTGAATGCCGCGTCCGTTTCCGTGGACGGGACCGAGCCCTGTAGATTTTATTTTCTGCTCCGAATGCCGGTGTGTTCCACCGAGCGGAATATGAATCTCCCTTTTGTAAAGTTGCGGTGGTCTCGGCTGCCTTCTTTCTTTCTTTCTTTCTTTCTTTCTTTCTCCTCCTCTTCTCTCCACCCGGGAGACTTCTCTCCCGGGTCTTTCTGCCCATCTAGAAGATATAAGTCACGTCGGCGTATCGATTTTTCGGGCCGACATAATGAAGACTAAACAGTCAACATGTACCGGGGAAATATCTTGTCTGAGACGTGCCGCGAGGCATCGTAAAAATCTGTTATCAGGGGGCGAAAGTAGCTTATGTCTGACTGAGTTAATGCCCCGAAACAAAGTGAATTCTTTTCGAGAAACTGAAGATTCGACAATGAGACCGTGATGATTTTCGAATTAAATTGATTCTGAACACTACTAAGTTCTTCAACATTTCAAAAAAAAAAAAAAAAAAAAAAATACGAGAAGCAAGAATATAGTGT
The DNA here is from genome assembly GCA_032399595.1 of Tetragonula carbonaria. NCBI lineage: Eukaryota > Metazoa > Arthropoda > Insecta > Hymenoptera > Apidae > Tetragonula > Tetragonula carbonaria. The sequence continues at coordinate 6,063,147 of JAUCRC010000008.1, forward strand.
TCTAGAGAAGAGATGCAACTATATTTTTTTAAACGAAACGTAGATATAAAAAGTTACTTGCAAAGTATCTTTCTTTTCATCTGACAATTTAGATCTTGGAAAGAACATGCTTTGTGCATTAATTATACTTCCGCAAAAAGAAAACAACAACATGATTCCGATGAATTTCTTCAATTAAAAATATTACGAACTCGAACTTTCCGATGTCAAATTAAGTCGAATAAATTGAAACATCTAAAATCACTCTACGATCTTCGACGATCCAACGATAGCAATTGAGCCTTAAAAATCTCTCAATCTACTCGTCAGATATTTCGTTTCTTCTTCTCGCTATATATATATTACTTGTCAGACTGTCGCGTCGACATGTTTCTTACAAGTTGGTTGTGCGGTAATTACGGTGTGTGTCGCTCGATCGATTCTCGGTGCCGGCTCCAGGATGACCGGCGCGGTACAAGGCCACGATTATGTATGCAAATATGCGGGAGAATTTCTGCTGACGGGCATTATGCGTCGAAGTACGACGGAGCCGCGGGAACTTCCGACATGGCGAGACAGACTGTCGGAAACATGGGCAAACAATTGGGTAATGCACGTCGCTTGCGCAGGGAAAGCGGCAAGGATTGTCGGTGGCGCGGAAATTTCTGCGGTTATGGCAAGTTCACGCGTACCGATGTGCCGCGACGATTCGTTCGTTCTCGTGCGATGAAACGAGCCTGAACCCTCGTGAACTCGGAAGATCGGTCGTTCGTGAATTTTTTCCCAGCTGAATCTTTCGTCCACGCGCTTGAACGTGAAACCAGCGACGTATCACGTTGTTGGAGTTCAGTGTGCTTGGTAATTAACCATTTACAACGTCGAGTAACAGTCGATTACGCTTGAAATGACGAAAGTATGAAATTTTGTTGGACATTGTGGAAATTTTTGCGAATCTTCTTGCGTAATCTCATAATTTTGTAATCGATAGTTTTTAAATTTTATAATTTCATTATTGTAGTTTAATTCACGCAGTTCATGGTGGGTGGTTATCTTTTTACCCCTATTTTTTTTTTTTTTTTGTTTGAATGGAACGGTATATTTTCTACTTCATTAATTGATGCAACTCGAGATTCTCTATAAAAAGAGTATTGACTTATGTATACATATGTGCTAATTTGTCGTATGAAACATGGAAAATGTCAGAGGCATTATCATTGCGTTGTCCTTGTTCTTTATCCATAGAAAAAAGTAAAAATATCTCCCAATACTAGTATTTTTTCAACTTTAGCGTGAACTTGAAATAACCTTTAACTCTTCCATTTACAAAAAAAAAAAAACTATTATTCTCGTATTATGGTAGTCTCACTTATATTAAACAATTTTTATCAATAAAATTTTGTCCATATCTCCAAAAATAATGGAATATTCAATGTAATCAAGTTATATGATCCATCTTGTATAATTATACGATATAATTAAAAGAATCAGGTCTGAGTAAAAATTTGTTTTCACTATTAATTATTATAATAAATACTTTTCAATATTTTTGTGTCTTTTATATATATTCTGTAATTTCTACAGTTTTAATCTTCTTATAAATGCATAAAAATCTACAGCCTAATTATTATCAATTAATGAATATATATATATATGTTAGAGACTTTTAAACATGATGTCACTTTTTCAATTTTCCAATTATCGTATAAAATTAAATTTTCATCACTTTTCCCTTACCAAACTTATTTCACTTCACTTTTGTTGGTGCTAAAATGGTTAATAAGAAACTTGAAGTTGCGATTTGTAGAGTTGTTAAATACTTGTCAAAGAGGCGACGAATCGAGAAACGTCTGACGTATTTCTGAAAACCTGCGAGTGGGAAAAGTTTCAGAAAAATAAAGAGATTGCGGGGTAAAGGTTTGTTCATGCTCTGTGATAGATAGGAAAGGGTCGAGATCCACAGATGAATAATAAACAGGGAATGAAAACAGGGGAATCGCTATAGATTTGTCGGAGCAAGCGTTTGAATATCTACTGCTAGGAGACGGATGTCCACGACTAACTCTTAAAATTACGATAACGTTGATGTAAGACAATATTTCTCTCTCTCTCCCTTTTTTTCGCTTTTTTTGAAGCTACTCGCGATCCTAGAGAAAGAGAATCGACGGTGGTTCGCTTCAGTCTCCCGTTTTTACTTTCAACGATAACGGAAGTGGATTCTGTAATTAACCGATCGATCGCATTGGGAATTATTAAACATTCAAAGTGGTGGATTTTCGAGTACGGTTTACAGTTGAATTGGCTTTTTTAACGCGTATAAAATATTCTGATAATATTTGAAACGAGCCAACAAATTGAATACAATCGGCCGAACGCGCATATGTTAAATTTTTCACACTTCCGTCTCTTTCTCGCATTTAATTCACATTTTATTTGAATGTTACACGTATGAAATACTTTCTCCACAGCCGGGATTTTATCTCCGGAATAATGTTAGAGGAACGTGATATTAAAACGTGTGTATGCTCTTTAATCGTTAATTCGCGTATAACTTGAATTTCCATTGATACAGTTATGCTATGTCAAAGGTTCGAAATATTATACCTTAAAAATTCGATATACATACTCAACTTCGCTTTCTTTAATTTTGTCGATCCTCGATCGTTCGCAACCGTACGTGAATACTAAGTTCAATCGAAACAATCATACATGCGCGAGCGTAATCGTTTACAATTTCTTCGCACCGAACGAAATCGCTAAGAACAGATTCACTGACTGCTGTCGCGTCAATTGCCGAGAAATCCTCATCGCGTATTCTTCGGACGGTGGACTTATGCGGAGCACGTGCTTGTCCACCCCCGTACACGGGAGTGGGGGTGGGGAAGGGATTCTATTTACAAATCCTCCAGCGGCGGTGGCCATAAATCGTTTCTGCTTCTAAGGACCGTCCAGGCGCTTCGTATCCGATATTAAGCTGCCCATGAAGATGGCCCTATTAATATGGTGTGCAGAGGCACGACGATCGTTTACACAGCGGCGCTCTGTACTATATATTCCAAAGCTGAGAAAATCCCTCGGAGAAGAGAGGAAACTTCGCTCTTAGATCCGGCCGGCGTCAATATTAAGCTGCCCCCTCGCCGTGCAGAGGGTGGCTGGCACACCAGTGTCCCGGGTCCCACCCGAGTTTCACCGTGTCTTCGACTCTAATTATCGACTGGCTCCGTAACGACGTTATCGTCGATCGGTTGTCCTTTGCAACTGTATATCTATGCAGAAGCTCGGTTGCCTGATTTCACCGGTCGGATCTTCGTCACAACGTCGAGTGTCACGTGTTCGTGTTGCGACTCCAGTGTTAGCACGACCACAGTGTTAGTAGTTAATTATTAATTTATCTGAAATTACTGATCTTCGGTTGCCGAGAGCGACATTTTCGTATGACGTATCTCTGTCGGAAGCTCTTTTATTTTTAATTTCACTTTTCATTTAAGGGCTTCTATCAATTTTGCGAATTCTACACGCGTATGGAAAGTTTTTTTTATGACACCGATTGTACAATATTTCGATCAGTATTTAATACCTACCTATCTTCTACGCGCGGCAGTAAATGAAATAATATCTCCGGAAGAAGCTATCTGAATCTAATAAGAGAAGTTTTTGCTTTGTGAAAGCTTTGGTCTTCGATCGTAGACAAAATAATGGCAAATAGATGTCTAGTGATTTGAACAATTCTGATTTGTCAACCACGCGAGCGCCTGGCTTAAAAGCTGGGTTATGTATAACGAATCGAGAGAATAGAGAATCCACCCTCGATCGTCGATGTTTTTTTTTCCCCATTCTTCCTGACTAAAACGAATCGTTGATGGCCTCGCTGTGATATATCCTGTATAGCGGAATTTCGACAGCGTATGTACATACGTGAAGTATTCATTTCAATCGAATGTATTTTCTGCTTGCGCGAAAAATAAGGTCGACGAGCTGGCCGGTTGGTGAAATAATCGATCATACGTCAAACAGTGACACGCGTAATCACTGCATCTCACCTCTTCTTGACTATCGTATAATCATCCTTAAATACGATGTTATCGTCACGCGATGAATTATTGCCAGTGAATAATGGCTTTAACGAAACTATCCGTTTTGATAAGGGAACTGACAGCGCGCACACTGTCCACTTTCTGGTGACGTATGATCGCATTTGGTTTTATCTTTATCACCAGCGTGCTACCTGTCGAATTTACTATTATTGCTTACGGCGAGTTTTAGCTAATGATTTTCCAAGTGATCGATATCCGAATGGCAATTGATTACGCGAGAAGGCGAAAATTGCCTCGTGGGCAATTTCAATCAATGATTTTCCGAGTGATCGACCGATTCAAATGGCGAGTGATTACACGAGAAAGTAATATCTAGAGTGTGCCACAGTAAAACAAGACTAGTTTTCTTTTCGATAAGAATAAAAATGATACAACTAGTCTAGTGTCTGCCGAAAAACATTTTCGCGTCTCTGTATGATCATAAAATACTTGAAGCAATCTTGAAGAAGTTAAATCTTTTTCTTCAAATCGAAATTATTATCACAAAGAATCGCCAGCTCTAAATATTATACAAATATTCCCCTATATGATAAAGGAAACGTGTTGAATAACTTTAAATTATTTAAGCTGGTAGATATATAGACGATTTCGAATTAACGATAGAAACTAATGTTAAACTTCATCTTCCAGAGTGTATAAATATTACACTCATTCAGAGTGTATAAATAATTATTTTTAATAATGTAAATAATAATTTTACATCAAATATACGAATATTTTCTTGTGATATCACGAAAGAAGAAAAAAAAGGAAGAAATAGCATCGAAACGAGAGAAACGGTGCTCGTTGGTGTTAGCCCATCTAAACGATCTGTACAATACGTACGATAGTCAATGCGTGGCTCTATTTTGGTACCGGTATGCTGCAATTTGGACGCGACGCGTTGCACCTCGACGAAATCGAGCCTCAGCCGTTGTGTTTCATAGCACGGCAAGCAGGAACAGGGGAACGCAGAAGGATAGGAAACCTCGAGTTTGCGGCCCGGACAGTAGTGCGGAACGTTGTAGCATCGGCTTTCATCGCAGCCGGGCCGGATGCCGCCGCTACCACGGAATTATACTTGTCTGCCGCGTAATTGCCGAGATTAATTATGTGCGAGATGAAATTCTTGGTCGGCAGAGTGTGACAATCCGCGTGACAGTTCATCGTCAACCCTCTTGCGAACGCGGTTACTCGCTGCGTCGGCAAAAGGCTCGAGAGAATAAGAGAGTGACGAAGCACAGATCCGAAAGGAAGAATAATAAAAAGTAACTTCCTCTTTTTTTTTCTCCCTTCGTCATTTTTTCGAACAATGCTTCAATGATTGATATCCGTTTCGTTCGAACACGCGTGTGTTCGTTTTGTTCGAACAATAAATGGAATACACAAATGTGAGTTCATTTTGCTGAAATCAATGAATGATTGAATACATGATTGGATACATGTAAATGAATTCATTTTGTAGAAACAACGAACGAATTAGTGTAACGAAATTAATGAATTCATCTTCTACGTGTAAATGAATTCATTCTGTTGACTTTTTAGTGAATGATCATCTTATACGAGCAATAAATGATGAATGAACACATTCAAATGAATTCATTTTATATAAACAATAAATGAATACGTATAAATGTATAAAAAGCATCAACGAGCTCATCTTATATAAAACAATAAATGAACATCTATGAATGTGTTTGCTTTACACAAGCGATATACGAATACATATAAGCATATTTATTTTACACAAGTATCAAGTGAATTCATTTTGTACGAGCAGTAAATAAATTCATATAAATACATTTGGTCTATACAAACTGATTTCGAACCCTGGAACGAGTATCGATTTCACAAACTTTCAACTGATTCGAAATTTTTACGAGTAATAGTCGAATGTTAGAAACCAGAATCCTTGGATTGTAAAATGAAATTTTCTTCTTTTCAATTCTCACGCATACACATGGCTCGACTATCGGTCAGAGACGTTTACAATGATGCAGTGCAGAGGTGCGTCGCGTGCAGAAAAATAGTGGCATCTCCGACACACGTCAAAAGTCGTCGATTCCCTGAACTGAAGCTAACATTTAACTTTTATATTGTTCGATCGTTACCTTCGAACTAGAAAATGACGAGAAGTCAAACGTATCTGTCGCGGGTGACGCGATCAGGCTACTGAGATCGAAGCATGGTCGATCGTCGATTTTTCAATTAATACAAGTACAACAACGTTAATCTCATGAAATATTCAATGCGGGCCCGGAAGAGACGCGTCTCGCGCCGAGAACGGACTTCCGCGTTCGGTGAATAAATGGCACTGCCAATGTTTGAAGGGGGGAAAAAAAAGGGGCGGCCACGGTTCCTTCATTGATTTTGCAACGGCAGTGCACGCCATTAATGGTAATGGGAGCATGGAAATGGATATGAGATCTTGGTAGTGTTCGAAGGAATGGCCGCGCGCAACCGGGAATATTCGATAATTCGAAAGATGCTGTTAGCTTGGCCCCGTTACGAACCGGCCTCACTCCTGCCTGTAACTCGCTCGCAATTCTAAATGAATCCGATTGTAACGTGATTTTCGCTCTAATGATCGTGTTGAACGTTCCGTATCGTTCAGCTCGAACTGATTGAAAGTACAACGCACTTGCTGCTGCGTCGAAGCGACGTTCAGTTTAAACGTCGATTGGAAAATGTCGTCGAACACGCGATATATATATATATATATATATATATATATATATATATATTTCGAATGAACTTGAGCAATTCGAGATCACCTGTTGTCTCGGAGAAATTGCACAAAGATAATTCTACGAAAGTTCTTTGGCTGAGAGTTTTCTGATAAAGTTCAAAATTTTGCGAAGCCTAAAAGTTCAAGTCTCGAGTGAAGTTTAAAAGTTATTACAAAGTCTGAAATTTCACTTATTCCGTTACTTGTTTTCCACGCGTTAAAATTTGCGTCCTATTTCAAATAGCGATGGAAAAGATTTTGTTACAATTATAGATACATTCATATTAATTAAAAATTTTGAAAATATTATATCAGCAACAACTGATGAATGGTTTATAGTTCGAAAAGGATCATGTAACGCGCTATTTGTTCGCTTTCTGTCGATATTTTCGTTGAAATTTGAAAGTTATCTCCAATTTCCGAAATGGAGCTCAATCTCTTTTCATCATCAAAAAAAAAAAAAAAAAAAAGAAGAAAGAAAAAAAGAAATCCCGAAGCTGATGCCTCGTACGTCGCAACAGTTTGAAAAAAACAAAGAGAAAATAACAAATAAAGGATTATCGTTCGATGAATGTCTTTTTGTCTTTGTAACGTCGATAGTTTCGCGTGTATCAGGATCGGAAATGTTTAGAAAAAAATATTCGATCTGTTGTTCTTGATAGCCGATCTATATTTCCGCGCAAATATCTTTTGCATGCACGTATAAAGTGTTTCAGGCAATTCAAGTCAACATTCAGTTTCGACATTCGATTCAACAATTTTTTTGGCGTCGAATTTTGTATTTTACATTTACGCGACGAAGAAATATAAAATACATTGTTACGATCAAAGTGTTAAATTAAACTATATTTCTGACACGTTCTCGTCGAAAGAAATCTGGCATGTCTTTTTTTTCAGAAAAAAAAAGAAAAACGTAATAGATTTTGACATTGATTTATAAAAGTCGCTTTATAAACGTTTTAATACGTGTCACTGAATTTACCCCGCAATTTTTGTTGACCAAAGGATGTAATAAAAACGTGACGTTTCTCTAAAAGAAAAATTGAGGATTACTCTGATACTTCGAAAAATACGAAATATTTCACAAAAACCGGATATTCACGTAAATCTAGTTTTTATTTGCAAATTTATCAAAATGGTTCTATGGTGTAGAACTCGCTTCATACTTCATTGAAACAATTTAACATTCGAAAGGAATTATTTACAATATGAGAATGGAAACCAGTCGAATACTGTTTTCTTTTTTTTTTATTTTTTCGTTGAAGGCATTTCCTTTCTATACAGAAGGTCTCTTTACAAAATTGAATTTTAAATGTCAAAATAGAAATATGGAAAGTGTAATGGGCTCGGTCGACGAGCTCTCCCTTAATCTTCGACGTGACAGCTTGTGGCTTGGTCTTTCTAGGGTTAGTACAGCGTGATGAATGAAGGTCGAGATTTTGCTAAATACGTAATAAGTCCAGAAATTATGCGCCTCGCGACTGAGCTAAATCTCAAGTTCCTAAATTGATAAAAATTTCTTACAGACATTTTTCGTATTTAGAAGATAATTCTTGAGTGCTAATGGAATTTGAAATTCTATACTAACTCAATGTCTCGTGTCTTCTTTTTAAGTGAATTTGCATAAATTTCTTCGAATGAAAATTCTTCGAATTAACTCGAGCTTACACTTGCAGTCGCGCAACACCTTAAATAGTTCGATGATTTTTTATTCGCTGTTTAATCGAAATTAGTGTTATTTACGTTTTGTCTGTCTTCCATTGAAACCACGGTATTTTGATATGGTATTTCGAGTCATACAGTGGTCGTGAAGGGAGGAAGATTTATGACTTTGCTTCCAAAGCGCTTTCTTCGAGTTCGTGACAATCAGCCGGTGACGAAAAATGAATTATGATTCTTGAATGCTCGGTCGTGCGTTATCCGACTCTCCTAGAATATCAATGTGTGTACAAAGCTGCCTTTCAAACACGTGTCATCCTCGTTCTCTGGTAATTATCCTCGGCAGTTGTTCATAAAAATTAGTCCCCAAACTCGAATCCCATTTTCTCTGTTTTATGTACAAATATTAATAAAGAAATGATTCATTCTAAAAGAAAAGAGCTGTCGTCAATGTTTCAAAGTTACGCAACATCTCTGCTACATTGTGAAATGTACAACAATCTGCAAATGAGATTCGGAAAAATTCACACTTACTTTTTTTAGAATGCTAAAATACATAAATCTTTCGTTTGATAAACAGATCATTCGTACAGGTTCGCACATTTTCATATTGTTGTACATCTAAATAGAAATTGATTTCTTGAAATTCTGCTCGTGTGACAATATACTCTTCTCGTATCATATACGCGTTCTGTGGAACTTTTGCACTTTTAAATTTCCCAAAAAATACGCATAAATACCCGCAGCCTGTCGACAGCAAATGCAAGACTGACACGTAAGAAAAAAGAAAGGAAAAAGAAAAAAAGAAAAATAGCAGAAGCGCTGCTGTATCTCGTATTCACAGAAATGGGACGTATGGCCGTAACCGGAAGTACGGTGGATCCGTGGTTAACTGCACGAGAACGTCAATGCAGAGGCAAGTAAGAAGAGAAATAAAACGACAAATATAAAACGCACGACGGTGGTATCTCGACTGTGGCTGTTTTACAACGACTATCTCTGTTAACTCTGTTAATAATTTTCCTTCTCTTTCTTCTTCTTCTTCTTCTTCTTCTTCACTTGTCTCTTTACGCACTCGGACGGTTTATGTGCTGTCGTTTCGCGATCGTGGCCGGATTAACAGCAAAAGCATCATCCGTTGGCGAAACACCGTCTGTCAACGACAAAAATCAGTCGCCTGGCTTTGCCGCCGTTACATCTTATCGCTCCTCTTTAAGGATTTCTATGGCACGCCGGAAGCAACTATTTCACGACCGCGTTTACCGCCGGACGCCGCGCCGGTATCGCATACGACGATAACGTTTTACGGCCGCCGTTGCGTGTAAAGTGAGTTCTCGCGTCCGTCGTAAAGACGATCATCCCGAGCCCTTTGGTCTCCTTGTTTCGTTCCTTGACGAAGCGTATCCTTTCGCTGACCTCTTTTTCTTCTCCTATTTTTCACACGTGCTAACAACAAGAAGGTAAACGTCAAATTTCATCAGACAGAGATTCTCTTCTTGTCGAATTCGTTTGTTTCTGTGGCACACTTTATCACTACAGTTGATAATTTAATATATAATTTAACACGCAGTGTTTAACACAGTTATGAAACGTCGTGATGATTTTTAGTATTTCATGTCAGAGTTGAGGATAAGCTAAATTCGTGACTAATGACTTCGCAAGCTGTATGAAATTGTGACCAAGTACTTGAGCTATTTGTGACTAGTGACTGATGATTAATTTTTTTTTTATCAAAGATAACTAATGAATGTTGATTAACGACTAACTGTAATGACAAGACTGGCTGTAATTGTGACTAATGACCAAATACGTAATCAGAATTTGATAAACATGATTAATGATTAAAAATGGTTACAAGTTAAAATCAGATATTAACTATAAGTTATTATCGTATTAATTTTTGTTAGTCGCTTAGATCCAGAATAATGATTGATGATGATAATGACTATTTAGAATTAATAATCAGTGATTAACAATTAATTACGTGTGACTAACTAGTAACTATTTATGAGTAATTATTTAAATTGATAAGTAAATAATCATTGACTTACCATTAATTAAAGTTTCACGTAATCATGACTAAACAAAAAAAAACTTTTGATTATTAAGTTATCACAGAATATTAGATAATATTTTTAATCATTAATTGATTTGTGTTCTACAAAATTGAAGAATCACGAAATTAATAATCGAGGAATTTTTTTGGAGAGGAGAGTCGATTTTCAAGCGAAAATTAAGTTTAAAATTGTAAAATTTCAAAACAAATTCAGTTCTTCAATCCATTGAAAAAAAAAAAAGAAAAAAGGAATCTTTGAAAAAACTCGGTTCAAGATTGTTAAAGTAAAGATTTCATCGTTTAAAATGAACATAACTAGAATGTTGTACGATTATTTTACGCGAGATTACAACAGTTCAAACACAGTTCACTTTCGGTTATAATTTATTGAGCTTTTACGGAGTGGCAAGTTAAATAAATTATTATTATTTGTTTTCTATTGTACTGAAATATATGTATAGCTATATATTATGTTATGCAGCTAAAGGAAAATTTATATTGCTTTATTTATTTTTATTATACATTGTCCATACTAAATCATACGTATTTTATTTGTTACAAAAAAAAAAAAGAAGAGAAGAAGGAATGTTATAGATAAAATGTTGAATGGCTTCGAAGCGGGTATAATCTGATGTGATTAACATTTTTATAAATGGTCCTGCAGAGCTTGGACTGTAAAGGAGATACTTTATAAAATGGGATTATATAATTCTTAATGGATTAATCAATACAGCTCGTCATTTCTTAATGAGAAAGAATTAACTTAGATAGATGGGAGATACGGTTCGGTTGAATTATGAGGACAGTTAGGAGACGTTTTCATTTTAATATCGTAAAATGATATTGGTACGTCTTACATTTTTCAGTTGATTTTCAAGATTACTGTATACTTTTCCTGAGTGAATTTAGACGTGCAATTTCGCAAAATCGTAATTTTATCGAAGAATCCAAATCGAAGTACACATTTGCGAATCGCTTATATCTCGAGAAGAATGAAATTATGTTGTCCGGAATTTCTGCAAAATTCACACTCTGTACTATTATTTCGAAATATTAAATTTAAAGCTTTAATATTCTCGAAGTTTTTCATTCGAAGAAGTGATTGATAAGGTGAAGGTAAATTTTGAAAATCGAATCGATTACTTGTCAATGAAGTCGAAAGGGATCGAACAGACGTGAAAGCTTTCGCCTCACCATTTTTAAATCGGAGAAAAAAAATCAGAAGAACGGAAAACGCGTGAAAACGATTCGTTTCGACGAACCAGATCGTTTGCCAGAATTCGTGCAGCACGAATTTCTTGTAATGTTTAATCAATTCAAAAGTTAACGGCGAGGAATCACGAGAAATTCTCTTCTCGTTTGTTCAAAAGTAACCATATGTAATTATTTGAATCACGAGCAAGCTTAACGCGGCAGGTTCCAGCGGCAACGGCTCGTTCGTACGACGAATTTTCACTGGGGACATCACTCGTTTTACTTGAATCATGGGGCAAGATCTAAGCGGCGGCGCGAACGTCACGTCGCGCCATCGTTGTTTACCATCCCGGGGACAAAAGACGGATTTTCATTATTCCATTCACGGGGCGCTTCTAATTTCCGAGGGGTGCAGCGGCGAGGTCATATCCACTTGTTTCCTCTGATTCTGGCGACGACGACGACGACGACGACGACGACGACGACGACGACGACGACGCTTCGACGCGCGTCGTGATTAACCGTCTCGATGTTCCGTCCGTGTGATTCATGGAAAAACGGGTCACGAAACGCGAATTAACCGAGCGCCGGCATTCTGATTGGCGTCGATTCTTGTTGCCCGCTTCGATTTTTCTATATAGTGCTCGTAAGTGTGAATCCGTGGCACGAAACACGGATGTCACTGTTCCCCGAGTGAATTCTCTCCCTCGAATTCTTGTCGCCTCGCGTGACTTGCAGCCACCCGCGAAAGTGAGTTTGTGTAGTTTTTCACAGGTTCGCCCGATGGAAATTCAGGCGCTTGAACATTCTTTCAGGTTGTTTCCGAAGAATTTTCGAAGAACTTTATTAACGAAAGTTGCATCGAAGGCGCTGTATTGCGGCGGAAATAATTGTTTTTGTAGTTGGTGGGAGATTTCAGAGATTTTAAGGACACCTCCACTCCGAACAGAATCATGTATTATATTTTACGACGCGTTAATCGATACGGTTCGACGTTCTTTATTAACCTATGTATATCGAAAAGTTATTGGATGAACTTGAAAAACAAGGACAATATAATTTTCTGTCTTCTCTTGTGTTTCGTACGACAAGTTTTACAAAAGTTAAAATCAAACCCCCTGAATCAATAATTTCATAGAAATGGCAAAAAAAAAATATGTAGATGAACTTAGACAACAAGTTTCAATGTTTAAATTTAAAAATCATCTTTACTTAAACTTAACACATACTTCAAGTTAATATTAATATACTTATTAGATGTTTCTTGTGTTTTATATTAATTTTTAAACAATTGAATATTTTATCGTGTAACGGTACGTTCTTGAAATTTTTGTGACGATAGGTTCACGAGTATTTTTACATTTCGTTTTATTATCAGTTTTTATAAACTAAATTTCAGTGTTATCTTAGAACTGTGATTTTATTATTAATTGTTAAATTTTGAAAGTAATTATTGGTACAAATATTTTCTTCACAACTCTCTATATATATATATATATATATATATATATAATATATATATTATATATATAATATATATATAATATATATATATAGATATTATATATATATATATATATATATATATATATATATATAATATCTTTCGATAACATTTTCCGTCCACAAATGTTCCATATACGTATTATTTCAGATGCCACGTTTGGGCAACCATTTCGATAAAAATTTGCTGTAATCGACGAGTTCCGTTGCTCGTTTTTTCTTGTAAAATTTCAATCAGAATTTTGTATCAGAAAATAAAACCATTTTTATCGTTTCTACCATGGAAAAGCCACAGAAACTAACCGCAACATTGTGGGTGCTGTGTAATATCGGATTGTGATATAAATTCCACCTATTTTTATATTTATTACGTAACGCGCGCGATTTTGCATCGCTTTCTACCTCGGCGGCAGTAAAAAAAAAGATTCCATGCCTTCTGATACGTTCGGAATTTAACGCAAAAATGTCAGATTTCGTAAAAAAAAAAAAAAAAAAAAAAATGAAAATATTAGAAAAATAATGGATGATTGTGCATAGACAACAAATATTCTTCAAGTTGAAAAGTTCGCGATCAATCGAAAACGTCGAACACGCTTGGCGAGCGAATATTTTGTGAAAATAAATTTCGATGAAATTTATGCGAAATCTGTAGTGGAAAAATTTACATAACGTAATACGACGGCGTGATACATAAACTACGTTTCCCCCGCGAAAATAGTGAAACTATATCTGCGAGACTAGAGGGTGGCACGCGTAATACGCTATTTTCACGTCAGAGCGCTTGCGAACGACTTATTTTAAAAACAAGTTGACGAGAAAATAACGTAAGAACGTTCCCTCTTTCCGCTTTATCTTCCGACGATGATAACGCGTTCTACGTGTCGAATTCTACGTGAAAATACAGAAATAGGAATTTCTGGAGCGATGCTCCGGCGTGTGAATGTTTCGCTGATATTTGCAATGTTCGACTTAACTCTGCCATTTGTAATTCGATTTCGGTTCAAGCGTTTCGTTTCACGCGTTAATATTCCGAAAGTGGGAGACTGAATTAATCATGAAATTAAGCGCGAATCAAAGAGAGAAAAATAAATGAGTTTCTTGCTCCTCCTCTTCGTTCCATTTCTTCTAATTTGAAATCGAATGAAATGTAATTATTCCGACTAATTATTCAAAAGTATATAAATTTTTTCTAATAGAAATACGTGTGTATTTCAAATCGCGTTACATATATTTAGATATATTAAGGTATCAAGAATATTGGCCGAAATGCGAGTTTATTGCATTTTTAAAACGCAAAATCCCAAAGAGCTCCCGACTGAAAATGCAGTATAACGTTCACGATCGTCTAAATTCAAGCATCAATCCGAACGTTATTTATTGTATTCGTGTAAATTCAGCAATTTCTTTATTCGTGCAATTCGAAATAACGAATAATCCTCGTATAATTTCACCAAATATGAAAGGGAAAAATATTCTCTGGGCAAAAATATCGCAAAATAAGCAAATAACTCGTTATTATGGATATTCTAACAGCGTTCTCTCTCGAATTTATTTATGAGAAAATGAGAAAAATCCTTCTCCGAGGATAAAATGACGTATTCGATTAAAAATGTACATTTTAATAATTAATTTACAATCATTCGTAGTAAAATTTGAATTTTCCATCCTGAACGGAGAAAAAAATCTCCTTTCTAGGGCAAATGAAAATATTCATATTTCTAATTACGATCATTTGCATGTGAAATTGGACTTTTACATTCGGCGCGAATGTAAAATGCCCCCCCCCCTTTTTTTTGCAGAAGTAAAGCGGCGTGCACACGTATATTTTTACAATTCGTTCGCGAATTCATGTGCAGCGAATTTCGGAAATACGCACGCCTGTCGTAGTTTCTCACGTTAACCTGCCCAAGTTAAATAGAGTTAGCAGCGGTGTTAGCATGCGTGCAATGTCACGCGATATGCACGCAACATGTTCCAAGATAACACGCGTATGTACCATCTGATTTAAACAGCACAAATGCTTCGCGCATCGCATTATATTTCCAAATATTGAGATTGACCGTTGACGCAGCGAGAGAGAGAGAGAGAGAGAGAGTGTGTGTGTGTGTGTGAGAGAGAGAGAGAGATGATATGCTGTTTGATTTACTACTACTCGCCATTCAATGTAGAGAGCAAACTATTATACATTACGCCGATCTAAGCACACCGGCGTTCTCATCTCTTTAGTGTGTACATTTCTTAATTAGATACCGGTCGATTCAACAGTTTGTTTTTCTTTTTTTTTTTAATGCAAAAAAATACGCTGCATCAGGCAGCGAGGGTTCTACATTCACGCACGAGCGAGGGTTATTTAACACTGCATGATGAAACGTGTTCAAATATAGTTTCACGTGAAATGCTCCCGTGTTAATGAGAGACGAAAGCCTTTCGCGTCGTCTTTTAATATCGGGTACGAGTTATAGTTCCGACTTGTGAAAGAAAGCGCAAGCTACGTGAAACCGTGAAATTTCAAGTTTTAAATTTTTAATTCGACTTCGTTCCGAATTGGACTTTAATCAGTAAAAATTATGCACAATGTTTCAGTGGCTTTGCACGTGAAATACAGAATTGTTAGGATTTCACCGGTAGGTCAAAAGTATCTCAAAAATAAAATAAAAAAGCAAAAAAAGAAAATGATCGCAAGGCAAGAAGCCAAGTTAGTAATTATTTTTGTATTTTCATTTTCGACGAGAGTATCTTGGAAGCGATATAATTATAATTGGTATTAACGAAGAAATTTCAACATATTTCGAATGATTTATTGGAAAAAGGTTTCTGCTTCAGAATAGTACAGATACAAGTAATGTAATTAAAATTGCTGTTATAAAATACGAGATTGTAAGTTGGTTGAAAAAAGTTCTCTCACCGCGTGGTCGAGGATGTAATAACATTTCTTGAAAGTACCAATTATTACGAAAGAAAGAACGGTATATTTCATAAAACTAGTCATGTTTCCTTCTGGTTTTTCAAAAGTGAAATATACTTCACGTGAAAATTCAGATTTATTTCACGTTACCGTGTATTTATTGAAAAAGAAAAAAGAATTTTAAATTGATATACATACATACATATATATACACACACACACACACACACACACACACACACATATATATATATATATATCGAGGAAGAAATAGTCGAGATGCAAAGCGAATGAAATCCCTCTCGAGAAACGTTCGAGACGCAAAGTATATCCATTAATGAAGATTACGCGAATTCGGTGGGAAAGGAAGAAGTCAATTTACAGAAGGATTTCTCCAGCCCCCCCGGTCGCGAAGTTTATTAAAAATCGGGGTATAATAATCTCCGAGTCAGGGGCGCGTTAAGTAATAAAGAATAGAAATGGATTTCACGGTGCGAAGTATCCCGTAAAAAAAAAAAGAGGGTGGCTTATTTCCTGCGGGAGAAACGAGCTTTTCACAGCTACGAATGATAACATAAGTCTCGGCGACTTGGTGTCTAAAGGACCATCAGATCTGAAACAGAAAATTTAATTAGATAATGAAACCGGAGAGCGGGAACGTATGTCCGAGGGAGGGGGGGGGGAGCGAGAGCGAAAATATAAAAGACAGGAAGGGCGAAGAACGGAAACAAAAGGAAGCGAAAGATGGAAGGCTGCTGAAGAGGAGAATATGATGGTTCGGAGCAGCGAAAGAACGAAGAATGGAATGGAGGAAATAAAGGGAGAAAGACTGGGGGGAGGAGAGGAGAGAGCAGTAATATTATACTTATATTTGAGGAGAAATTGGATCCAATTTTGACGTCTTCAACGTGAGCGCAGATCCTGCAACTGTTGTTAACCTTGAACCAGTCTGATAAAAGCAAAACGACACGAGCAGCAATTGAACCTTGAAGAAGAATAAATAAATGAAGTGCTTATATTGAAAGTGCTCGGGCAGGAAAGAGAACGATTTTCCACGAATAAAATTAAAAAAAAAGAAAAAGAACAGAAATAAAAATTTCGTCGTTAAATTGTAAACGAACAATTTGATTTGATTATGCGTACGCCGGCAGAAAAAGTCGAAAGCGCTTAAAATTCATAGAGTTCAAGATTTAGGTGCAATGCAGCGCGACCGTTCGGCATACGAAATTCCAAAAGTTCTTTAAAGACCCGATATAAATTCAATTTTCATTTCAATGTGATTCCTCGAAGCCTTTCGAACTTTCTGCCTGTTCTAAAATTTCTTCGAACGTTCCGGTACGATCTGTTTTCTATGAGAACGAAGGCAGGATGGAATTCTCTGCGCGCAACAAAAGGATCTCGGCGCAAGCGTTAACTTATCGGAAATGATTCTCGTTCCCTCTATTTCTTAACCCGGAGGATCCTCCGAGAATAATGTTTCAATTCCTGATCTAATGTAAGATCTGATTGCTTACCATCTTGCCAGGCTTACTACTTCTCCTGGCAATCAGTCCTCTGACATTCGATAACGTGACCTGACTTGAAGTCATTGCCTCTGTTGTCTGATATCTGAAATACTCGATCGTGTGTCTACGTTCCGTTCAGTTTCTGTGAAAGCTACGTGTATATAGTTTCCACTATGAAAGCTGAACTATACCTGAATTACTTGTCGAGTTTTGTTCAATGTTCCTTAAATTACTATTGTCTTATATTCGTATAGCGCGGAAATTTGATAAAGCTGTTATCTTTACTCTCTATGACGGATAAGAATCATTAAAACAGATGAATCATTTTCAAACGTAGAAATAGAAAAAAGCAAAGAGATCATTTTGTACATTTTTTGTTAGATATCTTTTATATACATATCGCGTGTGAAATTGAATTATAAACTTCTTTATCTTGAATTATGTTCAATAGCCTTTAAATTCGATTACTATTGTCTTATATTTATAAAGAGTAGAAATTAGATATTTTCTCGGTAAAATTGTTATCTTGACTCTATGACAAACGACAATTAATTAGAAATAATTTAGACGAAGGAATAGAAAAATGAGAAGAGATCATTGAAAAATTGACTTTTTGTACATTTTTTGTTACATATCTTTTATATACATATTGCGTATAAAATTGAATTATGAACTTCTTTATCTTGAGTTATATTCAATAGCCTTTAAATTCGATTACTATTGTCTTATATTTATAAAGAGTAGAAATTAGATATCTTCTCGGTAAAATTGTTACCTTCACTCTATGACAAACAACAATTAATTAGAAATAATTTAAACGAAGGAATAGAAAAATGCGAATAGATCATTGAAAAATTGATCGTACATTTTTTTTTACATACATTTTTTTTACATTTTTGTTACATATGAAGCTGAACTATACTGAATTACTTATCTAATTGTGTTCAATGATCTTTAAATCAGATTGTATTAGTGTCTATATTTATATTATAGAAATTTTATATATATATATATATATATATATATATATATATACTTGTCATTGTATGACATGTAAGAATTAATTAGAATTCAGACGAGAGAATGGGGAAAATCGATCATTGAAAAATTGGTCGTCTAATTTTTGTACGTTTCCACTTTGTCACATATTCCATTTCGTTGAAAGGAGGCGCGACTTTCCGCTTGGTGTGAAAAGTAGTTGGCTCCGAAGGCAAAAAAGTATTTGTTTAATGTAAATATTAGTGGATCATAAATTTGCAGGACGTTTGAAGTAGCGGTTGATTTCTATTTGCTTTCCTGTCGGTTTGCTGCAAAAATTGCCCGGAAAGCGGGTGCGGCTTCACTTCAATTAGTGATACTCCAGGAAAGAAATCTCTCCGACGTTAACGCGGCGAAACTTTCGCAATCGAAGAGACTGTAAATCTCTTCGATTGAATCGCTTTTCAAACGAATCACGCGAACTGAATGTGTAAAGCACAAGCCGATAGCTTGATAACCAGTCGTCTGCGAAAGTTTCTTTCTAATTAATTTTTATATGAAAGTGATTCAGAAGCGTGGAAGCGGAGGCAGGGAAGAAATATTGAAAGAGAGGCAGAGAAGAGAAAGAGAGAGAGAGAGAGAGAGGTAGGTGAAAGAGCAGATTCAGAGACGAATAAGGGGATAGATAGAAGGGAAGATCCTCCGCTCTCTCGGAAACTTTCTGCAGCTGCCAGTGCCAAGATATTATTCAACCGGCAGAGACCTTTATTAACTTTCAAATTAACCGTTGTATCGAAAATTATTCCCGGAAGAAAATGACGGAGCAGCCTCTCGTAGCGATGTATTATACCGGTTGATGAACTAGACGGAAATACACGATCCGCGATAATTCCTAGTTCCGACACCCGGCCGAGTTTCCGTGAAACAATTCCACGAGAAATAATTTCAATGTGAGTAGACGAAACTTTAATTATATCCTCGGGATTCTTCGGACCGAAACGTCGGCATAACCTATCATCGATCTGACGACTAATCGATTGTGAAAACCTTCGTTTATTCAACGTACACGTGCGTGTGTGTGCTATGATGATCTCCACTTGCATAATTCAGAAAGAATTTCGTAGAGATAAGAACGAGTGCGTGTGTCTGGTGATCAGTCTAAAAATCGATTGAAAACTTCTCTAAATTTTCGATTTTTTTTTTCACTTCTCTTCTCGTCACACTTGTATCTCTTCGGATATTTTCTTTTCCTTGCAACGAACTTTGAAGTATAGAGAAGTCATCATAAAATTACATTGGATGCTCAAACTAAGCGTTTGCTTGAATAACAACTAGGATGCGAATTTGGTGCGTTAGAAAATTTTTATGGAAAATAATTTGTTTCATTTATCACATGTCGTGATATTATTTTGGATCAGTTTCTATATACTTTGCATACTTGCAATTCCTAATTTTTGCATAAAATCCGCGTTCTAATAACATCTATTGACTTACAATATTCGTTTTCAAACAGACGACGAAAATCAGACATACATCAGTGGTTCGCAGTATTCGAACTGAAGTTTCGCGAGCTTTACAATGCAATTATTTTAAAGGAAGTGACCAATTTAAAAGAAGTTACACTTTCAACATCAAATTCGAATGAACTTTAAATCTTCCTAACCGATCATTCCGATCACAAAGTGTTTATATTCCGAATCTTCACACGCTTTTCGCGACGTATCGTCGAACAACGATTCTTCAGATCACTTTGGATACGCACGAATATTTCTATTTATTTGCAAGTTGTATCTTTCTTTGTCTAAGTTTTAATCCAATTACTAAACAGTTGAAGTGCGGATAGCTTCTTGTGTCGTAAAAACATCCCCCACCCCTCTCCTCTCACAATTTGCTGAGACAACACGCTCAAACGAATCGATTCGAACGTCGTCAATAAAATCATCGTCGTCGCGAATTCGCTTCAACTTTCATCGAGGAAAAGCAACGAGGTTGCGGAAGTGGGAGAGCGATATTTTCGATTGCGTTCTGAAGGAATATTAGCCCCTTGCACTATTTCGACGAGTCTGAACTCGTGATGAAAATTTTAGGCCAAACTTGAATATCACGAGTCGAACTCGGTGGTCTTAATCTCGGGCCAAGTATGAATGTCTCGAATGGGATCTTGATGTCCAACGGAGGCCACG
Source organism: Tetragonula carbonaria (assembly GCA_032399595.1). Taxonomy (NCBI): domain Eukaryota; kingdom Metazoa; phylum Arthropoda; class Insecta; order Hymenoptera; family Apidae; genus Tetragonula; species Tetragonula carbonaria. The sequence continues at coordinate 6,083,907 of JAUCRC010000008.1, forward strand.
TGTTACCTAGGAGACATTTTCGTGGTACAGATAACGATCTAAAAGCTAAATAAATATTTTTTAAATGTTTTTGATTCACAATTCATTTGAATTTCACAACAGCACCATCGCGTGAAGTAAACACGGCTATCTCGGCTCCTTTTTCCCGATCATTCGGGCGCATCGCTTGGGCACGGCTTCTTCCGAGTTAAATCGTAGTGCAAGGGAGCCCGTAGCGAAGAACGGGGGCCCGTCGGCGATTAACCTCTTAGGCACGGCTGAATTTTGCGCGGAGCTGTTTCTCTGTACGGCAGAGTTCAACGCGAATTACAAGTAAACGATACAGCACTGCAATGCGTGACGGATAATGCTGTTCTCTACGCGAGTACATTGGAATGAAGTTTTTGATGATTAAAATTATAACTTTTCTTAAAGATATGATACACATACTTTCAGAAAGATGACATCCGCGAAAGCCACTATAGTGGCGCATCGTGCCTAAGAGGTTAGGTTAACGACCACCGTAGAGCAAACATTCTGATATTCAACGATCAGAAGCATTCTGTCCTAACGAGAAGTTTGTCTGAACAACGTTTAATCGTGACCATTCGTTACGTCCGAGTTCTCTAGCCTTTGCAAAGACAATGCTCGAAATTTATGGTGGCAGTTTCTATGACTCGCGATGAAAATCATCAGAAATTAAGGTGATGTTGCTCGAATTTTGTGTTAATGAGTTCAGAATTGGGACGAGGAATTGAAAAGAAGAAACTGAGCGAACGCGAAGAAACATTGATTGAAAACGAGCGCTCGGAACGTTTATTTGGCGGAAATATGGCGGATCAACGTTGAAGTCGATTCTCGCTTGAAAATTGTTTCACCGCTTAAGATATTGCATTATGAGGAAATAATAAGGTACAGAGTTTTGCTTTAAGTTGCGTGATCGATAATGTCACGAACTATTGGCAAACAATTTTATAATTTCTACGCAGAACTTGCTTACCTCATTCTCATAGTCCAATGAAATTAATGAGATTAAATTGTAAAATTAGAAAGTCAGAAAAGGTAAGAAAATTCTAACTGTAGTTTGTTAGATACACACGTTCTCACTATTACTGACATACGCAACGTAACAAATCTTTTCTCATTTACTTAGATTAAACTCAAACACTTGATCTTGCCATAAAATTGCTCGTTCACTTTGTACATTTAAATTTCATTTTCAAAAGAGTACTTATCCACGAATGAATGATGCCGCGTTAACAAGACTGCGAGTATGTTCCGTTAAGTACGTATATCTCTACATGCCGTCGCCGTTTCGATGCTCAGGTTCGTTACAGACTGGAGTAATGGGTCACTTGTTTCTTTCTATGAAGTTCGACCAGAAAGGAAAAAAAAGAGAAAGAAAAAGAAAAACGAAGAAAGGACAAAGACAAAAGAGATTACACGAGTGAGCAACGGGTAGACAATCGAATAGACGAGGGAAAAGACAAATAAAGAAGAGGAGAAGCAACGGGACACCGGTACGAGCAAAATCCTAGCGCTGGTGTAGCTAAATTAAAGAGAACGGAAACCTTTCCCCGTTTCACCGACGAAGACATCAAAGCCGAAATTGTTCAACTTGTCTCGGGAACCGTCACGGACAAGTTCTTTCGCACTTCGATCGTTCTTTCTCTCTCGCTCTCTCTCTCGATTTTTTCCTCTCCCCTCTCGAGCTCAACTTTTGTAATTTTCGTTCGGTTTTCACGGATTCGTGCCATTTCCTTTCATTTCGTTCCGGCAATTTGCGTAATTTCGCCGCGTGGCGAAACATATTGTCTGGTAATTCGTTTTCTCTCGAATCGAAGAGAGAGAAATAGAAGAAGGAACATTGTCGTAGACAATGTTGATGAAAAAAAAGACACGCGTGTTAGCCGCTGAAACTTGCCACTTAAGCAGTAAATAAAAGAACGAACGATTTTCTAGCTGGTCGAATAATCGATTCGGGGAAAAGCAGAAAGAGGGGGGGAGGGGGAGAGAGAAACAGGCGAAATTACCATCGAGGAATCGTTAATGAATTTTTTCTTTATTTCTACGCTTGCTGCCGGACCGGTTACGAACATCCCAGTAAAGCACGGCTTAAAATAATGTCGTCGTTAAAACTGACAATCGATTTCTTTCTTTCTCTCGTTCTTATCAATCGTTGGCCAACGAACGGCAAAACAAAAGAGAATTTCGGGCAATCGAGTCGTTACTTGTTCACCGACGTAGGTGCAAGAAGCGAGGGGAAAAAAAATGGCGTATGATAATGGAAATTTGCACCCTCGCCAGTTAATTAACTTCTGGAAACAGATTTCCAGCCGATTCCGTGTATTCGATTAATCCTGTGAAGGAATTATTCATTATTTTCTATCTGTTGATTCATTTAAATCTGTACGACTCGAGGAAACAAATTTTCCCTTTCTATGATAATACACTAGGAAAGATATTTTCAATAGTTCATCGTCGTTATATTTAAACGATACGCGAGTATACGTTCTGCAAAGATCGCCGACAACGTTGCTCGCTCGAGAAAGTAGTATAAACTATATTTAATCATCCGCGACATACGAGAAGACAGTAGATATCGAAAAGGAATATTTCTGCTCAACACTTCTGGTAGATATATTCGATTTGAAATCGATGGTATGTTTAATATCAGAAAACGATAACAGATGTCATAAAACCTGATTCTCTCTCTCTCTTTCTCTTTCTTTTTTTTTAACATCATTTTCAAGATTACCGTTTGTCCGAATCGTCAATACGAAAAACCAATCTTCAGTGACGCGAAGTTATAAAAAATTGAAAACTCGGGCTTTTCGTGGAAATCTTTAAAATACGATCCTTTCATACCTTTTCTAAATACCAAATACTAAATAATTCTAATTTAGAGACATAGCGTTTGCTCGTGGTGCGCAATTCATAATTAAAAACCGCTGTTCAACCAGACGCGATCCTTCACCACTAGTTATTTATCGAAATTACTCAATTAAATTTCGTTTCGCGATTGGATTGTTCGTTGTAATCGCCGTTATTTGAATATTACCACAGGCTGGCATCCAATTCTAATTTGGAATTAATTAATTAGATTCCAAGATCTCGAAATTAGATTCCAGAACTAATAAATATGCAATATATCATTTGTTTGAGGTTCATGTAACTTGTTAATTAATATTCGAACGAGAATATATCAATAAATTACATTTTGATTTCACGGCGTAACAATGGAACGACGTTCAGTCGACGAGATGAGAATTATTTTGCCGTACCGTGAATACTATGCTACAATAAAGTCGTACGTATGTATTCCTAATGTCTGTATAACAACTTCTCAACGAGATAATGACCTGGACGTAATCGTGAAGTTTAATTAGACATTTTAGGAACAATCTGCGAACCTAATCAGAAGTGATGCGGGGGAGTGAAACGCCGTCAACTATAGGCCAAGCCAAAATCACCTCTGCGTTTTCTACTACCTACTGCATATTTCGTCTTTAAACTTTGCGCGCGTGCATGACGTATCTTGTTAAAACTTTTCGATGCGCGCCTCCCGCCCCTCCCCCTCCCCTTAACTTCTGAAATTCCTTAGTATGTAAATTATTCGGGGATTATAACAACGTACAACCGAGGAATTTTATGAACAACGCGCGCAAGGAATTGCACGGGGGGAGCCGAAAATTCTTGTCGTCATCGTTAATATCGTTACGCGTTATCCAGTAATGATATCATATATACTTTGTTTATTCATCAACAGGATAAGATAACGTGCCTCGCTGCGGAGATTTACCAACTACATTAAGTATGTACATACTTGATGTATACATACGTATACACGTACAGCGTGCAGATATGTAGCCCGTAGGGTAGATTTGTGCATATGCATTGTACAAATGTTGAGACACGAGTGCCCAAACAATTGTGCAACCTGTAATTTTCTCTGCGTTTGTTGATCCACGCATCCACGTGTACGTTCTTCTTTTTTCATCTGAATTTTGTCGGGAAACACGCGTCATTCATTTCAGTCGTGCTGTGTTCGTTATCGAATGAAAAGAATGAAATCTGTTTAAAAGTTGCCCAATAGCTTCTTCTTATCTAGATTTTAAAATTCTCGATCATAATTGAGTGCCTCGAGAGATCGACACCGATCGAGTGTCCTTAACATTTGGTTCTTCGAGTCGGATCAGTCGCGAGTGTCCTTAACGCTGTCGAACTATCAAAGTGATCAAAATTATCAGTTTATAGACGTAAAATAAGGATTTAAATAATTCATAAAATGTATAAGTAAAAGCTTGTATAGTTCATTGTAGCGTAAAGTTTCTCTATCTTCTTTTTTTCACGATCTCAATGTCTCCGATGGAAATTTTATGCTTTAAATCGTCGGTAGTTCTAGCGTGAATAACATTGCACTCGCGCTTTTTATAATTAGTTAAATTGCAAGGTATCTTTCATCGTCTGCAACCGTCTTCGTAGCATAGCTAACCACCAATAAAAAAGTAAAATAGCGGCTGTCAATCTCCCGTGCGAGGCTGCCGCGCGACAAAAAAAATGGCCAAGGTGACTAGGAAGAAGTTGAAGGTAAAATCGATAGAAAGTTTCGGAGTACAATGGCGAGGAACAAGCGGCAAGTGCGTTTGATTGTGCAGCGATATTACGAGCGACAGAGCCCGCCATTAGGCCACGGCTTCGCGGGAACGTTTCTGTCTGCTGTGCAAGAGGAAAATCGGTACCCAAGCCACGAGTGTGAAGTTGAACTGGAGCAGGATAGAGAGCGAAAGAAACGAAGATAGAGGGAGGGGAGGGGTGGACGAGGAAAAGAAGAGGGCGCGAGAGGCTTGCGAGGCTTGCGAGAAGAACAGATTGAACCGAGGTACAAGTCGATTACAGTTATGGAAATTCTTATCATGAAGAAAGGAATAATTATCCTGTAATTGTCGCGGTGTAGGTCTCGTCGTGCTCGCGTGAAACGCCATTCAATTCTGGCGCGTATTCATACGGAAAGGTGGTAAGTCGAGTAAATGGAATAATAGCCGGTCTCTGCGTCGTTGCGACTAAGGGAAACTCTCGTTTCCTGTTAATTTCGCCAAACTACCAGTTACGATATTACGCCGCGTATTATGTAAATGATAGTTACTGGGGAAACATTTTCTCCGTATTACCGCTCTTTCCGATTTCTCTCGTATTGAATTACGCGCCAGTACACGACCACCGAGACCGTTCCCTTAAAAGGAAGCATATGAATCGTTGTTTCTTTGATCATATAAGTTAAGGATCATATAATTTTGCGAAATGAAATTTAACTATCTACAACAGCGTGAGGAAATTTTCGAATTACAACGGGAGATGTCGATTTTATTTTATTTGCGAGTTGCAAGTTATCCAAAAACAGAGAGAAATTACTCGAACGCAATTTTAGAATATTTTTCTATTGCAATGGACTATTACGGAGGGAAATATGCAGGAAAACAAGCAGCTCGCGACGAGTTTAATTCCATTCCGATGCTCAATCTGGCGAATCACACTTTGTCCAAACCGGGGGCAGACGAGTTTGCTAAATTTCTTCAGCTAGCGAGCGTGGACTGGCCGGCCGCTGTTGCATGCTTTCGTTGCAAGCATACTTTTCTGCTTTGAGAGCAGAAGCAAGCAGGGTCGGATTTTCGGGCAGTCATACCTTAGATACTCTCGCTGGCCGCAACACCAACAGTATTCATCACCCATGTGATACTGCAGTGTCATTTTAGCCAGGCCCGGGGTGCGTGGTTGTGGTCGCGGTTTGCAAGCGCGCTATTCCTGCGCCAACGCCTCGAAATATCCAACGAGTCTAGGGAGAGGGGGGGGGGAAGAAATAGGCGAATTTAGCCTCGACAGAATCAGGTGAAGGCTGCGGTAGATTCTTCTTCGTCGGTCCATCCTTCCATATACCTTGTATGTAGGCGAAGCTCGTTTTGATGAGACCACGTGCATTTCGTCACCTCATTGGCCTCACGCAAATATTATCTCTGCGAAAATCACCTCGCCGTTTATCTTCTGCGTGATGGAACTACTGGGTGCTAGAGGGGGGACTTGATCCTACCTGCGATACTCTGGACTGCGGATTTTTGCTTGTCAGAATTTGATCTGACTACATATAATATCGAATACATGAAGTATACATAGCATAATTGGTGATTTTGGACACGCGAGGCAATTTTCTACCAGGCAAGAATCTATTTTTTTTAATTATTGAAAAGTATGAACAATTTGACCGAGAAAGGCTTGATTGTGTAGCGTAATTAATGAGTGGATTTTTGTATATTTACGAGAATTTAACGCTAGCAAGTGTAATGTTTTCTATAATATTCGACACATGAAGTAATTTTCTATTAGGGCTCTGTTTTTCTGAGAGATATAGGTTTGATCGTGCAACATAATAAGTGTATTGTGGATTTTTCTGCGTTTGTGAGAATTTAACGTGAATAAATGTATATTTCCTACAATATTTGACACATAAAACATAAAACAGTTTTCTATTAATATGTATCTTTTCATTTATTACGCTCAAAAGAAAAAAAAGGAACTTGCACAAAAATTCGCATTCTACTGATAAACGTTCGAATAATGTTTGTTCCTACATCTCAGTGCACCTAATCAAAATTTCAAAAAATTTAAAATAATTTTTATGAAGCAATGACTATTTGTGAATTCATGTATGGTATGATAATGATCCCTGACTGTAATTGTCAGCAGGGATTTTTTATGCGAATTCGTATTTTTGAGAATCTAATTTAAATAGTGGAAAGAAAAATGGAGACAGATATTATTCGAAACATATTTTTTGAATATTTATATACATATTCTTTCTTTCACGTTACGTGTAATTACTCTATATAGTTTCACAATCTAAAATTTTCTATAAATGCATAAAAATCCAAAATCTAGTCGTCGTAAGACACAACTATTTTTGTACTGCTATCTTATGCTAGCAGCAACGCACGTTTAACTGAGAAAACCACTGTTTAGAGTCGTCGATTACTCTCATTGTCAGTTTTCTATACGAGCAATTAATACAGTGATAAAATACACACGCCGGGTTGACGATTCCAGTTCTAAAGAGGATGTTGACACTCGATACTGGTCCTCTTGTATATTGATGTAGATCACTGTGCAGAACGCTATGTTCTCGAACGGTCCGGCGAGATCGTAAATTCTGGCGGAACGATCACGCGAATCGATGATTTCTGACAACGATAATTCACGTGAAACAATCGGCCGCTGTGTATATCGGCCAAAACGATTCGAATCGTATCGCTTTAGCGATGTGAGAGCTTCCTTCTTCTTATGACGTATGCACGCTGTGTCACACAACCTGTCCGCTTATCGTGATATACGTATACTCGCGCGTAAAATTAAAGGATATTTTCGGCGAAATATTACCGGATATGATTGAAAAGAAATCAGAAAATCATAAACTCGTTCTGATGTGCGAATTTTAGACTTGTGAAATTTTCAATCAAGTCGTTTATTTGGTATTTTTTTAATCGTATCAAAACGAGTGAGTGAAAATGCTGCTTCTTTCGAATAAATTGACAATTTCTACGGACATTTAAAAATTTTTTTCTGAAACTAAAATCACCGTGGATTTAAAAACTGAAATCCCTCTTTTTTTCACTGACGTTTCGAAACTTTATGTACGATTTTTTTCTGTTTTTTTGGTTGTCGTTTTATTGCACTTAGAATATAAAAAGAGTGTACCGTTTAGGATAATCTAAGACACACCATTAGGAAATTGCACGATAGGATTTGTACCTCGCGCACGCGCGTATCTCTGTGTGTGCGATTCTCGTATATATTATATATATATATATTTATTTATTTATTATTTATATATTATAATATATTTATATACATATAAATTCAGAATCGTTGTTTTCTGATTAATTTTCACGAAGCTATGACAATTTAAATATCAGCAATTCGTCATCGGAAATTTAGCGATCCTTTAGTTTCGCGCGTCAGCGTAGTTTCCCTTGGTTCGTCGTGATTTACGATTTATATTTTCGCATTATATAATCCGGGTACGCCAACACGCTTCCAGCTCGTCATTCAACCATCCGTTAACCACAGAAAGAATATCTATACAGAAAGCATAATTATTCGCTAGTGGCGTATTATCACCGGATGAATGAAGTTACATTAGCAACGAATCGAGGGATTAAATTAAAAACTCGGTGAACGCGATGCGATGCATTTTTAAACACGCAATCACATTCCGTTCAAAACTGGAGCGCGTGTTATTTATTCACGAGAAAGTATGATTCATGACGCTGGCCCCCCCGTTGGGGTGCAAGTTAATCCGAAAGAATTTGTATTTGCTGGAATTCGCGGGGCCCGCGAGGTGAAATTTCTCAGAGTTTCCGAAATCAATTTTTAACCGTTTGCGCATAGACAGAGTTTGAGGAACTTTAGATTTTACAGGGCTCTCGCTTAACTGCGGCTGTGGCTGTAATCCTATTTTCTTGAGAGAAATTTTTACTACTATAGAGGAATAATTCACATTACTATATTATTATTCACATTATTATATTGTATTACTGTGACAACCAAATTTTTACGTACATTCCATTTTATTAATCGTGTTCGTAGAAGCATCAATTTGCGCAAACATTCAGAGTCTAGTGACAACGTTTTTTTACATTCGAAGGAGTAAGAATTTATTCAATCAAATATTAATTCAATTATCAAACAGAAAAGATCGGCACAAATATTTATTGTATTATCAAGTAGATATTTATTCAATTATTAAATAGAAAGGAACAATTTTTTCTCGAGTAATACGAGTCGACCGAACAACCAGAATTAAGAATGATCGTGTGATTCCCTGGAGAAATTTTTTTTTTTTCTCCTCTGAATCTGTTATTTTATTGAAACGCAAACAGTCGATGGAGTTGCTCCGTGTCCCTGTGGTAGTATCAACTATTATAGAAAATAGCATTAACGCTAGGAATTTCATAATTGATCACTTTGTTAATAGCACTTTGATCGGGCAAGTTGATATTAATACTCGTTTGGTGCTCAATAATTATAATCGCGGCAAAGTTCGGAATTTGCTTTGAACTCGAATATCGTGGAACAGTGCCTGTTTTGAGTTTGATGAAACGCGTGGAAATCCTTATAACCTTAAAAACTTTCGAACTTCTTCCATTCTTACCTTTTACATTTTCATCGAGGTATTTACTATTTACTTGTTAAATATGGAAGAAAGAATCAAATTGGTTACGAAACTTTATACTCTTCTATGTAAATCCAGTTGTCATTAGTTGATTATTTCCATGTTATTTAATCGCGTCCTATAATCAATTGCGAATGAAAATTTCTGCGTAGAGAGAGACAGGTGTTTTGCATTGTTCATTTCAAAGATATATATAAAAAATAAAAAAATACACTTCGCCTATATATTTATTTCGCGTAACAGCATTTGGTAAGGTAATTTTTCTGAAAAAAGCTGAAAATGCTGTATATTATTATGTAGGCCAGACCATGTATATAAAAACTAAGCAGATAAAAAGTAAGCAGAAAAAAATAATGATGGCAAACAACATCTCAAATAATTTACTTTCATAAATCCATTCGTAGCTCACACGTGACTTCTGAGATCGATTAAAAAACGAATATCATTTACATAATAAAGTCGTCAATATTTTTACGATATGAAGCTTCTGGAACGATTTCGTTCTAGCTGTAGTTGAATCTTGCCTAATTTCTTGTGTTTTCGTTAACTGGATTATGATCCAGTAGACGCGTTAGTACCGTTTAATGGACGCCCGGTGCCATTGACAGAGAACTCGCAGGCAATATCTCATGGCGCTTTTGCCGACTAACCGCTGAAACGTAACATAAGGTTACACTCGACTCGCCGTTTTCCTCGCAAACAATTTTACGATCCAGCTGGTACTCGTAGAAAGAGCAGCAGACGAGCTTTCGGGGGGAGGGGTGATACACGGTGCCATTATTTACGGACGCGAGGCAAGCCCGATAAACGGCGGACCGGCGTGGAAAAAAGTCTCTCCAAGTCCATCGCGAGCATCGTAAATCGACTATACGTTTTGGTTATCGTAGCGTTCGATGACAATGAGCTGCGACGCGTTTTAAATTCTCCGATGCTTCTTCGTTGCCGAGTCGAAAACGGGACGAACATTATTGGATACCTCCGACCTTTCCGCGCAGTGGATAACACGACATCTCGGAATTTCTCTGGACGTGCTTAAATTTATGTCTGAAATTTATCTCGATTTTGCTGGATTTTTTTCTTTCTCTTTTTTCTTCTTTTTTTCTTTTTTTTTTTTTTAATATTGGATTTATGATCCGCGTGAACACAAATGTGATTTACGACGGCGTTGCTGAACACTTCCTGGTGTTGGGGTGTGAAATTCACGAAATCCGACGTGAATTTACTCAGATCAAGTCTCATTGTATTAAATTAAATTTTATTTTTTTACTTTTATAACAGTTTGAACTGACACTTTTAAATTGGCAAAAGAGTTTTATCGTTTTAATTTTGCGTGTCAATTTCGGAGTAAGAAGAAGATCTTGTTTCTTTCTAATTGAAATATTCTAATCTAACAGTTGCTTTAATGACGATTCTAACAACACTCTGTTGGCTGTTTAATTCTCTGGTGTTATTCCGTAAATTCCGTTCGATAACATCAAGAAATAACAAGCGATAAGAAGAAGAGGTAAATCGTTTTGTCTCGATGGACGAGAAAAGTGAAGAGAAGAAAACAGGAATTGGATTAACACGAACTGTTGGAGCTAATACGAAACAAAATTACGAATTTTTATGAACGAACCGAATGTTATGATTCAAAAAAGAAAAAAAAAGCATTGAGCAAATACGAAGCTTTAATATGGAAAAATACGCGATATCGCTGAGAACCTTCCGTTTTATTTTTGCCCGATATCGTTTCCGATATTTTTCGTAGCCTACAATTTTATTATATACAGCCGACATAATGTTTACGTGTGACTTTGTTATGAAATAACGATGTATCCAAGTGTAGTAATCTAAGATCTTGGTAATTGGCCCTCGATTATATAGTTTCATCCTCTTGAATATTCATTGCTCCGTTACATTATAATGGCGGAGGTCACTCATTTATCAGAGTAACAAGGTTTTTTTCTGTAAGAGACGTTTTTATTACGGTAAATTGTACGAGAATGCTTGAACAAATATTCACTTTGCGCCGTAATAAAGTTACTTAAGGATCACGAACGAATTCTATATTCGAGTCAAATGATTAATTTATTTCTCATTAATTTCTCGTTACTCAGTTCTCAAGAAGATGGCCTGCTTTCGTAAGTTCATTTGTCGTAAGAAAGTGACACGGTTAAAGTAACTATTACTTTTCAAGTTATGAAATTGATCAAAGTGATTTCTGAACCGCTCAATCTATATTGATAGACTGCAGAGCTTTATTTTTGTGAACATGATTAAAAAAAATGGAATATAAATTGAAATTTGTAATTATTTACAGACGTGATATTCTTTACAAGTTTCCAATTTCATATATATCGTTGCATATTGCATTCATAAATTTTCTGTATAAACTAAAACTGCAACAGAAAGAGAAAGAAACGATTTGTAACAAATATATTATTGTCCTCTTTTAAATTTCCTACGTCCTCTTTTAAATTTCCTACGAAAAATTTTTCTTTCACTCATGAACGAGGCTACGTGCAAACAAATATGTCACACCTCAACTTATCTCGCGTTTATCTTTGTCGAAATTTATTCTCCAAAAGGTAATAACTGCTTCTTTTGCGACTTTTCACGAGTCGAACAAAACTTTATTAACTATATTAACTTTAATTTTCTTCGATTGCTTTTCGCGATCTTTCAGGAAACTTCACGACTCGTTCATGAAAGTTCCAACGATCTTCATTAATCGTATAATTTAACAAACCAATTCACTGCCGTAGTTTGAAGATTTTTCTTTCACAATACACATCATTTCTCATGATTTCTCCCTTTTCGAAAGTAGTGCAACAAAATGTTCCTTTTCGACTCTTCATTTCGAAATCGACGCGAAACAATTGCGCACGAGATCGTGGAGGGAATTGTTATATTATTTGTTTCTCTAGAACAGAAGCTTGAACGATCGGATTAGCATCAGATGAATTGCACGATGAATTTGCATTTCATTTTAAAATGACGTTAGTCACATCATTTGAAGATGTACACACATTAGAAAAGAATTACTTTTCGGCCGATGTAATGCGATGTTTCGTTCGCGACTCGATCGAATACGCGACGAGGTGGGATGGTGGCGCGGAAAATGACGCGCGTTGCGGTATCGGAATAATTGTCACGGAGCGTTACAAAACCACGAAATGGTGGAGTGACAGCTGTAACAGCGACGGTGGAAGTTAGGGGAACAAGGGAGAGAATGGCACGCGACCTAGTAATCGCTCAGCAGTAAGCATTGAATTTCTCTCTTCCCTCTTTTGCTCCGTAGCCAACCCTCTTCTGTCCCGTTCGCGAGCTGTGCCTTGCTGTTGAATCCCCATGTGCCCTTGAAAGGCGTCTCGTTATATTCTTCGAATTGTACTCAGTCATCTGTACTGCGTGGCGAACAATTTCCCCGTTGCTCTCGCCTGTCATTTAGAATCTCACCTCAGTGCAGATGGATGCTCGAGTGCTTCTGAAATGCGTTCGTCGCCTATTCGCGACGACAGTCTGTCTTCCACGTGCGAGCAGGCATTCTTCTCTGGATGTGGTGTTTAAGTCTCTTTGCTCGCGACGTTTTGTCGTAATTATTTGTCTGAAACTCTCCGCGTTTTACGTTTCTCGCCGCAATTCTGCGGCTTCTTGTTACTTGTTAATTGTTCGAACGATTATTTAATTTGTCTCCGCATTCTCGCTTGTTTTCCCAATTAGTTCGAAGTTTTGAAGCAAACGTTCTCTCTCTCTTTCCGATGGAATCTGTCTCTGGAAGGATACGAACGTTACAACTACGAGTTTCATTTTTTAAAAAAAAGAATTAATCACGCTTGAAGATATTAATGTGATATAGTGTAGCGTAAATAATAATGGAAGTTGTTATTTCTTGCGAAATATTACTGTTTCCTTTGAAATTACAATATTTTAAGCTGTAATGTACGTTATCATACGTACACATATATTTTATAATACAATTGTTAATACACACATTACAGATTCTTTTTCTTGTATGAAATATTATTTGATTCTCCTAGATTTAGCACAATTATAATATCTACATCTCTAGTTACTTCTAGAATTAAACTAAACTTTCAAAATGATCGTAGTGATATATTATTTTAATCATTTGAAAGAATTTCATTCTCTTCGTATGTTCGAGAAGTAAATCGAAACAGTGCCTCGAAAATTGATTTTCATCTCTTCGTCTTGAATGTATACTTTGAGTGTTATTTGGCTAACGAATTTTTCCCCGTTAATCTAAATCAGAAATTTCTTTCGGTCCAGTAGAAAACTGGAGTTTTGTCACATTTATAGATGGGCGATGAGTGGAATATTCGGGCTAAAGCAATCGTTTCTACTTGAGATTTAATCAAATATACCAGATTTCAGTGCCAATTGTTGCCACTGAATATTACGCTGCTTATTTTTTTTTTCGAAATGGAAGGTTTCCCTTGATAATCGAACTGATTTATCGACAAATTACATTTCCCATGTGATCTTTGGATTTCGTTGAAAATCTAATATTGATTTACCAAGAAATTAATTTCATGCGTTCTGACGTGTTTTGGTTCATTATATTAGCTTGTTACTACTTGCAGCGTCTGCATCTTGCTTACAATCATTTCCGATTCAAGATTTCATAAACACGTTGAGATAATATTTCATTCTCAGATAAAGTAAGTAATGCAAGCAATTATACTTACATTAACGTCACGTGAACCAATTCGTGAGTCACGAAACATGTCAAACATGTCTTATCTACATAAATTACACGGATGTGAAATATGATCTTCGTTAGCGGATATTTACAAATCTTTATCAGAGAAAATGTACAGGTAGATGCAAATTATATAAATTGTATGTAATTTTTATTTCATTCGGGAGTTCATTAACTTTGGGAAAAATGTCATTCGAGTTATCAATCATTGGACAACGTACATAATAATTTCTTAATTCAATACAGACGTTTCATTCTTTTACCTCAGCGTGAAATTATTATGGAGTTTTGAACACATTGTCATGTTCCAATATAGGCATTTTTCTCATATTTTTATTTTATTTCGTTAATTCGATAATTCGTGAAATATCGCGAGTTCATGAATGAATAACATCTATAGACGAAACAATTAATCGTAATGAAATTTGAAATGGAATAATTAATCGGAATGTCAGTTTCTAGTAATCGGAATTGATCTATATCTAGATAATTTTTTTATATAACAATTAATTTCATAATTATTAAATTCGGGGTATTCGTGTGATCAATATCATTGATGACCAATAGCTTTAATTGAAAAATAAAGATTTAATATAAATAAAGATTTAATAATCAATAAAATATAAAATTTTTATAGACGGGTAGCAAATTATTAATAGAATAAATATAGGTATTATAGTTCAAATAATTCCAATTGTATGATTTTTTTAATAGATTTAAGTTTAAAAATTTATTTGTTACAAAATCAATAATAAAAGATAATGTTAATGAGAAATATTATAACAAAATTGTGAAATTAAATTAAATTATCTGAATAAAAAGAATTTGAATCTTGAAATATATATATATATATATATATATATATATATATATTTCATGTTGAAATTTTTAAAAATCTTAATTTTATATTTGAAGTTTAAATTCAAAGCACTATTCTGCCATATTAAATTATTTATATATATTAAAATGTTTTTTATTTTATTTATAAACAATAATGGAATTTCATAAAATATATGATCAAACGGCGGGCAGTTATTTAATCGTTCTAATGAAGATTGATTAAATTTAAATATAAATTAATCGCTTAGATACCAATTTTCCATAAATAATATAGATTAGAAATAATAATCTATTTATTGAAATTGTTGATCCAATTATTGATAAAAAAATTTCAACAATAATATGAGTCAGGATAATCGTCGCGGTGTTCCTGTTAATCCTAAAAAGTGTTGGGGGAAAAAAGTTAAGTTTACACCAATAAATATATAAAAAAAGATATTGAAATTTCAATCTTTTTACACTTTTCTAGAGGACGGTGTGCATTGTCGTGTGTAATACACGAACGAATTGTAAACCAAGTGAGCATTCGCGTAATTTTCTCTAGTAGGCACTCGTAGAACAATATCCATTCGTTTGCGTAATTATGCGCAGCGAAGAAATTTAGGAGACACTCGGGGGTACCTCAACCATGCATTCTCGGATGTTGTTTATTAGAAGGATCGTTCGAAACGTCCAGCTCGAGCGTTGCTTTCCTCGAGCAGGATATTGAAAGGGATCGCGATTCTCTAACCTCGACGCGCCATATGGCACGAATGAAAAGTGCGGAGAAAGTATTGAAAGAATAAGAGTACGCGGGATTGGCGCGAGAATGATGGCGCGTTAATACCGGCGAAATGGACGGGAAGGAACGCGCGTTTCAACTTTCGTCAACCGAAATAACACAACCACGGCGTGTGCGAGCACGTCGACAAAACTTCGTGTTAACGAGCAACTTTCGGGCGTCTGTGAAGTTTACGATTAAATTTCAATAGGATTCATAATTACGCCGCGGGTGTTTCGCGCATTTATGGGAAATTTAACGAACAGAGAAACGCGCGGAATAATATAAAACACCGTGAAATATGCGCAAGGTGTACAATGATAATAATGCACCTGATGACAATTCTAAGCAAGTGAAACGAAACAAAAATTGACGCGACATTTAACGGGAAGAATATTTCTCCAATTAGACTCTTTTTTTTTTAAATATCGTATTCATAGTTATATCCATTTTCACAAATACGCGGAATTCGCTCGCGAGTTTAACGGATAATGAAGATATATATTCTGGCTTAAGTTGGTTATATTATCGTTTAACTTTTAAAAGGTTTTTATTCCTGTTGGAAATACTACGTTGCAATGCCTCTCTCTGGTTAAAAAATCAAGTTAAAAAATGTTTCCGGTTGTTAACATAACTATTACGCGATATATAAAAATCAAGTACACTTGTTCTCTATTTTTTTGGGGGGGGGGGATTAAATCGCTACTGCAATTTAAAATATTTTTCAACTGTGATTGAAACGAGTAGTTGCAGAATTTTTTTTAAATTTTGATAAAAATGGTGTTTCTCAACGACGATACCAATGGTTATGTATAAAAATTTATAAATATCTGTAATGGAGTAAATATTTATGGAATATAGACGAAAATTTCTTATTGTCACGTTGTTACATTTATTTTTGTTTGCAGTTTCTCGAATATTTAATCGTTTGATTGTAAATGAATCGTTGCAGTACAGTTGTCTACAATGAGGTCTGTAGATTATAAAAACGCGATAATTGGAAAAAGAATATATCTCGAGGAAAGCCCAATGATTTGAAGAGATCTCAATCTTTTGACAGACGTTACTGCTGTATTTCAAATAATTCCTCCATTTTTTAACAATATTTCGGAATTGGATCAGAAATTTCCCGATAACAGATAATGAATTTTCTCTGAAAAAATTAAAGAAGCAGTAGTCCTCGAAATATGGAAATTATAAAGTTGAACTGTGATCGAAGATGCGTCGAATTGATTTGAATTTGATTTCACGAGGGCGCGTCACAGATTACATCAACATAGATTGAGTTTTTTTATCGGAAAAGCAAATCTGAGGAAGATGTAACGAAATTCTTATTATACGAGAAGCTCATAAAACAGGGGAAATAGAATAACACCGAGCATCAACTGTCTGTTTTTACGATCTCGGCGTTTCGTCTGAGAACGACGAAGATCGCACCGTGTTTCGCGCATAAAATACGATGACATCGATCCTTTGTCACGCAGTTATTGAGAAAATGGATCGTAAATTCTGTCGGCCGCAAATGTCGTGACCCGCGCCAAATGTTTAATAAGGTGTAGAAATTACAACACCACCAAATAAATACAACAATTCTGGAACACGAAAATTGAAAAACATCATCGATCGATGACAAAATCATCAATTTCTAAAGTTCTAGAAATACGTATTTCTTTCTATTAATAAAAATTTCATAATTCTTTCGAACATTTCCAGCCACTAGATATATTAGACACATTCTTGGAATATTAAATTTTTCGTAGAACAATAATGTTTCTAGCGCAAAAGTAAAGTTAATGGAATTTGTACCGGAGCTTGTTAATTTATTTCCTATCGGTAATATCATCTCGAAATTTTATCAAGAATTTCTCAACCATTCTGTTCCTCAAATATTCGATTGGCGTATTTTTTTTAGCCTATTTTCATTACTTCTCTGAAAAATTTCTGAAACAAGTTGACATGCAAAATTGATCTTCAATTTTTTAAAATAAAGATAGAAAATAGATATTTGCACGAGGGAAATGAAGATGAATCGAGGAATATGAACAATAGATCTTTATTGCTGTTACTAATTATTCAATTACAAGCTTTCCCTGAAAACAGAATGAACATCGTTCCATTTCAGATTACAATCTCGATAAAAAAAAAAAAGAAGAAGAAAGGAAATAAAAGCAATCGTGTCGATTGATCGAACATTCGAGATTTTTCTGTTCGAAAGTGAAGTGAAGTTGGCCAAAGTTTTAAGTCGACAATATCAGCCAGGCTGTGACGGTAAGAAAGCGGATTAGCGAAATCTTTCATCGGCGGGTAGTATTTGTCCGATGAATACTCGCGATTTCGACCTCCGGTGGCGCGAATGTACAAATCTCCTGTCACCGAGATAGTCTCTTAGCGGTGTTTGCCAAGGACTTGGCTTGGCCGACTGTACGAATCGGGATTTCCTGGGATTTCAACAAATTGTTGCGTCGAACTCGCCTCGCCCGGTTCCTGTCCACTTAACGACCAACGTTACACGTCGAATTTATTGCCTCCTGTGCGCGGAGATATTTTTTAATATCGGGGCCTCGAATATCGCAACGACAGTGTTTTTCATTCAATGAAGGTCATACTTGTGCAACTAACTCGTTTCGGGCGTGAGAGTTTATTCTACCAGAGTATATTACTCTTATGAAAGGATTGTTCGTACTGTGAAAATTAACAATTCTCCAAACGCGACTTTTCGAATTAAGCAGAACGAATCAGACTAATTTTTTCGTGCAATAAATTCAGTCTAAGCTCGCGGAAGACAGGAGCCTTTGTCGAATTACTTATTCACGGTTAATTGTAATTTTGTTAACAACGTGAATTTTCACAAATATCGATTTACCTTGATGAGAAAGCTATTGACGAAAGCACATAGTTCGTTCCTCTTTTTTTTTTTTTTAATTTTAAACTTCTGGAGAACCACAGGAGAATTAATCCCTAATTCTATATAATTTTTTATTCAAACTCAATTTATATTTAATGTAGGTCTTGTTTTATTATATTGTTTAACGTCCAATAAAATTACAATCGTCAATGATGATTTTAAAAATTCGACTATTTGTTTTACTTTGTTGTCCGAAACGATCTACAAAAAATCTCTATCGACGCTCCATTGGAATAAATTTCGTTTCACTCTATTTTCACTCTGCACTAAAAATACCTTGCCAAGATTTCTAAAATACTCGTAAGATCAAGATCAATCCTCACGCGTGTCTCAATTACGTGTGATTTACTTCAATTGGATCCGCGAACAAATCCAAACCGCGGCGTCGTCTGTTTCAAGGAAAATAGCTGCAGAATTATCCGCGACAGCGAAGAAGAGCGACAGAATTCTAATCGCCATCCACAATACCAGTCGTCTCACGGGAGGGTTCATCGCGGATCATCCGGATATTCAGTTCCGTGCCGTCGGGGCTCAACACTCGCCCCCTTGGAATTCATTATCCAAGCTGGCTTAGGATTTGAGGAAGGGAAAAGAAACGATCGAATCAAGTTGGACGGCCCGACGTTCGCACCCACACTCCTCGAGTAGGCGATGTAAACGCTGTTAAGATCATTCATGGTGTCGGCTGATGTCGATCGTACACCTTTGAATGTGTCTCTGTTATTCTCGAAGGGCTACACTACTTGACGTGAGAAATCAATTGAATCATTGACTTGAATCACTGACTTTAATTTCTGGAATCAGCCTGCTGGCTTCTGTCAATAGCTTCAGTCTCTCCCGAAGGGAGCTTCATTGTGACTAACATTATACATGTTAACATTAACATTACTTACAACTACGTATTATTTGACTGATTTCGTTCTCGATTAACTATAACTGGTTGTCCGACGATAGCAAATCACATTTAAAGTGAATTAGTATTTTATCGCTCTAATATGATCCGTGAAAGTCATGCAGGTCCATGACCAGGATGAAATCACACCACTTCTCAAAGTTCCCTGAAAAAAATGCGACAGAGAAGGAGAATCTGAGATCGAGAAAAATGAAAATGGCAGTTTTCAGAGAAATCGCAGAAGTTCTACAAGAGCGACGGGATTACCTCAAAAATGGCAAAACGTGGTCGAGACAGTTCTAAACTGTCTAATAAACATCATTTGAAATATGCCATTAAAAAACTTGTTACTTTTAACGCTAAAATACGAAATTACTTTTTGCCCAATCCAGTGCATACATACATAAAAAAAAAACGTCACTCGGAATCATCGAGCGTCGTTGACAAACGCCTTACGTCAGCCTGTCAGAAGAGAGAGGAACGTCGAAGACGTTCAGCTAAGACACGTGTCGTGTCCTCGCGCGATTGTTCATTATCCTCGGTTGCCGACCATAATACGAAGAGAGTCCTTTGTGAAACGAGTCCGTTCGTGCCTCGTCGTGACCTGGTTTTTGCCTGGCGGGGGATAGGAAAATTTTGCGGAGCGAATTCTCCACGGGGGTGCACAAAGATAGATAGATAGATAGAGAGAGAGAGAGAGAGAGAGAGGGAGAGAAAGGACAACGACGACAATGACGACGACGACGACGAGGAGGAACGAGCCCTGGCGTTACGTCGTGCACTGTCTACGACGTTCGCTGAATTATTGGTCGAGATGGCCACTCTCCATTGTCAGATCATATCCCCAGCGGAGAGACTGGCCCCTGGCTGCATAGTGGAAACCCTGAAAGACCGCCGTCGACTTCCGGCCGTTTCGTTCCCGGCGGACGTAACGAGATTCGAGCACGAAATTACCTGAATATTTTCGTCAATTGATTCGGCGAGCTCTTCCCGAGCAGAGAAGCTTCGAAGTTATTCCTTCGGCTCTTTCGTCTTGTCGAGTCTCTGGACGTTGCTTCTTTTCGCGTCCCGACAGATTCATTAGAACGTTAGAACAGTGGTCGTATCATAACTTCGAATGGACAAAGTCACCGTGTTGGATTCCACGTGAAGGAATGACGCTTATAGTTTTTAGAGAGTTTTATTCTACGTTACACCATGGTCAAAAATTGTGCTTTAGTCTGATGGAGAAGAGCGCTACTACTCTTCTCAGCGCGTCTTTTTATAATAATATGTAAAGAAAATTGGTCGTGCACAAAATTCACGTTGAAGAAAAAACATAAAACAGACACGAAGTGCTACTTGAAGATTATAAATGACATTCGGAAGATGGAAGTCAATTGGATTTTATGCGAGCTATCGAACGAGTCCGACGAACTGCAGCTTTTAAATAAACGTTGAACCGTATAATTGTATAATTCTAAACTCTTTACATATATTCTCGTTTATGGCAAATCGACGGGAGGGGGGAAGGAGGATGACCAACTATTGAAATTTGTCTTAGCAATAAATGTTCGCAGATCACTTTAAGAGAATTGTTAGTGACTCACAGTCAATGTCAATACTGAACCAATATTATCAGGCCTGATTGGTCATTCAACAACAATAATAATTATTCCTATGACTAGAAATGTTTTCGATTGCCAATAACGATTGCAAGTTTTTAAGAAAACTTAAGAGTTGCTTCATTCACCTCGAGAGATTGATTAAAACCAATGATCGCAACTATTGCAACGTTAAATGAACAAAATCATGGGGTAGCGATTATTCTTTTGACTAAAACGTTTTCGATTGCAAATAATGATTGCAGGTTTTCAGAAAAAATTGTTTCGTTGCTGATAATCAGTATCGATAAGAGAAATTTATTTCAATGATTTATGACAGTAAATTATTCGATATAAATGTTAATGTATTTCGATTACTTTCTCGACGAAACACTCTTTCGGTCGCTGATTATCGAAAATTTCTTTCTTTCTTTCTTCCGCGAGATTTACATCGGAAATTAACTCTCCGGTTTTGAAAATGCTTTAATGCGATTGTGGAGGATTATTTCCGGTCGGACTCGAAACAATACTTTACACTTTCGGTCATGAGCGACCGAAACGAAGCTTTCCTCATCGATAACTATCACCGATAGCAATCGAAATGAATTTCCCTTGTCGATAACTACCGTAAGCGATCGAAACAGAATTCACGATCGTTAATAACGATTATCGACAATGAAAAATATTTCTCGGTCACTTATAACTGTCATTCGTAGCCAGAATTGAATTTTTTAATCATCTAGTTTTATAAACACAAGTTTGAATTTTACCGATTTTTTTCTACGAAAATTTTTGTGACAACTGTTACTTATACCCTGCGGTTAGAATGATAGTGCATCGAGATAAATTTGATAAAATTGTACAAACGTGAGAAGTAGAAATATCGGAGTTTTCTTATCTCTCGTAAAAGATACTTCTATATATAGTCTAATCGAAATTCATTTCTAAAGAAGACTTTACACTGTGAATTATTTTGAAATTTTGATATTCCGAAATTTTTATCGAAGAAACTTTTTGCTGCTCGTTAATTGACCCGGCATCGACGAAATTATCTTTGTTATTCCTAGCCGTGGTAAAAAAACGTTTACGTATTTCTCCGTTAATTAATGCGGAAAATTCGATAATCTGGAAAGTGTAGAAATAATCCACGATGTCTTCTATTTTTTATTTCCTGTTCTCCTTTTGCTAAGTTGAAATTAATAATCTATAAAAGGGAAAAAATTGCGTGCTTTTGCCAGTGTTTCTACGTAATAACAACGTATAAAATCGATTTTATTTGCCAGATTTAGTTGGATATTGTTAAGCCTGTACACTGAGATATAGGAGTGTGTTAAGTATAGTATAAAGTAACAACTGAAGATTTAGAAGCTTGACCCTATTCAAGCGAGGTGACAGGAACGTCATCTTCAAAAATACAATCTCGA
Source organism: Tetragonula carbonaria (assembly GCA_032399595.1). Taxonomy (NCBI): domain Eukaryota; kingdom Metazoa; phylum Arthropoda; class Insecta; order Hymenoptera; family Apidae; genus Tetragonula; species Tetragonula carbonaria. The sequence goes on from JAUCRC010000008.1 coordinate 6,106,215, forward strand.
ATTCATTCAAGTTAAATTACAGGGGTCCTTGCTTAAACAGGTCATCGTTTACACAAGATCTCTCGTAAGCAGTCTAATCAACGTTGCCAAAAAGTGTCACTCAACGGACAGCGTTTCATCCCTCTGACCTAATTCCGTTCTCATTGTTTCCCCTTCGTGTTTATACTTGGCTGTCGAGCGTTGCTCGCAAATCTTCAAATTTTCGGAACCTTTTTTGGCGTTGTCGAGAAAGCTATTTCATTTGTACAGCGAACGTAACAAAGTCACTCGAGTATCGAACAGCAGTTTTTCATCATCACTCAGTGTGAGATGCAAAGATTTAAAATCGCGTGTTGTTGTCGTGAATTAAATAGTAGAGAATGAAAGCGATCGTTGTCTATCTTTGTCCTTTGTATCTGGCGAAAATTAAGTAAAACGTCGAAGTTCCTTCAGACTTTGGAGAAATCTGAAATTCACGGAGCGAAGGCTTTGAAATTAATCGTTCTCGTTAATCTGCAAATGTGAGCAAGTTCTTTCGAATGTGAGCACTGTTCTTTCGAACTTGTTCGTAAATTTAAGAAATTTATATGAATTATTGAGAAAAACCACAGAAAAGCAGAAGTACATAGTGCGCGATTTTAACGCTGACTTATCCGATCGGAAATTTATTTTCATTTCACGAACGTACGAAATTCGAAAGAAAGATGTTGCTTTTCGGAATGTAATGTAAAATGACCATTTAATTCAGAAATTTATATTTCACTGTTACTAAATTTATACTGTATCACTTTGATGTGTCAGAAACAAAATTTCACAACTATCACGACTAAATCCGAAAGAGGAGCATTACTTTTCAATGCAATTACTTTTAATATAAAACAGCCATTTTATTTGCTACATTCCACCATACTTTGAGTTTATATTATACGCGCATTGATATTTAAAAAATAAAGATTCAAAAGAAAAATATTGCTTTTCAATTTCTGCTTTATGTTTTTCAAAAAAAAAAAAAAAAAGAAAAACATAAAACAGCCATTCTATGTAAAAATGTATATTTCACCGCTACTAAATTTATATCACAGCAGTTCGATATTTCAAAAATTACAAGGAATTAAAAAATTCTTCGCGATCATAAAATTTATCTCTCATTTCGAGAGTTACAAGATTCGAAAGGAAAATATTGTTCTCCAAAGTTCCAATACAACGTAAAACAGTCATTCTAAGTGTAAAAATCTATACTTCGTCACTACCGAATTTACACTACTTTCGTACCTATTTTTCAAAAATAAATTACAAACAAACGCACGAAAGTGAAGAAATCCTTCGCGACTATTATTTCGTTCAAAATTCACTTTCCGCGCAAAGTCCGTAAAGAGGGAACGAATTCGCGTTGCCTAAGCGATCGAAGGATGTCGCGACAGTCGTTCGTTCGGCGGTGTGTACAAGCGGCGGTTCGCCTTAATAGCGATGGATGGGCTCGAGATTTCGCCGATAATGTCCGTGTACTACTCGAGTCGAGAAATTCCGCGGGCTCTCTCGAGTTACAGTGGCCAGTCACGAAATTCTCGTGCTCGCTGGTGGTCCGTTCGCTCGCGACCACTGCACACGCTCTCATACACGTGTGTGTGTGTGTGTGTGTGTGTGTGTGTGTGTGTGTGTGTGTGTGTGTGTGTGTGTGTGTGTGTGTACACAGTTGCACGGTTCCGAGCAGCCGGAAGAGAGTGTACGTAACTTCACAGCATGTAGGGACCACACGATAGAGCAAAGCGAGCTCCGCGCGATTACGCGCACGGCAACTTTGTTATCTGTATTCGCTGGGTACTCGCGTCTGGTTTCTCCAGTGATTAGTGTAGAAAGTTTCATAGACGAATATTTGCGGCGGAGATTCCATTGCGGTGCAGTTCGTTCGTTATCGAATCGAACCGTTATCGAGTCGTATCGATAGTCCACAGGCGAAATTTTCCTTGCTTCTCTAATTGCTGACGGAGGCGTTACCAGCCAGTTTCGCGTGACTCGATGCAAAAGAATTCGCGTGTCGCAAATAATCGCAACGGGATTACGATTGAGCTACTTGATGGTGTACGCTAAACGTGCGTGTCGTCGAAACGTATGAACCCAGGCCAGGCTGAACTGGAACATTGTGGAAAGAAGTTCTTTTATTTTCTAACCTCGGACATTGTGGATATTGTTTCCTCGTGAAAAAAGGAGGTAATTAAAACTCGACGTGATTTGTAGCAGTCAGTTGACGAATTTATGGGGGTTTTCAGATATTCTTTGTGAAATATTTTTGCTGTGGATATATATATATATATATATATATATATATATATATCTGTATATATATATATATATATATATATATATATATGTGTGTGTGTGCGTGCGTGCGTGTGTGTATTTATTCCGTGCGTCTCTGTTTTATCGAACGAGGGTAGAACTTCTGGGGAATTCATTCATTTAAATTCGCGGCTATGAACGCTCTGTTTCTCGGTGAATTGAAAATTTTATTTTAATAAACGTCGATCTGTATTTTTGAATTTCATTTCGAAGAAGTATATTTTTTTTTTTCTATCGAGCCCAACGAGTTTGCAAATGCAAAATGCAAAAAATGCAAATACACCGAGATTTTTTTAAATCCCATTTCGCGGTCGTTAGTAAAAAAAAATGGCACCCATTTTGGTGCCTTTTGGAATATTTTTAATTCGTCGTCTACACGTTCGACGAGCGAGGATTTTGAACGGGCCACTTCAATTCAGCATCCGACAGATCATTTTTTAGATCGTTTGACTTCTTGTTTCCTGTACTACAATATACGAGAGATTGTTTTATGTTTTTTCGTGAAAATTCAAAAAGCGAAAACCGCACAAGCCTGTTTAGACATAGAGTTCTGTCTTCCATGAACGTGGTAGATCTTCATTGCATTTGGACTTTGGACTCGTGCGAGTTCATTTCGAGTTCAATGAAAAATATATTCACGTTCTTGCCGGCGTAAAAAAAAAAAAAATACCCGATCAAATTAATTTATCGGGTGATCGAATACTACTCGTGTCAATCACTGAATTGATTCTACACAGGTCGAACAATGCTGATGATTTATCAAGCACTTTCGATAATTAGGCGCGTATCAATTTTATTAACGTAATCAGCTTGTTTTGTTGAACCGAACGTTTGATTTTTACCTGTAATGTTGGCAATATTGCCATATCTTAATTCATTAATTATTCCAATTCATCAAACATCCTTCCAACATTTGCATTTCAATAAAATTTTAACATCTGAACGAAACCAATTTAATTAATAGAATTTATCAAATTTCAACTTCGCTTATGAAATTTTGCATGCGCATTTTATAATAATACAGTTGCTGAAATATTAACGCTTCACAGAGATGAATAATGTAATATTTTTTACGCCCAGTCTTGTCATTAAAAAATCAATTAAAATGTAATGGACACATCGCTACACACATAATCAGAATGATGAAAGAAGACGTAGGTGCAGTTGGTTGGCAGTTTAATTGTCAAAGAGCAGTTGCCAAATTTCTTTCATTTCAGTTTCATCGCCTTCGTTTTTTATTTCTTTTTTTTTAATCAAAATCTTTTTACTCTGGTTGCACTCAGTTCCTTTCCGATTTCTTAAAAGCTTTTCTATGTTCCCCTGCTCACTTTTGCAAGGTGTTTACCAAGTATACCATTACGAGTGTGTCGAGTTTTTAATTGATGTTTAAACGCAATTCTTTATTTTTTTTTTTTTTTTTCGTTTCACGAGCCAAGTAATTAATGTTCGTAAAAATAAATCGTTCGAAACACTTGGTGTTCTTCCCGGCTGTTCTTGATTGCCCGTTTTCTGGCGTCGCAGTGTGCTTTACTTCCAATTGGTATCGTATTTTTCAACGTCGTATTTCGTTTCTGAATTGGGCCAACTGCGAGAAGCTGACATAGGAGGCAACAAGCAAATTAAAGTAAATGTGAAACGTACGAATAAATTGTACCTCCAAATTGAAAAAGTACAGGGATGCTAGATCGAGAAAATTTTAAGAAATATATTGTTTATCTTGGTTTCTTGATAATTATTCTATATTTTCACTAGATTCATAAATATATTTATTAATCTATTTTTTAATCTGTAATCTATAATTATTATCAATAACTATTATAATATCAATCTTATTTGTGTTTTTCTATGGTTAAAAAATGTCTTAAGCAGAAAGATACAAAAGAATTTTTAAGCGAGGATGATTTCTGAGCTGAAAATTTTGACTGAAAAAAAATACCAAGACATAATATATATAACGATGTTCGACAACTATGGGAAATAAATCATTGAGAAATTTGTCGGAAATTCCAACTTATTAAGAAACGAACGTGAAATTGAGCTGCAGATTGATTGTTAATTGCTTGCAAAATTAATGGAAGCCCGGGTGGTTGAAATATCGATGGACTGCGATGAAACGTCGATAGACCCGAGCTTCTAAGGTCACCTGATTCGAATTAATAATACCGGGGGCTCTGATTACGTCTGAAGTGTTTAACGTATCGACGAACTGACAACGAAAACTTCGGATGAACTACCCCCTGAGTTATTACATCAATTATGAATTATAGCTTGGGAATTACACCTCGCTTTATGGTTCTGTTGGGCGCTCAAACTCCCGTCACGTGCCTAGCTACTGCCAAAAGTTCCCCGCCAAACTTTGGCTTCACTGAATTATACATGAATAAAATTCTTTCCGCGAGTTAATGAAACAGCACAAGTCGTACCGCGATTGTTTCATTTTAATGATCGCACAATTTATTTGACGTCAACGCTAAATACGCGAGATTCTCAGTAATGATGACGTTAAATGTAATTTTCAGCGAACATAACGCGATGACGTTATGTAATTAGAAAATTAAGTTACGATAAGTTTGAGTATACGTGTTTGCTTGTTTGTATTCATTTAGTTACATGCTATACTTTTTTAGAGGTTCGTAATTACTGATCTGAATTTTCATACACGTAGGGAAAATTAGATCTCACAGGATCTTAATAGATACTTGCCTGTTCTTCGGTGAACATTATTATCAAAAATAGCTGGCTGTTTGTAACATCAAAACGCAGTAAAATCAATTTTAAAAACAGCAGCTGAAATTGCAGAGTTAACTCCTCCTTCAGATGAAGACTCTAATTTTGCTTTTACAATGTATTTCTTAAAGAGTATGACGTAGTTAAGTGCTTTATGAGAACTGTTTCCGCGAGCGAAACTTGTTGGCAGACGGTACTCGGTTTTTGCGGCGGGAAGCTCTATTCTGATAATGGACGCTACGATCAAATATTCTTCTTATCTTGTCAAATTAAAAAAAAAAAACATTTTAACTTTCCAATCAGTATATTGAACATTGACTTTTATATATTCTACAGAACGGGCCAAAAATCCTAATTTTTTTTTATTAGACATGGCGATCACCATTCGAGAGGAAATAATAATTTTTAAAACACACTGGAAAAAAATCATGTTTGGACTTCAAATTCAATATTAAAATCAATGAAATCAGTTTATCCTTATATTTCGATGTTTTATTTCGTTACTTTTGACCCAGCCTGTATAATAGATTTACTTTCTCTGCCATTCTGTGAATAAAGTAGCCAATAACCTTAACACTAGAACTACCACACCAGTCAAAATGACTGGTTTTACAATTTTATTTTAAAATTTCTATTTCATGTTACAATTTCTTCCCCGCAATGATGCAATGACTTTTACAGTGATAACTAAAGATATAATAATATAATGAATTTTATTTTATTTTTATTTATTGGAAATCAAAATAATTTTGGTTGAAATAACTTCATCTTAACTGTCGGTAGTTCTAGTGCTAAAGAATTTTCTAATTACACACATGACATATGACACAAGTGATTTATCGATCTTCATTTCTTTTTTTCAAAAGATTGACCGATCGTCAAACCTAGAGCAACTTTCTCCATGCATGTCGATGTCGCGAAAACTTGCAAAAACCGGACAGACGTTTCATTGTTAACAAAATTCTTTGACCGAGCCGTTTAGTTTGTCGCGTTAGGGGACGGCGTTTCCAGCATTCGAAACCATAAAACCGCGGGGGTGTTCGGCACCGCGCCACCTTGAAATATCGATCGTTACGCAGGCACGCTTCGCGGAGGAACCATCGGCGCCCATTGCGGCGGATTTAGGTTCTCATAAAGCTCCATTGTTTAGCTGAGCTCGCGTTCCTAAATCTCTATTGTCGCGCCGCCGGTGGATAGAATCGCGACGGCGGCGACTCGCGGTTGAAAACCGGCAGGCCTCGGTTTCCGGTTAAACCGCTGCGGATCGGCCGATGTCCATCGACTCGACCGATGAAACAATGGTACCGCGGTTCTTACTTTTCCATTTGCAAGTACGTAACTGCCCCTTGCCGCGTTGTCAAGCAAAAAACGGACTGAAACTCGCGTGATTTCACTTGGCCTTGGCGCGTTCCTCTCGCATCCACCAACAAATTGCATGACGAAATAAATAACGTGATAAATACAAAATTACAATTTAAGATGTACGATAAATTGTAAATGATAAAATATCCAAACTTTCGTGACATTCGATTATTCATCGAGTAATTCTTCACTCGTGTTCAATTTAAGTCTAATTTAATAAAAATGTGAATTTACGTTGAATTTATCTGATATTATCACATGTTAAAAATACAGTGTCTTCTAGATATTAAAAGTATTGACATTCAATGCAGATTATTATTATCTGAAATTGTTATCTTACAGCGTACAGACGAAACAAAGTTAAATACAAATTGCTTTTTGTTACTTTGTTGACGTAAAAACAATTGCTTGCAATTTGGAAAATAAGCCTGAAAACGATATTTTTCTATAAGTACATAAGTCCTTCTCAATGTCTTGATGTTTGAACGTTCGTCTTACAAATGTTGTCCGCTCTCTTTTAACACCCGGTATGTATTTCACTTTCTGCAAAATCTCTCTGAATCAAAGACTTTCGAAGACTGATCATTTATCGCGTTTATATGAAAGGCATGAAATTTCTACTCGAAGTATCAATTTTGTACTGAATTTGCGACTATGTATATCCTGTATATGGCATGGATATATGTACAGTAAAATATAGAAAATTCCTACTGGGGAACATCAAGAGAATTGATAGTGAATGTGTGCGATAAGTGGGGAGAACAAAAGACGATTGCTCGGAGAAGATGCACGTATTACGTAGAGAACGAGACTTTCTATATGGTTGCAAGCTTGGTTTCCCCGTAATCCTATATTCTCACTACTTTATTCCATTTCTAATCAATATAATTTTTACCGGCTGACCAACAGCAGGCTGACCGAACTGGATAAATGAAACCCACGTAAATTGAAAGAATTATACAGATTCCCATTAGTTTCCCGATGAATATAATTTTCATCTGCTATAACCAACTATAACCAACAACAAAGGTCATTCAACTCGATAAATCGAATGAATTGCGTAAAAAAAATTCGGATTTGGATCGGCAGAGTATTATTTTGCACTATATAAGGTACTTTCGTGTTCCCGTGTGATCTGATCTCGGCAGAAAATATGTATGCCGTCGATAATTTAAAATAAAGCGCTTCAACTCGCGTTTGCTCCACTTTCAGTCAGAAACGCCGAGAGTGAAATAGAATTGCTCGGCGTGTAACAAAGGATCCGCTCGCGGCCCGAAAACGGCACAGATCGAAAGCGTAAAGTTGCCGAGGCAAGTAGCGTATATCTTCGGGGGGGGGGGAATATTTATAGAATTTCATTGGCCATGTACGAATTTTACTCGCCCGTGTCGGATTTATCGTCGCCCGAATGAGATGATCTATAATATCGTGGCTTCTTTTACGAGCTCGTAAAAATGTTGTCGGGACAGGGATCTACGATCATTCTCGAGAGCGACGCTTTTCCTTTGTTCGCCAAGCAAATGACCCTTTTAGTGGATTTAACAAGCTTCGCGAGATGATTTAGCGAGTGTTCACGATCGGGACGTATCGCGAGGCCACGCGTGCAGTAAATAATGGCGCACCGTCATTCGAGCAAAGAACGAACGTCGTGTATATACGCTCTGACAATCAAGCTGATTAATCTGATCGTGTGATTTTCGTTGGGTCATTAGAGTTAACGCGTGTTCCTCTGAACAATCGCAATGAAACGAAAATGTGAATTTTTCGTCACGCGAAATCTAGGCAGCTACGACGTGCTACGTTTAAGTGTCTATGTTTAACGCTAGAATTGTTAGAACGATCGATTTGTACGTTTTTTCTTCTGGATTTTTTGAGATTTTTAATTTTAATTTCTTCGAATGTTTTATAATTCTTTTATATTTATATTGGTCGAAATTGTATAACGCTGCCAATTTCGTACACTTGGAAGAGGAAACTCAAATTTTAATAATGTTTGCTTTCTCACAAGGTGTGTTGCACATTTTTTAAATTCGTTTCCTACCTTGCAGTCCTTTCAAAATTCGAAGCGATACGTAGCGTGTTCAGCGTTTTATAACTTCGTAAGTAATTTGTATCTAATTGCTTACATTTAGGAATTTGAATTTCAGTCTCTCGATATTTTCATGGATTTTATATTTTTGAAAGAAAATCCTTGCTCTTTAATTTCTCTTTAATTCGATTTCCATTGAAACGCTAATTTCGAAGAAATCTCGCTGCTCGCGGATCAAAGGCTTGTTGAAAAAAAAAAGATTTTCGCGAAACATGTATGTCCTTTCGAGCTGTTCAGTTTCAATATCGTCGAACGTGTAATGGTAAATGATCGTAACAGCAGCGCAGTCGTGTTTAAGATCCCCATAAACGTCCGAGTAACTACGTCGAACTAAATTTAACGGGGGACGTCGCTTAAAAATTTGTTCAACTGTCGATCGTGTTCGATATTGGATTTGTTTCGAAACGGTTATGGAGCGGAACAAAAGTGAGGAAAGGTGAAACGTGATTGTGAAACGAGAGTGATGTCAGTGCTTTCTAGCTATGAGGGGGGAATTTTCTGCCTACGTCGAAAGAAAAAGAACGAATTTATTTTATTTTATTAATAAAATGATCAACGACCTGAAAGAAACAGCAATTGCTAATGTTGTTTCCATTTTTTTTTTGCTTGTTAATAGCAATTCTCCAAACGAAATTGTAATTTTAATTCTCTCTTGAATTTGTGGTCAATGATAGTTATTCTGAGACAGTGAGCTTCACTTTCAATTTATATCGTAAATGATCATTCCACGGGAAATGAGAATTTCGCTTTTTCATTTACCAATTAATATATTAGTATAAATTTCAAATCTTTGGATTCATATTTTTCGCGCAAAAGGAATAACAAAGATCCAACTTGATTGTTTGAATTTCATGCGAAAAATTCCGCGAATTCCAAATGAAAATCAATGAAAATCACGCTACTTGATCGGCTGTTAATAACGATTCTCCGAAGAGAGTTATAATTAATTTACTATTGAAATTTCTTTTCGTAGTTATTCTGAGACAATTTTTCACATCAATGAGTTTCACTTTCAATTTATATCGTCGCTACAACGAAATGGTAAAAATCACGGAACAGAATTTCGCTTTTTTTAAATTATCAATTAATATTCACGTTCAAGGGAGATAGAGGAAGAAATAGAGGAAGAAGATGATAATATATTTTTTCGCGCAAGAAGAGTAACAAAAATATTCAACTTGATTCATCTGGATTTCGCGCGGGCAGTTCCACGAATTCCGAAAATGAAAATCACGTTATTTCATCGGCGAAGGTTTTATTTATTTCGACGAAATAAATTGAAACGGTTAATTAAATGTGAAATTTAGCTTTGCGCGACCGGTCAACGCTATTTCGCGCTTTCATTTTGCAAAAGTTCTCTTCGTGATTTTTAATGCTGTTTGATATCCACCCCCGCCCCAGTCGTGCAAATGCACGCGGCACGCCGCAATGACTTTCCGTGCACAATTTTGGAACAATGAGTTTTCGAAATGCGGGCAGAAAATGGGTTAACGAGATGACGCGATTCGATATGTAATTTGTAGCAATACTGTTTGACAAGCGGAAACTAATGGCGAGCGCGTATGCCTATAAATCGCGTTAATAGAGCGACATAATATAATCATTGAATTAATAACGTTACCAGTATGCATCAGCGTAAAACCATTCGCTAATTTCACTCTTAGTTTTTCACTCTGTTCCCGAAGATTATTTCGAATAAAGCAGACAATTACGTTTCGTTCGTTATAAATTGCACGTGCTTGAAAAAAGATTGAGAGACTGCTTCGAAATTAGCCATTTTGTACAGAAAGTTTAGACCGTGGTATTTTTTAGAATTTATTCTTTTAATAGAAAAACTTTTTTGAAACTTCACTAGTTTCACGTGTTATCCTTAATTTTTTCTCTATTCCAAGATTTTCTCTATTTTTTAGAATTTATTATTTGATGGAAAAACTAAATTTCACTAATTTCACGTGTTATTCTTAATTTTTTCCCCTATTTCGAGTAAAACGGACAATTTCATTTTATGTTATAAATTTCATGCGCTTAAAAAATGAATAAGCTACGGGAATTATAAAGGATTTTTATTAGCTATTTTTCTACAGAAAATTTAAACCGTGGTAATTTTAAAATTTATTTTTTAATACGGGAAAATTATGTATAACTGAAAATTATTATATTTAAATGTATAAATATGTTATGTATTATATATATTGTGCATCAGATACTCAGGTATAAAATTGATATTCTGTGCTGCAATTGTAATATTTGTTTGCTAGAACTTTTGAAATGCTACGTTACGTTATAATAATAAAATAAACATACAGACTGCGTTTAGAAACAAGTGCAACAATACGTCAGTTATATTACGTTTCATGCCCGGCCATGTTTTTAAACTTTCATCGCGCTGGTGACGCACGTTGGAAGTGCTAAGAGTTAGTTGAAACGAATTAAACAACTGTAATTGCAACTATAGCGTTTCTGTTATAATTTCATGCTTACTCGGAGAATGAAATTTTCTGCTGTCGAAAAGTTACATTCTTCACTGAACATACGTGTATCTGTCAATTAATGATTTTTCATTGTATTATAAAATGATTCATTGCTTTTGATCCTGGACCAGCTTGTTACATTGCGTTCTTTTCAAAAACATGTGCAAACAGTTATAAATTAAATTTTCTCCAGATTTGTGCTATCGAAAAGTTTCTTCACCGAAACGTATATCTGTCAATTAATAATACTTCATGATATATTTTTGAAATGATTCATTACTTCTGATCCTGGACCAGCTTGTTACGTTCTTTTAGAAATACGAAATTTTCTCCGAGCAGAGAAATTCTTTTATAATAATTAAAGGATATTAATCATGGATCGATCATTTTTTCTAATTTTAAAACACACGGACCGTTTATTTTGGAAGTGGTATAGCTCTCAGAAAATTGAGAAGAAAAATTTACATATACTTTTTTATTCACGAACAATTTATAATTTAAATCCTAAAATATTCGTCCGTTTCGACGAATTGAAATATCATTGCCAAATGGAATTGCACAATCGATACAACCGCAAAAATTGGTTGTATTTCATTTTCACGATAAATAATCCAACATGTCGACTAGTAAATTTCACTCCTAGTCCACTCCGTTTCGTTACATTCAATTTCTTTAAAAACGTGCGTACAATTGCAAATGATATTTTCTGCCAGCCAAGGGGAGGAGTTACCAGAAAGAAATTCCTTTAAATAAAATAATCAATATGATGAAAACGTGCAAACGTTTGCAGAATGATACGTCAAGTAATACACTACTCTTCTTTCCTCTTCTTACATTCCAATGATAATCCTAAATCCTAAATTCTTATTACTTTCCTGGAAACAGGACGTTCCTTTTCAAGAGAAGAGACGCGATTAAGAGAACCGGTCGTCACGGAAAATGACGTCTTCAATTGAAGAAATTAATATCTTAAGTCGTTCGAGCTTTCAACTCGTAGTATATATCTTTCCCTTTCTCTTTCTCCTCTTTCTTTCTTCTTTTTTTTCCTTTTTACTTTTTCGTAGAAACGATTATGAAACTTCTCCGTTGCGTATCAGCTCTACGAGAGATGATTGCTCTCTCATGGTCTCCGGTTGGTAAAATTTCGCGTTTCCCTTCCTCGTCTCCGACGGGGGCAATCGGATTAAAAAGCGACTAAGCGATCCTATGGCAGGAAGTGCGTGCAGCGTGCATAATTGCCGGTAGCCGGTTAAATTTCGCTTTACACGGCGAATCGCTTTTTAAAGAGGCGACGCGGAGGCGCATAAACCGACACCCCCGGACTAAATCGAGGGGAGGGTTCAACTTGCTCGTCTCTCGCACGCTCGTGCACACACACACACACACACACACACACTCGCTGTCTTTTAATGGAAAACACGTATTACGCAGCTAAAGTAGCACTGGCAGACGTCTTTTACGAGCCCGTCTCTGACACCAGCCATTCAGACCGCGCCGGATTTTAACGCGCCGCCATTTTCTGATTTGAGAATAAACACTCGCGCGGTGCGAGCAGTGAGAAACAGCGTGAAATTCGACAATTCCGTCGTGTTTCGTTTGCTTCGTCTATTATTGACGTTTCTTCGTGCAGGGATAATGCAACGACCACTGAAGTTGTATATCTACGTGTTGTTTCGTTTCGAAGACAAAAGTCGAGCTGAGTTGAGGCAAATGGCGGTTAATTGTGCAGATCTGGCACCATTTTGCACAGATCGTATTCACCTCTTCCGGGCTGTAAATTAATCCATTTGCTGATCATATTCATCCTTTTGCAAATCGAGTTTTTTCTCCAAATTGGTTTTCATTTGTTTCGATCTTACGTCAGGTATTGCTATTGTAAAATGTAAAATCAAAAATAGAAGCCTACAAATGTTATTAGATTAGCGTGAGTCGCGTGATTGTTTAGTTAATTTAAGAAAATTTGAAAAAAATAACAAACTTTCTTGAGGGACGAGTGGGGATTTATCACGATAAATTAATACCATCCACCAAATTGTTTTTTACGATTCGAAAATATTTCTTGCATAGAATTTAATTTTTGAAAAAAACTTCTTTATCGTTGAAGAGTATGATGGTAGGAATAATAAAGTGTATTACTGCACTTTTGAGTCATCCACAAGGTGAATTTGATCTGCGAAATAATTTGACCAAAATTTCACTTAGCAAAAAAGGGTATAAGTTAATTCCAGCTATTCAATCCAATTTAAATTCTGAATTGATAATTAATACAAGTTAATCATTTGACATTTTTGTAACATCGTATCGATGAAATACAATAATCAAATGTAATTTAACTTTCAAGTTACGCCACACTTTCAAACCGGAATACTTTTTTTTGTATAAAATTTGCAACGTAGAATATTTTCGAATAGTTTCTGTACGTAGACTTTTTGTTTTACAAAGTGGTTGCTCATGTCGTTTTACATGTCAATTTCTAAAATAAATATTCACAATCGAAAAGTAGAATAAAGCAGAGTTTGAACGTGTAAATTTTCAAACGAGAAAATTTTCAAAATTGGACTGAAATCAGCCTTTCAACGAATAATTGAAATAGAGAAGCCGGGTTTTACGATTTTATTTCAGTCGGGCAGAATTAACGATTATACTGCAGTAAGATAAAAAGGCAGTAGCTTTGTTTCTGATTCTGTCGGCAGGTGGATATTTCCAAGGCTTTAGCCAATTGTTATTTATTTCTCGTAGCGCCGCCCTCTTGATATTTCTCGAGATTCCCCGAGTTGGTATCGGCAAGGAGCCTTTGTTCTTTTCCGCGTAGCATGAACAGAAAATAATGAACATTTCAGAACATTTCATGAAAATAAAATCACGTTGTATGTGGAAACACTGTTGTCAAGGAAATTCAATTTCTTGTTAATTAAACAGAACTGATGGATTTGATTCCGATGTATCTCGCACGACAAAGGCGAAGAAAATGTATTTGAAAACGGTACGAGAAAGAAAAATAACTATAGTTTGATAACAACTAGTCGCATTCTATTCCAACATGTTTTCCAGCGTATTTATTTTTCTTATTCTTCGTCAAATTTCATAAACTTTCATAAAAATAAAGTCATATACAGAAGTAGTGTTGTTAAGAAAATTTAATTTCTCGATAATTCGATTATACTACGAATTATATTGTGGAAGGAATGTACTTAAAAGTAGTTTGAAAAATAATTTCAACTTGGTAACAACGTTTTAACGTAATTTGCGTTGAATTACTTTTTTTCTTTAACTTGTGATCGCAATTTTATTATTCTAATAATAATTTTAATTAAATGCGAAAATCAGGATTGCAATTTATTCGTAATTTGTGTTTGAACATATGAATTTTATAAACAAATACTCATGAAAATATTTAACGCGAAAAGAAATATTCAATTAATTAATTACATTACGTATTAATATTTAATTATAAAAATATCAAAAATTTAATATATTATTTATATTATTTATTATTAATATATTATTTAAACAGATAGATTTTCACAAAAGTAATTTATACCGTCGAATTCGTCGTTTAAAAGTGTTAATTTCATCAATATTATTATCAACGCAATCGCATTATCTTTAATGGTTTTAGAGATATTCGTCGAAATCATTCTCGTAGTATCTTTTGGGGGCCTCTTTTTCATCCCTGTAACACGCACGATTATCAATAAAAAAGAAAGAAAAAAAAACGCTTACGAAATATTTATGTGAGAACATAACTTATTGTACTTCAATGTCATCAAATTCACGCTTCGATACGATGGTGGTTAAGACAGAATCGCCACCTTATTTCTCACATTTTTATAACACGTTTCTCCAGAAACTTTCTTTTCTATTTTCCATCGACGTTCCTCACGATCTCGCGCGAACCTGTTTACTTTGCCTCTACTCCTTTTTCCATTTCTCTCTCTCGTCCGCGATTTTCTTCGACTTTCCCTCTAGGCGCAAACTTCCCTCTAGAAATTTTCAGTTTTCATCCCTCTTTCGTCTCGCTATTTTCAAGGTTCTTTCGTTCGTTCTTGCGGAAGTGCACGCGCAACGGGGTCCACGTTCGCACGGAGCACGGACAGTTTCCGGCTTCTTCCAATTTTCCTTTTTCCCCGTTAGTTTCTCCAACCAGCTCCACTGTGTGTCCACCTTCGTCTTTCGTTTCCTTGGAGTCTGTTTAGAGTCTGCGAATTTTTTCGTTCTGGCGAGCTAGCTTCGGGTCTTTCACGTCACGACCGAATATCGAAGGAAATCGTCATTCTACTTTTATACAACGCCACTCTATTTTCTCTCTATTCAGCGTTCGTTTTTCTCGTATTCTCTTTCTCTTCTTCTCTTCTTTTTTTTTGCGATAAAAGGTATTGCGATTCTTTATTGAGGTCTCGATGCAAACGTATGGAAATTGGGGCTGATCGTTAATTCAGCGTATATATTTCGAAAACCTTGGATATCAAGTGATATGAAATTAATTATTGTTAATGAAATGTACGAAGAATGTGTGACAAATGCCGTTTTCGTTCAATTTGTTCAGAAAAATAATGAAATTCGCTGTATATTTTCGTTCAGAACAGTGTTAACACATAGCATAATATTGTTATTGAGATGTATTCAACGATGCGCAACAGCGTTAAGGTATTGTTAACGACGCGAATGTCCGTTACAAATTAATTCGCGATATTTGACTGGAAGGTACGCTGTTTGTGCAAAGACTAACGCAGAGGAGTTTCAGAGAATATCAGTTGAACGAGTCAAAGGATCGGGTAGACGTCAATAGCATGTTAAATACATGATTATCAAACAATTTCTACTGCAAATACACCGCGTTTCGCCAAACAGCTATTGCTATTACCGGAATAATGAACTTCGTTTTTAATATCAATTAATTAGCGTCGACGATGTTGAAGTGGTCTTGAAAAAAAAGAAAGAAATTACGATATTTCATTACGATTTTAATTCTTTTGGATCGTTGACACGCAATTGATCATCTTTCGATTCACTTATTATTAGTGAATATTATCATTTTCACGATATTCTAGTCAGATTTTCATCACGAAGTTACGTGACTAGTCGAACCAGTGTTCAAACAATGTTCGAGATGATTTTTCGCGAAAATGCGAAAATCGACGGAATGTGCCACGCGCTGTGGACAAACTGCTAATGCAATATTCCGAAAAAAAAACATTCCTCACGCTCAGCGTGATGCCCTGGGGATATAAGCCTGGCGTAAGTCCAATCAGAGTAGGACTCTTCGCGAAGTTTTGCACGCTACGCCATGATTTCGTGCCAACGATCCCACCGAGCTCTTAGGAAGAACTTTTTGAATTGTGGCACGCTAATCAGTTCCCTTTTCCTGCGCAGTGCGACGTACGTTGTGATATATCTTTCTTCCTTTTTCTCTCTCTCTCTCTTTCTCTTCGTGAACTCTATTCACCGGCTCGTTCATTGCTCTATCGAATAACAATCTAGATTTCAAGTACGCGTACGATACGCAGTTTGTAATTTCTCGCAGTTTTCTCTTCGTTTAATTCAGAAAAAAAAAGAAAAAATGAATAATCTGACTCTTTAACCGTTAACCGTTCGTGCTGGGTTAGTTCATGTTAACTGTGACATTTTTTGTGAAATTTTTGTGTCAGATGATTTTTAACGCACTGTAAACGTAGCCATATTTTTCGAATGATCTTAATCTTAATATTCTTAATATACAATATATAATAATCTTAATATTCAAATCAAAGTAAGATGAATGCCAGTCACTGATAAACACTTTGTTTTGATAATATAATATTATGGATATGAATATTAGGATGTTCAAAGTGTAGGGATGTTTAAAATGGTAAACCGGAAAAAATGACTAACACTGCAATATGCAAGAAACTTTTAAATATTCTCGTGCTATTTTCCAGCGATTCACAAATGTTCAATTTACGTGTCATTTTGAGTACCACGTGGAATTGTTGCATTGAAATGACATAAGCGTTTGTATAAATCAATATTGTCAAGTACTATCAGAACGTAAAGGGATAAGGTTAAGAATACAGTGTAATTAATGAATGTTCTGTAAAAATATTCTAGTTAAGAAGATATAAATATTCTAGTTAGCTCGTAATTGGTACCATTGAACTGTAATAATTTAGCGTTAAATTAATTTTGGAATTTTTAACGCGATTAAAAACGATGATTATTAATCTCTGTCGAGGAGATCACGAAATACAAAGTAAAATTAACGGAATACTGAAAATTTTTCAAATTTCATTGAAATCTTTTGGAAGAGCCAAAACATTGCGTAGCTAGCTTCCTTTTATATTCCACGCGCGAATGCTCAATAAAATATTATTTCGTCCAGCCTTTGCTCGTCGCTAGACGACGCGGAGGTGTACCAACTAAAAGTTAATTCCATTTCAGCATCGCAACATTAATAATGCCTCGACGAAAACAAGTAATAAATAACCGCGATTCCCGCGTACTGAATTCCAAGCATCGACAAGCAAGAAATGGAGCAACGCAAGGAAGAAACAATTACGATACACGGGAAGATCAAACGGCAGCCTCGTATTTTTTTTTTTTTCTTATCGCTTATACCATACATCATTCGAGGCGATTGAAACGGAACGATTCTTATCGGATCACGGTTCAAAAATCGCTTCGTTCATCATCCGATAGGAAACTTTTCCATCGTTCCTTTATCCGGAGCTCCATCGTCTGATATTTTTCACTCGTTTCGACGACGCGGCGCGGCCAGACGAGACGAGTTTGTATGCGGTATAGAGAAAAGGATTATCGCAAACCGGGCCGTAACAGTACCGATGCTTCCTGGAATTTCCTATCGATTTTCATACCGAATTGCCGACCAAACGAATCTTGTTTGCTACTCTTTGAACGGGAACAAAGCGCTGGCATTAAACAAAGGATGCGTCTCTGTAACTCGCGGCAAACAAATCTGGATTCGATAGGGGGAAACTTATCGGGTGTTATTAACTTTATTCCGAAGGTGCGTCCTGCCGATCCTGGAAATTTCATTTCGGTATTCGTTGTACAGTAACGACGCGGGTGTCCTTTCTAGTCGTTGTCGGTTGCGTTGCAAATTGATAGGTAAAAAGGGACGATATTTGGAAAATATGCCCCGATGATACCTCACCTTCGGGGGTGACGTATCATCTACGCGAAAATATTGACCGGGAAAGAAAGAGCGAAAGCGTTTTTCATTCGAAGCGTTTTGTTTTCGAAAATTTTCTCAAGCATTGAATCTCACTGATATGATATAATCTAGTGTAATAATTATGCGGTCGACAGGACTGAATTCTATTCTACCTGCGTGAAACAATTGAAAAAAACGTGGAACAGAATTTTCCCATTCGAGACCTCGTTTTGAAGGAAATAGACTTTGGACGAGTTTAGTTAAAAATTGGTTACGTTTAGATGTATAGATGAAATGAAATTTTCTCGAAAATGAATACTCTACGCTTACTACTTCTACTAAAATTATATTCTATACTATTGACTAGATAATATAATAGAATAATTAGAATAGTCCCTATCTGACTAGAATCAGCTAAATTTAAATGTACTCTGAATAATAATACTTTCAAACGAAATGACAAAATTTTATTCCATCTTTTCGATTTATTTTTTAATGTAGAATCACGTACATTTTGGTTGTACGGGCACCATATTGAAAACACCCTATATAGTTGCCTCGAATGCTAAATTTACGTATGAGTTAGATCTGTCGGCTATTTTTGTGCCCTTGTTGCTTTTAATGAGACGGTTAATAATTGTTTTTGTAAAAAAAATACGCTGTTTTGTTTTTATAATATAATACCGTAACATTGTGTAATGTTATAGTTGTTATAATTATAATTATAAAATAATGTAACAAGCTCCTTACACGATATTAGGATTATTAAGTAGTTGAGAGAAATGAATTTCTTTTCTTTTTATACCTTTATATACTTTACCTTCATACTTTTTATAAGAAAAATTCTGTCCTTTAATGGGAAAAACATAAATTCTAGTAATAAAAACAAGTTCCTATCATCAGGAATTCACCCGTTTTCAACTTCAATTTTATTAATTAAAAATTGTGTTATATTATCAGCAAAAAAGAAAAGAAAAACGGAGGGACACGTACGTAGATAAAGAGGAGCTTCACATTTTTTTGCCCCAAAAAAATTTCCACAAGCGAATCAAGAAAAATTCAAAAGTGAAGTGTCATGTGTATTTTACCTCGCCATGAATTAATGAAATCTCAGCTTTGTCCGAGCAACGACGAATTAAAGAAAAAAGAAAAAAAGAAAAAGAAAAATAGCAAGAAAATTCGTTTCACCTCTCACCTCAAATGAGATGAACGCAAATTAGTCGTGCAACGTTGGTCGCATATTTTCAGATTTGTTTCAAACAATTGTACCAAAGGTGGCAACGATCGTGGTGTCGCGTCGGTACGAAACAAAATGGAAAAAAAGTGTTCGAATGCTTTCGCGAGCCACTCTGCACGCCAATGTAATAAATCGCAGCAAGAAATTTCTGTTTCCTGATCCACGGGGTGGGGGGAAGAACAAAGAGCTTTGTTGCACACACGGCACGGAACAAAGCGATGTGTCGAGGTTCGTGTCCCCGCCACAGAGTGAAGGGGCTTGTTTTCATCTTTGACTATGAATCGCTTTGTCGTGTGTAAATTCAGCGAGGTGGCTGTAACGCTTGACGATCGACAAAACTCTTTGGATTTCACGGGACGACACGTTCTTTGACAAAACACGGTCACCGAGCATAGTAAATGTTTCTCGAGAATTTAATTCACGAACGCTTGGATATTTCATGATACTCCCGCTCTTTTGTGCACTGCTGCGCGCACATTTTGTCATTCTTTCGTTTTTTCTTTGTTTCCCCCAGTTCGCTATCCGATATTCGCGATTTTTCGTTCTGATACAGTACACAAATTGATGGTGTGTGTGTGTGTGTGTGTGTGTGTGTGTGTGTGTGTGAATTGGAAATTTCTCCAATGAGAAAATTATTGATGAAAGAAAGAATAAAATTGTTTGCTAATTAAAGTCGATTCCGCAACACGCGGAGAGTCATTTCCGAAATTAAATATCTTCGGTGCAACGTTAGAAGTGAGAAATTTTATTTCATTTGCGGAAGATACGTTAGAAGTGATCTTACTATTTGACAGTTCAGCGACGCACCCTTAAATCTGAAAATAGAAATCTACTTGTTGTTTGAAAACTCTCCAATTGGAATTTAATTCAATTTATCATACATTAAATGTTTAAAGCGGAGTTCAATTATAATAATTGTTGTAATTTCTTGTGTATCTAATGCCATCTCGACAAGTAAAATTGTAACACAATAGAATTGCATTACACGCGCGAGCAATATCAAAATTCATTCGTTCGCGCGTTTATGCAACAACGATGCAACATCACGCGCGTTTTATGATTTAAAATAATGTTGAATTACGCTTCGTAACGCTTTGCAGTTGAAACTAATTATAAACAGCGATGTTAATACTCGTTTAAACGTCAAATTTTGCAGAAACGATGATTTAAATCGGACGTGCGATGTTTATTCATGAATTTCGACCGCAATTTATCAAGTTAAAGTAGATACGGTAATTCCAGCGGATCGCCTTGATGAGCTTTAAAGTTAATTTAAAAATTTATGTTGCCGGACGTCGTTGACTCTGAAACCTGATTTAAATACTTCTTGAACGAATTTGTAAAACGAACGAGGTACAAACATGGGTTTCGCAAAAAAAAAGAAAAAAAAAAGTTGAAATTAGCTGTATTAATTCCATTGATCATCTTAATAAGCTGCAAAGTTAATTTAAAAGTTCATGTCGACTTTGAAACGTGACTCAAACGATACTTTTTCTTGAACGAATTTATGAAACAAGATGGAAATACGAGAGTCACAAAAAGGAAGTTAAAATTAGACATTAGACTAAAGAAACATGATTGAAAAATTGTCAATACTTTAAAGTTGTAACTTCATTAAAAAAACATAATCATATGACGATTTGGTTTCACTTTAAAGCATAAAGTCTCTATTTTACATACAGTCTAGAGTTTGTTTCTTCCAAAAATATTTTTACATCATGTAACAAATAGGAAAGTAAGAAAAAGTTTTGTTCTCGAAAATTGTAAAAATTCAAATATTTCTGAGAAAGTTTAATAAATTTTTATCGTGACTAAATCGTCGGCGATTTTTAAAGATTGAAGTCCTCTTTTTACAATAATTTCTTGAAACCTGTTGTACAAAAATTTCGTTTTCACCATTTTATTGAATTTCGAACATTAGTATTAAATATTAAAATCGTTCAGTCTTAATGTTCAAAGTTTAATAAAATGCTGAAGATTAGTTGTAAAGCAAGTTCTAAGTGTTTGTTGTTCATTCTTCAACAGGGGAAATGAAGTAGTTATGAAAGAAAATTTTTCAATGTTTTTAAAGATGTTTGAACTTTTGCAATTGCCGGGGGAAAAAAAGTGTTTTCACTGTCCTTTTTCATTACATAAAATCACCTTTTAAAAAAACGAACTGTCTCTCAAGGTAGACAGTTTCTCCACTTTGAAAGTAGATTATAGTTATATAATTCTCTTTTACAAAGTAATAAGTTTAAATTTGTTCGTCTTAATGAAGTATAAAGTTAATTTAAAAATTTGTTCCGCGGACAGCGTCAACTTTGAAATGTGATAATACTTTCTTCAACAAAAATGAAACGAGTATTCACGAAAAAGTGAAAATTAGATACGTATTAGTTTTACTGATCGTCTTGACAAGCTTCGAGGTTAATTGAAAGATTTCTGTTCCTAGATGTCGAAACACGACGAAAGTACTTTTTTTTTTAATGAAACTCGTGAAACGGACTGGGCACAGACTAATTCTACTGATCGTCTTAACACGCTTTCAAGTCAATTGAGGAATTTATGTTCGCAAACGTAGTCTCTCGAATAAATGTACGAGTGCGCGAAATCCTGTAATTCGTATTCATAGGGATATAAATTATACACGTCCACACGTCTAGTCATTACGCACGCATATACGGCGTATCCTTCAATATTTAATCCGACAAAATCGTTCGACGACTGTTCGCCGAGAGTTGCGATTAAATTCGCCGGCGAATTAGGCCACCGGCGAAATTTCGGTTAGTCTACCGTCTACGATGCGCTGCCAGCGTTTCGGAGAACATTTTACCTAAGAGTAGATGGTCGTCCCGTGGGATATGTAATTTCACGCGAGTTCGACATTCCGTGTCTCCGCAGCATTGATATCGCTTATAAATCCATCCTCAAAAGACATCCGCGGATGCCTCGTTGTAACAGGACACTGTACAAGCCGCTCTGTCAATTTTCACTTTCGCTCGATATGGAAGAAACTATGAGAAACGCCTGTGCTCCGATACTAATGATGTCAGATGTTAACACTACACAGGCCGGCGATATATTTTGCGACGAGTGGCCGGCACTTTTTCGTAAAAATAGTTTTAAAATCGAGGAGAGAAATTAAAGTAAGAAGGTTTTCAAGATTTGTCGACTAGAGAAATTAAAATAATGTCTTTTAAACGTATACGTACGTTGGATGATTTTCTTTCAAAACATTTCTCTAAACGTAAGGGGGGGAAAGTTTTCCCCCCCGGAGTAGTGAAATATACCGTATTTTTGCGTCAGAAGAGACATAAACAAATACCAAACACATTTGTTTTAAAACGTTGCAATAAATATCCCCTCTTATGGCGAACAAGTTTACGAAAGCCAAAGTTTCTGACGCATAGTGCTACAAAGGATTGTTATTTCGTGTACAAACTCAAATGGTAAAACTTCTGCTATTTCTCTTTTTTTTTTTCTTTTATAAAGAAACCTTCATTAGAATGTTCAATATCTGCTTTGCCGACAGTATATGATATTAATATGTTTAATCGAATCGCGTGAAAGGAAATTATTAAATATGTAAATGTTAGAATTGGGATCGTGAAAGTTGTTAATCACTTTTATTTTCTTTTTTTTTCTTTTATAAAGAAATCTTCATTGGAATTTTCAATATCTGCTTCGCCGACAGTACATGATATTAATATGTTTAATCGAATCGCGTGAAAGAAAATTATTAAATGTATAAATGTTAGAATTGGAATCGTGAAAGTTGTTAATCGCTATTTTTTTTTTTTTTTTTACAAATGACGGTTCCAGCCTGCATCGTGTTAATTTGCAGAAACACGTTTGGGAAATTAGAAGAGACGAGGTTAATATCCCTCCTTCAGCTTTTGTACTCTTCGTTCTAAATTTTCGTTTCGAGCTTCCTGGTTTAGCATATTTTTTTGTCCTTGTTTCTTTTTTTAACTCGTTTTCACAGAGAAAGATGAATTTCGTTAAATCAGGTAAATTGAAAGCGCACAAAGAAGCTAAGAAATCGTTGATGACTTCGTGAATATTTCGCTGAATGGAACGCATGCCCGCCAAACGTGAGTTGCACGCGTTATTTCTCACGATCAGTGAATATGAATTACATATGTGTACATATGGGAGTTTATTATACATCGATTGAATACATACGCGAAATGTGTGTTCACGTATCAAGTATTAAATGAGTGTACACAATTGCGTACCAATTCTTATTTATCTCAGCTACTTGTTTTCATTGTGAATGATTGATATTGAATTGTTGTTAAGATTGTAAAATTTGCGAATTATTCGTAATTGTTATAATTGTTATCGAGACAGCGAATAATTATCGAACTGTTGTTAAGTATGATTTGCCGTTAGAAAAAAATCCATAACGTGAGTCCTAACAATCAATAATTATTACAATAATTTCTCAATTATAATTTATTACTTATCGTTATAGTTTCAATTTATTATTTTTATCTTTGGTCCCTTTTGAAAAATCTTTTCCTCTCTCCGATTACTGCGAAATTTTGCAGCACAGAATTCCACTGGAACAAAGTTTATATTTAGGTTTATTTATATCCTTTTTCACTCGTCATTTTTCAAGAGCAACAGTTAAGCACCATAACACATATCCGTCCGCATGACGAAAATTCGTCATTTCACAGACAATCACCAGCAGCCAAATGACGAAAATTCGTCATTTGTATATCGCAGTAAATAATTGATTGTTTTATTAAATCCGAATAAATTAAAACGTAATTTTTATTAAACAGAGATAATTCTACGAAAAAACTGATTTCAGTTTCAGTTGCGTTGCAAACGCAAGGGTGCAAACGCAAAAGAAAAATTAATTTAAAAACGTATACTGCGGATAGAAGAAGTTTATTCAAAGTTTAAGCACTTGGGTGCACTATTAATTATTGATCGAATTAAAGTTTCGAACATAATTTACTTTGTCTAACAAAATAATGAGTATGCTTTCAGTAATTCGTTTCAACTTTTTTGTGGATTTAATTTTTATTTAACTTCAGAAAGAAAAGAAATCAAAAATAAAGGTGTATATATAAATACAAATTCATTTTATTTCATTTCCCAAAGTTTCATTAAAAAATATATTTAAAAGAGTAGGTTGTTTTTATATAGAGCGTATCGTTTCTACAAATAGTGTCGAAAAATGCCGACATATATTTGGTCAATGGCGGTGCAAATAATTCCGGACGGATATGTGTTAAGATTAAGAAGCTTTTTTTATATACTTACAATTGGCACTGATCGTCCTTACGCACGATCAACGTTTATCCTGTTTATAGGACGGAAGTTTCCCTGTATTTGTAATTGTCTCCGTTCGAACGAGCATAGGGATATCACGACAGGATAGCTCGCAACAAATGGAATATTGCCAGAGGTCTGCCACTAATTAATTAGAAATCGTCCGAACGCTTGTGATGAATTGGTTGCGTAACAGGGGCCATTAGAGCCTCGGTTTTCGAGCGGAGTTCCCGGCGGCGCGTAATTAGCTTGTTCGCCAAAGGCGAAATCATTTACCAAACCCGACCGATTCTTAATTATAACTCACGGGCGTTCGCCACGCGTAAGACTAAGTTTAAAGGGATTTAAGTTTCGTCGATGGCGGGATAAGTTTCTCTCGCTGGCTAATGGATGCTACACGTATATAGAATTAGCATGTTAACAACCGCTAACGAGCCGGCAAATTGTTTTTCCCGAATATTCCCTGTCCCCGTAAGCTGCTTGGGCTCTATTATAATCCGCACTAATTTCCGCGTTGTATTCGCTTTAAGTCACGGGATCGGAAACACTCCCAGTACGTGAACTCCGGGTAATCTGTGTACAGTCGGACTTGGGAACACCTGTTCTGTTTCACTGCCGACGCTAATTAGTCAATTAGCCATTCTACGAGTATTGCGGATTCGATGGCTGATAGGTTGCCGTGCCTCGCGAGGATCGCTGTTGCCGGCACGGCGAGCCTCGACGAATTACCTTGAAAAAATAAATACTAGCAAATACGGAAACACTTGTTTCTTCGAGAAAACTTTACGTTTTCTTTTTTTTTTGTTTTTTTTTTTTTGTTTTTGCATTAAAGATTGGCAACAGAAGTCGAAATGAAAGTCAAATTAAAAATTCTGAATCTTGGTAAATTGCTGCGAGAGATACTTTACATTTTTTATAATAAATGCTGATAAAAATTATGAATTGGAGTAAACTGTTTGAGAAATGCTTTACATTTTTTTTTTGTAACAAAAAATACATCGATGATAATTGAAATAAAAGTCAAATTGAAAATTTTCAATCCAAGTAAATTATCGTAGTTCCTGAATGATTTAACAATGCCAATTATACGTTAATTATGTTTCGATTCAGCATTGGAAATGTTTGTATCAAACTGTTTTCGTTTTGATATGTGTATAAAATTTTAGTAAATAAATACCCTGATGATTTTATCGAAAAAAGTTTTAATTAGGTTTAATTAGGTAATAAGCAGAGCATAAGGAAAAAGTAAAAGAAAAAATCGGTGATTTAATACTCGTTAGTGCTAAATTATGACAATAATTATTTTCTTTTCCCTTTTGCCCAACAAACAAATGAAATGAACGATAAAAACTTCGAAATCGCTTGTTTTAGTCATCCATAACAGATTATTGCACAAGTACGTTGACTCTCGAGGGTGGTATCCATCGCTTGAAATTTGCATTATCTCTAACAATAAGTGTTTTTACTTCCCTGGAAGGTGGATTACTTTCGGGACTTTTAACCAATCATCAATCGTGCCGCCCGTCACCCTCTCCCAGCGACCTTCACACGTACACGTTTGTCTCTTGCAAGGGACGCGACGATATCCTCGCTTGTGGTTGGCGCGAGGGAATTAGGCAGCGGAAGGGATTTCCACCACAGTTGGCTTGATTTCGATTGCCTTGGATTTCGTCTGGCATTCTATTGTCGGGATTTTCCTTCTGTACAGAAACGACCTGGTTTTTTAGACAACAATGCTACTCTAATTGTCGAAAGCTGAACTGAATATGGTAAAAATATGGTAAAATCGACGATTTATCTGTTTAGATCTATAAATTTCTTTTCACTTGATTTAGAATTTTGATTTCATTTGATCGAATGTAGTCTTTGTAACTTGCAAGAATTACACGTAAGAGTTTCTCAGAAATCAAATCGGTCAACTCCACTTTTAACTCTACGTTCATTCAATATTTTCCAACGATAATAACTATCTTCCCTTTCGTAATAAATATGTTTTTATTTCGAAAGGAATTTTGACATCACGTTTCAAATCTTTTTTTAAACTTCCTTCCTGTTTTGTAAGACGAGTATGAGATTAAAATATAAAAATTACAAACTTGATCAACTCTTTTAACTCTTCTATGCTTTTCCGATTATTTATTATCCAGTGGTATTTTCAATACTTCTTCAGCGACAATAAATATCTTCTCTTTGAACAAAAGAAATCTTGGCATCTCGTTAAAAATTTTGCTAAAAATTTCTTTTGTTTTGTAAGACGAGATTTTATTAAAAAATAAAAAAAGGTCGTAGCAGGGTTAACAAAGTCACCAATTATCAACACGTGGAAAAAGAAATCTGAAACCTAATGGCTTTAGTGATTTTCACTGTTTTAAATTCTTACTGCTATTCCCTGAAGCTTGATTGCACCAGTAATGGTAACTGCTCTATGGTTGTGACTATTCTATGTATTAAGAGCCTGATTGCTATCAAACGGATTTGTCTGGTTCGGAGCTTGTATTATTCTGTTGAGAGAATCTGAAATTAATGCAGCATCTCAAAAGACTGTATCTTCTCCTTGAAAAACAACAGTGGGAATTGTTGATTTTCGAGGGATATTCTAGCAGAATTGCAATTTGTAGCGATGAAGAACTTAAACTTGGCAATAAAGAATCTTAAAAAAATTATTCGAATCTTCTTGAAAATAACTCGAAATTCTTGGAAGCTCGATAACTTGGAAATTTCGATTCTCGCAAGGAGCAAAATTGAATAATTAATTTTTAACAAAGTATGAGCTTTGTGTTTCCATTTCGTCATACGCCTCTCGAAGCATTTTTTCATCCAGTTTCATATTAAAAAAAAAAAAAAAAAACATGGAATCTATGTACTCCGAGTCATCTCTGAAAATGATTACTTTCACTCGGATGAATTTTATTTCTCATGCAAATGTACACAATTACCGCGAAATTATATTTTTACGAACGCAACTAAAGAAGAAGTTGAATCGAAATTTCTTTCCTAAGGATTACAACGAGTAATTTCCACTTTGAACACATTTTCTACACTTTCGTGCATCTTTACTTTCCTAAATTCATAATAAAAAAAATTCATGGTCTAATAATTACGTGTCACGCCTGTGAGATAAGTATACCTGCATGCACGCGTGAAATAGTCTTTATTTCATCGCGATTCCTTTTTTCTTTTTCGCAGAGATTACTAACAGCTTGCGACTGATTTATGTTCCAGCTGCGTGGGCGGTGACTTTTTAAAGGTGTTTCTGCATTTAGAAACCAGCGGTGTTTCCGAATACACCCCCTGGTCCGGCGTGCTCTGCGGCGATCTACACGACATCCCGCAGGTTCTCTACAGTTCAAGATCTACGCTTATTTTAGAGCTTCACACACAGGGATCTCCGTCTAATGCGACCGGCTTTTTTGGCAATTTCCAATTCATCAACAGACGTGAGTTACTCGACTTATACGCATGATTTTAGTAACTAATTTTCGATAACTACTTGCTTCTTTGAATTCCCAGTGTATACGATATTTTCACACTAGAACTACCGACAATTTAAAGCATAAAATTTCCATCGGTCACGTTGTAATATATAAAAAAAGAAAAGATGGAGAAACTTTACGATACTCAAGTTTTTATTTATCACATTTCAAAAATCGTTTGTATCTATAAAGTTTGCGACGAAAATTATAAATTGGTCATTTTGACCATTTTGCTAGTTTCTAGTGATAAGAATTGTAACAATTTAGAGAATAAAAGGGGAAGCATTTATTGTTGCTTTTCGTAGTTTATGACGTTGAAATATGAATCGTTGAGAGTGAAAAATTGATACAGTAAAAGATATAGTTTTTTATTCGAACTTTCATTATTCGAATATTTTATTACTTAATTAACTGTCATCACAAAATATTGTTCACTAGTAATTGAGAAATCATTTGTTACTAGTAAACAACTTGATCAAGTTTTAATATTCGTATATTAAGATATTCGAAAAAATAGAAGTTCCACTGTATCTTCTAAAAACTTCATTCACGTGAGTGCAAATTTCTCGTTAAACCGTGTAACATTTAATAATATATTATAACGCTCAAGACAATTTGTACTCTTCGTGCTTAAAATGGACTCTTTTACAATGGCGCTTGAAAAAAGATTGAAAAAAGACGATACCTTGAAGGAAAAAAGAGATCGTATACGTGCTCTATCTTGGATCTTTAGGTTGAATTGTTGCGTAAATCTGCTTGGCAATCTCCACTTTAATAATGAAGATATTCACTTTTAGGTCAGTAAATCGATATAAAATTTACACTGACGTGCATAAATAATTGAACGCCTAGCGTCAATAAATAATAGTGTCATAAATAATTGAACACCTAGTGTCACCTAGTGTCACTCCATTATCTGGTTGACAAATGTGCTTCTACTATTAATTTCCTGCATTTTCAAATTTTTCATTCAATTCTAACAGACAACTGATTTTATAAAACTTTTTCGGTTGACGATTAGGAAACAAACCATTTCAATCATTCAAAAATTTCAACAATAGAGATATAGCAACCTAATTATTATATCTAACATTAGCTAGTCTTTTTATGAATATCTATTAACTGTATAGGTTAAGATTAAATTAAGGAGATTCGTTGAAATCTAATATAATAATTTACAAGTGCTTGAACATTTGTGCAGCGACATGTGCAAGTGCATTTCAGTGAAGGTATCATAAATGAATCGGAGGCAGAAAAATTAGTTTGCATCGATGACAAAAATTTGACGAAAAAAGACTCGATCGGGGGAAGTTAATATGTGTTTCGATACATGTATGCTTATCCAAAGCTATTAATTACGCCATTTTAGCACATGGTAATTGAAGCGGAAGATATTCGGCATTAGGACGAAAGATCTATATGTACGAACCGCTTAAGCGCGAATTTACGGGAATTTGGGATTCTCTGAAAATCCCTTTAACGACAAGTTTCCACTTCCGAAATACCACACAAATCTAAGTAGAATCGAGTATCAAGAAATTAGGTGTCCATCCAGAATGTGGAAAGACTTTTCGCTCACAAAACTTTCGTTAATTTATAAACAAAACGAAAATCAGCAAACCAAATCAGTGAGTGATCGTTAAGCGAAAGTGAATCAGAATCAGATCAAGTGGTGCAAAATGAACGTGCGCGTAAATAATAGATAAAAATTACACGAATAGTCTTCGTCGAAATGTGAATTGTAATTTTTTTTCAAGATCTCACTCATTGTCGTCGAAGTTTTCCTCGGATCATTGAGACCGATATTTTCCACAATAAATACGCGGAAATAAAATTTATTTCACTTGTATGAAATTGTGAAAAAAATATTCTACCGCATTGATCTCGACAAATTTCTCGCAGTACAGTGTTGTTAGAAGTGGACATTTCGTGACACGACTCGATGCAATTTTTTTTTCTTCAAATACACAGCACGTAAAGCGAAGCAAAGCGAATGAACGTGAAGTCGATTGTGCAAATGAAACGCAATAAACGCTACCGGTGTCCCGAGTGTCGATCGTTAAAAGCGACGGACTGTCTCCGAATCGGAAACGCTCGTGACTCTTGCGAGACGTGTCACCGTGAAGCGGCGAAACAAAGACGGAGTTAAGACTACCGGACTTTTTAACAAAAGATCCGACTAGTTGCGCCGTTTCTAACAGCGGAAACTTCGTCCTCCAGATCCACCATCAGGTTTATTACAGATCGGCGTGCTTATCGAGAAATTGTAGCTCTCGTTTTTGCGAAACTTCTTTCCCAACGGGAAAGGCTTAGCTTCCCTGTCTGTGCACCGATTCAATTAGAAATTATTTTTCTGGAAAGTCACCTAACGTCCGTTAGAAGAACTCGTTGGTACGTACGTGTTTGCTGGGAAACGACACTAATTAAAACGCGCTCGTTCTCACGCATTCGCGGAGACTTTGTTCGAAGAATTATCGCTTGACGCGTTTTTTAACGGAGTACGGAGGCGGCTCGAAGTCGGTTTGTTGCGAGCGAACTGCATGAACGGATGCACGCGCAATCGTTAAATAATAATTAACCCTTAACGGTCCGGGAGTATTTCAAGTTTACTTCCCACCAGGTCCAAGCTATTTTTCATACGAAGAGAAAAAGTATTGAATTGTATCTGAGGTGGAATATCATTAATTTCTGTAACATTTTTCCACTCGGTGTTCTCATTAGCAGTATTATGTTCATCTTCTTCGTCCTCACTGTAACTTATATTTGGAATTTTTCTTCTTTTTCTAGGAGCTACTTCGCTATCACTGCTATTGTCACTATCATTATAGTCTGAAAACGTAATGCTTCTCAGATGCTTGCATTTTCATCAATGGAAATACCGAATTCAAACTCGTCGTCATACTATTGCTAATATCGTTGAAATTATCGTTATCATCGTCTATTATTCTTTCAGAGTTTCCCGCCATATTTTTTACGGTTTTATTAACAAAATAAAATATAATAAACTAAACTGTGTAAAAGAACTCCGATAATGCGCACGTTCTTTTGAAAAATCAAAAGACAAGACTGACTTTGCATGCGGAGAGCACAAAAGTAGTGCACGTACACAAAAACGGTAAAAGATAATAGAACATAGATAACAAGCGAAAACAAATTCACAGAAATGACATGGCATAATACTTAACACGTTAATAGTAAATACGACAACTCTAACAGCGATAAAAATAATAAATTGGTTTTTGCCGCCATATATGCGGCATTGGTCCGTTAAGGGTTAATACGTCCGAGACACGGTTCCAATTGATTTTTCAACTTGTCGCGATCTAGAGGGACAATTTTCTTTATATATATATATATTTAGTATCATGCTTCTGGTATCAGTGTGTCACTGTAAATTTCAGAACAAGGCCTTACGCCTTGTCTTACGATTTTCTTCTTAATTTTCGTGAACAAGTTGTGTATCACTTATTGCGATTGTAACATCACTTCAGATATAAAGCGCTACAACATTGCATGTTCGATCTAACTAAATTTGAAAATCGAAAGTGAGACCTCATAGCATCGCAACTTGTTTTTTCATACAAATCGAAATCATGACTTATCAGTATAATTCGATATTATAAAACAAGAGGTTAATGATAAAAGTTTTGAGATTTCCTTTTACATCTTTTAATATATAGTTCCTATTCACCCATAAAAATTGTCGAAGGAATCTAAAGATATCTATGTTTGAATTTGTCGCGAGAGGTATACGTCCACAGAGAAATTAGGATAAATAAGAAACATTTTGATTACATAGATTTTTTAGTCGAAGTACATTCGACATTGTATTTTTAAAAAGATACGAATGAACTTATTACTCAAACTAATAAACAGGAATTTGTTTCGTCTGCCGAATATTATGTTTCGATATTTTAAAAATTGCACAATTGCTTTAAACATTTCATAAACACCCCTTAAATCCCTTTCTATGAATTTTCCGGAATTTTCTAAACACGTGCGAACATTTTCTAATCTAATCGTGGAACATCGAACAAACTAGAGAAAATTCGATCTTCGTGTAGCGTAAAACTGAGAAATATACAGATATTTAAAAATACATCTGAAAAATTCTTCTGACGTCTTTTCAAGTGTTAGCGCTTAATTGTCCTTAAAGCGACATGAGAAATTGAAGTTAGTTTGAAGCTGTTACATGAAGCTGGATTATGGTAAATTATTCGTCGAAGGCTCCACCTTCTTACCATTTATTCGAGAATAGAAGCGTTCAACCGTAACTCTCTGTTCTCTTTAACAGATATTAGTTTCCACGCTGGAAAATCCGCCGACGACACAGCGCTTACACGAGTTTTCATTCTGCCGAATTGAGCCGCGATTCCGCTCACTTAACGAGACGATTTGCAAGCGAGAATTCTGTGTCAATGTTAGTACAAAAAGTGTTAGTTTTTCAAACGTTTGCAGTACATTCCGCACTTCAGTTTCGCAGTTTTAATACGCATGGATAATACAAATGATATATATATATATATATATATATATATATATATATATATATATATCACGCGAACATAAATTCACATGTATATGAATTTGCATGTTAAACGAACGTTATCCGGATAATCTTCCGCATTTTGCAAAAAAATGTAGGCAGCCGGAAGTACGAAACATTTCGTAATTTGCGACTGAGATGGTTCGTCTCAGAGAAAAGTTCTGCACGGAAGAGGAAAATGAAAAATTCATATTTTGTATTATAAATGCGATCCGGATTACGCATTTACCAATCATTCGCGCGTATACACGTGTATAATCGTAGAATTATTTACAATTGAGAACAGATGTAAAATCGTTGCGTCCTCAGTTAATTTATTTATTAGACTCGAATCGAATAATTTCACGGTGATTGGCAAAAGTTGACGTGCTGGAAATCTGTTGATTTTCTTACTCGCGTTGAAAGATCGAGGCAACATTTGCACGATTGTTCAATCACGTACGAGCTGGTCATTTTCGCTCTGCTGAAAGAGGACAACAAGATTGTGAAGCCACTGAACCGTCTGTGTTCCTCTGAAGCTTTTGGAGTTCATAAATCTGAACAGTCGGCGAGATATATGCGGCGAGTTAAATATTTCTACGCGAGAGGAAATACTCAAACGTTTTCACTGACTCTCGATTACTTTGTCTCTCTTTGCCTTTGTCTTTCTTCCGTCAAATTTTGCAGATTATCGTTCTATTGCCGAATCACCGAAAACTTGTTCCTGGTAAGAAATGCGTACGAAAGTGGAGCAATGTAAGAAATAAGCATCGGGGAGTGTCCTTAAAGTATTTATTTTCTGATGAAGCGTATTAACATGTAAATAAATAACATTCTGTTGATTAGTATCTGTTGCTTTCGTTACAAATTTATTAAGAGATAGTTGAATTGTACTTCTTTCTCTTTTCTTGATAAAGAGTTCTGTAACAGGCTGTGTTTCTTTGCTATTCAATTTGTCAAAATTCATGCGCGTCTTTGCGATGAAAATAATGTACGAAATATGTACGAAAATCGAGGATCGTCTGTAGTTACTACAATGTTGCATTAGACTAGAAAGCTATTGTTGCTACGTCAAGCAAGTTGGATACCACGAGGTTTCATACACCAGATATTTCTTCAGACTGTCACCGGTTAAAGGATTTGAATCATTTATCTGGCTTAAACGTTCTGTAACTACTTCTCTAAGCATTTTCTGTTCATAAATCTATGCCACTTCCACCGCTGCAAAACAACGCGCACCGTCTGTAAAAATGTAACGGACGAAAATTCTTCTTAATTAATAAATGTTACCGGCAAACGAATCGTATCATATTCACCGTGGTGAACTTTTTAAACGAGAAAGGGATTAATATTCATTTAAATGTTACTCTCTCACTAATATGACGCATCGCTTCGTTACGGAAGTTTGTTTGTTACCTGGGTGTAAGTTTATTAAATTCATTAAATTAACCTTAAGTATTTTTGTATTTTCACGTATATTGAAATATTCCGTGACATCGAGCATACAGCGAAATGAGATTATGTTACACGCGCGAGACAATCGGATTTGATGCGTTCGATACGCACGCTCGACTGAACTTTGCGCAATTTCCGTCCGTTCTTCTTCTTTCCGGTATCTCGCGACGAAATCTTTGCCACGTGCACACTCGATTGTCTTCAACAAAAAAAAAAGAAAAAGAAAAGTAGGAGATTAAACCACAGAGATCTTGCTTGTAATCAGTGATATTTTTATAATGATTCAGAAACAATAATGATTCCGCGCAGTTATATACTTTTTAATCATTTTGCTGGGTGTGACTTCGTAAATTTAGAAAACCATTAATTCCTGTACAATGTATCTGATTTTGCGAATACTTCTTCTCAATTATTTCACACATAGGCTGTGGGTATTTTCATCAACGTGACGAGGAAAAAATTGACAAATTCACCAAAGATTTGTTTCATCTATTAAATATTTGACGAGTACACACTTTCGTACACATTTCATGTATGTATCCATATATAACATTATCATTTCGAAAGTTATTAAATTAATGATTTAAAATATTTAATAATGGTAGTAATAATAAATTAATAATTTATTTTATTTCGAGAAAAAAAAGAAACAAAACGAAAAAATATTTTTATTGTCACCTTAAGTTTGTTCAGTGTTATCGAACGATGGACACGTTGAATTTTCGCAGAAATCATAAATTCGCGAAAATTTCGCTGGTAGATTCGCATGCGGCGGGACTAAACAACAAATATCGCGTGCAGACACACACACGTTGTTCGTTAGTAAACGTTCCACGAATACGAAGACCAGGCGATGCAATGTGCTTTAAACACGTCGGGCCGGGGAATTTTTTTATTTCGCTCACGTGTACTCGCCAGCTTACGTGTGCCACATATAACAACGGCATAATTCTTCCCGGCCTGAGGGGAGACTTTTCTCGGCAGTACCGAAATACATAGTTTTCTCGTACGCTTGCTTAACGTCGTTCCTTTTTACGCGTAGAACGCGCGCGAGAAGCGAGAGGTCGCCGCGTTTCTCAAAAATTCGCGCGATTTGCATAAGGAGACGCATCTTGCCTAATTTTCCACCATCTACGGCCTTTATGTGCTCGTTAATGTATCTCTGATGGCAGATAAAGGAGTATGAGCGGAATTTTGGTCGAAAGTCACTGTTCGAGAGAGGAAAAAAAAAAGATAACGAAAGAAAATTTGACAACGTGTCATCAACTTTCGCATTATTATCTTCGAATTTTCTTCTTCTCTCGTTTTTTTTCTTTTTTTTCCAATTTTCACGTTCACGATGTAACATCTGGCATTGCACTTTAAATTTAAATATTTCGAGAGCTCGATATTTCAATATTTCCTGTGAAACCGACAGTTTCGATTCATGCTTTGTCCGCCCATCAGAGATATTCATTTATAATCGTAACGTTTATTTAACTTGTCTTCTCTTTTGACGTAACCGATTTTCATGAATTTTCTCTGTTGAAAAAAAGTGGAGATTTTATATGTATAAAAAAAAAAAAGGTGAAACGTATTGAAAATAGTCTAACAATAAGCGCAGTGTATAATACATATATTGATTCACCAGAGAGGTTACTCATATAGGAAAATCTGTATTTGTATTATCTGCCTGAGTATGTATTATTTAATTGCATTGTTCAATTGTTGTATAAAATTACTTTATCTAGCTTTTACTATTATTTAACGTTGTTATAAAATTACTTAGAATCATTGATGTTGCACAAAATTGTTGTCAATCGCGTCGGCTTACAAATACTAATAATTATATATTACAAACAAATGACTTTTCCACGTAGAATAATATCAGAGTACAGATTTTCAATGATCTGCAGCAACAAGTTTTAACGACTCCTCGAGTTTATTTTATTTTCAACAGCTGCGTAGTCGGTTGGCTAACAGAAGAAGAAAAAAAAAAAGAAAAAGGAAAAATCAGCTGATTCGTATCGCGCGAAGCTAAAAAGAATCTGGCGCGATCCTCGGCGGAGTAGTTCGTCAGCCCTGACCTCATCTGTCAAGTAACCTTGCCACGGTTAACCTTTACCCGCTACTCCATTACATCCACTCGTCTATCCTCTCTACATTCCACTTTCCTAGTAGCACAAATTTGACGACTCGGCCGACCATAGAAACACGGACAAAGCAAGCAGTTGCAAACACTCCCTCTTCGACGTGGAAACTATAAAAACGAACAGGACTTCTCGCTGGCCACTGAATGTTTCGGTCTGAATGTCAATCAAATCGAATTCAAATCAACTTATCGCGATCGTTACTCTGGACGTCGTTCGATATCTGCTCTTTGAAATCTTCATACCAGTCAACTCGGAATTTATATATTCGTTTTATTTTTCATTCACTTTCCACACTCACCTTGAAATCAGAAAACACAAAAAATTCGGACGTCGTTCTCGATAAATATATATATATATATATATATAAAATTTTTTGTCTATCAATAAGCTAGTGAGAATATTTTTCTCCAGGATACTTTTTTTCAGAGTTTTCAAGGTTATTGATGTTTTTCTTCCCATACAACTATGTATCCTTTTTTATTGTATTTAAAACTGATAAAAAATCACGTCCAGCTGCGACTTCGAAAATTTAAGTTTTACAAAGTTATACATAAATTGATCTCTGTCACGATCGCAGAGCTTGAAAACTCTGGAAGAAAAATTAGCTTAGAGAAGAGATATTCTTACCAGTTTCAATGCCATTTATGTTACGCGAAAAAAATATTTTTTGCATCGTCACAATTCGAAGAGAATACTTAAATGGACCGCTCTGTATTCTTCGAATAGAAATAAGTATCAAAAGGTAACGAATTACGATCAACATAGGAGCGGCTGTACTTCAACGGAGACCGAGAGCCGAGCCTTATTTCGAAACTTCGAAATTCGTGTTTCAGAGCTCTCTTTCTCTCCTTCTCCCCCCTCACCCCTTTCAAGTATCGTAAATCCAGCGAACTCTCGCCTCGTCGTTCGACCGAACTTCGCAACGTAATGCAACAAGACAGAAGGATGAAATAGTTACCCTTCCTCGCTTGGAACTTGTTTCTTTTTTTTATTAACTGAAATAGAAATTGTTGGAAACGACTCCTATTTTCTTTCCTTCTTCCCTTTCTGCCCGATGTAATTGCGCTTTTAATATTGCTTCTATGAACGCGCCACTTTGTACAGTGTGTTATCGGGCGCTATAATATTCAAGAGTTTTCGCAAGCATACCGAGCAACGCAGAATGCTCGCGCCATATTTCCTTTTTTTTTTGTCGAAAACGCTGCGGCACGATAACGTTCGTTAATGTTTGAGTTCTATGATATTTGGGATCAGAAATGGTGTCATCAGATCAATCAATAGTCAGCGATGTTTGCAACAAAGCTGTTCAAAACAAATGTAAATTATTTATAATATCGAATAATTTCTTTAGTTTCGATGATTAATGTGGTTGGAAATACATTTGGAAAATATATTCAGAAAAAGACGTGTGTATAGTAATTATATAGTAATTGATATTCTTCGTCTCTTTCAGTGCCTCGATTTATAAAATAATGAGATCCGAAGAATGTCAATTACATTGCAAGAGAACTCGGATCAAGTGATTCGGGAAATTATTCAATCGTGTGTGGAAATTTCACAACAGTCGACGTTACAGTGAAAGAAAAAGCGTGTTCACTTCCAGAGTAGTGGACGCGAAAACTAGAACGAAACGGTCCTATCGCTAAACCGAAGGGTCAAACATTCTGATGAATAATTCATCCGCAGACTGAACATTACTTGGCGTTCCAAAACGGACAGTTTCTCACCATCATACGTGGAAATTTCAATTTCTGAAACCGAACGTCGTCGGCTCCGATCGCGATCGCGATTGTTGAACATTCATTCTGTTGCTCATGTTGTGCAAATCAATTGCTGAGAATCGTAATGATCGTACATATCACTCTCGTGATGTTTCTCGTAAAACTATATTTTATATTTTATATTTTTCAATTAAATACCAAAACGAAGTATTGCTGTTTCTCAGTAAGTGGTAAAGGGTAAAATACAGAGCAATACAACACTTCAAAAGCAAATATATGATCATTGTAAAAATTTGGACTTATTTCAACTGTAATTTTCGGTCCTTCGGACGTTATATTATGAAGAGATTAAGAAAACTGAAGAACTAAACATTAAGGGAATAGATTAAAATCAGATAAACTTTGTGAAAAACAATGTTTGTCTAAAAAAATTTTCAACAACGTGAAGACTCAATATTACAGTGTAATATATTTCAAACTATAGTTATTCGTGAAGGGAAGTAACGAAAGTTTCGCGAGTAACTTTCATCAAGGATTATTCAATTAAGAATTCTGTTAAGAAATTCTGTTAAGAATTCAGTTCCGCTGAAAATTATATTACAGAATAATTTATAGAATTACCGATCACTAAACGATAAAAAAATGTTACATAACAGTGACAGTAGTATATTGGATCTATTTCGTTAGAGTCTTCTTTCCGTTGCTTCTTCCTTCGCTTCGAGGCGGAATCTTTTTCTCAAACTTGCCACAGACGACCCTTTGCTTCACTAAGTAAATAACAAATAATACATTTAATAAACTAATAAATGTGTAAATAAATTAATGAATCTAGTAAATTAGTTATTTAATGGTAGAACGAAACTCTTTTTTTCCCTTTTAAACAGATGAGTACTTCTGTCAAGATTAATATTTACACAGAAACATAAATCTATTTATTCTAATTATCACCATTTATCATCATGATAATTTACATATAGAATGTTCTAGTCAGAACTCCGTTGTTCTCGCATGAAAATCGGATGTTCATAATTTACACCTGTCTATTATATATATTTTTTTTATTTCAAAATAATTATTCCTCTGCTAAACATGTCTTCCGTCTGCTCCAATGTAAAATAAAATATTGTTCGCGCAATACACATATACACTTCTACATCCTAAGTGCTTCGTGCGTCTTCACATGCCTGTGTTTCAATTCCATGGTTTTTCAACCATGGTTGAACGGTACTGCTCCCCTCTCCCCCCAGTTGGGAGCAGATTTCTGGGTCAAAGTTAAACCACGGTGGCCGAAATTCATCGAGAACTCGGCCAAGCATAATGGAAGTCGATAACTAAAGAGATTAGCGACACAGAGATTAGACGACAGATAGGAAAATCGGTGTTCGGTGGCTGGCTTATCGTAAACCGTGCTTATCAAAGCAACCTAACATATAACGTTTCACGCGAAGGAGCCGCTTGATCCCGACGGTTAACTCGATCGATATTCAATTTCCTCGGCTCGATTGCCGTTACATCGTGAGACTTTATCACTGCGACTCCCCTCCTCCCCCTCCCCCCTCTCGAGCTGATCGCTGATTGCTAACCGCCCGCGGAGACGACGATGATATTTCACCGCGCGGTCCAACGAATAAAGACCTTGACAGAGCGCGAAAACAAATGCACCGGATTTGTCGTAATGCGTGAAAAACGTCACGAATCCATTTCGTTCGATCCATCATCCGAGAGGGAGCCGTCACTCGGTGAATGTGCGACAGTTTCGCGACGATTCGCGCAAGAAGAAGAACAAAAGGGGAAAATACCGGCGTTCTTACACACGTACGTGTCTGTGACAAATATGAAAAGTTTCTACTTTCCCGTCTCGTTTCTCTCTCTTTCTCTCTTTTCATTGTAAAATAAATATTATCATTATCAAAAACTGTCGCTATATAACCATACAGTCGATGTGACGTGAATGAAAAATGAATAAATAAATAAATGAAATACACCATAATTCGCCGCAGGTTCGCGCAAGATGTAGAACAAAAGGAGACCAAAAAAAGGAAACACCGACGTTCTTACATACACATATTCGTCTTTCTCTTTTTCCAGATTTAATAAAATATATCCAAACATTACAAAACATAATAAAATAAATAGTATCATTATCAAAAAACGAATAAATGAATAAAATACACCATCTCGCTATAATTCGCCGCAGGTTCACAGGAGAACGAAGGGTGGAGGGGCAACCGATGACTGTGGCAAATGTGAAAAGTTTCTACTTTTCTTCCTCGTCTCTTTCTCTTTCGAACCATTAAACATTATGAAGTATTATCCAAACATTGTAAAACGTAACCAAGCATTATCGAGCAATAAATTATCAAAAGCCGTACAGTCGACGTGACGTAAATGGAAAATGAAAAAAATAAATAAACGAATAAAATACATCGTCTCGCGACAATTCACTGCCGAAGTTTTCGCGGCGTTATCTGACGACGAGAAAATTCGGCTCATTCCCGCGCAGATTATTCCGCGCGTCCATTAAACGGTAAACAGCGAGTCGAACAGCGTGTGTTCGGCGCGCGAGGCTGATTAACCATGTATAATTAAAATGTAATTTCGTACCTCGTAACCGGGAAGTTTTAATCAAACGGGGCTTAAACCGAAGAACGAGAGCAGAGAGGGCTGCCCTGCGCGATCCACCAGGGGGATGATTATCGCGGTGGCTGCGGATTTCCGGTCACCTTTCTTCGCCGCTAACGTCCCGCATTCTGCACGCTCCTGCACGCGTGGTTATTTTCCAGTTTCCAGTGGAAATACGACTTGGAAATCAACCATCCCTTACAATAGTCTGGAGAATGTTCGCCCGAATTGCAATGCTCTCGTTTTATCGTATCGTACGTTGCGTACCATTGGAAACATTGTTTCGAACGTCGTATTATGCATTATCCTCGAGCTCGTTAGTTTCGTTTTATCGGGCTGTTTGTCAAAATATTGGTGAAAATAACGGTGCACGGTCGAAAACGTTTATATTTACAATTATCTCTAGCTGCATCATTGATAAGAGAGGGGCGGGGAGGGAGGTGTGGTATTTATGGAAAGCAAACGCATAAATATTAAAAGCAGTCGTAATTATTTCTTTCGTTAATTCCCGCTGCGAGGAAATGATCAGCGCGATTTTAATGCGCGACGCCGGTTTTTGTTCACAGCGGATTGATATTCCATGATCGTTCAGATTCGAGGTGTATTGCAACGTATTCTGTCTGATGTAAAGGTGAATTTTCTGACATTTTCTATCAGCTGCTTTACACAGCACTTTAAATGAAAACATCAGTTGAATGGAAAACGAATCGTTGCAGTTGAATTCGGCGAAAGGATTTGTTTCGTGAATCAAGCATGAAACTGATACTTATTGTTGGTAGAATGAATTTAGTGTGAGCTATTTAGTGTCATCTATTATTACGAAAGAAAAACAGCGAATCGAAATGTAATAAAGACATTTTCATCAAGACAACGTATGAGTGAAAATGGAGCTTCAAGGGATATGTTTGAACATAATGCAGAAGTGGAAGAAAATATTTACATACTCGATAAAAAACTGTTGATTTCGGACTGTTATCAATTTGTGAATCGTACAAATCATTTTGAAGCTGTGCGTTTGAGCTCGTTTCCCCCGATGATGTTTTTGCATCATGCAACAGGAGGAAAAGCAAGCTCGTTGTCGAGAATTGTACAACGTTTAAACGTTCGCGAAATCACTGAAACATTTCTTTCT
The DNA here is from genome assembly GCA_032399595.1 of Tetragonula carbonaria. Lineage (NCBI taxonomy): Eukaryota > Metazoa > Arthropoda > Insecta > Hymenoptera > Apidae > Tetragonula > Tetragonula carbonaria. The sequence goes on from JAUCRC010000008.1 coordinate 6,147,898, forward strand.
TGGGTTATTTTTTAATCATTTTATTGAACCTGGAATACTAGAATTGAACGACAAAAATTTAAGCAGTTCTAACGTTCATTTTACCATAATGTTCAAAGTAAATCATAAAACGTACAGCAAATTTTAACAGATCGTTGTGAAGGAGAGGCTTCAATCTTTGAGACTATGACAGATTTAACCAAGAAAATTTTTCAAAGTCTCTCTTCAGAGATATTTAGATTTTGGAGAACAAAAATGTGCTTTCATATTTGTTATAAGATGTGAAAATATCTTTGCAAAGAACCAACCATAGGGTTATCAAAATGGAGACTTCATCCTCGAATTGGATTATGTTATGACCTTTTTCTTTATAAAGTTATAACAATTTGAAATACAGATAACTTTTTATCGAGTCTTACCCTTGTATACTGTCGTACTACTTGTTCGACAGAAATTTCGATTTTTGATCCGGATAGTATTACTTTATGCATAATAAACAAGCTACTCGTAAAAAAAAGTAACAAGAGAAAAATTTAAAATATCGAAGTGAATCTTTAGCTAAAAGTGAAGCTTTCACTACAACACGTGACATTGACCCATTATTTCAATTTGCGTCTTCAGTGTATCGTTATAAAATAAGACTCGATCTATCCAGTGTATTTAAGTAATAAAAACAGTTTAAGTAATTACCTTACGAAACGAAATTATTACACGTAATTTATATAATATTGTTTTCCACGAATATTGAAAATAATTACAACAATTGCGATAAGCAGTATTAGCGACGACGCGACGCGTTGTTGTTCAGGAAGTAGATAAGGTAGAAGATTACAGGATCACAGGGTAATTCAGTTTGCCACCCTGACGAGCTCGTCGCCTCAATTTCCCTGAAATTCGGCAATTAATGAGAAAACGGTAAAGCCGATATCTTGGAAATCATCTTGGCAAAAGTGTTGCTTGTAACATGTATTGATCGACCAAAATTCCCTCTTGTTGCTCGTGATCGGGAAAATTGTAATGACAATTAATTTCGTTGTACAATCGTAAACGAATCGTAAACGTGTTTAATTATACCAGATCGTACGGATCCTCTTTCGAAAGCATTGAAATATTTAAAATTGAATTATCATTATCAAGCTGCGACAACTTCCAAGCTTCAAGGATTATTATTCTGCAGTATAAAGGAACTCGTGTATTTAATATTGTTTTTTTTTACTGTTTGAAAACAATTTAATAATAATTAATTTCACTGTACGACGTATCGCGAGCTTAATTACGCTAGATCGTATGAATTCTCGTTCAAAAGTATACTTAAAATTGAACTGAACTATCGTTGTCAAGTTTCGAAAATCTTTAAAGATTGTTTTGAAGTACAAATGAACTGTACAATTCAATACCATTTGGATAATAATAATTTAATCCATAAACTGATTTCGAACTTTCTGAAAAGTTTGAGTCCAAGCGGTTGAAATTCGAGTCCGTCCTCTTTTTTTCTTTTTTTCCTTTTATTAACTTTATTTTCAGCAATATCTGGAGGTATCTCTACCACGATATATTTCGTTTTATTTACTCACAATTACTTCGTTCGTTGTTTTCCATTGACTTGACCAATTTAAACAGGGCTTTTAAAATTTGTATGAAACAGCGGGATCATCGGTCGCATCAGTTCGTGAGATCATTCGTCGCGTCGGGAAACGATGCCGCGTTTGAAAATCGTGGCTTGGCCTCCGCCAAGTTTTCGTTTAATTCGCGTCATTCGGCGAGTCATCGATGTCGTAAACAGCGTGTCCCCTAGCCGTCGTGAATTTTCACGTCGAACGGTGGTAAGATTACTCGCCCATCGAAACTCGACGAATTACGATTAAAATTCCAATCCTCCGAAGGCTTATTGCGCCGGATGATAAAGGCGGCAACATTACGACGGTATCGAAGATAAAGAGGAAATATGGCGCAAGTACGAAATGTCTCCCGGCTATTTACACCTCCCCCCTCCCCCTCCCCCCTCCCCCTCCCCCCTCTCGCCCCGAGTATTGATTAAAGTGGCCAATTTAGACTGTTGGACTATTTTCAACTTTCTCTATCAGCCGGCATCGTGCTAATTACTTGGAGACTGGCCGTACGAGATATCGACGGATATTCGATTTCCTCTTTTATCTGAATCCATTTGAAGCCTTCCGGCAATTAGAAACGGGCCAGCAAACCGTGCGCGTGTTATTGCTATCTCTTGGAAAATTCTAATCGTCGTCGCCCCTCCCCCCCCCCCATTCCGTTGATCGTTAACAAAGATTGGCCGATCGCCCGAAAATTATTTCACGGAGATGTTGCGAATTTTATTTTATTAAAAAGAGAGAGAGAGAGTGAGAGAGAGAGAGAGAGAGAATAAAAGGAACGTCGATGTCTCGCGAGGAATTCATTTCGAACGAAGCGGTTGCGAAATCGGTACGGTGAAACGGAGATCATTCACGTTTCGGAAATTAAATTCCTTTGTCCGCGCAGCCCGTACGTCGTTGAAAGCACTTTGTTAGCCGATGGATTTTTCGACATTACAGAACGTGGCGATTGTTACACGGCAGAGTTCACGCAGCATTATGTTAAAAGGAAAATCGGAACAATGCCCCTCGCGTATAACTCAATTTCGCAAGAGCGAGTGGCATTGTTCGAGAGAGAGAGAGAGAGAGAGAGAGAAGTTACGATACAGGATAATTATTACTCAGTACCTCTTCTGTGAAACAGGAAAAGAATTCGTCGACTGCGATGGAATTGCGAAATATTCTGTTCCATTTGCTGTTGGAAAATTTTTGACGTGAATTTTTTATGGAATTCCTCGTCTCTGTTCGTCATCTTCTGTTTGTTTAATAATTGGATTCTTTCATTTAATGAAATTATATATATCGCGATCTATGACTATAATATGTAATATATCAAAGTATCATATTATAGCATAATATTTGATAGCATATACATAAAGTATCATATTATAGCATAATATATAAAGTATCATATTATAGCATAATATTTGATAGCATATTATCTCTAAAAAGTTGCTGCAACGAATTGCTTAAATATCACGAATGTTTAACGTTGTTCAAATCTACAAATCAATACATATCCTCTGCAAAATTAAGTCCAACAACTTTTCCTTTTCCAATTATTCCATATTACATATGTTAACAATTCACTCGCTACAATTAATGAGGGCTTTCCCTATAGAGTGAATGTTCTGTGTGCACATTTATCAGCTAGTGGTTCATAAATGTTGATTCATTTGAAAAGCCAAATGAATTCCATCCACAGAAAGTGTTGCATCTCCCATTGGCATTGTTACAATGTTTGAACATTGATTTAATCTGTTTCATCCGTTTTTTCTCTCGATGGAAAAGTTTTGATAAATATTAAAAAAAAATTTAACGATGCAAAAATCTCGGAAATGCAAAATTCGATCCAGAGTGAAAAACGCGATTTTTAACAATCCTCGGTTATTTATATAACGTTTCTTCGGTTGATTTTATTCATTATAAATACGGGATGCAATTCCGAATTTGCAGAACAGTTCTTCATTTCATGATTAAATTTTATTAACTTTTAAAGCGCAATGTACAGTAAACAGCATGACGTTTAACACATAATGATAAAATAATTGTCGATTGTTGCATCTTCGTAAAAGAAAGTCATATAACAATTTTTTACTTAGTCTCATTTTAAAGCGCAGGGCTTCTACTTCGACTGTCTTAAGTTCGTTTTTTTTTCAAAGATGTCGTGGCATCATGTACCATGGGCGACTTTTATTCTCAAAAATTGTAAAAATTTAAACATCTCTAGGAGGCATTAAAAAATTTTCGACAATGAATTTATCCACCGTGAAAATTAAAATTTTTTTTGCAACGTCTCCTTAAACCTTGCCACACGACATTTTTTTGTCATTTTATTTGATTTTTAAACATTACGGTTAGATGACAAAATTGAATTTTTATCATTCATATAGTATAGTTACAAACATGTTGTTATATGATTTTGCTTTATAAAGTTATAACAATTTAAAGTATCGATAACTTGTCGTTTAAATTGATTGCTAAAGTAAATTAATTGGAAAACTGTCTCCATGAAAACAATTTGTATTTGCCAGAATAGCGATGGATAACATGGATAATAGAGCAATTTCTCGAGCAAGCTAAAACATCCAATAAAACGCTACATATTTTCCTTTCTTCGTATTCTACTCGTATAATGCTCGATAAAATATCATTTATGTCAGAATTCCACGTGTATGTTTTGCTCATCATCACTGTATATATGTTCTGATTATTATCTCTAATTATTTTCGTTTGATCATAACCACGCGTTGTCACAACGTTTAAACGATTTAATGATTTATCTTACAATAGTAAAATGTACTATAATATAAATTTCACCATATTCAGATCAGCACGTTCGATCTTATAAGATGATGATTTGCTACGACGAGGCTATTCGGTTTGATCGTTTAAACTTACGCTCCGAATTTCATCATCTTGACAGTTCTATTATCGTTACGAAAAATATACCGCAGTAAAATCTCCTCGAGTAATAAAATATGAGTAATATAATTCTCACATGAGGAGAAACGCAGGAGAAATATATGTTCTCTTCTTTTTCCTGGTATTTCGATTTACTCTCCGCATGGAATTTACTTAAGGCGCTGGAATATAATTTTCCATTTATACACGCGCACACGCGCGCAAATTTTTCGTTTCCATAGTTTTTGCCTTGCAGCTTAATTAAAATCGTACGTACATCCTCGCTCAAAAATCTCAAGCATACTGTTCATTCTTTTTCTATACTCGGTAGATGGCAAGATCTTTCAACTGTACGTTGTATTTGATAATCCAATCGTTTATGTATTAAAGATTTATAATTCGCACAATTTAATTAATCAACCTCCGCAAGTTCTTCCTTGACTTTTTCAGTTTTGAGGGAAATATAGTACGTACCGAGGCTCTCGAAAACACGATCAGGGCTGAAAATCCGATCGTAAAGAGAACCATTCTATCATTGTACTCCATAGAATTGAAATTACCACGTAACGAAAAATTTTAATCGCCGCCCTTGAAAAAGAAATTTGCGTTGATCAAATTGACAGTTGATTATCCTCTGGATTGAATGATCATTCAGTCGGATGGAAAACAAGCACGAGCTCTGGCTGGCAAAGTTGTTTTCGACAGCGTGGCCGAACGGTGATAATTCCTCGCCTGCGCGACGAGGCTGTTTTTCCCGGCCACGCAATCGGTTTCCGTTCGCTCTTACGATACCTGAGACACGTCTGATAGCGGGAGTGCTTAAACTCGTGAACTTTTTCTTAGCCAGCTGAAGGTAAATCTCCTCTGACGAAGTGTAGCGATGGCCGACGAACGGACGAAACTTTGCCCGCCGGTTCTCGGTCCGTCTTTTTCGCAGCCGCTCGTAAACAAGTTGCCGTGTCATTACGAGTTTCAGCGGACGGGATATCCCTGGCGACGCTCGGGGTTAATGAAACTTAAGAAATTTCTTGCCGTCCGTTCGTGTCCCGGGGATCACATCTAGCCGGAGTTCGTTTATTTAAACGGATACGGGGGACAAGTAGCAAGCTAGATGTATCGCTGTCAGACGCGGTTTTCGAACGTTTCGAAAACGGGCTACGATTTTTACGCTGTCGTGAAAAAAGGTTACACTGTGGATACGTTGTTTCGCTGTTTTCGGCTTTGACCAGGGATCAAGACGAAGAAGATCGAGGAACATTGAAACAATCGGTTCTTCGAACATTTACGAAAAATGCAGGTAAATCAATGCTCTTCAAGATAAAGGTTCCAGACAGAATGAAAAGAATTTCCCTGGAGGAACGGATGATTTGTTGGTCAACGTTAAAAAAAAACTTCTGAATATTTATTTAGCGAATGATAACTACTCGGAATAAATAATTTTCGTATTTTTGCATTTACGAAGCAACGAAATAAAATTTTCAAAATATGAATGCACGAAAATACGTGAAAACTATTTACTCGTTTAATTTCAATTAGAGATGCAAGCAAATAAATATATAGAGAATATAGTCTGGATTTATTCCGCAACGCAATTCTGTATAATCACATATTTTAAGAATAGGAGCAATAACGTCATATAATATACATATACATTTTGTTAAGAAATTGTAATAAAAACATGCAATAGCAGTAGACTTATATTACGTTTGATGAAAACTAAAAAGCAATCTGAGAACATTCGACGTAATTATATCTCAAAATTTCGTCTGTTTTAATAAATATATAATTTACAAGCAATCGTGTTAATTTTCTTTGACTTTGGCAAATACTTATCACGAATTTTTCGCATGTTTCGAATTTCTGTCAATATTTGATGAATGTTCCTAATATATATGTTTCTTAAATGTTATTCTTGCATATACATATTTTACAAATACAGTAAGCGTAGAAATTATTCTTACAGTCGAATAGAAAATTGCTGATTCTTCAAAATTCTTATAACTTTCTAAAAAAAAAAAAAAATTATACAATAAATTTTAAAGGATTGTTGTAAAAGGGAGATTTTTAATCTTCAAAACTGCAATAAAGGTTTAATTATGAAAAATGTAGCTTTATTTACCTTTTTTAGAATGATGTAAAAATATTTTTGAAAGAAGCGAACTCAGTATTATGTATAAGTAGAGCGTTATTATGTAGAACTTTGAAATGAGCTCATGCAGATTATTGTACCATTTTCTCTCAATAGTTCAAATTTTTCATTGCGAGAGTATACCAGTCAAAAAAAATTGTTTGACATTGATATTTTCAAAAGAAATCATCGAACAATTACCATTTTAAAGTCACGAAGTCTCTACTTTCGCAATACTGAATTCATTTCTTCCAAAAATATTTTCACATCGTTGCAAAACCGGCGAGCGAAGATACTTCTTCTCTAACAAGTTCAAACGTCGTTAAAAACGGTGAGAAAAATTTTTTTCCTTAATCCCAGATCCACCACGTGATCTTGTAGATCGAAGTCTCCCCTTTCCCTTGAAGATCCCTTAGAATTTGTTGCACGATTTTCTTTGTCACAACTTTGTTACACGACAGAAGCTTTCCATCGAGTGTACGAACACTTTCTACACCCACTCGCGCTTTCGCAACTCTCTCGCTGTCGACTCTCTACGAACATTGTCGACGTTGAACACCGTGGAAAATTGATGCGTCGACGTAATAGAAGTCGTTTCTATGCGTGGCCGACGTTTCAATCCGGCCGCGGCGGTACTTATCTAAATCCGAGTCGGGAAGTTCGGTCGTTTAAGCGGCCCCGTTTAACATTAATGAGATCACCGTGTGGGGGGGGGGAGGGTTAAAATGCCAAAAAGTCTGGCCACGTTTTCGATACTGTGGCTGCCTGCTCGGTGTCGTTTCCCGCTTCAGGCAGCGGGATTAATTGAGCGACCAGTTACGTCGAGTTAAAGAGAAACCGGCGAAAACGTCGCTCGCGTAAACTCCGAGCAAATCTCGTGAACGACGTTAGCAGACTCTTTTAGCCGTCCGCCCCCTTTGACTCTGTGCCGCGCGCCTGGAAAAAGGGGTAATGCTCCGTGAAACAGCTTCGAATCCGCTGTCTTGTTTGTGACAGTGCGGTTATGAAGTTGCGGCTGCGTAAAATGAAGTTTAAAACAGAAAAAAAAAACGACGACGTGGAAACAGTGGACAGGGACTCTTTGAACGAGTATCAAACCAGATCGATGAATTGGTCTTCTCTTGATATTAGGGGAATGCCGTGCAATACGGACGAAAGTATAAATATTAGCACATACATATATGTATGCATTTATTGACAAATATTAAGAAAATGTATTCGAGAATCATTGTAGAGACAACATTTGTAAAAAATTCGTATATTTGTAAAGATATACGAATTGTTCGAAATCAACGTATTGAATCGTTCAGAGTCAACGATTATAATATTTTTATGACTCGATTGTGATTTCTTTGATGCATTTAATTGTGACAAAGAATCTGGTTTCGTAGTGTTTTTTTTTTCGCGTGCAACATATCGTGATCTAAAATGCTTTCACATGTTTGTTGTAGGGTAACAGCGATCGACAGTGATCGTTGCCCGTTAGAGATCAAATTTCTTTTCTTAATGAATTCAAACTGTTGCCAACTGAAATTATAATACGTTCTTTCCTCTCACAGAGATACATTTGAAATTACAAACAATTTCTGAGAAGAAATTCGGTACAAGTTTATCGTAAAATTTGAATAAAAATTTTTACATCTCAACGGTTGAACGTCATTTCATCATTCACGCCTAAAGATCTACTAATTTGAAAATGTGACAAATTATATAATACAGATTTTCCACGTTTTTCTTACTTATCTTTTAATCGTTAAGAAGATAAAATAACTCATTGCAATAACACGAAAATAACCGATTGCAATCGGTACTGAACTTATTGTCATTTCCTTGCCATTTCATCTCACGCGGTGAAACAAAAATAACGAAATTATCCAGTTGCCGTTGAAAGCGTCAGAAAACGCAGAAGTGTCACGTTGCGAAACGTTTTGACTGATAATTTCGTCAGTGGCAGGATTACGGAGTGTCGGTTGCACGCCGACGGCCAGAGAATACTGCAAGCCTCGTTTCGTTCAATTAAATTCTCAAATTACTCGAACAAATATCTCTATGAAATTTTATTGCGTTATTCACCTCGTTTACTTGTCGCTTCTCTCGCGCACGCTGTGTGTGTCCGCATTGTTCCAGTCAAATTGCCTGCGTTTACCAGCTTTTTATTTGTATTTATTCGTTTAATTTTTATGAAAATAATAAACGTCAGTGGGGCAGAAATTACGATGTTGCGACAGTCGTTCGGAACATTAAATTCATACGACTCTAGTTTCCTATGTCCTTTTCGCGCGTCGTTTTTCTTATTACAACACTGTGCACACACGTACATACACACACGTGCCGTTCCGTATCTGCAAACCTCGTTTCTTCCCCGATGTTTTCTCCATTTTCATTCGAGTTCTCTCTCGTTTTCTCTCTCTCGAGTTTATGTGTCTAGCGTCAAACAGAAATGGCCCCGATATTAGTAGAAAGTAGCAAACCGATAGACGAGTGTAAAGTACTTGATCGACAGATGCATAAATTTCGAAAGAAGTAGTAAAGAAATAGTTGCAATATTATTTGAATTAGCCTCTTAACGCATTCGCCCGAGTTAAGTCGGGTTTAAGAAAACGATTTTTTTCTGCGCGCCCGAGTTAACTCGTGCGACCTGCAGTTTTGGTTTTCTGTATAAATACAACCAAATATACTCGTTAGACAGTGTTGTGCTTATTTCCTCTCACTCGAAAAAAGTTGCCACCGGTGAATCCCAGCTTTTTAATTGGTGCGCTAAGAGGTTAAAAAAAACAGACACTTGTAATTTAATTTGTAATGTTCGTCGTTTGTATTTTTTAAACACGGTGGCAGTGTCTTAATTGTACATCGTGTCATCGATTTTATGATACAAGCCGTGTAGAAAATGAATCTACACGTAAAAAATGAGTCCAAGGGAAAGCGAGCAAAATTTATTTCGTTGGAGAAGTCTTTGCAGAAAATCGAGCTTGGAAATTTGTCAAGTATACTTGAATTTGACTAATTCCGTATTGGGCAAGCGCGAATAATCGACACGAGAGTGCAAAAATAAGTGAAGAACGTAGAATAAAATTTTTTCCCGTTGAAGGGATAGTTTTCAAGGAAATAAGCTTTTAATGTTTAATTCGAATTTCACTCTCTTTATTCGTTTAATTTTATTTATCAAATTTTTATTTTTAAATTTTACTCCTCCCTCATTTTTTTTCCCCACGTATATTTATTCAGCTCATTTCAGTTCATCAGAGACTAGTATTTTAAAAACGTTGAACAACCAAGCAATACAATTAAAGACGAGAAAAAAATACCGCTTCTCATGGCGGTTTCATTTCTCTAACGAAATATATTTCCCAGAAAATTAAATACCCGTGGGCGAAACATACGAATTTCGCGCGACGAGGGTCAACGTGCTTTGATCCTCCATTATCTCGCCTCTTTGTCGATCATCGTGCTCGTGCAGACCGAGAATAATCACTCTTAATAATCTCAGTTTTAATGAACGCAATTATTCTTATTATTGTCCTCGATTATCGACGCGTAAATAAAGCTATCGGCAATGCTGATCGTGCGCCGGCAATCAACACACCAACGATTACCGCCAACATATATACATTTTTAACCTCGCCCTGTATGGACTGTAATCGTATATTCTCGCCTGGAAAAACAGAACGTTCGTCCGGCAATCGAGACAATTATCGAAAAATGATCAAGGCTCGTTGTCGCGGCGCAAATCGTCCCGACGACGTGTTTCCCCCCTCCCTCCTCAAATTTCCACCCTCAGCGACGTATCCTCGGCACAAGGAACATATGAAACGATTCGATCAACGTATTAAATCGGCTCCGCGCTCCCGGTCGTCAAACAACAATAAAAGCTCATTAGTTAACGATCGCGACAATCAAGCGGATAAACAGTTTCGATGCGCGATGACACGCAACGTTTAACGGCCGTTCATCGCTGTTATTTGACTGTAATTTTTAAATCATATATTCCGAAGTGTAGGGGCGCGGCTAGGGAGGAGTGGGAGAATCCCAGCGCTGTGCAATTAAAACGATGTAATTTGCGGGTTCGCGTCGATCGGCCGGAATCGGGTAAACGGCGCAACAGCGTTTCGAAACGGCGTGCGTGGCGTCGATCGCCGTCGCGTATCGCGCGGCTATTGCCTTAATTCGTGCGGGCCTGGGTAAATTGATAATGAATCGGAATTTGCGTCGTTGCCACGATTAATTTAGGGAATTTCGAGGCGGCCCTTGATGGAGAAACCTAACCGATTCTCAGCGAACGGGCGAGACGCTGTTGAACGGCGATCAAATATTGACGTTCCCTCGAAGACGATGATTGGTTTTAACACTTATCAGAACTACCGACAGTTAAGACGAAGTTGTTTCTACCGAAATTATTTTGATTTCTAATAAATAAAAATAAAATAAAATTCATTATATTATTTCTTTAATTATCACTGTAGAAGTCATTGTGGGGGGAAAATTGTAACATGAAATAGAAATTTTAAAATAAAATTTTAACTGGTGTGGTAGTTCTAGAGTTAACATCTTGCACTGTGCCACGCACGTCGAGAATTTCTTGTCTTTGAGTTAGCAATATTTTCTCAGTTCTAAAGTATATTTAAATACAACCCAGGCGAAACAAATGATAAATTGATTGCTTCTGGGTAATAATTTCTATCCAGTGATATCATACCGACGAGTTGAAAAAGAAAGCGACGATTTATTGTATATGGTTTGGTCACTCGAAGACTATCGCGATTTGTCTGCCTAATTTTAGTCGATACCACTGCGAATCTGCGTGTAACAACGACGGAAAAGAAGTTCAAAATATTTGGCGATGGAATTGCTCGATGATGTTCTTTGACGTTTGCAACGCTGTTATAAATAATTTAACGTTCAGTATTTTATATTAAATTTTATATTCGTAATATGTAATTTTATTTAATATTTATAATTATTGTATTATTATAATACAATTATAAGTGTAATTATTCTATTATTATATACAATATTATTATGTTTATAACGTACTTTGCAATATAATTATAATTTTGTTTATTAAGATATTTAATAATATAATTTTGTATTTTAATAAAATTTTGCCTCACAAAGAGCAATATATTTCACGTTATACTCTCTTTGTTTTTTGTATTAAACGTTCGGGTATTCCAGGACGTACGTGACATTTCTCTTGTCAGTTATTATTTCGCTTAATGAAATTACGGTATTTTTTTTCGCTTTATTCTCGTTACATTTCTTTTTTTTTTGGCAATCACCGTACGTTGCCGTTTGTAACGAAAATTACTTGCGGAGGGGAAAAAGATTGGTTAATTGATTGTCATTATTTACTCGAATATAAAATCTGAAAGCCAAATAATTTTTATGCATTTTCAACGAAATACAATAGAGAAGCGATAACTGAACATGGGCGTGGGGATGTAATTTTTATGTTGTCACGGGTTAAATTAACTTTGCGTCGATGAAAATCGATGATTTTCTTGGTCGTTGTTTTCGTATTTATATTCGAGTCTTTTCGAAGACCTGCATAAATCGATCCATCTCGAAAGTAAAGGTGATGGGATTTTAAGCGGCTGAAGCTAAGCCTTCCAAGAACCACAGCCCATAAATCCTAGTGGTCAGGGATTTCGATGATTGAAATATCGCATAGCTGAAATATTGCGCGAGGAATGTCTAGATTTTGTCAAACACGTGGCAAGTGGATTTTATTTAAAAAATTGTTTTTCTAAAAAACAGAAAAAAAAATAATTATTCGCGTTTCATTTCACCAGGAATTTTTATTACGTTATTAAACATTTCAGAGTTTGAAACTTGAAGTTTAATCATCTCAGGATGGAGAAAAATCCTCAGACAAAATACTAGAATTTTTTCGTTGAAAAAATTTTCAACAAAAAAATTCCAATCGGAGAGAAAAGCTTGAAAATAGAACAAGAAATTTCCAAACAACGGATCCGACAAATATTTGGACGCTGCCGCGAAAATGAAGTAAATTGCGTTAAGTAGAATATATTTCGAAGGAATCGAACCATGTGTCGTTTTTGCAGAGAATGGGGTTTTCGTAATGGGATTAACGTACAGAAAGAAAAGGAACGAGGAAAGGAAGATTAAGCTGCGAGATTAATCCATAAGAAAATACGTAACGGAGAAAGATTTTTTGTCGTTTTTTTCCGGAAAAAAAAGCAGACCGTATATAAATCATCCAGGCTATTCACTGTCTCTGAATACTTCGTTCTTATTCTGTTTCGAGAGTTTTTAAATTTATTTTACAATTTTGATAAAACTCGAAAACAACCTCGATAATAATTTTCTACTCTATTTTATAAATGACAATTTGTAGTAGTTGAGATCTTAATTATTACGATATAATTGAGTGAAAATTGATTAGTATAAAATATATTTGTAATGCAGAAAAAATGGCCAAAATGACAAGACAATTTATTGATTTTTCATAAAAATTTTCATATATTTACAACATAGTGAATTTTTACAGACTTGAATGACTTTTGATAAAATGTATAAATAGAAGCTTGTGTGCTTTATTATAGTCTGAATTTTTTCCTCTTTTGCTACGGGAAAGATTATATTCTGGTATTAAAGATTTTGGTTATTTCGATACAATCGAGTGAAAATTATTTAACGCTAGAACCATCAAACTGGTCGAAATGATCAATCTATAATTTTTCATAAAAAATTTTACACGTAACGGTGCATTTTTAGGGACTTGAATGACAATTTCAGTGAAATTTATAAATGGAAGCTTGCGATCTTTGTTTTATCCTTTATTCAAAATATTTTCTCATCTTGTTATAATTTATATTCCAGCGTTAAGCGACAATTTCAAATTTTAGAATATTTCAGATTTTTGGTTATTTCGGCACAATCGAACGAAAATTATATTAAACTGCGGATCGTGTTTCAAAAATGCATTTCCTTCCAGTAAAGATAGATTCCAATCGACGAAGCTGCGAAATTCATAAGATTCTATTAGCGAAGGGAATCGCCGATTTCTTTCTCTTTCATCCCCCCCCCCAATACTCAATATCTTGTGCAAGCATAACCCCGCGTAATAGTAAATTCACCCCACATTTACGTCGGACGACCTCCATCCTCGTCTTATCAAGAATTTCAATAACCCAAAGGAAGAGGTATTTACGTTGGCGTAAAGTTATTTCTCCTCTTAATCAACGCCAGAGATTCGAGCCAGATTCGAACGAGAGAATTCCTCGCAACGTTGTCCCGATAAATAGAGTCGAAATCCTACGGAAAGAAACGGAAACATCGCTCGTTCTATCGAAGCCACTCAAATCTCAAGCCTGGTTCGACCTTCTAATCGCTATCAGCCGGTCTCTTGAACACAATCCGGGTCGAGGAACATACGCTACCAGCGTGTACGTGCACTCGTGCACGCAAACCGCGAAGGCACAGATAGCGTGTGGCACGAGCAGCTTGCTGGTGCAAAGTGAGTACGTGTCCCGCGTACAAAGTCCATTAAAATCTATCCGCGAAATTTAAGAAGCGTACTTCGGGCGCACGTTTCTCGTATTCGTTCCGTAGAAAGCCACGGCTGCGCCGGGAGGGGGTGGTTTTCTTATCTTATCGCGGCGACGAGTGTCCCCTAACGACCACCGATGGGCTATCAAGCATCTGGAATCGCGTCGACTGTGTGCTTCCGTCCGGTGAAAAATTCGAGTCACTTCGAACAGAGTTCTGAAAATTTCGATAGTCTCGGAAGTTCTGAAAATTTTGAGGCTTCTTGGAGGCTTCGAGGGTGCAGCAACCTTTGGTATTATGAATTGACACTAGTGTTTCACGAATTGAAATCATTATATTTTTTACGAATCACAATTAATGTTCCTTATTATGTTTGGCACCAAGTGCCAAATTCGCGGGATTTTTCGTTTTTCATTTCAATCCAAAAATGTTTATAGAGATTGAGGGTTTCCAATGAAAAAAAGTTTCATTTCAACTGCAATCATTTCCTCTCTTCCTTACATTGGGAATGTGACAATTCATGTAACATTGACTTTACGTTTATATTTCTTCATTTATATAAAAAAGTTATTACGCCGGGAATTCGACGAAGTATGAACAAAAATGAAAATATCCGCTTAGATGGCAAATTTTCAAGTTTCGCGAAAATAATGAAAATCTTCTGGATTTTCCAAGACTTTCGAGATCTTCAAGACTGTTAATTAAATTATCAAGAGTGTTAAGATTTTTTCGGGTATCTTATCTCTATTCAAAGTGACACGAATTTTGATAATCTTGTAGAGCGACACTCAAATTTTCAAAACTTCCAAGAATATCAACACTTTACGAGCAATCGAATCCCGCGCGAAATAATTTGAATTTCGACGATCTAAAGAACAATGAAAATAAAAAAAAAAAAAAAATACTTTCGATCGAAAGTATTTTATATCGAGGGATTTCCCTCCTCGGAGGAAGAAACAACACAGTTCACTTAGAAATCGCGACTGCAGTTCGTTTATGCGTCCGTATATTTTCTCGCTCTCGTTTTCTCCCTCTTTTTTTTACGACAGAAGCTTCGCCGTGACGAATGAGGGACGCTCGATTGGTCCGAGCGATTCTCGTCTTCCGGAAATTCGTTCCTCCTCCGTGGTTGCCGAGGTAGAGCTTGCTCGAGACTCGAGAATTTGCAGAGACAGGGGGTTAAAGGTGAAACGGCCCGAGGAACGAGCAAGGGACACGATGAGTTCGGTGCCAGCAGGATTGTTAGCTGGCTCGTTGTAAATCCAATGAATTTCGTCATAACGCATTTACTGGGATAATTTTAAACGTCTGCGACTGACAGAGGATAGTGATTAATGGCAGTCATCGACGCTGACGTGACAACTTGTCGAAAGCGATGTACACTCCCCCGCTATTGAATGTTTTGAAATCTTAGGACAAGTACTATGTTTGCATAATGAAAATAATACGATAAATACAAATTATAAATTATATACATAATTATTGTATTTGGAAAGAATACAATATATATATATATATATATACATACATACAATGTAATTAAATAGAGTAGATAGAAAACATATTTCATACGAGAAGAAGACTATTAATATATTAATATATTGTATATAATAATGCAATAGATATGGATTATGAATTATATACACAATATAAAATATACAATGTAAATTATTGTATTTATAATAAATACAATACATACAACATAATTAAATACAATAAATACAAAATATACTTTATACGATAAAGATCTGTTAATATATTAGTATATTGTATTATCATAATATATTTTATGCATTGAATATTAAAAACAAAAATGTGAAATTAAGTTGAAAAATCCTCGATCTGATACACACACACACACACACACACACACACACACACACACATCCATGATAAATGTCGAATATCAAAACATTCGACGATAGAAATAAATAAAATAAATGCATCCAATGTCTCGCTTAAATCAAATTAATTGTACGAATAATTTATAACAATTTCGCTGTCATTGAAGACGAGAAAAATTAACTAACAAGTTGCACGAGTCAAATTCTAAATTGTTCGAGACGTTAACAATCTCACATGCGGTACGTTTATTCTCTCTGTATAGTTAATGTAAGGAATGTTTTTTATGCATTCCTCGAAATGCGTAAATGTCACCAAAAAGTAGACGGAGTGTTATTACCCAGGAACATTGCCACCACATTTCTTGAATAACGATCCAGCTGATCTTCGACTATTAAATAGAAAGCCCTGGCGCATAGACGCGACCACTGTTACACAACGAAATTAATATTCCTGCTGGTGTGTATATATATGTATATGTATATATTGTTGCACGCCCTATCAAACGTAGGATGCTGAAAGCACGAGTCACTTAATTATCGCTGGCCTGAATGGAGGAAAGCAGTGGGTACTAGAATTTGAACATATACCCGTAGTCTCCTGTAATTACTTGCAGGCTTAGGAATGATGATAAACTGACGGAGATTTCGCTACATATACATACACCGTTAGCGCGCGAGCCCGTCTTGTAAATGGGCAAATGAAATTTCGCGATGCCTCTTATTGGTGTTGCTATTCTGCACCCGTCGCGCGGTGACATTGAAATTTCTGGCAAATTTTCAGTGGAAGAGAAAAAAACGATCGATTCTACTCGCTTTTGGATTTTTCTCTTGGACGCGAAAAATTTTAGAGATATACTCGTGGCAAAGAAGGTTGAACGTTCACGTCAGTGGAAATGTACTGCTTGCTGAGACGAAAGGAAAAAGAAAAAAAAATCACAACACATTGAAAACGAAATCCGTGAATGTTCAGTATCTGTTTTATTTGGCACGAATTTTAAATTCGTCTGAATTTCCAGATGTATAATCTCTCGCGGTGTATAAAAATTACTTCTCACTAGAAAGCTGCCGGCTGGGAAAATGTATTTCAGTTAAATACATGTATTTAGAAACATTTCAGAAATTTTTCAGGTATAAAATACCGTTGTATACATTTAAAACACACGGGGAAATAAAATTAACCGGTTTAGTTCAATTTGTGAACGCGAAAGATTTTATTCGGTCGGAAACGTTTTTACCAGAGGTAATATATATGCTTTAGTTAATTTCATGCCATTTTCTACATAAACGTAAACGTCGATTAAAAGTGGAAAATACACTTATAAATTACAAACTAATTTTTTTTACCAACATGTTCATTTTTGAACACGAAAACGCTTGTTTTTAGCAAATTGTGCTATTATGCTTGGGGGAATGTAAGAGCAAATCAGTTTACGCCAATAAATTGTTTATTTATTTTAATTGAAGTAAATTATTTTTTAGAGCAACATATCGCGAGGCACTTGTAACTTAGACGTGTTCACAAAAATTGAAAGCAAATTATTTATTACGTTCCGTATTATTTATTACGTTCATTAAGTACGAGTTCATCGTTCGCAAGGTTAATTTGTAACATCATCGGTGGCATTACATTCGAATCAAACGAGCAAACTCTGCATCATAAATCATGAGGATATGACCTAATCCAGTGTCTGTATGGCTTGCAATTAATTATCGTACGTTTCTAATTTGTACGCATCGTACCAAATGATTTCATTGCTTTGCCTAAACGGACCGTCGTTTAATCACATCGCATACAATTGCCTGTTCGTTCTCAATTTTTTTCTCAGACACGAACGTCTCTTGAATTTTTTTAATTTTCGGATCGATTTCTAAATGTAATTTCTTCACTTTGAAACTTTAGCCTTTCCGAAATAGAAAAAAAATAAAAAATAAAAAATAAAAAATTACGAATGTCTGAAGAAGGGGGATCGAGACTTAAATCCGGAATATAATTAGTTCAAAAATTGCGTTAGTGGACTGCTTAGATTCCTGTGCACTTTGAAGCATTGTGGCGCGCACTTTCCCCTATCTCGCGTGCTCAATCCTGCGCTATTTTGCAATTTAAAGGCTGAACTCCGCGATGAGCTAACTACCTAGCAGTTTTTTTAAACGCTCCGAGCGCTCCTACTTCAACTCGTTTACTTCTAGAATCGAAAACACGGCTCCCTTTTCTATTTTTTCTTTTTTTTTTTCGAAATGAATTTCGAATTCGTAAAAATATATCGCGAACGATAACGAAATCAAACGAGACTGTGAAAATTTCCATCGTCTGACAATTTTTAATTCAGCACAGGTTGAAAACGCAATTATTTTGAATTAATCATATTTATGTTATATTCGTACAAAATAACAGCCGCGAAGTTCGAACAAAATGTTGATTGAAATTTTCCCCTCGTTGCTTAAAATTTTCCCTTATCTTTCGACGAAGATTTTCTTTTCGCGATAGTTAGAAGTAAAAGAATGAAATTCATGCGTTATCGAAATGAAAATTCTCCGAGTGCAAAATGTTTCTCCCATCATTTATTTCGATCGTATAAATGTTAAAAACGAGAAAATTAGTTCGAATTAATTACATTTATGTTATATTCGTACAAAATAACAGCTGCGAAGTTCGAACAAAATTGTTGAAACTTCGTCGTTCAAAATTCTCCCTCGTCGTTTGATGAAAATTTTCTTTTCGCGATAGTTAGAAGTAAACAAAACAAAATTCTGATCCGAATGAAAATTCTCCGAGTTCAGAATGCTTCTTTCATCATTTATTTCGGTCGTGTAGATGTTAAGAAGAAACAGAGCGCAGAGTGCGCGGAACAAAAGCAATTCGCGTGTCCGTCTGAAATAAAAAAAAAAAAGCGCGGCACGTTCTTCATTTCGTTGCCAGTTCGTTTTCGGATTGGCAACAATATCGACGATCTGTAGATCGCCAATCTGCCCCGTGCTGGGAAGGATTTAAAACGGTTTTTACGTCAGCCGGCAGAAAATTCAATTATTATTTTCCAATCCCAACAATCTGTTCATCCCGCGCGGCGCGCACGTGCGAACTGCGCGCTCCTAGAGGATATTGACTTCCACCACCGCACATAATTTCAATCTCGATTTCTAGTACGCGCTACAAACGTTTCGTTCATTTGATTTTTAAGATCGCGAGATCACTCGCCAATGTATTCATCTTGAACAGTATTCACAGCTTGGATGGATTGTCGGTAACTTCGAATTACATTTTGTACAGGTTGTAATTTCATTTTTTTTTTTTTTTTTTTTTTAATGGAAATGGTTATTTCTCCATATTTATTGTCCAGGTTGACAACTGAACTCGCTCTCAGCTTTAGATCGTTGAATTTTTACTCTTCAGTTTCAGTCTTGTTTCAGTAACTTACGCATGTTAATTGTAAGATTCTTTTTCGTGCATGTTCGAACAGAAGATATTTATTACTGTCAGAGAACTATTTCTTGGTCGAAGGATCAAATTGAAAGGACTCAACAGAGTTGAAGTCTATTTCCTTGCAAACGAAACCTTAAAAGGGAAACATTGTATTCTGTTCGGCTCTGAGTCAACTTCGTTTTATGCGAACTCCGTATGTTTGAGTCAAGTTTTAATCAATATATGATTAAATCAATTTTTGTTGATCCATTTATTTGAATATGAACTCTTGTCATATTGAACGAAAAATTACTTGTAGAGGAGAGAACAAGTGGACTGATATATGAAAAAGAAGAACATTAAAGACCTTGAAAATTCCGAAAAAGATGGCCTCGGAAAAAAATTCTTACCAGTTATTGGTATCTTTTGATACGATCCATTTTACATAAAAAATATCTTTTTACATCGTCGTAATTCGAAAAGATATTTAGGTGGCCTTACTTAAATGGATCACCCTGTATAAACTTCTTATCTCTCAACAAATTCGTATATATCAACGAAGTTCTACAGTATGTGTTCAAACATAATATTGTTTCAACTTTTCAAGTTGAATTTCCTCTCGAAAGATAAGTTTCTCGATTAAAAAAAAAAAAAAAGGAAGATAGTTACTGTTACTTTTCGACTTATTTTTCGACATAAAGAATTAATCCGCGTGCAGAATGAGTTTTGATTAAATTCCCGGTTTAAACACCGAGAGATAATTGTTATCCGTAGATTTTAATCAATCTCAGTTATTCCGTTTGCCATTCATAAATACCGCGGCAAAGGGAATCTTGTATGAATGTTCATAGCGAGTAATTAACAATGAGACACGGACGTTACAGATGGAAGAGAGAAATGTTTAGGTTTAACAGTGTACGTAACACGGTGCGAAGGAAAAAGTGTTCGAGACTCCCGATGAATATGACCGTGTGATATCGGCGTAATTTATTTCTAGTGAGTGATAAGAGTTATGAAACCGGATGATGTGCAGATGTGCAGTGCACGAAAAATGTACGCGTAGGATAAATGATAATTGAAGCTGAGAGAGCGGAAGCTGTTCCACGTTCTCGAGCTGTTGTAGTAATTTACATCGAGTATTACGTTTTTCACTTTTACATTTATATTTATACTTTCATATGAATTTAGATTTAAATTACTGCATGGGGTAATTAACTAAATTGCGAATTTCCGTGTAATTTCGTATTTTTTGAGAATATTAGTTAAATCATGGAAATTGGACAGGAAATTGTTTTATAGTATTGGAATAAATATTGCAGAAAGCTTTGTATGTTTTTATATATTTTTTTTTTATATCACTGCGTGCAATTTCGTGTGCTTCAAATTTTTTTTATAAATGCATGAATTCCTTTGGGTTTAATTAAAAAAAAACGGATTGTTTTATTTTATTAAATATTATACAAACTATTTTATACGTGTGTTCTTTCACACCGTGCGCATTTCATTCTGTATGTATTTTTACACGTTTAAACTTCACATAAATGCATAAAAATTTCTCACCTGTGATTGAAGATAATAATCAGAGACGACAATAACATGGAAGCAGCATAAGAGAAAATAAGAAATAAACTTTCAAGCAAGAGATTTGCTATATCTCATGTCAAAAAATGTTATTTTCTCGTGAATGTGTTTGTCTCAAATACAAAGACTGGATTCAATTTTCTCCGATAGGATAATCCTTTTCAACAAACGAGCAAATATACTTTAAAAATATATTTGGTTTACTTGTAATAATTCTCTCTCTCTTTCTCTCTCTCTCTCTCTCCTTCTCTATTATTTTTTTTCTCTCTCTTTTATCTTTTTTTAATTAAAACTCTGGAAGAATTGAAGTTCGATATCACGTACCGATTGATATTTTGATCTGCTCTTCGATCAGCCACTGATTCGTGGCTGAACATTGTAGCGAATGTAAATCAGAAAATGGAAAATTTGAAATTCAAGTTATTCGTTACATTGCTAAATTACCGAGGCTGTCGGCTATTTTGTTTCGCGAATTAACAGAGAAATATCATTTCATATAAAAGATATGAGTAGACAAATTGATATGACAGATAAATTGAACAGCTATTTTTTACTTACAATTACTTCTATGCACGCGTTTTTCTCGTTTCTCTCGATAAATCACCTCTTAATTTATTGATGTTACACGGTGTACGCATAATTTGCTGAAAAGTATAAACTAGAAATATATTTGTAATTTCTGTAATATATATTTTGAATGTTAGGATTGTTAAAATATTATAATATACAATAAACAATATAAAGCAAATGCAAAAATATTGTTTTATTTTTTTTTTTTTTTGAAGTTTGAAATAATTTGAACGTATTCGTAATGACAATAAATTTAATTTGGATGAAAAGATATCATTGAAATTTCTCACGTAGAGATTGTAATAAGAAAGATCTTTCATTTATTTAGTACGATTAATGTAATACGATAATGAACAAAGTTTCGCCAAAATTGTTAATGCATTATGCTTGATTAAACATTGTACACAGAAAATACACTGTAGAGCATAAGAGTTGCTATGAAATCTGATATTTAGAAATGGCTAATAGACACGTAAATATCTTGTACCGAAATCTACTTAAGTACACTCAAAATTTTAATAGATTAAATTCTTTTTTATCGTGTTAATTTATAATTCTACGAAAGTTTTTACCAGACTCGCAGAATCAAGTCACTAAGAAATTTTCACTATGCTGATATTTAAATGACACGCTACTATGTAAATTGAATTTTTCACCGAACGCCTTTTAGTTTTCTAAATTTGAACATTTCTCGAAGTTTTAAATTTTGCAACATGTATCTATTTAGAGTTATAGTTAAATCACAGTGTGAAATGTCGAGGACAACAATGAACAAAGAAATAAAACTACGGTGTATAAATAATATTATCGAGAATCAATTCTTGGAAAAAAAGAAACTCGCCAAGAAACTCTTCCACTTTTAAACAGCGCACGAGTAAGAGAAACGATTCACGCCCCGCGGCTGTGAATTTAGGTACAGTCCGAGCATTTCGACATTGATCGCTCTAAATAACTCGCGGGGAGAATTTATTTCGCTTTCAGTTTTACTCTTGAATTCCTTCCCCCTTTTTCCTTTTTGTCTTGCACAATCGAAAGAAACTGCGCGAGACACGTTCCATCGCGTCGCGGCTTTTTAAAGGAGTTACGCGAAAAATTCGAGGAAATTAGTGCTGCCAACAGTGAATAAAAATTTATGATACAAGTATTTATAAATAAAAAAAAAGAAATGAACTATTATTCTCTAAATTCGAGTTTCTACATTCGACGAACGAAACACGTATCGTGTATTATATCGTAATTTGTGGTTTCGAAATTAATTCCTGCAAAGTGGTGGAGAAATTAAAACGTAGAAGCGGAAAGAAGAAGTTGGTAATGCGAAAATTCTCCTTCAGATTCGCTCTCCGGTGAACGGATTACTCGGTCCTTTCTTCAAACGCTGTTTCACTTCTCCAAAGAGATATCCAGCCAGTTTCCAAGATCTTGGAATTCTTTTCGCAAAGGTCTACTAAGATTTACTATTTGCAGTGATTCTACACGACGAATTCATTTCAGCGCCGAGTTGCGAAAAAAGTAATTTTAAGAAATCCGTTCGAATCTGGGACACTTCCGTTTTTCTCGATTTGATTCTCGAAAAACCGGCACCAGCGTTCTCAACGTTTCTCAAAAATTTTGCCAAGCGTTTCAAATGCTGGCAATTCTTTCGAAAGAACTATTCCTTACGCGTGTAACTTACGCCCGGCCACTTGAATGCAGAAGAGCGCGTGAAAGTTAACGCGTTTATTCTGTTACCACGCGCGTGATTGTTCGCCAGTCGTGAAATGACAAATGAAAAATCGCGACCAGCCGCAGATGGGAATTTCCTGCCGCGAAATTCTCACCAAACTGGCACACTATTTTACGGACAAATATCGGGCGAGTACGCGTCTTTGCGTCCGCGCGAAGTAACATTCCAGCTTCCAAATTCCATTGCCGCTGAATCTGAATAATTATATGTGCGCAAATACTGCGTTATTCGTGTACCACACGAAGCTGAATTGCTAACGCATACCCGTTTCCTAACGAACTGCCGCGGTTCTACGAGTCCTTAAGACAACAAAGCGCCCTGCTGCCTGTCAGACAATGCGCGTTAGCTCGCGCAAAATTCACAAACTAGCGAAGAAAACTGCCGATGGGTGAAAGTCGCCATTCACCGATAATCGACGAGATATCGGTTCGATCGTGTTTCCTTCTCGAAAACAAAAGCGGCGAAATATATCGTTGGAAAAATTGTGATAGATACCGAAAGGTCGAGGAAAATTGATTTCACTGTTGTGCCCGCACGATTGTCGCGTGATCGTCGATGCTGTGCCCGTGATAATCGGTTTGTTTTTGACGAACACGAGAGGCAAAATTGACACGAGTTGTAATAGGATCGCGCGGAGTTTCGGCATGACGGCGAAAGTGCAGCGCGACGATATTTCGACGAGATGAAACAGAATATTGCTGCTCGTGTAAAATGTAGATCCATCGATCGTCGCAATTGGTAGTGAAAATTTTGACCAATTTCGTGGGGAATTTCACAAATTACAGGAAACTTTGTAATTTCATGGATCTACGATGCTGCGTTTTTAGAGACCTTTTTTTTGCAAAATATACAAATAAAAATTCTATGATCTTATTTCTTATTCTTATTCTTATTATACTTTTTTTCCGTTTTTCTTTGATACAAGTTTCTTGCTTCGATCATCTATATTGTAGATATCTGTGGAAATTCAGATTCTTACAGTTCAGAGAACCTAAATCAGGTAGATTTAGATACTAAACTCTACCTTGAATGTTTTATACTATATTGTACTACATTTACTATATTTATTTGTATCAATTTATAACATAGTATAATATATACTCCCTCTGTCCGAAAATATGGTATACGTTTTAGTATTTTTTTTTGTCCGAAAATATGGTATATGTGTGCGAAAGAAATCAAATAAAACTAAAATTAAATATAGAAAAAATATTAAATTCATTTTATTATCACAATATAACTAAATACAAATAATTTTAGTGCAATCCAAATTTAGTTCAAGTGAGATTTAGTTGTTGAACGCTTCTTCTGAAACATATATACTTTTCAGCTAATCGACCCTCACGACGAAGTTTTACCCTATTTATATGAGGTGTTGCAAGATACCATGACGTTGTTCATTAGTCAATTGTTTCGATTTGGCATCTCTTCTCTATAAATTCACGTTGTTTGGGTGAAAATTTTCCATTTTGAAATTACAGCGGTGATTTCATTTTTCTTAAAAAAACTAATTTTTGGTCTTCGAATTCCAACTGAACTCAAAAGCAAGGCCTGTCAAATATATGTTAGGTTATTTAGCTATCAATGTAAACAATGCCAATATAATGAACATTGCCAGTTGCTTTCGAAACTCTAGATAATCGAAGATTTTCTTTCAAATGTATACCATATTTTCGGACAGAGATAGTACTATATTACGTTATATTACTATATAGTATATTTGCTAATTTATACTATATTCCATTAATGTCAACCGTAACTCTAATTTCAATAAATTCTGCACATCGCGCGTGTTTCGTGAAATATTTAACAATTTCCTGGAATCTCAATTCTAAAAAATCGAACTACTGAAAAACGTAATTAATAAAATTCTAACAATATCGTCGAGTATTTCAAACTTCCGTTCCAAAAATCGAATCGTACGTAATTTCCTCAAGTGAGAAATTTTCCACTCGATGCGCTGCAACTCTCTGCCTCTGTCCCTGACCTTCTTCTTCTTCTTCAAAAAAAAGAAAAGAAGATGGAATGAAAATACGCAGATAGCGGATAAAGAAACGGCCCGAAAGTCGGGAAGAAAAACGGGAGAAACGAGTCGCTTGGCGAAGAATTTTCACGTAAGACGAATTTCATTACCAAGGGGTGACTTAGGGCGAGGGTGGAACGTATCAAAGAATTTTTACTCCTCGTGTCTCTCTTCGCTGTGCTCGTTGAAAAAACAGCCACAAACGAACTGAGACGGTTGCTGCGAAGCTGGCTCAAAGGCGAACGATAAAGTAGAAACGCCGGCGAAACGGAAGTGCTACGAAGGGAAGTCCATTGGCGCGGATTACGTTTGTTCCGGGTAGTAATTCGACAAGTCCGGAGTACTCCACGGGCCAGTCAAAGCCTCCATTTTCTCTTTTCGCGCCGCGTTATCCCGCGACGCAACGACTTCATCCGCCGCGGTCGCCGGGTCTCCTTGTCGAGATATCCTCTCTAGACACTGGTTCGATCGGTTTACTCGTACACAGTATAGTTCTCCCACCCACCCACCCACCCACCCCTTTCTATCGATCTTTCTCTCCTCGCCGATGCAGAAAGTCAAAAGAGACTCGGCTCTTCCCCGCGAAAACCGAGATGCCATCTGCGGAACGTAATAATCGAATCCCACCGAAATCAGATCACCTGCGGAAATAGAGAGCGTCGCGGAACCTCTCCGGTGAAAAGGAAGCACACACACACACACACACACACACACAGACACACACACCGGGATCGATCCCGCACGCCGATATCAAGATGGATTCTATTTTGGTTTACTGCTCCCTTTACTTTGTTTCCGACCCGGGCCCGGAGAAATAGAGACTCGCAGCGAGGAAATAAATACGGCAAATATGGCCCTTTTATTCGATTATCGTGAGAATTACGTTGTGTCTGTTAATTGGATTGTGCAAGTTTCCCGCGTGGAACTGTTTTTCTTATCTGCCCGTCAAGGGAATATATTCGATCTGTGTTCTGTCTTTCTGTCAAGGAAATGCATATGTGTATCGCTTCGAGGACGTTTGGAAATAAAATTTACGAATTTCTAAAGAATAAAAATGGAAAGTTTTGATTTTCTGTTTTTTTTGGAATAGCATTAATTTTGTTTGTTTTTTTGTGATATTAACTAATCTCAGTTTCATTTTCGAATCTTTGAAGAGTCATTTGTTACGGACGAATTTTCAATGTTTGGGTCAACCTACTTCAATTATTATCAACGAAAAGACACACGAACGTATAAATATATAGGTTATCCCAAATTTAAATGTCAAAGCTTTGAATATCCTGGAGGATCAATAAAAGTGAAAAAAAAGATTCTTCGGAGATTTGCTCGAATTTAAGAAAACAATCGTGAAAAAAGAAACATAAAATTTCCATTTTCTCACTCTTATACAATTCAATGTATTCGACGATTCAATTCAAGTTTAATCAATTCAAGAGAGCAATTGAGAGACCGAAATTGTAGCTACAGCGCATCAAACATCACGAAAACAATGTCTGATTGTAGTCAGAGTGATGCAATCAACGTTCGACATAATTGCATTGTCCAGTAAAAAGGTCAGCGTTTTGAGTCAACATATCTTCATTAAATGAATGGCATAGGTAATAATAGATGATAGAGATATGAATGATAAAATAAATAACAACAAGGTGTAAGTGTAAATAGACGAATGAAAAAGCGAGAAATTCTTTTCCTGCGATTTTCTTCAAAATGGAGCAAGAACGATCTTTAAAGCACTTCTTTTCTTAGTTAATCAGTATTCTTGAAATTCTCACATTTTAATCTGAATATCCTATAGAGACTTTGAGCAACGATTGATCAGAAACGCACTGAAAGCCAGAAGATTACCCTGAAAATTGTCAACTTCGAATTTCTGGAGAAATTGGAATCCTCGAAAACTCGGCACACTTTCACTTAATCAAATACTAGAAACGTCCTACAAAAATTGCACAAATTTTCAAACTCGCTGCTTCGCAACAGAGCGTCGTTCTTAGTTTTGTCGAATATTACGCATTTAACGCAATGGAAAGGGAATTTCAATTTATTTGTTAAACAGCCGGTTGCACAAAGCACGGTGGCGTTAACAGGCGGCGACGGATGAAAAGAAAGGGGAAAAAGACAGTGGCGAGAATGAAAAGTGGAAAGAGTAGACCTTGAGTGGATGGTCCTGCGGTGAAAGGCCACAAAAGTTCATTATTAGCTCGAATCAAGGTGCTGCTCGTCCGTTTTACTTATTCCCTATGCGACGAAATAGATTAACTTAAGATGAGATCTCGGGGGCAATAAATTTTACCATTGGATTCACGGTCGAAAGAGTTTCCAAGTGGATGCACGGACGTCATCAATGCGGCCAGATTGGCTTAGGCGCTATTAGTTAATCGCGATAGGGTTTGCCACGGCGAACTTCGCTTAAGATTGATATGCTCGTGCGGTGGTGGGAGATCTTTCAGGTTTGTAACCATGGTCTCCGACCAAGTGGAAGTTCTCTGTGACAGAGAAGTTGGAAATTCAACGAACGCCGCAGATACCTTATCAATACTCGAAATTCAATAAATCTTCGAGCATTCGTTATAGAGTCATAAGCGTGGTAATGAGAGTGACGTTCTCGAACTTGTACGAAAGGTTGAAATTGGTGTCTGATGCTCTGCCGATCGAGCGCCGAACCTGCGAATTAGCCGAACCTGCAAACGACGGTGTTTCGGCGAAATTCGTATTAAGGTATGGAAACACGGAAAGATCTTCTCGTTAAATATTAATTGTTAGATTGGATTACCTTGGGAGAACCCACTTTGACCGCTTCGATCATTTTTTAGACAGAGCAATTCCGAGTGAAGATTTTTTTGAACGATAATTAGAAAATTCGGGGAGGGACGTGTTAAGAAATGAAGAGGCTGTGTTTCAAAAAAATAAATAATAAAAAAATAAAACAATGGATTGCCAACAAGTGATGATTGTCATTTTTATACATATATATCTGATTCGGGTAAAATCTAACCTCGTAGTCGGATTAATGATTAACGATTATAATCAACGTGGAATCAGAATATTAATCATGATTATTGATTACTTGATAATAAGTAACAGTTGATTACACTTTTGATCGTATCTAGTTTACTTCTATACAACAACCTGTATATACTGCATATATTTTAGAACCTACATATTTATTATTTGCATTGTTTTGCAATGAAATATAAACTGATCACTTAATGATTTGAAAATTGCTGATTAAAAGTTACATAAATTAATCGAGGTTATTTTATTTTAATAACAATTGATTGTTCAATGATTACGATTACTATGATTTAGCAATTGACTAAGTAATTGATTGCTCAACTTATATATGTACATATGATGTGACAGCATTTTTCGTCCATAATTACAAATTACAAGTTGACCTAAAAATCGATATATATATATATATATATATATATATATATATACACATTGTAAAATATATATTTAGTAAAATAATCATGAATGAAAATGTATGTATATTCGTTGTCGAAAGACAAAATTGTTCTATCTTCAATGAATTCTAAGATATGTATTCTAGAAAATGTTTTTCAATCTCAATTTTTACAACTTTTTATCTTTCCATCGCAGATAGAAGAGTATATATCGTATACTTCCGACTACA
The DNA here is from genome assembly GCA_032399595.1 of Tetragonula carbonaria. Taxonomy (NCBI): domain Eukaryota; kingdom Metazoa; phylum Arthropoda; class Insecta; order Hymenoptera; family Apidae; genus Tetragonula; species Tetragonula carbonaria. The sequence continues at coordinate 6,176,782 of JAUCRC010000008.1, forward strand.
TTATGAATCTGTACAATTTGATCGAAGTGGACAAGTCACGCGTAAGTAATGCTACTTGTTAGCTAGATGGCAATAAAATAATCAGATCTTGGGGCATAATCAGTGGTATAATTTCCGTGGGAACACAAACAAGTAACATCCAGCTTTCTTCGGGATACTCAGGTACTGTTTAATTAAAACAATTAAACTTCAGTTTCTCAAGCAATTTAGTGGTATTTTGAGCTTAGTTGAACGGCACGTAGTGTACAACATCCAGAATTACAAGGTATTGAACTTCAAGCACACATTGTGGGTTTAATATGAGAATGTTACGACATCAAGATATACACAGTACGTGCATAATAAGTATGAAAGAATTATGTATGGTATATAGGTATGTTCAGCCACTTAGTTGAATAAAATATTTGAAGGAAAACGACGTTTCATTAGACTGATAATTACGCTCATTTGTTTGAATTTTTACTTGTTTCGTTGTCACATTCCACACTTATGGAAATTCAGATTTCTATGAATATAATTGGAAAAATGGAAGATGAACAGAAAATTGTCTATTAAATACTTTGAAGAGTACATTACATTTTGGTATTAGTGTTACGATACATTTTGTGTTGTATTTTATTTTGTTATATTTGAATTTTTGAAAGAGTACCACGTTTTACTATTTATATTATATTATACCACATAAGTATTGTATTATACCAATAAGCGTTGTATCACACCATTTTTAATTTTTCATAAATGCATGAAAATCGTCGATTAGTGCTATTAATGAAAAAATCGTTGTAAAACTGATTACGATTTTAAGTGTTGAAGAATGAAAACCAAAAATTGATTGTTTGTTGAGATGAATCAGTTTCAATAATTTCTTCTTTCGGTTCTCTAACGAGCACGATTTGCCTTTATCGCAAATGAACCCACGCGGATATCAAGCCAGCTCGCGTACACAGCTGGCCAGTCAACCGGCCAATCAGCCAGTTTCGATTCTCCACTCGTTCAAGATACTTTGCAAAACATTATCGTCGACGCACCGCCAGATGCGTCGTATTAATTACCAATTATACGAGAGCCGCGTGGTTGGCGTGTGTCGAATGATATCTACAAGCGGCCATATGCTGATATTGTAGTGAATTCACCGAGTCGACTGGCCACCGTGTCAGAAATGATAGTCGTTCGAACCCCGTACATACAATGTCACGCACACACATATGTGACACATCTCTGAAGTGATTCTGAAACAACGTTCAACGTTAACAAAGTGCTGGCCCGAAACGGCGCGATATGTGTGTCCGAACCGTGATAAAAAATCTCGAAAGCTTAATCGCGATTCATTGTTGCTCTACTTTCGAAATGGTCACTTCTCGATTGTTTACCTCCGCCGGGAAAAACTGGACTAGATTAATTTTCGAGTGTTTTCGACTTCAACTCTCTAGCCAGGATGTTCGTTTACTTGCAAGAGAAAAGGAGTATCGTAGTTATTCACTTCGACCTAACATCCGATCGATTAAACGTTAGTGAGTCGAGGAAATATTCTTGTTGTTTTACGATAGAAATTTGATAATTCATCTGAAACAATGCTGTTGATTACGTACAACACTGAAACAATTGAGCTCTATCAATTCGCTGATAGAAATCGTGGAATTCGTATTGTAAAAGAACACGAATCGTTCAAAATTGACGCGTTGATGATTTACTGTGCGTAATATTCGAACACAGTACAACGAAAAAAAAAAAATCATACTATTTTATTCGTAAATTCGGATATACTCGCTGCTTGCTGATATTCTGGAATTCATTTTCAACCATCGACGTCTCGTTTTCAAAAATTTCTGCAGCCAACGAAATCGCGATGCAGCGTGATGCAAATCCGCAGGAAATTCTAATCGAGGATGCAGCGAAATTTTCAAGGAGCGTGAACTCGAGAATCACGTCTCGTATCTCGATCGATTCTCCTGGAAAGGAGATCGTAAAACATATTATTTAAAAAGTGTATGCTTCGTGCAAGATTGAATCGCGATTGATACTCCGAGAAACGTCGTGACCCACTTCTTTCTTTGCGTACGAGCGGTAAAAAAGAAGCATTGACTCTCCAGCATCTATCACTGATCATTGCACTGTTGCCGAATCTAAGAGAGTAGGTCAGTGAGAGAACGAGCGAATGAAAGATTCAAGTATTTGAACAGCAGGGGAATATTACGACGAGTTTTGTTTTTAATTACACTTTCGTCGCGAATCGATGATATGCCAATAATCCCAACATGTTTAACATCTTTGTATCTTCGATTTGAAAATCAATTCTAGCTCGAGTTTCTTTCGAGAATTCGATGACAATTTTTGAAACATTGAAACTGCTGAATGAAACTGCCGAAGCACTAAGTCACGTTATCTTTCTAATTTAATACTCGATTCGAGTTTTACCATTGAGTATGATCGTGAAGATCGAGACTCGAGGACTTTGCACACCGTTGCAGACCTCTCAATTATAATTCGATCGATCAACCGCACTGTTCTCGATGGAACGACTTTGTACAGCTAAAAAAATAAAAGGAAATTTCGAAAATAAATTCACCCGTGAGAATTGAAATTATGTTGCGTAACGTAGTAAATAACAATTCATTGATTATTCGATCATTGAACTTGAATTATAATGACGATTGTTCGTTTTCCTAAGACTCGTAAAAATTTGAAACGTGAAAAGAGAATATTGTAGGATTTCATATAGTACAGTGAATTTCTATTTTTACGAATAATTTTCTTTTACTTAATGAGATTACATTGTGTAGTGCAATTCTTGCGAAACAGCTCTTGCTGATGAGTATTCCATACGTAATTTTGTTTATAGATAAAGCACGCTGCATTACGAACATACACATCGAACAAAAGAAATTTGCTTCGCTAAAGATTCTGTCATATTAGGGCTGTTTTTCTTTTTTATTTTTTTTTTTTTTTAACTCGCGTGTTTCTTCCACACGGTATTCCATCCACAATGCAAACAGTCGCAACAAGTCGCAATTTCCCTAACAAAATACTAGGATAATTGCAGAAGCTTTGACCTCCCACGCAATCTAGTTGATATTGCCCGTTCGTATATCGAATTCAATTTCCATCAAACGGGGAGCCTAGTGAAAACAGGATTATACGTCCAGGTGAAATTGTAAAACATGAACAAAAACAACTAGCATTCTTCGATAAATGTATTTTCTTCCCTCACCCTCACCATCTCCCTCTCCCCACTATTATTACTACTGTGTTACAGAGATTATTGGAATTGATTTTTACAAGATTTAATCCGAATTTCACGTCACGTGTAAAATCAATAAAGCTCTACAAAATGTAAAAAAAGAAAAAAAAACAGAACAACGCGCGATAATAATTTATACACGTGGGAACGAAAAATATAAATATGATTGTTAATATATGCACAATACGTGAAAGAGAAAATTGCAATGTAGCATAAATTAAAGATTATTTTAATATTAATTCAAGTACTTGCTGCGAAGCGAAACGTTCGAAATGTTATCTGTATTAAATTATATTATTTCTTTTCTTTTTCCACCATTAAACGCATAACTGAAAAACTAGAAGAATAATTTGGCTGAAATAAGCTGAGTTTAACAACGTCATTAAATTTCTTTATCTTCGCAATTCCTTTTTTTTCCACAATAGGATTTTTATCGACTCGTGTATCGATCGATTGTTGTTAAATATAAATCCGTGCTTGTTATCCGCGCATTATTAGAAAGAGATATGAACAGATTCGAACAGTAATCGTATTACTTGTAGGATCTAGCTTTCTTGCGGAAAGCCAACTTCGAACTCGTATTTCGAGGGATAATCCAACCCTTGTTCTGAAATCACAAAGTCATACTGTCGTGCTTCAGATGAACAATCAAGTAAGGCGATCGTGAGCTGATCGGATTTGTGGATGATCGCAAGTTTCATGCTCGATTATTGGAAGAATTTACGTTTGAGTAATTAGAGATAATAGTGCCATCACATCATAGTTGGAGTAAATATAATAATAACGATGAGAGGATTAATCTTCGAGGGCCGAAACATTTGATTTAAGACATTTTTATACATGTATACCTCCGTACATCTCCGAATACTTCCGAATGCTTCCGAAAATTTCTGAAAACTTCCGAACACCTCCGAACATCTTCGAATATTTCCGAATGCTTCCGAAGATCTCCGAAAACGTCTGAATACGTTTGAACACTTCCGAACACCTCCGAAAACCTCCGAATACGTCAGAACACCTTCGAACACTTCCGAAGTCTTGAAATTTGCTGCACAATTTTTTTTTTTCGTCATTTCATTGAACCGTGAATATTAGAGTTAAACGACAAAAGTTCCAAACAATTCCCAACATCTCGCCATTTAATTGCCAGGCGTTCAAAGTTCAATAAAATGGCGAGAAAAAATCGTACCGCTAAAAATTCTAACAGGACGTTGTAAAGAGGTGACTTCAATCTTCAAGAACATCGTAGATTTAATATTTTCGGGAGAAAAATTTTTTCACGTTTCTCAGAGCTGTTTTTGCAATGTTCGCGAGCAAAAGTATCTTTGCTACGTGATGTAAAAAACCATCTCCGACAGAAACCAACGTAGGTTGTTACAGCGGAGCGGTTTCGCGTTTCAAAACGAGGTCACTCAGATTTTTATACCATACTTTTTTATGAAGCCATATCGGTTCAGACAATTTTTCATCGAAACGTGCGAATGCTTTCGCCCACCTTTGCAGAATTACTTGCCAAACAAAAATTCCTCGACACCCGGGAGAAGTTCGTTGCTTCATATATTTTGTCGAAGTTCACTATAAACTGGCCTTCGAAGGAAGCTGCGTTTCATTGACACGGTCGGGCAGAACATTTCTCGCCTGTTCGACGGCCGTTCCCTTTATTAGCATATTTTATTCAGCTTTTTACGCGCGCGTGCGCGCATTCGTACATAAAGAACGATAACGTTATCTCGTTACTACTCGCCATAAACTTTCGTCTCAGCACTCGGCATCCAATAATTGTCCAGGGAGGGGAATTAAATCTATTCACGAACGCCGAGCACGACGTATGGACGAGGATATAAACGTTGCTGCGGGATACTTTCGCCACATTTCGGCATATAACGCCGATAGACGGACGGAAATCGTTGTGTTTAACTGGTTTTAAACAATGCAAATTACAATTGCGTCCGGCGACGATACGCCGCGTGTGCTCAACCCATTCGTCTCGCATTCGTGTTCGCATTATTTACCGCGCGGAAGCCGGCAGCCTGTTATTCTATTACAGAACTTACAGAACGTTGCGCAATTGTTCCGCTTGCAGCGTACTTTCGCCCGGGACAAGACTCTTTCGCCGCGTCGAAAGGCAATTATTAATAATCGGTCGTTTAAGGAAAGCCCGATCGTAAAGTATACACGACGGGTTGTCGAATCGTTGTGTTGCGATGAATTATTCACACCCTCTCGTGTGTATTTTCTGGTTAAAAGTTTTAACTACAACCACACACACACACGTAGTTAAGTTGTGTATGCGTCTAAGTCCGCGCTGTTCGAAACACGGCAACGATTTCTTTTATTTTCGTATATTACTTCGACTGTTACCTCTGAATACGCGCGGACTCATCGAACGTTTGTGACATAAATTGAATGACACGGAGATTGGTTTTAGCCGAAGCTCATCACTTTGAGAAATAACAGCAAGACAATAAACGATGATCTTCGTGAAGAGTCGCGTCAGTGAAACGAGATAAAGACCGTGGTACTTGAAAAATAAATCTTCCGATATTTCTGTTTGACATCTCTTGCTTACTTTAGAATCAAGGGTATGAAATAACTTCAGACGCAGGGAGTGGAAATTAGAACATAATTGTAGCAGCGACATTTAACTAATTTGGGCTTCGTCACGTTTCAGAAGCGAGAAGTTAATTGGACAGCGAAAATTGAATTGAAACAAAGAGAAACGATTATTTGCAGTACGCAAATATTCTTAAAGCAAGAATATTTTTGATAGAGAAAATCTGCGATAAAATACATTAAAGTTGTTATTTGGTTGGAAATCTCTTCCAATCCTCGTCTGTCTTTCGTTCTTTCAATTCAATTTTCTGGCGAATTCAAATGTGTCAAAGTGACACAGTGGCATGGAAGAATATCTAAAGTGTAAAGATAAATGATAAAATTTGCAAATTCTTTCAATAATATAAATTAAATTTCTGTATATGATGTTCGACTGAAAGAACTACGCAATTTTATATCTTAATGCACGATTTTATATATTACACATTTCGTAAGTAAAATATGTCAATTGACATCGATTTTTCGAATGAAAATTAAACTAGATAAAGCTGTCGTTTTCGAAACAAACTATTTTTATAATATTATTAGAATTTCAAACAATGTAACGAATGATGTAACGTAATATAAGAAATGATATATCTAGAAGCTTAATCCCCCCCTGAATTCACTATCACGCAACTTTTCTCTCCACTGATCTTGCTCGTATGTGTATATATATATATATATATATATATGGCCAACTAGTTCTCACGTGTATGTTCACATACCCGTATACCTGCGGAAGAAAGAATATCCTTTTAAAACTAGGTAGCTAGGTGGACATCTTACGTTACGGGAACTTTCGGTCGAACTTGTTTCCATGAATTAGGATAACGCTCTCGAACTCTCTTTTCGCAAGCTTCCAGACCTTGATCAGCTCGAACGAAATCCCAAACTCCTGCGATAACGGCATCTATCAGTAAACGATTGTTCTTGCTGCACGTTACTTTGTCAACTAATCACGCTTTCCACCGACGTTCTATCTTTCTTATTCAGTTTATTCTATATTCAGGAATACGTATTCCGGGGCTACAGTGTTCTTTATCTTTGAATATTATATTGTACGTTTAAAGTCGTGAATATTGGATTGGAATAAAATTTTTTCTTTTTCGAATATTCGATCACTCTCTGATCCATTTAGATTTTAGGTTTAGGTTTAGGTTGAAATATCTGCTGGTTGCATTTGTTCTAAATAGTTTAGTTAGTGACAGCACGTTTCCGGTTTCTTTATATTGGCGACGGTTGATTTTGCAATTCTGTCATATTTTTATGTGAAATTTGTTGCATATTCCGCACGTTTAAGTTTTTGAATTGTGTCACTTTTCTTCGATCGTTGATTTTTACGCGTTTTCGTTTTGGCCACGAAAGTTATATCATTGAACTTTACGCTTCATGTGTCAATCCCAAACTGAATCATTGTTAACTGATTCTCATCGCACGAGAAGTATGTAATTGTACACACGTTTATTAAAATATGTATGTATACATATAAAATTTTATATATATAAAAAGTTTATTAAAATATGTATGTATACATTAGGAATGTACAGTTTAACTTTTGTATAATAGAACGTTTCACATAACAGCACGCGACGAAAAACAATATCGAACGAAATAACGAAAACTATAGTCCTTTGCAAGGAGGACACAATTCCACGTGATTCATAAATCATGGATGATATCGATCGTCCCGTGGAATGGACATCATCTCTCTGTAAGTTATAGAACGATAGTGCTCGTGCGCGAAAGTGATACTCGAGAAACGTGTACCGGTCTTTTACCGAAGGGAGGACAGCCATAAATAAATAATAATATCGACGGAGGCGACCGCGTCCCTCCTGCGGCGGAGGAAGAAATATGGATCGATGCCGGCCCGTGATGGCGGATCGTAACGTGATAATGTATTCCGTTCTAGTAATGCATTCAAATTCACCGACGGACTAGCGACTTGATCCCTTCTTTCATAAGTTGCGCGAGAGAACGTTGTCGGGCAGACCGATCGACGATCCACCACCCGGTTCGTCGTGAATTTCCAACCACGAATAAAGCTCCACCAACTACACACGTAGGTAGGTACACACATAGACGCGAAATCGAGAAATACGCTTATTTTCCCGCATGTCCCGCGACGTAAAAATCCAAAATAAACGCGGCCATTGAAACGACGATTTTTCCACTCATCAAGGAGCTCCCCTTGCAATTCCTTCTCCTCACTCTCGATTCCTTCGCGATTTCCTCGTCTTCCTTTCGTCGTCGCCCGTTTTCGTTCTCCCTCGTTGCCGTTCTTCTCGTTCTTCTTCTACGCCATTTAGATTGATTTATTATATACGGAGTCGAAACGTTTGAGAAGAGGAGAAGGGATTTTACACATAATTAAAGCGGGGTAGCTGCTCCTTCACGACAATGGCGAAGCGCGTTTCTGCACGCGATTTTCGACGATATGTTGGATCGAAAGTAGTGATCTAGCTGCGCGCGTGGTTTCGTTCGGCGGCAGGGTTGCAACGGCGTTTGTCACTCGATATTATTAATTAGGTTAAGGTTTTACGTCAGCGATTTGACTTGATTAGTGATTGAAACCGCTCTGGTAGGCGAAATTCTACGTTGGGAAATTGACGCAGTCTGATTTATGACAGGCCTGCCCACCAATCGATGAAGTTGACAAAATTTAGGCACCGCGACTGTCGCGCAGTGCTGTATGAAATATATTGATTAGGTAATTAGTGCTGCTCTTTGAAATGACAAAGGCATATTCGTAAAAGTTTCAGTTTCTTTTTTTTTACGAAATTTTAACGCAAATGTAAAATGAAGAAATTTACGGAATGTAATGCATACCATGCTATATTTTTGTCAATTGTATTTATTAAAGTGTGAATTTGCATAACCATCGGTTTTTAGTAATGAGAAGGTCGCTATTTTTTTTTTTTTTTTTTGGAGGAATTGTTCGAATATTGCTAAGAGAAAATGGCTTAGAAGAAGGAATGAATTAAATATCTATAACTAATTTTAATATAGATATAAGATATTATAAGATAGATGCATTGAAATAGACAGTATCTTTGAGCAATATAAGCAATGAATAATATTAATGAGTGAGTAACATGAAGTAGAACTTTCGAATAGTATCGTTGAATAATACAGCAAGGAGTATAAATGAACACATAATGATGAAGAATTGTCGGTACTTTGGACTGTTATAACTTCGGAAAAGAAAATTGCATAAAAATCGACTTGATCTCATTTTAAAGTGTAAAGTCTCTACAATGAGTCTCGAGTCTTGTTTTTACATCATGTAGCGGCTGAGAAAATAGGAGTACTTTTATTCTCAAAAATTGTAAAAATTCAAACATCTATGAGAATAATTGAAATTTTTTTTTTTCACAACTCGATCCATCATGGTTTTGAAAATTAAAATTTTCTCTTTACAACGATTCCTTGAAACTTACTGTTCGATTCATTTTTTTTTTCTCAGTTTTGTCGAACTTTTAACAGGTTAAGATTAAGGTTAGATGACTAGAAATATTCGAATTTCTTAAATTTTTGTCGTTTTACTCTAATGTTTAAAGTTTAATAAAATAATGAAAAAGAAAATCATTTTTAGGAGGTGGTTGTAAATAAGAAACTTTAATCTTCAAGATCGTGATTTAATCATGAATAGAACTTTTCATTGTTTTTATATATGAGTGAATTTGTACCACTTTTTCAAAAGAAAATAACAATTTTTCATTTGCTATATGGTTAAAATATCTTCAAAGGAAAAAAAAAACGAATTCAGATTAGAAACGTGAAAACAGAAGCTTTACGTTTCAAAATAGATTGTTGTTCGATCTTTTTTCCAAAGTATTGACAATTTCATTTAAATTAATTGTTGTTCAACTGACCCCGCGAAAACAATTTATATTTGCCAGAATAGCGATGGTAAAACAAAATCGTAAAATCTTAACAAAACAATACATATTTTCTTTCTTTCGTATTCTATGTGCGAACTACTTGATAAAATATCATTATCGTAAGAAATCCATATGCAGGTTCAATTTTGCTCATCACATTTCAATGTCATTCTGTTTTGTACGTTCCTGCTGACAAAATATCAGATGAAATTAAAAGCTCCAGAATCAGTTAATGTAAAACCCTAAATTGCCAGTGTGAGTCTTAATTGCTATTCAAGAAGTCTTGAAACAACCTTAAAATCTTAGGTTACAAGTGAAGAAGAGTTACCATCGACGTGTAAAAACGGCCCGATTGTCATCGAGTTTCCGCGGGGGTTCAACGATCTTGAAAAAAGGACTCTTCTTAGGAGTTCTTCTTAAGAATTCCGCTCTCCTACGTCCGCCAATTCGTAAACGACTTTAAAATCGATGGATCCGAGTCTTTGTCGGGGGGCGAGTGTAGTTGCCACTCGATTCCGGTCACGCGGCCGTGCCACGCGATCCTTTGACTTCTTACCATCGCGATTTTCTCTATTTTCTCGCCCCGGTATCGGGCAACTTCGGGCGTGTTTCACGGCTGCCAAACGCGCCTAACATTTTCTCCCCGCCCCCTCCACCTTTGAAAACGATCAGCGCCGGCTCTGCGAAATGCCGGTTTCATCATCGAAATGGAACTTCGAGTCGTGTCGCGAGTCACTACGCGCGCCGAATAGAATCTCGAGGCTTTTCCCATCGCGCGCTCGATTGTCCCGTTTCTCCCGCTCCGTTTCTCCTTTCTAATCTAAACGGTTTCCCTGTTTCTTACGTTCTCGCCGACGCTCGACGCGGGATCGATTTTAATTGTCGCTCGACTCTTTCGTAACTACCTTTCTTCTTTTCTTTTCTTTTCCTTTGTTTCTTTTTTCTTTTTTCTTTTTTCTTTTTTCTTTTTTCTTTTTTCTTTTTTCTTTTTTTTTCTACTTTACTTCGCCGAAGTGGCTTCGGAAGTTCTTTACTGGATAAAACCTCGACTGACTTTCGCTCCCGTTTCGCAACAGCGTGCGGCGGCCATTTTTTTTTTTTTACTGGCCAATCAGCCAGGAGAGCTTTTCGTTATTCATCGGAGGCAACATGTGGGAAGTTCTAACACGATTTTACCTTGAGACTCGAGGCAAAGCACGTTAATTTTTTTTTTTTTATTTTTAACGAAGATGCATTCCCGTGTGTATGTTATTTGTGTTTCATGCGAAGAATTTTTAACGAAAATGGATAGAGGAAACAACAGTTCGAACGAAATTAATGGAACGAGAAGGCGTGAAAGTGCAAATAAATTGAAGACACATAGTAAAAATATACTGTAATTTTAATGAAGATACATTTCTGTGTATAAATTCGTCTCGCACGAAGAATATTATTTTTACGCGTGAAGGAATGAAGAAACGGATAATTGAAGGAAAATAATTAAAGAAATCGAAGACTAAGAGAACGCAATGAAATGAACAATATAGCTTGCAGTGAGACACGTCGGTTACTCCTGCTTTTAAAATTACGATTTATTTTCATTCCGGTCGTCTCTTTCCGATCTCACTCATCGATTTTCTACACGTATAAGGATGAGGGTCACTGTCCGAACATGCCCGCACGCCCTCCTACCATTTATTCTCATTTCTTCATGTACAGTAGTCCTCGGATAAGCGATCCCATTTTTCTGCAGTTAAGGCTTCGTATAATCAGCTTTATTTCTCTCTTTTTCCGTGAATCATTGAAAGGCTCGAATGACGCTCGAGTTTCGCAAGGTTTGTTTCCAACAAAAGAAAGGAGAGATTGTCCGACTAAAAAATGAGACGTAGATTTTTAAACAATATGAGTCGCACGACTACGAAAAATTGCTATTTTACAAAATTAAAATATAAGAAATAACAGGAGAAATTAAATATTAAAAATAAAAGTATAAAGAATCATAATAAAGCAATTATTAAAAGCTGTTTAAAAAGTTTTTTTGAATTAAATTTTTACAATGTGATGAGAATAAATAAAAACGCCGTCATTAAAAGAAAGATGTAGATTCTTTCATTAAAATATGAAACACTTTTTTTTTCTTATTATGCAGTGTTGCTTGTCAAGGTTAATGTCAAAAGCGTACTCTACAAAAAATGTGAAAATGCAAGTCTTCAGAGATAAAAGGTGGATAAATTTATTACATAAATATTATAAAACAGCACACCTCGTGGCAAAGTGAAAAAAAGAGAAAGAGAGAGGAAGAGTAAAAAACGAGCCAAATTTCGGTAAACTCAGATCACAATGAAAGTGAACTTCTTAACGTTTCAAATTTTTGTTTGAAACCCCTCTAAATTTCTTAGAAGAACAAAATACAACGAAGAATAATAAAAATATATATATATATAAAAGAATTTAAATACTTTTGAAAATATATTATTTACATAAGTGAGCAAGATGAACATCTCATTGGAATTTATATAAAGCTCACTCTATCTTCGTTTCAATGTGTTTGAAAATTATACGTCAAATGCGTGCGGAAGGAAGATTGAAAGTACAAAGAACATACTGTAAACGGGCAAAGCAACGAAAACACGTAAAGGATTTTCATTAATTCGTGCGGAGTAGCATCAGCCCCCCCGTTTAGTGAATTCTCTCTGTTCTGCAAACGGTATTCCCGATACTTTTTCCTTACGCGAGTATTTCAACGTTCAAGGGAACGTCCGTCCTTTCCTGGAATCGGAAACGACCTGTGGATAACATATCACGATTTTTACAAGAATACATTACCACGTCGTGCACACAGTCGATCTACTATAACGTCACCTTCTTGCCGAACGGTATAGTTAAAAAAAAAAAGAAGCTTCGTATGAATTGGATGAGATTTCGAAGAATTTCTGTAAGGGAAGTTGAAACAAGAGGGAACGGATTTTCTCGTTCTGAAATTCACATTGAACATATATAGGTAGAATTGTATGCGTAAAATAATAGAACAAAAGCTGAGTGTAACTAACGAGGTAGAATAATTACAAATTAAGAGTAGAATCGTATGTATATTTTAGTATGAATAGAAATATCCTGAAAGGTTTATATATTTTGTATGATATTTTCTTTGGATTTTTCTTTTTTTCTCGCGAGATTACTTGAATGATTTTATTATATTAATTTTATACGGGAACGTTGTTTACTAATACGAGCAGAACAACAATAATTTCAATAGCAAAGTTCCTTTCTATTTGACAACGAGTTTCTAATATTCTTCGAGGTGAGAAATTGTAGAAAATACGCTCGTACACATTTCGTACACAATACTATTATCTTCGCACAAATGTAAGCTTTGGAAGCTATTCAGAAGCATCCAAAACTTACTGCACTATATTACAGAACGAAATATCTCGTCGCTCAAGGCTATTAAGAGTGCTAAAGTACCTTACAAGTCAACAAGCGAAAGAAACTTTTATTTTAAAAGGAAAAAAGAAAAGAAAAGAACCGTGTTCGAAGGTGGTATAGAAAGAGAGACAGAGATCGTATTCCAGTTTCAGTATACCTATAAATATAAATAATTTTCACCAATTTGCCAATTTACTTTACGAGAGTTTCTGTGATCTCTCCCAAATGTGTCCAACTTTTAAATAAAAAACTCCAGTTTGCAAAATGTTTTCAACGTAACGGTGAGCTGTTTCAATGGTACGAAGAATCATTTAGAAGTGAAAGCATGTTAAAATTTATAATATCTAAGAACGCGATGATATTGAAATTACCGGACAATCTTAAATGTTTAAAATAAAATTAGCTTACTCGTTAGAGGTTCAAAGAGAATAACGTGTTACAATTTATTGAACAAATATATCGAAAGATGGATATTCAGAGATGAATGCATTCTTAATTTGTTACGCGCTCCATAATTTGTTCAATATTAAACTTTAAATCAATAATAAATAAATAAATACACAATATCAAGCTATCAGGTTTCTGATGATTTTAAACAATTAAATTATTGAATTCAAAAGCTTGTCACGAAAAAAAGATGAAGGCACGAGCGAACAAGAAAAGATTTCATCACGCGACAAAAGGAACGCAAGTTTCCGTTTTGTATATTTCACAAAACAAAGATTCGATTCTCGAAAACTTCGGCGCGATAAGTCCATGAAAATTACGAATTCTTCTCAAGCGTTAGTTCCATCGTTGAACATCGCATCGTACTAAAACCTCTGGTCCGAAGGACAAAGTTGAAATTCGAAGACGCTTGAAATTTATTCAAACGAGAAAGGTTCGCCTTCGCTTCGTGAAAACGGTTAAATTCTAGATAATTACTTGCCGCTTTGTATATAGGGTGGCGTCGAAATTACGTGTACAAGCAGGCAGGGAATGATTTCTCGTAAAAGTGGTACGAAAAAGAAATGGAATAAAATTAAAAAAAATTTTTTCTAGGTTTTCGTTTTGTTTGAAGATTATTAGTAAGTACGCTTAAAGTTGGTCGATTCTACACACGACAGAATAGAATAATTAACTGTTATTTTTATTATTCTTCTGAAAAAAAGAAACAAGAGGAAGATATGGAATAAAATTTTTTAACATAGAATATGTTTTACCGGGGGTGTTCGGGCGAAAAATGTAATGAAATGCAACGAAAACACGTCACGCTCTCGATCAGGAACTTGGAGGAGGAGAAGGGGGGTGTCACATGATTAAGGAGAGAGATAAGTTTACGAGCGATGTGTTATCGGTTGTAGATGCTGTAAAGGAGTGAGGTGTTAAGGTGTCGAGACACAGATGACGGGCAAGCGGGATTGTAAGGAAAATAAAAGTAGTTAATAAAATTATCACCAAGCAATTCTGTCCATAAAAAATTATTAGGAATAAAAATAAAGCAAACATACATGAAAGGGTATCAAGTTTTATTTCCTTGCAGAAATGAAGTCAGACATATTCTATGTGACAGGCTTTAAGGGCGTTAAAGCCGCTAATTTTTAATCGAGGCTTCGTTTTGTTTGAAGATTTAGCAAGCACGCTTAAATTTTTGTGTAAGATGCTTCGTTCTCGAGAGAATTTGAAATGAGTTTGGAAGAATTTATCAAGTACACGTGTAGCAAGGTAATTTTCAACGAAACATGTTCAAAATATATTTTCTTGAAAATAGGAGGCTTCAACATTTTTTACTTATTTCTAGAATAGAAATTCTCTTTTTATAATTTACTGATTATTATAACGAACGTATATACACTTAGTGTTGTACGATGCGATGTATAATATCTAAACCTCTAAAGCCTAGAGTGAAAGCTATACAATAACGGCGTGAGAAGAACAAAAGAATCATTCAAAATGAATATCGTGATATCTCGTAAACGGCGGGAATCTTATTCAGTGGCTCCAGCTACGAGTTATCTCGAAGTGTTTTTTTTTTCAATAAAAATTACTGTAAATACCATTTCAATACTAAATCTGTAACTTAGTATTGTTACATTTTGGAAAATTTCATGTTTTCTTTAAAATAAAATAGGGCAAGACGCTCCGAATTTTCCTGGCAGTCAATTAGGGTTAAGCACTATTTGAATGATTATTTTATTATCCAACGCTGTGCCGTTTTATTCGAAGTGATGCTTCGTAAATAAATTGCTGGTAAACGATGGGGGGAAATGTTTGGGAGAATGATAGGAAAAATGTCGAGGACAAAAGGCTAGAAGTATTGCCGTGTGTAGAAGTTCGTCGGTCGATGTGGCGCGAAGCTTCGTGGCCACGAATGTCCCCGGCAACTTTGGTACAATTATAAAATAGAAGCTGAAAGTTCTTGCGAGACAAAGGCCGTTGTCTCGCCGCCGCGGCGCTGGAAAAACAACGCGCCGTGGCGAAATTAATTTCGCCGCTTAACGCGCGACTTTCATACGTTGCGTAGGATCTCAGGCTTACAATTAAACGTAGACACGTCTCAGCCGGGGCTGGTTAACGCTGGTTGACACAAAGCTCAGAGAAAGCTGTCCGTCTCTTTCTTCGTCGCCTTTTGTCCGTTCTTCTTCTTCTTCTTCTTTTTCGTCTTTTTCTTCTTTTTTTTATTTTACACCATCGCCACGTTGCACTTCGGGCGAACATCTTCTGTTACTAGGCCCTCTTCTAGACTTGGAAAATCGCCGTATTCTTTTTTCCCTCGCTCGTTGAATTAGGGAAGGCAATGAAGCTTTTTTATGGAGTTTTTTTTGGCCGAGTCGGCAAAAGGGTGAAAACTAGGTGTCCACCATTTCGACGAGTCGAGGAATTTCTCGTTGTTGATCTCTCGTGAGTGTGATGCGTACAAAGTTAGAAGCTTGCCTGTGTTTTAAATTATGTTATAACTTTGGAAAGAAAAAAAGAAAAAAAGGAAAAATTGCGTATATATATATATATAGCGATAGGAATAATATTGAGAAGTTTTAGTCCATACATTTCGTATACTAAAATGAAAGTCAATACTTATGCACGATAGCATAGAAACAATAATTTAATATTTTAATATTTTAATCATTTCTAAGTTTCACAAAATTATAGAAAACATAGTAAAGAAAAAATATTAAGCGAATCTTTAGAACTTTCTTTCGTAGCTCCATTCTAACAAATAGAATTTTTGTAAATAAATTGAAAAGAATTGTACAACACACAATACTGCGTCAAAAGTATAATTTCGCCTATTTACATGGAACACCGTGTGTTACACCGTATATGCATGACGGATAGAAGAATATAACGCCAGAGACGAAGACGATTCTACGCACACACGAAAGCAAGGCTAAGTGGATGAAAAATAAAAAAGTTTATTCCGTTTGAGGGTTCGTTTTCGAGAAAATTGAGTTTGGAAAATTCGTCGAGTACACGAACACTCGGCTAACTACCAACCGAACTATTCTATCTGAACAACTTCAAACTCGATTTCATCGAAAACGAGGCCTCAAACGAAAAAATTTCATTTCTGCATCTTCTACGCTGGCGGAATAACTCCTCTGCGCGATTGTATCATCTTGTTTCGATCTGGAATTAACAGCAACAGCGACGAATTTTTTCGATTTCGAGTTCGTTGAAAACGAGGGGAGGGGAGGGGGGCCTTCAAACGAAACTTGATTTCCGAGCAATTAAAATACAAAGGCTCTGCCGCTTCGGAATTTGATACCAGGCGATCTATTATTTTCCTTCGTAAGAAAAATAATTTTATCAGTTGAATTAATCTCAATCTGTTTCGGATATGCAATAAGCTTGAAAGTGCCAGTTCAATAAAAATTATGATTTCAAAAGGCGATAAATGAAAGCTCCTCGATGTTTGTATAATATCTACGATATCTCTATCTGTAAATTATAGATCGCTGTTACAAAATCGAGATTTCAGATCTTTTCGGATATCTGCCTTTTAGCATCAGCTTCCAATTTTTGTAAAAGAAAAATATTATACGAAATGGAAAAGTTTATTCGTTTAAATCTGTTCCGTTAAAATATTGGGAATTGAAATGGAAAATATCTGCTAATTCGTAGAATATGTTATTCGAAATATAATAAAGAAAGAGAAATTATGTGTATTATCTGTTATGCATTAGAAAAAATTATTTTGTTTGGAATCAAAAGAAAATTCCATAAAATAGAAACAATATTTTAAAAACAAAACTCTTATCTATAAATAGCTTAAATAAAACAAAGGCTTAGCTATAAATAGCGGTTAAGAAAGTTAGAGTACTTTTATTCTCAAAAACTGTAAAAATTCATATATCCATGAAAACAATTAAAAAATTTTTTTCGTAACTTGATCCATCATGATTTTTAAAATTGAAATATTTTACGCCTTGAAATTTACTGTGCGATTCTTTTTTGCAATTTTATTGAACTTTGAACACTATGGTGAGATGATGAAATATTGGAATTTTTTGTCGATTAATTCTAATAAAATGAAAAGAAACCGTAACGAGCAAGTTTTAAGAAATTGTTGTAGATAAGAAACTTTCAAGAAATCTTCAAGAACATGGTGAATTTGTTTAAGTAATAAATAAAATTTTTCATTATTTTATACGTGTGAATATTTACCATTTAAAAAAAAACAGTTTTCCAATTTGCTATATGGTATTAAAATATCTAAAAAAAGAAGAAAATGAATTCAGATTAGTGAAAACAGAACACTACGTTTTAAAATGAATTGTTGTACGATCTCTTTTAACGAAGTTAAAACAGTTTAAAATATTGACAATTCATTTAAATTAATTGTGGTACAAAACTGACTCCATAAAAACAATTTATATTTGCTAGAATAGTGATGGCAACTACGTCATAAAATTTTGTTTTGTTGGAAAACCAAAACATCCTACAAAAGAGTACATATTTTGCCTTCTTTGTATTCGATAAAGTATCATTAATGTTAAAAATGTGTGTGTGCGTGTGTGTTCAGTTTTGCTCATCACTGTTTATGTGAAGAAAAAATGAATAGGCCTTCGTTGCAATAAATAACTATACTGTATAAATCACGTTCCTGACAGGAACGAATCCTAGTTATGCGTCAGAAGGGGCACGAGTTACCGCAATGAAATTCTATGTACATAGAAAACTCATGAAATATGTATACAATTTATGGCACGTACAATGTCAGGTATACGTAAGACGGTATAACCTGAAAGGTTATCATAAATTACGGACAATTTTCCTTCAGCCTTTGATCGTTCTCTCAATGGCGGAGTAAAAAATGGCGGCTAAGAGTACGAATGGAACAGATGACCACGCGAATAAAATGGCCGTTGTAATAATATGAGCGACGAGTGTAATAAGAACGAGAGGGAGCAAGAGAAACGGACAGGGAATAATGCATGGAAGGAATGGCCACGGACTAGGAACAAAATTGCGCGCAACTTATAACAATCGGCTGTAACGTCACATCTTTATGACGCTGGCCACATAGCTACGAAGAAGATTTCCGTAAGGTGCAATTTCCTTCTACTTGGAGAGAGCTTCTTTTTCATTGACCTTTAAGAACCGGAGGATTCGCCATCCGAGGAAACGAACGATGGGAGGAGTGAAAGATCTCAATGTAGGAAGAAATAAATACAGAGTTTCACCATTTGTTTTGTCATGGACGTTCAAATTATCCGTGACGTTTTTATGAAGCTTTCGCGTCGTTGAATGACTTTTGTCGTATTGTTAACGCAGGCAAGTAATATGATAACAATTAATAATTTAGTGCACAAATAATAATATCGAACAGTAATTTTAATAACTGACGTATAATTGATCTACCTTTACTGTTCGAACATTTTAATCTCTCACAAGATAATTTTCTTAATAAATTTATGCTTGCATTATGATGGATACTGAAGCATGTATTATAAAAAAGGCAACGAACTATGTATATAATCGATCCCTATTACTGAACAACGATTTTTCTTTTCACCGTTTCATTAAACTTGAAATATTGGAGTTAGATGACGAAATTTCTTGAGTTTTTGTCGTTTAATAAAACGATGAAGAAAAATCGTACAAGTTTCAAGTCGCTGTAAAGGAGAGACTTTAGTCTTGGTAACTAGTAATAATTAAACTTTTTTAATATTTTTACACACGTTTGAATTTTTACAAGAGAAATCCACAAGAATAGGTGTAAAATCATCTTCGCGACTGTCAAAGTAAGAACTTCTCTTTCAAACGAGACCAAACGAATCGTTCTGATCTCTTTTCAACGAAATTGTATGTGTCGCGTTATCGGCAATTTTTCATTGCCATTATTACAGTTACGTTCTTTTTGTTGCTTACACAACAACGTGATAAATCTTCCCCTGCCATTTGCCAACGATTCACAAGCAATCGTTTCGTTTTCGAGGAGTTGCTTTCGCACCTCGAGAACCGCGACGTTCCAAAAGTTTAATAAATATCCGTCGCATACATAGCGGGTGTAACTGTAACTGTTCACGGCGAAAGAAATCCTTCGACGAAGGTGTTTTTCGTTTGATATTACATTCACCGGCGGGTATAAAGCAGGAGCTTCCAGTTGGCTGGCTGTTTCAAATATTTCCGCGGCGTTCTCGCGTTGCGAGAAACAATGAACCGGCTTACATAGAAAACTCTTTGCTGCTATCTCTCCGCCTTCAGCAGAATTGCGTAATTAAATAACTATTTGACTACGCAGCAGTCAGAGGAGCCGAGGAGGAGAAAGAGGAGGAGGAGGGAATCGAGAATTTCCACGTTACAATAGCTCCCGCTCCCCCTCCCGGGGGAGGATAATAAAACGTATTTAGAACGTACCGATGGAGTTGCGCCTGTTTTCGTACGCGTTCCCTTTGAACTCAAACGGGACAAAGAATCGCGACGCTTCTTCTTCTCCATCCGCTGCGAGAATGAGGGAAAAAATTTCCCCGCGTCACTCGGTCCGCGAAGGAAATCTGGGCCAAGTGGAGGCGTTTGCTTCTATCCCCAATAACAGAGGGATGTAAAGGAGGCGAAACCCTTTTGTTCGTCACAGACGTTGATAGAGCCCGGCGCAGGGTGTGTTATTTCTTTCTTTCTTTCTTTTTTTTTTCTTCTTCTTTTCGATCATCGACGAGATCGTCCGAGCAAACGAATTACGAAACGGGGATTTGTTTATTGACACGTGATCAAGAAGAAACCCTTTTCGTACTCGCTTCCCTTTTGCGAAACGATGGCAACAATCGTTCGATCGGGGAAAACCGAGCGATTCGGATTCTCGAACGATGTCAAAGAGACAAGCGATTAACGAGATGACAACGATCGCTGTCGCGGCGATGGCTCAGTCAAATGCATTAATCATATTTGTGCGTTGATCCTGATCAATATTAATAACTTTCACATATTAACTTCTGCAATCAATTCGTTTCAAACAATACTTCCACGTTGCGAGATATTTTTGTGAAATATTCCGTGTGGCGAAATTATCCGAAAATACCGATCCCGTTGAGATATTTGAAAATTATTGAAATCCATGGAACATGCCACATTCTACGCATACAATTTATTATATTTATTTCGGGGAAAATTTATTATTTTATTCCCTTTCGCTCCGTGAGAAAACAAGCGCAAGTCCTGATTGTTCGCGGAAAAAATCTTCGTGCTACATCCATGAAATACCTTAGCCCAACGAATCATAGATCATTGAAGATCTTTTAATCGGAATCCTCGTACCGCGAGTCAATGCTCGTTTCGTAAACCGATTTCATTGCCTACCTGAACTTGTGCTCTGCGTTAAGCAAATAAAGACACTTGTTTTTAAGCGGATTGTCTTTCGCCTCCGTGACAGGTGAAATCCTCTTTCGCCTTAAGTATGTGTTCCTTTGAAAGAGCAAGCCAGCTATTTATCTTTCAAAGTAATTTCGAATCTTTGAGTGGAAGCTCGTTACTTATTAGAGGGAAGATAGTACTTGCATCGTTTCGTTTGCACCAAGTTATAGCTCTCGCTACCCTTTATTAACGCATGTCTAATTACACATGCATTGTAATTAAAACGTCAATTTGACAGGGAGAGAAAAAAACTGTAGCGCGTAACAATGGGGTGGTCGAGGTAATTTCGTATAACCGATCATTTGCATAAATTTTGTAGCAACGGTAATTAGGGGAAAATTGTGCAGCACCGGCCAGAGTGTGGCATTGTCCACAGCGAGTTTTCTGCGCCCCCAAATATTAGCATTATACTTACATAAATAACAAATGAATACGTGTGTAATATTGAAATACGTGTTACTCCATTTATGTTAGTGTTTGCCTCATTTTTGTTCCTCAAACGTTCAAACGTGTAGAAAATTATTCCTCAGGAGAATGTCGAATGCTACTTACAGTCGTTCGTCGCGAATTATACATTATATATAGGTTATTTTTGTCACGAATTAATTGTTGTCGATATCACGCCATCTCACGTTTGAAATTAATCATCGTCGTGCAATTTTCTTATGAAGAGTCTCTCGCACAGAGTCTGGGAAAATATATTTCTTGGATCCTGGCAAGTTGACGAGCAAGATGAGTGTTGTTCAATCAACGGGGTGAAATTGCGATTTAATTAATGGCGAGCAAGTAAACGTTCGAGTTATTTCAGTATCGAAAGAAAATTCCTTGACAATACAATGTGTATGTCGCGTGTAAAATATTTACGTTTTATCGACATACTAATGTTTCCTTAACGTCGTATGACAGTATGAGCAAAAAAGAATTTTTGTAAATTAATCTTGAAAGTATCAGACATTGGAACACTAAAACTGATCAAAATGATCAAAATGACAAATTTGTTATATCTGTAGAAATTCTACATATATACAAAAATTTACAACGATCATTTGAATAATTTTTGCAATAAATATTTAGATAGAAACTTGCATTCTTTACCGTAGTATTAACACAGAGTGTCAGAGTATTTTATGTAAGTCGTACGACATTTTTAAACATTTTTAAAGTCACCTCCTTATCATTCTATATCAATTTTCTTGCGTCTTAATTTTATTCAGCAAATATGGAAAAATGTATGAATTCCCATGTCTTCGTATTTTTTTCCATATACGTGCAATGCTATTGAATTTCTTCCTACTTCATACAATTCAATTCCTCTGACACAAGTCCAATAAGTTTTACAATTTAATTGTAAAAGTTTTACTATTAAAATATGCAATTCGATGAAATTAAGAAGCTTGACATACGAGCCATACTTTGTCTAATTATTAAGTTTACAGCAGAGAATAGAGTAAGCATAAAGCAGAATTGAATCAGATTTCGACCTATGACTCGATTCGGATTCAATGAAAGAGTGAAGTTAAAACGAAAACTTCACTCGTCAAAACGAAAATTCACATGTAAGGTTGTATTTGTTTTTCTTCTTGTTTTTAAGACAACGGGATAGAAAGAAACCTCTGACATTCTGATAATTCTCTAGCCGATCTTTTCGCAAGAGCCAAAGTAGCATAGAGAACGGTTGAATTGGTAGATGAACGACAATCATGTATGTTGCATATATCGGGGAAAAGATTTCTGGCCGAAAGAGCAATCGGGTAAATTTAATTTCGAGATCTTCGTCGGTTCAGTTCGGTTTCAGTCAAAGTAATTCCTCGGTGCCAGCAAGCTCAGCTATGAAGCACTTTCGTGGCCGCTTCCGGCGGTGCAATTTCCGTTTAGCTTAACCGTGGATTCTTTTCCTTTTTTTTGGAAAAGTTCTAGATAAACACGAAATCGTTTCTTTTGACAATTAATATGTTTGATTCCTGGATTTCTCCCTAGATTGTCGGTACTTTCGATTATTTACTTTTACTTTTATTCATTTATTTTTGTAATAAATGGTTGTTAAGACAATCACCTTTTTTTTAGATAATTCTTTTCGAGAATCTGCTTCGAGAAATATCCTCGATTATTTTTTTTTTATTTTATCGTTGTTGTTAAAAACTTCCTTCTCTAATAGAGCAGAATAACGTGCAAGCCTCTTCTGCTAGTCAGCCTTCCCTCCGAAAATTTTGCTCGAAAGATAGTAAGTCGCACTAGTAGGCACTCTTCTGATTAATATGCTAGATAGCACTCCAATTAATCCACGCCACTCTTTCTCAAATGCGTTCAAGTAATAAATCTCCGAGCTTGATCCTTTAATATTGTTGGCGTTCACGATTACCTTAATAAATTCCTCCTTGAGATTAAGATATCTAGCAACTTCCAATTCTATAATTGCAAGTGTATTGATATACTACACAGTCTACACAAAGTCCAATCTGTAGCTGATGGAACAAACGATCAATATCCAGTGAGTAGCTACGTAACAAATTCGTCTACACTTGTGTTAATATTTAATTGATTAAACAAGCTGGATTCCATTGTTTGAAAAAGAAAGAAAACAGCATGTCGAGGAAATTCATTACGCGATAGCAGTTAGTTAACTTACGCAGTTCTGGAGAATGGTGAATACTTTCCCGAAGTTTTTCATATTTCTAGATGAATAGGGCTTAATTCAGGATAAAAGATCAAAAATTCCAAGAATATATCACACAGCAAGAATAAAGAATTCTGGGGTCGTTCTTCATAGCTTTGAAGTAGTTCAACAAATCCGGGTAGTTTTACATTTTTACTGGCTATTTTAAAGGGATCTGGATAAGTTAATGTTGCAATCAACAAAAATATTATTCCACAATTCTGGTAATAACAGACGACGATTATAATTATAGAATTTAAACGACTGTGAATTCGTCTCTCATCTCTCTCATTTCTCTCAAACTACTCTTGAAAGATTTCACGCGTAGTGTATGTACATTCTTGGCATGACACGCAGCCAGATTTCTACGTGACACCATGCACCATAGTTTGCTCGCGCATTCTTGAAATGCAGCGAATACCTATTCGCTCGTTGCTTTCGTATAAACATTAGTTTCCTGTTCCTTCAGATCTTCTATGCAAATATTCTGCCTCACGTTTGCCGATAATTTCTACATATTTCTATTTATAGCTACTACGTGTATTTTATAAAAATTTACGAAACGTGTCTCTCTCTACGTCCTATGAAAAAGTTTTTATACTTTAAGATATTAAAATTGTTCAAATACCGTGAAATAATACTTATTAGACACCGCGTGTCTTATTTTAAAGCATGAAGCTTGACGAATTTAACAATACCGTTATTTTGTCGATTGTTTTAATGTAAAAACTATATACCAAACTATGTGGCAGACTGAATTACGAATGATCGTCGAATTTCGGTAAATTTTTTACGAAACTTAAAACTTTCAGCCAACGAAGTAAAAGTTGTGTGAAAAAATTTAGATTAGAAAATACAGTCATGCATCGCAAAATCAACAATGATGATTTTAATTGTAATATAGCAGAACTTCCCCAATATCCACAATAACTAATAAGAAGACAAAATCATTGGGTAATATTTTCAATTATCTAACTATTTTTTTTTTTATATTAAAGTGCATGGAAATTAAGATTATACAATAATACAGTATTATATATTATGCAAATATTATACGTATATTATAAAATAATACAATTATACAATATATAATATTTAACCGTTGGGAAAATCATGTCGACGCGATCAAGCTTCTTCAACGTTCACGTCACGTGGCACGATAGCTTCTGTTATCAGTTTTGTAAAAACGCCGTGAAACTTTTTGACAAGCGACAGCGCCGCTGAAATGGTTCATTCAAACAATGCTACATATTTTTCAGCTGGTGAATTATCAAACATTTTTGGCGTACACAGTTCTGTAAAATTACTTTCCTTTAGTGTTTCGTATTCGAAGCCTTTTCTTCCGGATTAAGGTACGCCCGTTTCTTTTGTTTTACTTTCTGTAAAGATAATATTTAACTCGAGCAATATATTACATAACGATATTAGTAATTTTATATAAATATTATGTAAATATTATTCTTGTATTTCATATTTTGGTAAGTTCTTTCAGTAAGCTATAACGTACGTTTTCCACGGAGAGAAGCATCCGCTCCTGAATATTCTGTTATCATAATAGAAATTACAATATAATAGAATGTTCGGTTAGCAGTTAATGGGGGTTCAAATACCGGTGGCCTCTGCCGCGTAATTTACAAAATTGCCTCAGCAACGAACACTCGATCCATCGAATGTCGAGAGCGTCAAAGTTTGATGAATATATTATTTTTGAGGGAACTACGTCCCCCCCCCCCGGAACTTTGCCATCGGCGGTAAACTAATATTTCACTTGAAGCGCGCGATGCATCGGGCAGCAGCTTAAACTTTTTTTTCAAAACACGCGCTATCAATATTGTTCTTAACCACGCCTGCGCCTGCGCCGCGTCGCGCGGAATTTTCACGCTCGTGTTATTTGTCGTTTGGAAATTCGCACCCGATCGCGTCGTACACGCCCGCATCGACACTTTCACCAGTTCGAAATTGCCTCTAATATCGCGACAATAATTCCCAGCGATGGTTATACAGGCGAAATGAATGTTTTGGAGTAATTGCACGTTAATATCGGCACGGCGCGGCAATATCGTAAAAATATCGGGCGTGGAAGCGTATTCGCGATGCCAGTGGCAGTAGCACGGGGCAACAACAAAAGCACGCGCGTTTGGTTATTTGCATGAAAATGATGCAGGAACCAGCTGCCTAAGCGATGAGATAATAAATTTCGTTACCATGTATGTAACAAGTTACGCGCCATCAAAATTCCAAACGTGTTTTTCTCGTTTACGATGTATCGCAATCCGATTGACAAACTACTGTGTGCGAAATGCTGCGCGTATGCACACTATCGTCCGATCAACACCATGCGCGATCAATCGCTTTTAGGAAAACGAAAGCTTGCGTTACTATTGGACTGCGAACGATCATGTGAATTTACGTTGTTGAGAATGCAATTTATCGAACAGGATGGAATTTTCATAGAATTGTTTCACTTACTTAAATATTGTAAAATGGGTTTCATGTAATTTTTTTTTTCTTTTTGTATTTCATGTATTTCTGTGCGACTTCGTTCTTTAGAATTTTTCTTTATAAATGCACGGTCTGCTTATTCTATTATCTATGATTAGGAAAATGTTTTTAGGAAACAGAATTTTATTCGATAAGAGAAATATATGAATTTTACTTTAGAATAATAATGATAATTTAGAATAATAATTTAGAATAATGCGACAAAGAATATAATATTTGGTAGATTATCGATGCTCATATAGTATTTTTATTTTATTTTTTTTTTTGTTTGTCATTATATCTATCGCTACGTGGACTTTTTTAAGATTTTCTCTTTTTTTTTTTTACTTTTTTCTTTCTCAGCAGAAACTGTTCAATTTTCTTCCCAAAATTGAAAATATTTTTCTGTTATCTTTTGAGATATCCGGATTTTGAGATATTTAGGTTATTTTTATTCCTTTGATACGATAGATGATGAAGTTAACTCGAAAATTTTTATTACATTTATTTATTATATCAACGATATACGTATAAATAACAAAATCTTGCCTCGTTGAAACTGTGACTTGTATTCTCTGTAAGCTTTCCAATATATTTTTTTCTCATAATTTCACGTCACACTCATTCATATTTCTCTCTATAAAATTGAAGAAGCAAAGGAAAAGTATCGTTTCAACTGATACCAGCAATGCAAACTAGTCACTAGGGTTAGAATTTTATCTAGTCAGTCATCGAGAAAGATATATTTTTCTCTTATTTTTTGAGTGCCGGTAAAATACGATTCTCTAATTGTTTATTTATCTTACGTATACAATGACTTAAAAAATTTGGAAAATCGAGCGAAATTTAACGTAGCATACATTACTTCTATAAAAAGTAACGAAGCAATTTTAACGAATAGAATTATATCAAATTCAACGAGATACAAGGTTAGAATGATTCAGACTTCAATATCGACTAAACAAGTGAAAATGCTGAGGAACTCTTACTTCGACTGACACGGTGGCGCCAGTCCTTACTCAAAGCGTTAAAGTTAAAAGCAGCATGTGTAATTAGATTAGGTCGCGATATAGTCAACCACCGTGCAAGATTTTGCTCTTCCGGCTTCGCCTAAATTGAACTTTAATATCGTCAAAGATAACGTTTCTGCCACGATGAATCTAGCGAGGCGCTTCTTGCAAAATAGCTACCGACTGAGGAACAAATCCTTGTTTAATGCTGCGAATAAAGTTGAATCGATATTGAATGCTTTATTCTAAATCAGGATCGAAAAGAGATAATAGGAGAGAAGGAAAAAGTACGTTCATTTAGTACGAAATGTGTGAAGAAAACTCTTGAATTCAAGTAATTCAAAAATAAAGAAAGGGACAGAAACATAGGAAAATAAAAAGGAAAAGGAAAGGAAACAAAAGAAAGAAAAAAGTTTGAAATGTAGGAGCTGCATGGTCTTAAATAGGGGGAGAGTCACCTAATGCCGATCAAAATTAATTCTGTCTTTTTCTACGAAGCTTCAGCACTTTATTTGGCAAAAACGAACTTAAATGTAACAATTTTGCGTTATATTGTATATATTGTTTACTCGATTATTGAGATGCTGGATGATATCTAAAAATATGATTTCATGCGGTTGCAATTTTAAGCGAACAACCCTTGGCTTAAACCGGTGTGACTGGAAATCGTTCGAGAAACTCAGCAGATCTCTCTCTGTCTCTCGATCTCTTGAAATCAAGAGACTCACAGTCTCTTAACAGAGAGAGAGAGAGAGAGTCGTTGAATAATAATCCAGTAATGAAAATAAGCAACGCCGAAGTAAAACGAAGACCTTTCCCGGTTATGTACGAAAACGCTGTGCTAAATATTATGAGAATAATTCAAACCATTGTTGCGAACTTCAAATTCCGTGTAAGGAGATTATCGGCTTAAGGAGGAATTGTGCTGGATTGCCCTAGCAGTGCTAGGAGGACCTTAATAAGGCAAATAATATACTTTACGCGTATAGTATTATTATTTTTTATCATTTCTTTATCTAGTTCATTGTTATTATCATTATTGCATTTTGGATTGTGCTGCAACTGAATTGGAAAAAGTGATTGGAAAGAAAGAAAATGAAGTAGAAACTTCTTGTGAATAATAAAATTATTAATTATTAAAATATTACAGCAATTGCAAATTGTATTATGTAAATAACATTACAAGTAATGAATTGTAAAATATAAATTATAAAATTATACTTATAATGAAGATTATTCTTATGATAAATGAACGATGAATACTTTTTTGAATAATAGAAAATTAATTATAGATTGAATAGCTTTCTGAATACAGGGGATCGCAAAATGAAACGCGTGAAACTGTTGCAAATTGCATTGCAAGTTTCACCTTTCTAATTGATTATTTATCATTATAGCTGTCAAAGCGAATAAAAATTAATCCGCGCGCAAAATAAAAAAAGAAATTACTAACATTTTACCAAACACTAACTTTCTACGATACTTTGCCAAAAATAACACTGGATATTCGGGCAGCTGCTACCAATAAAACGCGTTACGTATGTGCGAGAGATAAGGGAGGAATTATCCATCGAGAATTCCTCCCACCGAGTCAAACAACATACCTATCCATGATGGATTTTCACTTAAGTCAACTGAACCCGTTCGAGTGTTGCTTTGCTCAGGATTTGCCCCAGGAGTTATGTGAGATGAACGTGACGTATCGAACTCTCGAAGTAAACAAAGTGTAATAGTGTTAGTGATCAATACTGAGCTAATGGCGGATAAATGTCACCGAACGTCCGGCAAAGATCAGGCCTCGTCGTCTAACATGGCCGACATATGTAATTGATATCGATATCGAGAAGAATATTTACTTGAACTGAAACGAATAATTCATTAAGTTTTCAAATGCACGATTATTCTTTTCTTCGCGTTTTTCTCTGCTGCAGTCATTTGGTGTTAATAATACAAAAGCGTTGCAAGTTTCGCAACGGGCGTACATTTAAGGATTAAATTAATTAACCAGGAGTATAGAATAATTAAATTAACTGCTGAAACATTCAAATCAGGTCTTCCGGAAATGAGAGCGAATGAAAGACGTCTCGAGACGTCCAACGATAAAAAAAAAAAGAAAATATCAAACGATGAAGATGAAAATAACTGGCAATCTACGAATGGAGGGGAGGGAGAAGGAAATGCTTAATAAAGGAAGTAGTAAAATGAAAACGTACTTCATTACTTTTACTGCATATCAAGCAAAACAAGTCATAAAACATTTACTATTATTACCGGAGATACTTGGCTCGCCGTTTTTTTTACAACTCCTCGTTCAAGAGTCGCGTTACTTTTATGTTTCCTGTCGGTATTTTTTTAACCACCATGGCAATTTCCAATGCTAAGTTTTGTTAAATTGATTGTAATTAATTCTTCGCCGTAATTAGTTCTTCGATCGCTGAAAATCGCAGTATTTGAAACTGGATGCACGAATAAATGGTAAAATTTCAACAATTTCAACGACTATTTGCGATATAGCTAGATTAGAATTTTTAAAGTAATTATAAATATTATAAAATATAATAATAATATGTATAAATTATATATATAAATGTATATAAAGACATTGAAACATTTTTTTCACGACTGGAACTAGCATGGATTTGAATATTGAAGCCTCCCCTGTAGACTTACGAAAATTTGATGTATGATTTTTTTTACGCCGTTTTGTTGAAGTCTGAATATTAGACATAGGTGACAAAAATCGTAAAAATTTCGTCGTTATACTCGTTTACATTGAAAAATTGTGCAGCAAGTATTAAGAGGTTGTTGTAAAGGGAAGACTTCGATCTTCAAATCCATTGTAGATTCACAGTCATGAAAAAAATTTTCAATCTTTTTACATACTGTGGCTGTTTATAGCATTTTTGAGAAGAAAAATGTCTGCTATATAGTGTAAGAATATCCTGCAATTAGAATAAAATAAACGGATGTATTTTGATATTATAATAGGGACTTCAAGCTCTACTTTATCGTACGATTTCTTTTTACAAAACTGTAAGTCTCAATATTTGGTTCGAATCTAGTTTTGAATATATATAAAATTACATATATGTACGTATCTTGGCGCTGATCCCACGTAACGTAATATACATAATGCCTAGAAATGCGTAGAAAGAATCGGTATTATAATGCGAACTATGAAATCTTAAAATTTCGTAGAGAGAATTCGCTATTACACGTGAGGAATTAACACATTTATTGTTGATAAAGTTGTCTCGTTCTTCGGTACAGCAGGATAAAAATTACGGTAGACACGGTGGTCTTTATATTTCGCTATTTTTTCAGCGTAATAAAATAAGATTACTTAGTCACTCTCTCTCTCTCTCTCTCTCTCTCTCGGTTTATAAGGATTGTCGGCTTTATAACGCGGAGAAGGGCAAAGAAAGAAGGTCTCCACTTGCAGTAGCCACCTTTGCCACTGGACTTTAAGGGGGCAAGTGTTTTAATTAGTCCCCGTATCTCGTGACACTGTGTTAGTTTCGGGTACGCTCTTTTCTAACACGCAAAAAACCCGTGTCTCTTGTAATATTTGGCTCGTTCGCCGTATTACACCTTTCTTTCTTGTAGCGCAACTTTCTTTCTATTATACTCGTTGAAGAATGTACGACAGTCAAATCGAATTCAGATAATTTTGTAAATTATTATCCCGTTGCGCGCAACAGATCATTATTACGGTTCTATTGCATAAAAAACTGGTGAATTATGAACCAGAAAATATTTTGGCGAAATATTCCATATCGTCATGTTGTTCATACTATGTTTTTCAGTTGCTTTGCATATAATAACGCTCTGTTTGAAATATCTCGGTAAAATGATTGTTTGACGTTTCGCAGGTACTTTAAGAATGATTAACTTCTTCCCAGCGGCAAATTAAACGTCATTTCATCATAAAATGATTTTCCACCGGTGTTTTTATAAATGGTGAATGTTTTTCTTCGTCTAGATGATTCGCTTTTACGATAAGAAATATCGTGTTAATACTAAAAATAATACTTTCGCATTTGTAAGAATGAAACTGTTCACGAAAAATGCAATCAATGAACTGTAGCTGACGTTATAAGTAGACCGTGGATTTTTATGCATTTTGAAACTTTTACGGATATAATTAAAAAAAAATGGGATTTCTAAGTAGAAATATGTTCGATCAACTAAGTACTATAATAAATACTTTACCTTGCGTATTTTCTCTCATTACGTGCGTTGTGTGCATTTTTGCAAAAATCCGCAGTCTAGTTATCTGCTAATTGTAAGAGTGCTAATAGCACTCGCGTTAGGATGGCAGAACATTTTTTGGCTTGTCTGAGTCAAATTGATAGCCATAAGCAATGTTCTTAGATTTTTTTCTTGCAATTAAAAAATTTCAAGAATTTAATAGTATTTTTCCAAGTTTCTGACAACTACGCTTTATCTGGAAATGTGAAAGACAAGTATTTATTTATATAACTTTCGCATAGTATCACTTTCAATGTTTAATGAAATGGTTGGTACAATAAACTCGGTTTCATCATGGAAAAATAAAAAAGAAATCATGTTTGTACAATTAATTCCGAAATAGAAATTATTATTATCGTACGGAAACTGATATCAGAATCAATGAAAATTATTAACTTTCGTTGTTTAATTATATTATATATTGTAGTACGGTTACGTGACGCTTTTTACACAGAGTAGTTTCTACTCTAATCGAACTGGCAAGTTTTCATTTAGCAATATATGGCAAAAAATTTGCGTAGAACAACGAAGGAGAAAAGGAAAGGACACTGAAAGACAATGGAGGAGAATTTGCATATTCGAGTACGTCAGAAACCTCCTCGCGGGTTTCATAGATCGTTGAATACTCTAAATTCGACCGAAAGTTCGGAAAAGAGACGAGCGACTATTGTCTCGGCGTTAGGCGAGAGGAAAGGATCGAAACGATGAGTTTCGCGGAAGTGGAAACGTTCGCTTGCGCGGCATTACTCACAAGGAACATTTAAACGTCTCCTTTTCTATTCTTGTTAGCGCGGACAAAGCGTTTAAGATGGTAAAAACGGTGCTCCTCCGCGGGTCTTTTGTAAACGGTTCACCACCTGAAACCAACGGCCTGACTCACCTGAAAGCGACTCGCGATAAATCTTTCAAGAACTCGCCAGTGCAGCGCCGCAACACTGATAGAAAGGCATACTTTCCTCTGGTGATCGAATAGAGACACGTTTACAATAGAATTACCGCGAATAAAATTTCATCGACGACGAACGATCAATTTCATTTAATGTATGACAAACGTCGTTCGCTTTTGCAAATGCAAGCTTCGCAATTTCATTATTCCCCTTAGGCTTCACTACATGCGGTGTTATCTGCGAATATAAAAAATTATAAGGGATCAGATCATTGATTTTGTCCCTCTCGTTTGACGTTTTTTTTTTTTTCTTCTAATTAAAATTCCTTCAGAAAGTCTTCAAATGATAGAATAGTTTTCTTAAGTCAAGCGAAAGCGAAAGTACCAAGCGTGGGATTGAGTTGAACTTCTTTTCCAGCGAGACAATAAAAAAAAAGTTATCCATAGTTGTTCGTCCAGCATTTTCAATATCAACTGCAACACTTGCTTAGTTATATAACAATTGTACCATTACAATTAAAAGGAGTTCGTAATCTGTATAATTACCTGTACTGACTGTAGTTACTATTTGTTTCCACTGATCGGAATTAATAAATTAAAAAAAAAAAAAAAGAAAATTGTTTTCGTTCGGAAGTGTTGCCGGTCTGTCTCATACAGAAAGCTCTATCAATCTCGATAGAAGTCACAGTCAATTTCTCTAAAGTGCGATGAGAATTTGGTCGAGAGACGTTGAGAGACGCGCAAGAAGTTGTGAATCGTAAAGCGGAAAAATGCGTCGCAAGTTGAGCAAGAAATCTCAAACACGTCACACGAAAATCGTGACACCGCGGTAGACGGTGGTAATAACGCGAACGGGGGGAGTTCCCTCCCTTCGTCTCTCAAGTCTCGCGTGTCGGGGATACGCCATTAAAACGAATGCGAAGATTATGCAAGTATGTGGCACGTTGCCACTCACGATCCTCCGAGACGCGATTCAGCACGTCCGAGGGACGCGTTTCAAACTTGATTCCATCGCGAAGTTTCTTAACTTTTCGAACGCGTATGGATCCCTCCTGCGAGACGTCGTTGTGTTCTTTTTCCCTCTCTCTCTAATCTATATGCGCATCTCTATATACCTCTCTCCATTGTTCCATTTGTTTCACACAATTTCCCATCTCGTTTCCTCGTTCTGTTTTTTCTTTCTGTTATTTCTTAGCCTGTTCTTGACACTTTACCGACCGGTAGCCTATTAATCGGCTAACATATTTTAACACTTTACCGACCGGTAGCCTACTAATCGGCTAACTATTCACCGCTAATACACGGTAAGTGTTAACGTTTCCTTTTTCTTTTTTTTACTTTTTTTCATCCCTCCCTCTCTCTTTCCTCCATTATTCTTTATCCTGTTTTTAACTTTTGTTTTCTTTTTATTTTTTTTCTTTCTCTCTCTGTCACTTTCTTTCCTCCTTGTCCTCCGCCCTCTTCACCGAGACCTTCCGTCCTCATTCGTACGCCGGTTCACTCTCATTTTCGTTCCGAGAATGTTTGAAGATGTGACGTGAAATTTTATGCATCGGCAGGCCGGCATGCGCGACACCTCCGGCATTGCGGCGGTGTGTAAAATATTCAGATGGGATTCGGCTCCTCGCCGTGGCCCCGGAACGCTGCCTGCTGAATTTTCGTGTACCGTATAATACCTGCGTATCGTGGAACGTATTACGATTTCTCCGACAACGGATTTTGTTCCTTCTCGCACGGCGGTTTTCTTCTTGCCGGTTCATCTGCCGCCGATTTCCATTAATTCGAAGTAGTTTCACGCCAGATCGGAAGGCACAGGACAAAGGTGCAAATATTACATCGATGATGGAATGCACTTAGCTGTAAAACAATATAAATTCCATAAGAAATGACTTGATGGACACGTTTCCGTTGATTTCTTGGTGTTGGTATTAGTATTAATGAAAAATGTGAAAATAGACAAAAGCGAAAGAATTTGAATGTACGTACATCCACGATAATGAAAGAGATTAATTCGTGAGATTAATTGACAATGAATGATGAATTTTGAAAAAATGAAATATTGTTTGAAAATAAAATGAAATATAATATATTTTATGATAATCATCAAGTTCGATGAAATTCGATCGACAAAATTTACATTATATACTTTCTGTCTGAACGACGAACGATAATTTTTCAATTCAAGAATTGTTGAACGAATATGTAACACTCCGTGCGTTCGAATCTCGTCGCGATATATGTAAAGTACGAAACACCTATTTGCATGTCGCATTTCGGTTAGAATTCAAGAAAAATTCCTCGTGAAATTTTTAATAATTTATGAACGTCTCAAATTATTATTTTTTCCATATATAGGGAGTTCGTCTTAACGAATCAATCAATTTCTGTACATATCGAGCAGTATGTATATTTGAAACTATTGATATAGTTTTTCGTTGTTCTTATTTTCTAATTATTTCACTGCAAATCCATTAATTTGTTCGCATCTTTCCTTTTTCGAATTTCGTACAGTTTTCCATTCTAGTTAAGCCATTTAAATATTCCAATTGTGATAATGCAAGAGCTGTTAATATTTCATTATTATTTTACTACTGTACTTGTATTATAGTACAGATGATAAACACGTTTGTTTAAATAAATACATCCATTTATTTAAACAAATGTATGGCTCTCAGTTGTCGCGTGAATCAATCTTGAATCGATTGATGTCTGCGATCTTGATAGACATAAATTTTACGTAACACTACAATTTTTTGAAAACTAAAATCGATATCGATATCGTATGTTTTGACCAGCTACACGACGCGGTGACAAAAAAATATATATGTATGTATTTTCAGATTAAAAAAACATCGCTGACTTTGAAGAACTCCGACAAAAAAATGACCTCGGGAAGAAAAATGTTCTTTGTTACCATTCGCGTTGTGTGAAAAAATATTTTTTGCCCAAAGAAATATCTAGACAGTCTGATTTAAATTAAAACACTCTATGTGTCTAACGAGTGAATAAATAATATCTACTTATAATCAATTACGTCGAAAATTATAGTTCACCTAAGGTTTATCGCAATCTACGAAAAAAATCGGAAAATCAATTATGCATTCGATATATGTATAAACCACGTGTTCTCGCGAAGTTCCGAAAGATCTCGTGCCAGAGATCTCGTTTAAATCGCGTGTAACACCGTCATCTTTGAGTTTCGTGTTCCCGTCTAACGAACGTGAACGTTTTTCGGGCATTTTTGTTTCAACGGGGCGGGAATATGCAAACTCGGTGGAAAGTTCTCGTCGATTTTCAATGTTTGACATCATGTTCCGCGTTCACTTTGTCGTCGCAGTTTTCGATAGTCTCTCGCCGCCGTGCGGTGAATGGAAAAGTTGGAAGAAGCGCAGGAGGGAAGCGGAGAATTTTCGCGACGAGTGGAATTTTCACGATGTGCCGCACGCGAGCTGCTGGTCAACGTGATCGTGGCATGTTTCCCAAGCATGTTTCAAATCTGCATGTTCAGCATCGAACTCTGTTCATCACGGAAAACGAAGTTCCGTTAATTTCTTTACGCGTAAAAAAGAGAAACCGATCCGGTTTTTTCCGATCGAATAGAAATTATGAACGAAATTTCAATATTTAGCAGGGAAGCACGGTGTATCTCGTTTTAGACTTTTATGCATTTACGGGTCTGAAGCAATGTGTGGAGTACGTAGAAATATATAAATATCTAATATTTAGCTGATGAAAGAAATTTCTATTTAGGGCTTGTCTCTTTTGTTCTGTGAATATTATATAATATTTTAATTAATATTTCAATTTTAATAAATATTTTATACAAATGTAAAAATTCTATTTCCAATATCGAATTGGCAGAGGCAGTGGAATATTTTAAAGAATTTTTAATACATAACGAGCTTGAATTTCTATTTACAATGCGCAGAATAAATCGCGCATACAGGTAGAAATTTGTTCCGTTGTAAAAATCTGAGTGTAACGATGTAAAACTTAAATACGCATGTCCACGGATATTAACGAGAAACTTACACCGTAAAATATTATTAAAATTCATGAAACTCAAACACCATGCGGCAACCTTTTGGTGCCAAGGAACCTTTGATTAAATTTTCTTGGAACTAAGAGTTTCAGCTTGAAAGTATAAGACAAGTACATACGTTTGCTTGTGCCGAAAAGCTGTTAAAAAGACTATGTTAATTGTTCGAATTCAGTCTGCCCAAGGTAACGAAATTTGTTTATCAGCTAGTTAAAAGTGCATCCTCTTTGCATTCGAAGTGCCTGCTCATGGAAATCGGAAAGATTTCTGCGCTCAAAATTTAAAATAAAAAGACGAAAAAATAAACGGTGAGTACCTCATCGAGGGCCTTAATTGCAGACAGCGTATCTAGAAGCATTATTTCAATTGTTATCGCCTTTAAATCAATTTCTTTGTCAGAACGAACCGGAGCGGCATAAGAAAAAAAAAATATCACGATTTCCGAAAGTGAAAAATTTTGGAACCGTCTTTTTGCTGTTTTGATATTTTCGAAGAATTAATAACGACGAGACAATTCTCTGTCGTAAGCTCTAAACGATTTCGTATATAGCCCACTACGAACGGAATTATTCATTGTATCGGATGAATGCAACGCATTACGCGTTCAACGATAATGGTTTCACGAAGCACTTGTGAGAAAACAACCAGCATCGGTAAACCATAAACCGTATTCTGTTCCTACGTGATAATGTAAGACATACTTACATATGTACACAATAGGCATTATACGTGCGATCTGTGACGAGATTCAGACATTTCAGAAATATCTCCTCGATCTTTTGGATTGACACTTGCTCTCAAGCTGAGCCGTAATTATCCGTAAAATCAAAGATTTACAAATACGGAGTACGAAAAATCGTTCAGACAAAGAATTATTCTTTTCAGCGTCAATAGTTTAGGTATACAGAAGCTGCAGCGGATGGGCACTTGAGAAATTTCTCATTCTTCAAGACAGTTATTTTCATCCATCTCGGTTAAATTTCACACAGATTTTATTCAAAACTTGAGAAATTTCTCATTTTTTTCAAGATAATTATTTTTATTCACATGGATTTTATCTCACACAGATTTCATTCAAGATCAAATAAATTTTCGGCAGATTTTCGTTCAAGATTCGTCGCTGGTATTTACAGAATCTTCTCTACGTTCAGAAACGTTATTTTATGTGTTTCTTCGTGCATTCTGCAGAATTACACGCCACTAAAATATCACTCGCGAGTGTACAAAAAAGTCCAATTACATGTTTCACAGTTTCCACATTGAATCTAACGAAATATATTATAATATTAAAATCGCTCTACCATTGAAAGCAAATCGCCGTCCGTCTTTCAAGCGCATTGAATGCCTATTCGCTTGTTGCATTGATTTCCGAGAAGGTGCAACAACCGGGGTTTTAAAGGAAATTCGCATCTCGATATTGCTCGTGGGATGGCCGGACGGAACGAAAATGGTTAAGAAAAGGACAGCCGGTGTAGCGAAGCAGTATGCCAGGGATTATCCGTCAATGGATTCGAGCAGCCAATATCCGTGTTCCGATACAGTCGTTTAGTTTATGTTATTTCGAAATGAATTGCAGTTCAATAAATTCAGCTTTCCCTATCAGATGCACAAATCAACAGCGAGAGTGGCGAGGGGGAAGAGGGGGGGGGGCGGAACAATCGATTGTTCGCAAAGGATCAACGACTGACAATCCAGCTCTATAAACTCGCTGCCACCGGAACCGGTGGTAATTAAAAGAAAGGCACGATTTAAAAAGCCGCGTGCCTTTGAAAGATAGAATAGAACCGAGCTTTGCCCCGTTTTTTTCCCCCCTTTTTCGCGTCTCTTTGTGCTACGTGCTACGAGCCTCCGATCTTTTTAATATAATACTAATGGGTCTATTTGTATATCTCAAGTAAATTTCTGAAAAATTTTCCTCCGACAGTCTCGGGACTTTATCCCGGATATTTTGTAGGATAAATATTTCAGTGGTCTCTGACAAATACTCGATTGTAATCGGTGAGATTGTCATATTAAATTTAAAAAAAGTTAAGTTAATACGAAAGATCGTATAACGATCCACTCGTTTCAAAGTATGAAGCCTCTATCTTGACAGTCGTGAGTTCGCCATTTTTTTTTGTTTTTTTAAATGAGTTTAGAATCATATAATGGGAAAAGCAGCAATACGTTTTTCCTCGAAAATTGTAAGAATTCGAGCGCGTCTAAAAATATTGAAAGATATTTTTCACGATCAAATCCACCGTGGTTTTCGAAGAGTGTACAACGGACCCTTAAAACTACGCTTTTATTGAAAAAAAGGTATTGTTTAAGCAATAAGCTTAGATGAAATATTTTTATCGTTTACATTCAACGTTCAATAAAATCACAACAAGTTTTATAGGGTCATTGCAAAGGAGAAACTTCAATCTTTAAATGAATCATGGATCTAGTTACGAAACATTTTTCCCATCCACTATGTGACATAAAGTCATCTTCGAATTCACTATTAAAACAAACTTGCGACTATCACAGCTGAAGCTTTACTCTTTAAAACGAGACCAAGTAAATCGTCATATGATCGTTCTTCACGAAGTTATATCAATTTAATTTATCGATAATTTTTCATTGTCGTTGGTATATTTATGCTCTTCACCGTGTATTATATTAAAACATTGCAACATTGACACGTTTCAGGCCATGTCGTAAATTTCCAGCAATATATTTTCTGTATAGGTTCATTTATTCAGTCACTGCATAGAGTTCCATGTCTATATACAATCTGTGTAGAAAATCCATATGGATATAAAATATCTATAATCTATATATTGTAGAAACTACATTGTTGGAAATTTATGAGTGAAACACGTAGCAATATTACGGTGTCAATTTTATTTATAAACAGGTGAAATAAAAAGATGACCTCACCGTGATACGCTGTTGGAATAAAAATGACCCACTCTGAAATACCAAATTTCGGACACGTGTTATCGTAACTGCGAGAAAAAAAAAAGGGAACGACCTTCACGAAACATCTTTTTCTTCTGTTTACCATTATAATAACGATGAAGAAATAAAAATTAAAAATTCAAAGAGTTGAAGATATTATATCCTCGAAAATATGTCAGACTCGTTCAGTCGTGCATAGAAAGGCGTAGATATTTCAATATACGCGAGCGTACGAATTCGACGCGCAGGTAGCGTAAAATTACGTTGAAAATTTTAATCAAGACTCTTCTCACGGTAAAGCTGTATGCAGTGTCCTAAAGCCGATTTATGAAGATGTTTCGTAAGACGCTTTATTAAAATTACACGGACGAACGTGTACAAAATGGCAGCGAAACGTTGAATGCCGCCGCTGCCTGGCATATTCTTTCACAGCATTTACATCGCGGCTTGAAAATACATTTCTCGTCTATTATCAAAAAATCATTTCTCGTGCATTATTATTATTTTATCATAGACACTAGTATCCTAGAAGTGGAAAGAAATGTTGAGATTTCTTGAGTTCTTGTCCTTTAATTTTAATCGTATTCAAAGTTCGATGAAAATCGTATAGCAAATTTGAAGAGATCGGTGAAAATAGATCTTTAATAATTGTTCAAGACCATGACAGATGTGGTCACGAGGAAGAATTTTTCAATGTTTTTAGAATCGTTCAAATTTCCACGACTGTCCACGTGGGTTTTCTAAAAAAAAAAAAGAAAAACAAAACGAATCCACGGACTCAAATAGATTGTTGTACGATTTTCTCTTACAAAGATTAAAATTTTTAAAATTTTAAACGTTTAAAATTTTTCATCGTTCAGCTGTATGCTTATATTTTCTCTTATGTACAGGATGTTCCGCAATTCGTGGCCAACCGACTGGCAGATAATTCTGCATGTGAAAATGTTTCGAGGAGAGAGAATATAATCTTTCTGTTAAAGCCTTCGTTTTCGAGGGAATCGAGCTTGAAAATTTACCGAGTATACTCGAATTTCAGCTAATTTTAAAACGCGATAAAAAGAAAAAAATTGGCAGGAGGCTATTCTACGCGCGAAAATAAGTAAAGAAAAACGTACGACGAAGTTTTCCCGTAAGATGCTTCTCTTTCGAGAAAGTAGAAAATTGAAAATTTATCAAATACACGCGCGTTATCGAGATAATTTCCAACGAAACCTTATTTTCTCGTGGAAGAGAAGATGCACGTCTTCTACTTATTTTTGCGCGACAGAATATCCTCATGTCGTTTATTCGCGCCTTACCAGTGTGCAATCAGCAAAATTCAACTGTACAAAGTTGACAAATATTCAAAGTCGATTTTCTCGAGTTCGAAGAAATTTCATTCTTCTTCCTCTCGACACATTTTCACACGTTTTCACTCCCTCCCCCCCCCCAGTTCCGGTTGACCACGGAGTATAATTACGTATTCTTTCTTTAATTCCACGCTGTGAACTTTTCCAACGGGAGTGTACACGTAAAGCAGAACAGCGAACAAAAAAAGACGCGGGGCGTGCACGGTGCCTCGACGCTCGTTTAAAAAGGCCTGCCACGCGCGTCACCGGGACGAAAAATTATGAATTAAAAAGCAACTGGTCACAAGAAATTCTCATCGAGCCGGGCAGCTAAACCGCACGAGCAGTGAGCACTTTGTCGGCACAGTTTCCTAAGCGGTTGCTCACAACCGCCGTCACAACAAGTTAACCAGAATTTCAAGGGGTGGAGAGGGGCGGGGGTGGACGGAGTGGAGCGAGAGGGGGCGGGGGAGGATATCAAAGCCGCGGAGGTGGTGGGTACGCGATAACTGAAATTTTCATCGGTTGGAAATTTCACGGTTGCCGGGTCCCGGGTCTGTGTGTAGTTGTCAGAAAAAGCAGTTGTCCGTGCATCTGCATCCGAAAACGGAGAATATTAGCGTGTGCACGAGGCGAGTTCCAACCGTCCTTTAAACAATATCGCGAAATGAAACTCACGGCTTTGCCTTGATTCTCCCCCGCACCAACGATATATGCCATATTGTTTCATCGCGTTCGTCGCGCGCGAACGAGCTTTCACTTTTATTAAGTGAAACGTGCGTATCATCTGTGCGGCCGTGCGTCTCTCTTGAATCTTTGACGAGATACGCCAGAGTTGAGAGGAAGACGATTAGAGTATCACGATGTTCTCTTTTTTTTAGTTTTATTTCGTTACGTACGTATTTTTGGAGAGCGGAGAAGCATTCGGACGTCTCTGGAAACGTTGGACAAATCTTTCTCACAGCTGTGACGATCTTGAAGATTGAAGCCCCCTTCTTTACAATGATCCCACGTAAATTGCTGCACGATTTCTTTTCTTGTCGTTTCATTCAACCTTGAGTGTTAAGGTTGAACGAAAATTCAAGAAATTCGAACATTTCGGCGTCTAATCTTGATGTTCAAAGTGATGAACAAAGTGACGAAGCAAGTTCTTAGAGTTTCGTTGCAAAGGATAGAATTGTAATAGAAGATTACAATGAGTTTAATTTAATTGAAAAAAAATGTTCAATGTTTTCAGAGACGTTTCGAAAATAAAAGTGTTTCTGCCCATTAAATGTACAAATACCATGGAAAAAAATAAATTATAGATTATGAAATGATCTCAGACAGAATACTGATTCTTTTTTTTACAAAGTTACAACAGTTCGAACATAGACAATTTTCGAAAATTAAATGATAATTTAATTTTGTACGAATAAAAGTTCGTAAATGAATTATTAAAACGTTATAATAATAATTTTTCGCTTGATATCGTGATCAAATGAACACTAACTTTCGAGATACATTTTTAAACACCCTTTATCGTGTAATACACTGTAATCATTTGATGGAAAAATTTGCAACAGTCTGTATATTTTTCTACTCAGAAGCGTAGATCTCAAACAAAATAAAGCCAATTTTACAAGTACGTAGCCGTCTTGCTAATCAGTTTTGCGAACTAAACATGTGCATAATCAAGTTTCCGTTTATTTTGACAGTATAACTCATTTATCTTAAGACGGCTTTATTAAATTAAGTTGTAATGAAGGTTGTATAGTGTAATGTTGTTACAAGCGTCGGAAGTTCTATAACTCCATGACGTCATATACATTAATAGATCTTTGTATCTCTACCTCTACGAGGCAACAAAAGCTTTCATTTATACATTCATTTTGCAGAGAATCGATCCAATATCTAAAAACCGACATCTCGATAAATTTTTATCATCACGAATCCGTGGGATTCTAAAAATTTCTACGAAAAATTACGAATTTTGTGATTTCGATCACTTCGTTATTACATAGTAAAATATACAAATGAAGCACATGCACGATTAAAAATTTTGAAAAATCCACATCTCATAAATCTTGGCCGTTATTAATCTATGAAACTAAAAATTTCTATGAATAGTTACAAATTTATATAGTAAAGTATACATCTGCATGATTGAAATTTTCAAAATTTCTACATTTCTGCACGTAAATATTTTTACCGTTTTATAAAATTTTCATAGAATATCAAATTTCTATGAAAAATCACAAACTGGTATTTCTAATCATTATTGCAGCTCTAATATTAATTATACAACGTGTATATCCACCGCGGATTATCAGTGATTTCCACGCGTTTAAAAAAGTGTGAAATCGCACGTAATGCGATCCATGAGAAAATATTCAGAATGCTCGGAATATAGTGCAAACTTTCTGCAAAAACAATTCCTGTCACCGGAATTCAGTTTTTAAAATTGTATACATTTTCAAAAAGTACGAGTTCGCACAAAGATCCGCATTCTGATTATGATTATAAGTTCCCTTGTTTTTCGACTGCGAGCGGTTCCTAGCGTAGTCGAGTTAACGAGCTTTCACTTTCTTCGTTGAACGAGTTTCGTGGATTCTTTTTCGCGCCCTTGCGACACCGTATGGTAATGCTCAGCCGCATGAATATGCATGGGGAAGCACTTAATCGCGCCGTGTCATTTAACTGCGCGACTGCAACTTTCCAAGTCCTTTCAGAATTTTTAATAAACTGGCCTTTCTAATTTTCGTAATGAGAATTTAAGAGCACCGCCTAGTCCCGCGTTTACGTCAGAATCTTTCATTTAAATTATCCGTCTTCGCAGCAACATCTCTCTCGAAGTTTCTCTCGTTTCGAAATTTCCAATGGAACTCATGACGTGGAATCCTGCAACCATCCATTTGCCTCGCGCAACTTTCCACGCAATTTTATGAATGTTTTTTTTTTTTTGCGTTCGAAGAACGCAGGCAAGTTAGAAGAAACGAAACTTTCTTTAGAAGCATAATTTCGAAAGACTGTCGCGAGAAGATGATTTTTCTAACGAGGTTCTAAGTATTTATTCTGGTCATCGAAATTGCAAACTTTTCCACTACAACTACCATAATGGTCAAAA
This sequence comes from Tetragonula carbonaria, assembly GCA_032399595.1. Lineage (NCBI taxonomy): Eukaryota > Metazoa > Arthropoda > Insecta > Hymenoptera > Apidae > Tetragonula > Tetragonula carbonaria. The sequence continues at coordinate 6,220,413 of JAUCRC010000008.1, forward strand.
TGACCAATCCGAGTAATTTTTCATGCAGATTTTATACATTTATACTGATTCATTTTTAGAGATTTAAGTGTTGTTTCCTTTGTTTCCTTTTTTTCGGTTTTATTTCTTTGATGTAATATACTTTTATCATCGATAGTTCTAGTGTTGTGTTCTGGTTCATTTTACGACCACGCTATGCCGGTTGCGTCTGCTGTATTATGTACTTGTTCTACTGAAACTGCGCAAGGATATGAGCGGCCTACATGCAAGATTAACTAAGGCAGTTATTACATACAAATTATAAATTAATTTTCATATAAAAATTTCGAGAACAATTTTTGAATTGTTATTGATAACAATTTCGAAATTTATGATACCCAATAGACCGCTGATTTTTATACATTTTTGTATCTAATTTATTTCGTCTGCTAAGTATTGTAATAAATACTCCGTGTATTTGGATATTTCACATATTCTTTCTTCATATATGTTATTTCTGTACTTTTCGCATATTACATGCACGGTGTACATTTTCACGTCTTTAAAATTAAATCCTCGATTTAACGACAATTGAATTATTAATTTATGCTGAGAATTAACTAAACGATTGAAATTTACATTCGCAGAAATATATCGATCGTTCAGACTCGACGATAGAAAAGTACAAATAATTCTACAACTCGCCGTACGTACAAATGTGAGCACTTACGTGGCGTCCGTGTACGAGATCATGCTATTGCCGCAACCGGATTACACATATTCCGAAGTTAACTCGGTGCAATGATGTCAACTTCGCCGTGCAGCAACAGAGCAAAAGGCTCAACCACATCAAGCGTGCCGTACATGGCCGTATGGAAGTATGAAAGGCGCATTGTGTCATTTGAGGGATTAAAAGGACAGGGACAAAACAGGAAATCGGACAACCGAGAGTAAAAAAAATAAACTCGTGTAAAGAATAAAATCACGCGACAATCTTTTTGATTCCATTTTTGAAAGCTCCATTTTGAAAATTGAGTTCAATAAAATCAAATTAAGGAGCCTTCGACGTCAGTAATGATTCTGAGCCGTGAGAAATTTTTTTTGAAAATGTTTCCAGGGGCGCCTAAACTTTTATAACTTTCGAAGATAAAAGTATCCTTATTTCCCCACGGTGTAAAATCATCTTTGAAGCAAAGTAAACTGAAATAAAATTAGAAACTTTGAATAAAAATAAGGAGAGTGTTATAATTTTTTTCTTTTTCACGAAGTTATGCTGCTTAAATTATTAACTCTTCACTATATTATTTCATATCATATATATTACTATATTATATATTATATATGTATTATATATGGTATTGAGTCTGATCAGTATTTGAACATTTCGAATGAGAACAGAAACTTAAGTAAGAACAATTATCCGAGTAAGAAATTCGAACGCATAGTTCGCGGTGAGAATATATTTTTCAGGTTTACGCAGTGAAAGACGCACGGAGAGTTTGAAACAGAAAATGCCACGCGAGGGAATTGAACTTAATCTGTCGTTGTGAGTGTCAAAGTTTCGATTTAACATCGGCAGCGACTGAACTTTGATAAAGTTACCGCTCTCTCCGAAAGATAGAAGCTGAAACCACGAATTGCAATGTTCAGATCGTGTATTTCGAAAATGCATATTAATAAAATACGCATTAAAAGAAAAATTTGTGACAAGTAATTTAACGATTTGAATAATAATATAAAAGAAACACGATTCAAAAGACATCTGGGTGAAATTCAATATAGATTTCGAATGAAAATGTCAAACTGTTTGGTGAAGAATTAGAGCGAGCGAAAAGAAAATACTGATAATTTGCCGCAAATTATCATACAGTAAAAAAAAGAGAGACACCTATATGAATTTAAGTTTCACATTTAATATATCGTATAATAGATTGCGAATATTTATGGAATTTCAAATTTTTATGGAGTCTAAATATCATCTACTTAATAAACATTCTAGCTTAAATATTTTATATAATACATACTCTGTACATATTGTATGGAGATTTTTGGAATTTTAAAATCAACATCCACAGTCTAATTATGGCGTACATCACTCTCGGATTAATTGAGAGACTAATAAGAGTCGAGAATCAGAATGTACTTTACATCAAACTTCAATTTGGTTTATTGAATACAAACTTTTGCAATGCAAGTTTCTTACCTTGCCTCACAATGACAGAGCCACCTGTTTCTTTCGATTTCACCATACAAAAGAAAGCGTTCTTTGAATTTTCTTTGTTTCCCCGACCTTGGCTCTTGGATTTCGCGTTGGGCGAGCGCAGTTTTATTGGGACACGCGCGACGCCGGATGTTCGCCATTAAATGTTTTGTACACGTACGACCACATCGCGTAAAAGAGATCTCACCATGCACATTGAAACTTTCCCACTAAGCGACATAACGGCAAAGAAGCATAAACGCGTGAGATCCACCCTTCGCAAAAATAAAAGGGATGAAAATAATAAGTAATAGGCGTGTAAAAACGTCACAATGAATTGAATTCGAGATAAAAATTTACGATCCAGCGACGTATGGAGCATAACTGAACACGTCCATTGTCGATAATTTATAACTTCGTAAAAAGGAAATCATACGCGAATCTGTTTGCGTGTCATTTTCAAGAGTAAATCTTCTACTTTGACTGTCTTAGATTCGTTTTTTCCAAAAATATTCTTACGTCGTGCAGCAAATGAGAAAGCAAACGTACTTTCATTCTCAAAAGTTGTAAAAATTCAAACGTCTGTGAAAATGTCAAAAAATTCTTTCTGCAACATGATCCATCGTGATTTTGAAAATTGAAATTTTCCCTTTACAACGAAATTTACACTTAAAATTTACTATACGATTTTTTTTTGCAATTTTATTGAACTTGAAAGATTAAGATTAGATGAAGTATTGGGAACTTTCAACTGTAATGTTGAAAGTTTAATAAAATGATGGAAAAAAATCGTATAGCGAGTTGTAAGGGGTTGTTGTAAATGAGGAACTTTAATCTTCAATACCGTGATGAATATAGTCATAAATAAAATTTTTCAATGTTTTTACGTATGTGTGAACTTTTGTCACTTAAAAAAAAAAAAAAGAAACACTTTTCCATTTGCTGCACGGTGTTAAAATATCTTGGAAAAGAAACGAAATCAGGGTAGTGTAAAACGGAAGCTTCACGTTTGAAAATGAGACTAAATAAATTGTTGTATGATTTTTTTTTAACGAAGTTGAAACAGTTTAACGTATTGGCAATTTTTCATTTAAATGAACTGTGGTACAAAACTCACTCCCGCGAAAACAATTTATATTTGCCAGAATAACAGAATAGTAGAACAATAGAATGTAACAATCACGAAATTTTTTTTTTTTTTTGGAAGCCAGAACATCCTACAAAATATTATATATTTTGTTTTCTTTTTTTTTTTATGCATTCAAATTTCTTCCCTCAGCATTCTACTATTTTCTATCACTGTATAGAAAAGGCTCAGCAAACACATACGCAATCAAATTTTGTATAGGAAAACCATTTGTTTCTCCCCGAGTCTCAATTATTTGCTGTACCTCGATTTATCTCGGCTATTTGTTCACCGTGAATCGAAGTCCTACTGTATTACTACTTTTTAAACGAAGTGATTGATTATTTAACGTTGCGAGAACGCATCACAATAACGTCGTTTTATCAATTATTTATCAGTGGCGTGGCTATGATCTCACGTAATTTTCAACGACTAGCTTCTTAGAGATCGCAAATTGTTCAGAATTCCTAGTGAAAGTTTATTAATTAATATTTAATTAATCGATTGAATTAAATTATGGTGTATTTTTCATTACTAATTTAGCTGGTATGTGTTACTGCAATTCGATAGATCATTTCCAAAACATCCTGAATTGATAAGAGTATAGATCGTGTAAAAGAGTGTAAAATTACTTTTTAGTGTAATATAATTTGCATGTTAATTGAAATATTTATCTTGTCGCTAAATCAGTTCTCGCGTGCGAGAAAACAGTAATTTTTGTGTTTAATCTCTAATTTCGTCGGATTAAAAATTTCGTAACTAGGAGTTCGTGGCTTCTAAATCCCTTTTTTTATTATTATTATTCTTTCCTTTTCCACGAATAATCTATTGCTCAATAACTTTATCGAACATTTCCATTTACCTCGTGTATTATAATTTAATTTCCGATGAATCTAAACATCTAAAAACTTAAATTTAATGCAACAGAATTATTAATTTTAATATTCAGTTAAAACGATATCGCGCAACAGAATGCATACAGTAACAGCCATGACTTGCGTAACTACGAAATTTTCGAAAAATTGACTATATTGACAAGAAATCATATATCATGCTTTTATTTTCAGAATTGTAGTTTAACTTTTCACAGAGATATTTTTATATCACGTAATAAGTTGGACAGCAAAGATACTATTTTTTTTTAAATATTCAGATGTCTCTGAAAATACTGAAACATTCTTTTCACGACTAAATCCATCATAAATTTGAACACTGAAGTTTGCAGTAACTCTCTCAAATTTCTTGTACAATTTTCTCTTAGCCATGTTATTAAACTTCGAATATTAGGATCGAGAAATTCTAAGACTTCGTCGAATTTTTGTCGTTTCCGGATTATATTCAAAATTTGATACCTTTAGCAAAGATTGTATTGTACAGCAAGTTTTGTTTTTTGCAAGCGAAAAGCTTCAATCGTCAACTCCATTATAGATTCAACTGTTAAAAGAAATTTCTCGATATTTCGAGAGCCATTTGAATTTATACATATCATCTTGCGTTTTTTATTATGGTAAAAGATATGAAAACGTTTTTTTGCGGAAAACGAATCCAATGATCGTGAAGGTAGCTAAGAAAACTCAGGTTTATCGATGATGATTTCTTGTTAAAAGAAACGTAACAAATTCTTTCGAGCATTTAGAAATTTCGCGTACGTTTGTGACTGTAATTTCACTAGTTCTTCCACTAAAGTCGCAATGTTTTATTAGTTGTTCACCCCCTCCCCGCTGATAAGATAGAGTCAACAACAAGGTTCCAGCGCATTTAGGTGTTGACGTGTCATTATATCGTAGCCCGATTATGTCAGTTAGGCATCGCCCGAGCAGATAATCGCCATTTGTCAAGATAAGTAGTTGCGGTCTGTCATGTAGCAGCGAACATCGCCGCAAGCATCTTGCTCCCCTTTCCTCGTTGTTCTCGTGATTATGCGGTTATTCGAGATATTGCTGCAAGCAGGTAGAACACGACACCGTAAAATCCATCGAAATAATTCCTCCTCTCCTCTCCCCCCCCCCCCCCACGATCCACCTAATGGAAAATAGCTTTCGTTTCGTTCGCAAATTGAGTCGATCCATTTGCACACCTGATGATCCCGCCTGAAAATTTCTCCCCCCCCCTTTGTTTCGTCGGAACAAAGACGAGGATTATAGGATTCCAAGGCGTCGCGTTCGAGAATGGCACTTCTCGCCTCGAATCCGAATATTCACGAGGGATTGCAAAGTCTCGGAGATAACTCGTCGTCGAACATTTTTTCCCCTCCTCCCCCCGTTTCAGCCATTCAATTCAGCCGGATTTATTTCGTGCGATTCTTGCGCGCGCGTTTTGCGATCCACGATGAACAATGCTCCGGTGAATGCTCATTGTGAATCGTGACGAGAACTGTTTCGCGGGAACGTGACGATCCAACGTGTTCGCGTTAATTACAGTTCTATATCGCTCCTTGGACACGTGTTTCAAAGGAGATAATGACTATTATCTGAAAGTAACTGCGGATAGAATGTGAGAACGAAAGTATTAAATGCGTGAAGTTGAAATTTGAAAAGAGATTCAAAATCCAGCAGACTTAATGATTATCATGTTAATAGTATTCGACTTGAAAATACTTTCTGAAATAAGAATTCCTACGAATTAATTATTTTTAATTTACAACACAAACAGTAGTACTTGGTTCGTGGATGACCACGTCAGATTACTAGAATTTAGAGTATCTCGTCTCATTCCGGGTTTTGCATTCTTTCCGTTGAAATTAAATAACGCAGTTATAAACACTGTACTAATTAATTGATCGATTAATTAATTATCACAGGTGGATTTTTCAGCTTGTAGATTTTCCTTCTAGTTTCCAACAAAGATGCTGGAATGTTTGAATAATTCGATCAACACGATAATGCGAGTTTGATCGATCGTGTTAATTAAATTAAATTGACGCGGGAGCGTACAGTTAGATATCGCTGGATACACGAAATTTCTGATTTCAGGGCAATCGAACAGCCGGCTCGGTATCAGTTACGGAAACATTCCTAATTGGGAATGCGTTGGAAAGTCTTGGTGCATGATATTCCGGTTGAAATGACTCCCGATTCGAGTTTTCGGAAAGCTGAAATTTCTAATGAGAAATATCCGCGAAAGTTTCGAGCGGCAGTAAATTTCATTGCGACGAATTATATCTACAGAGTTATATGGTCGAGTTATTTGAAAAACCTTGGTTTATAATAAGATGATCGATTTCAGACGTTGTGTACACTATTGTTTAGGAAAATTAAAGTATCCGCTTCTTACAGCTGAACGTGCAAAACATTAATCAACTCAGGAATAATAATCGCGAAAATGATTGTTAGAATTTTGTGTCTATACGAGACTCGCAAAAAATGACTGAAAGACAATTATTTTAACAGTCGACAGTTTTTAAATTAAACGGTTCTGAAGTGAATTTGACAGGAAACTCTTACGAAAGAAGTTACGTTGAAACTTACACTGGATAACTAATGAGACTTTTATTAAAACATTGTATAAGCAGAATTTTTTTACCAGTCCAAATATTTCAGAACGATAATAAAAATTCTTAAAGATTTGTACAATTTTTCACTGGTCCTCCTCCAGATTTTTCTTATTCACTGCAAGTACCTAGTGCTTCTGAACAGATGTGTTCGTATATCAATTTAATCAATTTAAGTATATAATCAATTATTATTCACTTCAATCCACGAAATAATAAACATACAAATGATGTTCAGTTTCTTTCAGAAATACGTAATTCGTATGATCATTTTCAATATCTTCACTGAACAATATACATTCAATTCTATAACATTATGAAACTGACATAAATTAGATATTAATTATTTTCCCCTGATTTTCTTGCCTTTGGCGCAGAGTGAAAATCTTGTTTATATTGTGATCTCTTATTTTCTGATATTCTCACAATTTTTTCTCGCAATTTTATCATCGGTTTTTCTTGCAGGACTGTACGAGACGGACGGCGTGTTGATCCCCGGCACGATGTGCGATCTTGAGTTCGTCAGTTCGCAGTCAAAACGGCAATATGGACGCTTCTACTCGCCACGGTACCCGTCCTCCTATCCAAAGAACATCCGGTGCTCGTACCTCTTCCGAGCAAGGTAACTACTACGCTGACCTACTATCAAGCTTGCAAACAGATCCCGACATAATCCACATATAATACATCTTGAGGCCAATCTCCATTCCAACTATACTATATATCTAACGTTCTCGCGCATTTAACGGCTCCAATCCGAGTAATCGAGGTGCCGGTTAATTAACATCTGATCCATGTATCTTCGTCATCGTACCTCCCATCGACACACCGTTGATTGAATAATTTCAGTTTATTAATACTAATTGCTGCTGATTCTTTCTCGAGATGTGCACTCTCATTAGATGCGAGTGCAATTTGAAAGGAAGATACCGAAAAATGCAGGAGAAAGTGTACTCGAGCATTTCGATTTTGAAATATGTTTAAAAAATTATAGAAGACTTCGATCATTGGCTTCGTAAATTCAGGTATTCTTCTACCCTTTTCTTTCAAATTGCTTTTATGTACAACTCGGTATCTTCTTTCTATTAGAAGGAAATCTAACAATCTCAAACTTGATATCTGACATTTTTGAAGAAATTTCGTCATCAATTCAGACAGTAAACTTCCACTATTTCTGATTTTGTCTAATTAAAATGGAACTGTATATATATATATATATATATATTTTAATTATCAGTATTTAGTAGTACGTTCTTTCTATCGTACAACGTAGAACATGCAGGTACGTTTGAAGAGTAATACATTCGATATTTTGTCATTAATATCAATGAAACCAATTATCAAACTGCATCATGTTGGTACGATCGTCTACAATGCTCTTTTCAATAACTGTACTGCACTTTGTCGGCTCTGTGCAACATATATACCATGATCTACTTGAATGCATTTGCACTTTCTCGTATATTTAACAGTATGTTATGTATGTTTATATAATAATTGTTACAAGAGATCTTATAATTTTATCATGTAGAAAATAATTTTTCAGATTACATACCATCAGTGATTTACGAAAGTATTCTAACTCACATTATTATTTACACTTTTTTATACAATTAAGCCTCTGATAACAGATATTTCGTTTTGTTTCTAAAATAATTTCTAAAGTTATTCTGAAAAAATTTATGAAAAATACAAGTAAAAGATAACATAAAAACAGAATAGAGAGTTATGACCAAATTTCATTCTTCGTAAGAATTATTAAACATATTAAAGTTAATTTACTAATAATTCTTTGCCATTAGCTATAAGTTAAATCGCAATTTTCCAAACGTCTGTAATCTTCAAAGACAGTTCGTAAACGCACGTATTTGTACGTGCTTGCACCGTGTTTGCTTCACGTACGATTCGCTAAACATGCGGTACTACCACCGATCGTGCATAAACGATCGCAAACGCTTGAAGACGTTAGCAAGCATTCGCCGGTGATCCACGAAGGAAAAGCGTAAATCCCCACTGAACGCGCACAAACAACTAATTTCGTTTGAAGTACCGACACTTCCCGATAATATTTGCAAATGTTGGCAAACACTTGTCCACCTCTATCGGCCGTTCAAATGGCTTACAAACATTTGTGAACCCACAAGTATGCGGGGTTAGTCTTGACACATGTGTGCAGAAACGATCGGTCGGCACTTGCTTCGCTTAGCCTTTTCCTATATTTTCGATAAACATGTCGCCGTGAATCAATAGAAAACGAGTGTCTTGCTTGACACTCGTCTATTTATGAATTACGTGTGATTATTTTTGTAGCTGTCGTAGAAAACGCGGAAAATTGTTTCAAATGAACGTCACATGATGTCGAGGTATATGTGCGGATTTTATGAATCTATGGGAAATTAGAAGTTGCACAGTGCGTATAATATAGAAAAATATTTATAGAGTGCGTGTAATGTACAAAAATATTTCTAAGTAATTAATATTATTTGTAATCAATCAATCGGTAGGTAGTATAAAATATGAAATAAGTAATTATAAAATAATATAAAATCAATTAATTGGTTTCTAATGACAATTATGATAATTTTTGCATATATGAGTAAATCAATTTCATAAAATTAGTACGTAATAATTTTAAAATCATCCGTTGAATCTGAGTTCACACGATCGTGTATAGTGAATTTAGATTTGAAGTTCGATTTCATGGAATTATTGAGATTCTCGAGAAAATCGGGTCACTTGTTCTTTTACTGCATTCTTGCAGCTACTAAATGATATGATATCATAACAGAATATATATATATATATATCAAAATTACTCAATTTTGCATATTATGGTGATTCTAAAATGAACTGTTATTTTACGTGTGTTTCAAAATAATGTAACCTAAGTTGGCTATTCTCCAAACATATCTTCCATTTTATTCAACGTACATTTCTATAATTTTTATAAATCAAAAGAATTTATCACTTCAAACCATATCTTTCAATCAGACGAATTCAGAATCGTTCAGAATCAGTCAGAACAATCACTCACACTTGTTGTTAGTATCCTTCGTTAGTATCTTTATTGTTAGTAGCCCAATCACTGACTTTTACTGTCCCCTTGCGCTCATTCACCTCGACAATAGCGAGCTACTCGAATCGTAAGCATCGTCTCACAATCACTTGCGATACACGGAGATAGAATCGTTCGATCATTGTAGATCGTCAATCTCGTCCCGAGACGAGATCGAGGACAAGAAACGTACGAATCCTCTCGACATTCAGAGAGAATGCTCGTCAGTCGTTGATAGTCCGATAGTCTGGGATTCCCTCCTTCTCGTGAATAAGTTACCCAATATTAATTTGTCGGGTAACAGGGTTATATACATCGTTGAATACATCGTAAACCCACACACGCGAACATAAATTACGGTTCGTTTGAGTTTCTAATATATACATTGGAAACTCGAAAATTACTGTCGCCGCTGGAATTCGCAATTTGACACATAAAATCCGGCGCAGTTGCCACGCAGATTGTTATTCCCTGCGATTTCAATTATTGGAAAGTTTCGTATCGCGTTGCGGATCGCCATTGTAATTATGTTCATTGTTTCAGACATTAGAGGGTGCCAGCAGATTTGAATGTGAGAATACGTCTGCGAATACGTGACTTGGATGTGAATATTTTTAAGCATTTGCTTTTGCAAATTTCTCTGTCAGATCCATTAAGTTTCAAACATTCAGGCATTTATTTTCTCGACAGGAATTACATAAGATTTATATTCATATAAATTCATAGAAATCATTCAAAGAAATATCTGTCGTTTTAAGGTAGACAATGGAGTCTTTTCTCAGCAATTTGTTGGCATAACAATCTTCGCCATTCCTTCGAGACAGCTCTGATGTCAATGGTTCGTCAATATCAAAATTTCAGATGTATTCAATGCATTATGTTCTATCGAAAGATAACGTATCACTATTGCATAGATGATTTTTATTACAATAAATATATTAGGGGTATCCATAAGTAATGTAAAGTAATTTTCTTCAAATTTATTAAACATTGCCATCTAGTGACAATAATTTGACTTATTATAATATAATCTATGTTCTAATTAAATATATTGACATTTAGTATGCTTATTGTTAAATTGTATTGTAAATTGAAACTGTATTAACTCTTAAATAAAACACAATTTAAGTATGAAAAGAACGACTTGTGGGAACCTCTAACAGATAATCTTGAAATCGTTAATAGCTTGTGTGATAATTAATCTGTTATGTATATTTAGTTGAATGATCGAGTTAATCCGATTGATTATTTCTGGAGGACCATCCTCTGGTCTGGAACTGAATTCGATTTTGAATTATTAGTGTTTATACTAGATTTGAGAAGTCTGATTGCTTTTGATCTATTTTCTGTGTGAATGAGTTGAACTGATAGACTAATTCTGTCTAGTTGACATACTACTCTCTGACTCTTCACCCTTGTTATAGCATAGATTTCTAATTATTATAGCAATTGACAATTAATTATTACACGACATTTAGAAAGAGAGAGAGAGAGAGAGAGAGAGAGAGAGAAGTTCGTTGAAAGTTGAAGTTTATATAACGTACGTTTGAACGAGCGAATTGACAGAAACCTCAGACTTATATAGAAAGTATGAGACTTCTCATTGGTTCAGTTTTTCTATCGGGAAATGTAAAGGAAACCATAGTGAACGCAGAACAACCTCGGTGCCAATACATCAGTCGATATTGCAACTTGGTATTTTAATTTAAGATCTTGTTACGTTATTATTACCTCGCTTTGAAGCTGAAATTGTTTACACTTTCGTTTCATTATCAAAGGTGTATTATTGAAAATAAATAAATAAATTTGCAATATGAAAGTTAGATAACTAAATGGCAGGGTATAAAAAAGATAAAATAGAAAGTCATTTATTATCGGGCCAAATTGAAAATATCATTTCTTGCATGTGTAAAATGAAATTATCATTTCTCCATTCTGTGCAATACCTATTCTAATATTCATTAATTATTTGAATGTTCAGAATTTATTTATTCATATACGTTCGTATGGATATATGCAAATGTTTGCAAATATTTACATCGGGTGTATCCTGATTTTATGAATAAGTATGGCTAACATACAGTAAGGAGCAAGACTGAATGTATGCACATATGGAATTTTGAACATAAATAACGTTTTATTGGATATTTATAATGCAGAGTATTAAAGAAATGAAATATGCAATATAAAATATGCAAATAAATTATGCATTTTCTTTAAAAACATTGCAAAAATTCAGAAACATTTCAAATTCTTTTTTATGATTGAATCTAAAAGCAGACTGAATCTCTTAACCAGAATCTTGAAGATTGAAATTTCTTACTGTATAATGTTTTTTCACAATTTTGTTGATCTTCGAATATTAGGATCAAACTATAAAAATTCAAAAAATCCTATCATTTCGACATGTAATCTTTATAACAGATTAATCTCAATAAATATTCAACGAAATAGCGAAAACAAATTTTGAGGCGAGTTTCTCAAAAGAAAAAAATATTTCAATTATGAAGATCATGATGGATCAAGGAAAGTTTTTCGTAGAAGCTTTAAAATAAGGCCAGCTAGATAATAACATAATTTCTTTCTACAAAGTTATAATAATTTGAATTAACAGTTTTTCATCATTATGTGTTCAGGTATGCTTCCACTTTCAACTGTGAACTTTCGAATTTATTATCAATATCATATAGTTTACAATAATTTCTAATATCGTGTTAACGAAATATCAGTTTCCTGAACTTTGATTCTAAACTGACAAACAACACAAACAGCAGAAAAAGAAAAATATTATTCTATCCAGTAGTATAATAAATAGTCGCGGTTGCTTCGCTCATCGAAAATTCTCTGTCATGCAGCCAGTTATTCGCGTAGATTTAAATCTTTCAATCCACGATATGATTGAACGAACGGAAGAACAAAAAACGTTGCCATCGAGGTTACAGTAGTCCAGAAAATTCATGGTGAAAGCTGTCGTCAGTCGCGACTGCAAAACTGAAGGCTACGAAAGACCTTCGATAAAACTCGTTCAGAATTTGCTTTCAGAAAGCAAAAACGTAAATTATTATTCATAAGAACGTGGAGTTCTCGTGGAATAACGAACATCGATATTGAATGAATTTTCGTAGAGATAAAAATCGAGATCCTGATTGTAATAATAATAATGCAAAGTTTCAGTAATCGTGAATCCAATAACTTCCAAACGCTAGATATTTCCATCTGTTCAGTTTAATAATCGAAGTTGGTCTAGATTTCATCCGAATAAAATAATTCCATCGAAGTGCAATAAAACTATTTTTAACTTAAATTTTCTGATAAGTTTAGCAAAATTTTAACAGATTTAATTTAACATTCCGCGAACGAGTGTTTCCTCGTTTCTCGTTGTTAACTCGACCGAACCGGAAGCGGTGAAAAAGTGGCCGCGAAATGAGAAAATATATCCTTCCTCTCTCCTCAAACGTTTATTTTTCCCCCCGCCTCCTTAAAGCCTTGGATATCATCCTGTGTTCTTGTTAACATCGACTGAAACTTAATAAGAAATCCTAATGAAACTCGATGGCAGTAATGTGTCTCTTGCCATTTCGTTACGTACGTAGAATCCAATGTAGGAGGATCTGTCCCCTGGAATTCAATGTACGAGATCCAGGAAACGGTCGGGTTCGGTGTTTCTTTTTTTCTATATTTTTACATCGTTTCAAGCGACATTTTACAATCAAAGGTTGCGCGATCGCGTGAAACGAAAATAGGGAAACGCGTTACAAATTAGAAGAGAGAAGAGAAACATCAAAGAGTTGTTTCTCGAATAGCAGCAAAGTTATTCGGAAACATAATTAACAGGAAAAAATTATTCACAAATTAACTTGTTTCGCATACCGTTTTTTTTTTTTAATAATTCACGAAAATCAAATATATATTTCGATAAAAACGAAAATAACGAATGTATCTACAATCGTGATGTAATACAAAATATCGTGAACGTATGATTTTCTCTGAATTTCATAAATTTATTGTGCGATATAAATATGAGAATACATAAATGCATAAATAGAAGAATTAAATTTACTATAAACATGTGACGGACGTGAAATATAAAATTTATTATGAAATTATAAATCGATACGAGTATAAAGTCGTCAGAAAAGTTCGGCAGAAAATTCATATTTTCACCCGTTTTATCCTTTTGCACGATATAGCTCGAAATCATGCGAACAGCATACTTCGAAGACGCGTGAAGGTGTCTCGTTGGAATGCCTTCATGGAATTCCCTACGTATGCTTTTACTTACTTCCAAACCAGAATCGAACCGTATAACATGCGGAAATGGCAGCCAGAACACGAGCAAACAACGCGAAAAGTTAACAACGATGCGTATCACCGCGCGCGCTTAAGTGCACTTCGGAAGCGGCAATAAATTCAACTCGGCAAACTCGATCATTTTCAGCGGATTTTAAGTTCACGAGACTTCATATCGCGCAGCTGAACGATAGATATATCGCGATAGATATAACTCGGATTTCCAATTTCTACAATACAAGCGACGAGAGAGAACGCAAACTGTTCTGACTTTTGTGAAAAGTAAACGATACCTTCTCAAGGATTAAAATCGATCGTAATCTAATTAAAATTCCTTTGTCTGTGTTAACTTTGAATCTTACAACAACAAAGGTTTCTGTCTAGAAAGTAACCAAATAATCGAGCTAGTTCGTTCTTAGAATCTTTATTTTTTCGTGAAACGTGCTTCTTCCATTCTTACGAATTTCAGAATCTTGTTAAGTGCAAAATTCAAATGTATACCGTTTGTCGGAGAGATGCAATATGTTCGAGTTGATTGTCATTCTTCATTCCTGCAATTGTTCTCCAGAACAGGCAAAATTTTATTACCTCTTTTTTCTTACACTCGTATTATTTATATTATGTTTGTAACAGACGTATCCAACTGTTTTTTACACAATGTAACATATTTATACCATATTTTATGTCTTCACATTGATACAGCAATAGTTATTCTACGCGCTTGATTTTGTTAGAACGGCGAACTTTTACACATTTACGGAAAATTTAAAGTTATAGTAATTAATTATACAAAATATCTAAAATACAGTATCACTTAAATAGATGAAACGAACATTTTGAGTTATTAAAAAAAAAAAGAAAAGAAAGAGCAACGTAAATTTTCGTAAAAATTTTTTCAATGCAAAACCACGTCGTTTGCACGTTTGTGACACATCTCTCTCTCTCTCTCTCTGTATCGACGTAGCAATGGTTATTCTACCTGTACCTTAATTTCGTTAGAACGAACCGCTGCGTTCTCTTATCTGATCGCCAGAAATTTTCCGATTTTCTGGCCAGGCCAACTTTCCTCGTTTCTCATCTCCGTTCCTTGTTACGCGGACTGTCGAAAGTTTGTACTGGTTGTGTCGGGCATTTCCCGCGTAACCTTATAAAAGGGGTGGACAAGGTGAAAAGGAGGAGGAGGAGGAGGAGGGTTGCGGCGCGGAAGCGTAAGAGACGGCTGTATTCTTGATCCATGAAATAACTTTCTGACTACTTGAAGACAAAAGCTGACAGCCGGCATTTGTCGGCTGCCTGTCCGCGGGACGAAGAAGCAGATTATTCGAAATTCTGGAATATTTTACATACCCTTGCAATTGCAGGAATGAACGAACGAACTGCGAAAACGAACATTGACGATTTATAATTTAATAATTCGATGGATACGCGTGTATATTGTCGTCGGTATAACACGTCGAATCGACAGTGATAACGAAATCACTTTAATCGATTTAATCATTTTGAATCGCTTTTAATCGAGCAAATTAATAAATTAATGAATAGTAACGCGCTATGTTTTGTTAACACTTTATCGACCGGTAGCCTATTAATCGGCTAACTATTCACCGCTAATACACGGTCGGTAAAGTGTTAATATATACGTAAAGACATATGTCACGTCACGTATGTAACAAAATTGAAAGGCTACGTGCGATTTTTGTTTTAGAAATGATGGCAAACGTGTGAAATTGCTCGATTCATTCACCAAAGATAATATATGAAGTAATAAAATTCGCAATCTTCTATTCGTAGGAAAGGAAATTGAAAACAACTTGTTACTAATTGCAAGACTGCAGACAATTCAGTTTCTTATTGATCGTGAGAAAGACGAAAAAGAAAAGAAAATAAATTTGAGTAATTCGAATTTTGAAACGGCGGCGAAAAATTCCGCCATTATTTCTGCCTTTATTACAGCGTAATTGGAACTGAAATTTTTATTCGACGGACAAGCGACGATTTAGTAATCAACATTCGAAAGTTCCACAACGCTTGATTGTTTGATTATTGACAGGGAATTGGAAACTGTGTTTCCGGATACAGCAAATTCAAACGTTTTGAAATCGACATTTTCCGAGTGAGGAAGTAACAAATCGGTAATATTTTTTTAATTTTCGCCGTTAGGTAATTGCAAAATATTATTTTTTTTTGGTCATTTTCTCTTGCATGAATTTGCAAGTTGAGCTTTAAAAAAAAAAGAAGAGAGAAATCTATAAGTCCACTATAAAATGTGAATTTCAAATATTCGCGCAAAAATTTTCATGCCTGACAGATATACGAAATATCCATTTCGAAGGACGAGAGATATCACTATGGAAGATCGTGAAAAAGGCATAAATCGAAATTAGAATACGAATCCACAATACGAAGAGAAGAGGAAACTTCCACTGCGTATGGAATTAAATTCCAACATTTTCAACATTCTTGTACTAAATTAAATTAAATTTCTGTAAAAAAAAAAAGAAAAATAAAAAAAGAAAGAATCCGCGAAAATAGAGAAGCCGTGATTTAATCTTGACGAACAGCGAAGTGGTTATTATAAATCCAATTTTTCTCTTCTCAATAGAGAGAACACATAATTAGGTTTCTTTTGATTTCCAAGATCCATTTCTTTAATTCAATTACGGTCCTTTCTGCTTGTCAGATGCACGCTGCTTTCAAAAGCAATTATTTGTTTCGTCGGCCCAAAGTTTCGCACGACCATTTCGCTTTATGTGAAAATTTCGTTATGAGTCTATTATTGTTAACACTTTACCGACCGGTAGCCTATTAATCGTCTATTACTTACTGCTATCGGTCGGTAAAGTGTTAAACGTAATTTATTACGTTATATATTTTTTTTTTCTTGCTGATATAAGTCTCGAGTGTTGCGCTATATAAGTTTCTTCGTCAGAGGATGTTTTCATAAGAAGTAAAAACATAAAGGTGTATTAAATGAATAAAAACATTTTTAAAAACATTTTCTTTAAAAATGTCACAAGCTTCTACAAAGTTATTCGGGAATTCTTGTAATTTAAATTTTGCATTTTTCAAAGTATATATACGAAATTTTACGTTCAAAGTTCAAGCAGTTAACGAAATTATAACTAGTCTAATAACGCGATACTGAGTGATATTAGAATGGCACAAAGAAACTTAAACTAGTTTTCTTTACTGCTCTTCTTTAGATTTTCCAGATTAATAATGTTTGTAGATTTATCACTTATTTACTGTTTCACCGAGACAGGAGTTTCTTCGTCTGCAAAAGTTGGAAAGGAAAGAAAATTAAAAAAATCCAAGTCACTTCAATTTTAAAGTGTTACCATTTTTTTCAATTATCGCTGTTCTCTTTTCATTCAACTATCTGCCGTTGCCAAGTTCATTCTAGTCAAAAATACTTCGACTTTTTTACTCGGAGAACAGTTGGATCGTCCGAAATTTTACATCGTTATCAATTTTTATTATTGATATGTAAAATGTCAGCGAGAAAGGCCAAGAAAGGCCTGAAAAAGAAACTTCCGTAACAGAATCTTTTTTAAGATACGAGAAATTTTAGAAAAAAAAAAGATTAACGAGAGAGTAAAGTAGAACGAATTAAAAAAGTAAGAGAGTAAAGTAGAACGAATGTTTGAATAATTGAAGACATTTTTTTTACACACACTGTACAGTCTTCGTTATTCCATCGAAACTGAATTTAGTAATAGAACGTTCAAACTCAGAAATTGCTGCAAAATGTATTATTTTGTCAATTTACAAGTCAATTTGTAAACAGCACGTATATTCCGCGTAATGAATTCTGTTTAATTAATATCGAGCAATTTGTATGAGATCGTAAAAAGTAATTAGGGTTTGCTTGTTGATAAACATGTTTATAATGAATTCTGTATAATATGTGTTAAGGGGTCAGCTGATATACGAACGACCGGTTAATTAATACCTTACTGTGTATTAATTAACATCAAAGCAAACAGAAAAGCAGCCAACCTTATAGTTTATTATACATTATTATTATTATTACTAACAACGGAAGAACGAGTAAATTCAATGTGTTTGCTAATCACCGAAAATAGTTACACTTAATTAATTTAGCTATTCCTTTCTAATTTCTTTTTTTAATATGTTCCTTTATTATTGTCGATCATAGAAAGTGTCACTTTGGAGACAGAAACACAAAATTTAGTTTTTGCACTAAACATTGAACTTTGAATAATTTTAAATCTGATTTCAATAAAATCAAATTTATTAAAATTAAATTTGCAAAATTCGTCAAAAAATTGAGTTTGACCTATCGAACTACCCGGTAATTTATATCAGTGCTTTGTCGTATTCACACACACACGTACATGAAACAAGTTTTATCCTCTAGAAGCATGACTGCAGCAAGTTATAAATGCTCGATATTGTAATTAATAAAAATTTTGCTTGACCATTCAGGTGCAATGCAGCTCACAATAGTCGAATGATAATGTTTGAAATTGAAGTCTCATTGAATTTTCTCTCGCGCGAATAGTAAAATCGATTTTCATTTACCGTCGCATTAATCATCGGCAAAGAATAAATACAATTATCGGTGATATACCGGCCAGGATGTGTGCCATTAAGGTCGGCGTTAACTTTACACACGTTTAATAAAATACGCCGCGAAATACCTTTCCGCAATATATTATTTTTCATTGCATTAAAATATTCCGCTTGGAGAAGCAATTTCATTCTTCAACGATGTTCAACTACGTTTCGCTTTCGATTTACACAGCTAATAATAATATGGAGTCTCGTTTGAAAATATTTGCTTGAAGTGTGTTCGTCTGATTTCAGATTGAAGGAGAGGATACGTTTATTTTTCGAAGAAATTTCTTTACAAAAGGGAGATTTGAGGTAAGTGATTCGCTACTACTCGTTCAATTTATCATTTTATTAGTTTGCTATATTTTATTACAGTTGTGCATATAATTATAATTGTATGTTATATTACAAAATATATAATATATAAGTATATATTGTTATTATATTATATATAAGTATATATTACATGCTTTGTCACATGTCATTTAATATATCAGATTCACCTCGCAATTTATGTACTTTGGGAAATTACATCGATACAGAGTTTTCAATTTATAAATTTTTCGAATAACGCAACATGAAAGCGCAAAAAACTGTCTCTGCGAAATATCATGCTGTTCGATTTTAATTAAATCAATGTTTTCATTCAATTATACGGTCTATATATATATATATATATATATATATTTCTCAATTCCATTAAAAACTCAGTGTCTCATACATATCTTTCGAACCATACACGCTTTCCTCCGTGTAAAACTTTTTAATCAAGATTCACGCGTGGAGTTTCATTTACTATTAGTTTCAGAATTCAGGTAAATTTTCACACGTTGAATTGTTACTTCGGAAATACTGTTTTCAATCGAATTATCCAAAGGGATCTGTTGCTACTCGAAGGGAAAAGGAACAATTACGTTTAATATTAGCGCGTTACCGTTTCTTCAATAAATGAGTTAAGTAACTTGATCATACCTGAAATTATTCACGTTGCCGAAATACAGTGCGAATTCAATTTGAAATTTCGGGAACGTGCAACGCTTGCTAGCCAGCGTTCGCGCAAACCAAATACAGAAGTTTAATAATACTAATTTCGGGAATGTAAAATCTTGATTCGCATTCGGTTTGTGCTTCATTCGATTATGCCCGTATTTTACTCGACCTCGTTCGTACGTATAATTCGTATGATCCAACGGAAATCATCGAGTTGCATGGATAATTCTTTGGATAATTCTATCGCGAGAAACAACGTCTACAAAGTGAATTTTACACAGATTTCTCGTAATCGTAATCTGTCAACAATTTTTGACCATTGTTGATCATTATTATGAAATTTACGCACCTTACCGAGCATAACGATTTCACGAGATAATTGTTAGGTAATTTCTAATAGGGAACGCTTTCGATTATTTTTATTCTTCGCATAATTGGACTCACTTTCGCCTGGTTTGTTCTGTTTGAGCTATTAATAACGATAATTACATATTATTACCGTGGAAAGATTACCGAGCTGAATAATTTTGATACGCGTACGTGTATATATATTTTGTTATTAATCGTAAAATATCTTCATTTGTCGAATGCTACACGTAACGTCGGCGCACTTTCGTTTCTGCATTATTGAAGATAATCAAATTCGTTGCAGCCAGATTAAATATTAATTCCAATATACATCGTGTTTGTGCAATGTTTCTGTGTGGTTCTCATTGTTTCCAACGTTTCAGTTTCTCCCCGTATTTTAATTTCCGGAAACTCAATTCGCTCGTTCCTTTTCTTTTTTTCTTTCTTTCTTTTTTTTTTTCTTTTTTTTGATTCTTTGAATTTCTAAGTTTTCGAATGTATTCTGATTTCTGAGGGTTTCTCTCTGTTCCTTCAAATTCGCGATCTCCTCGTTTGATCTTCTACTTTTGAATATTTTAATTTGCTTTTAATTTGCCAATTCGAGTATTTTGTTTACGTTTATTTATTATTTTGCCACGATCGAATTTCTGTCAAACTATCGATTCACAGTGACCATTAATGTTTAGTACTGCCATCAAAATGCGAAACTGCAATGGAATATTTTTTTTTCTGTTTCAATGTGTGGAGGAAAATCTGATTATAGAAACTAATAACGATCAGTGTGAATTTAATTATACAAATATCACACATTTCGTAAAGAACATGACAGAATTTAATCAAAGCATTGAAGTTCGAAGATTTAATTCCCCTCCGAAATTTAATTCTTTCACGATATAATTCTTTTCCAAAATTTAATTTTACGAAAATTTAAAATTTCTCTACACACAGAAGACACAATTACACGTGAAACCTCGAAATTACGAAGAACACGTGAAATTTCAAGATAATAAAGAACGCGTGAAATATTTTAAAATTTACACATTTCTGTCAAACGAACACGAAATTAGACACATCCATCGTGACAATGACTTATCAAAAGTAATTGCCCTTTTATCTTGTGCAAAATTGATGCATTGAAAGAGAAGTGGAATGTGTTTGTCTGACACGAAAGAAATGCTAGCTATAGTTCCCCTCTCCGACACTATAATTACGAAGTCATGCATGATATTCATAAAAATTTCATACGCGCCACTTTCCGAAAGTTTCTAATAAATAGTCTGTGAGCTCTTATGCATTCGCGAGAAATTCGATGAAGCAAAAAAAAAAGAAAAGGAAAGAAGAGAATGCACACAGATAGATACATAAAACATCTAGAAGACGGAGTAGTAAATAACAGTGTAAGTTCTCGAATTATTATTTGACAAATTTCGATGGACGAATCATCGGCGGAGGAAAAAAGGGGCGAAAAAGTCGCAGCCGCAGAGCTCTATTTTATCTACCTTTGACCGCATTTTTCATTCAGAAGAAGAACGACTAGTATATTTTTCGTTCCATCCGACGCGAATGTCAAAATTCATTTATTTTTAACACGTTTCTTCCCGCTCTCGGACGCCATTTCTTTATGTGCTCACGGAAATATGAAAGTGCACAGAGATCTGTGGTCTACCGATGAATTTCTTTCCAAAAAAAGGAAAAAAAAAAGAAAAAAAGGAAGAATAGAAACTTCCATCTTTCCACGTGAAAGTCACGCTCGCGCGTCAGTCGTCCCTCCCATTACGCTAATTGTGAATTACGACACCTGTCGGTTATTAACGTTTACGAGTTAACGAGGCACGATAACGAGGGAGGGGAGGGGTGGAGAGTAGGGGGCGCAAGATCGCGAACGCTCAGACCAAACTTTTCTATTTAAAAGTTTTCACCGAGGCAACATTGTATTCGGTCGTAGTTCGATGGTATGTCAAACTTCGCGTAACAGGGGGGGGGGTGAGGAAAACGACTTTAGGTGGATTAAACACGCAATGTAGATTTGCGTGCGCGATAAACTTTCGCGGATTAATATTTTTCTCCACCCCCCTCTCACCTCCCCCCTCCCCCGTTCGATCGTTCGCTTCAACTTTAATGGGATCCAAACAAGGGAGAAGTAAGAAGCTGTGTGTAAAGTTCTCCGTGCAACCATTAGCAACGTTCGAACGACGAACGAACGTTTGTGATACGAAAGTTTCGTGTTTGTGTGTATGTGTGTACATGTGTAGAAACAAGGTTTTGGAATTGTTTAAATGCTGGATACGTTTGACATATTTTTGTTATCGCTATGGAAGCGATGGAACGTTGTTTCACGGTGAAGAATGTAAAAGTATGAAATATCGACAAAGTGGGTGGTGCAACGCGATAGAAACAACAGCACGAAGAAACGCGCTGTTGCGTTCGTGTTACATTGGAAATAATAGCGGATTATGACGGAATCTATGCAAGATCATTTTATCTTTATGCAAGATTTACGTTATATTATTTCTATCCACCAGAAAGGATCCATTGCCCTCATTGCGCAAGAAATATTTGTTTCATGCGAGCTTAATTACTGTAAATGCTATATGGGCTACATTGCGTAAATCATTTGCAACTTTCTTTCGATCATTTTACATCATCGTCAAATCTGTGTTTCTAACACTGTCGACAACGAAGTGGAATTGCAAGAATTTTTTGTTTAACGTCTTTCTGAAATCTTTTATATTCCAAAGAAATTAGAATTGTGCATACATTGTATATTTTCGTATTCCAAAGAAACTAGAATTATATATACATTGTATAATACTAAAATTTATATATATATAAATTTATTTTATATTATATCTGCTTTTAATTTTATATATTTATAGTTATATCTTGATAATTTTATACGTATACAGTACGTATATATGTATAATTCTTGTAATTAATTTTGTCTATGTACAACAGTACGTAGATACTCAAAGATTTTAGCGTTTTTGAATTTATACTTTCAAATACTTGTGTGTGATCGATGACAGCTTCTTACCAGGATAATAAATAACATTGTACACATATAAGCGTAGATTTTCAATATTTTTTGTGACTCGTGATCTTCTACTAGTTATAATAAAATCATTCTCTCTCAGATGCACGTTGTTCGATTTCAATGAACCTAATACAGCCCTCATATCATACATATGGAAATGTAAAAGTATCTATTATCTTCTTTGTCCATTTTCGTCGTAAGTGTTCCAAATACTTTCGCTAAACAAACAATTTGCTTAGCAGATTACATCGCGAACGAGAAACGGAAATATTCGTGGAACGAACGCTTTCGAATATTTGCAAAAACGGGTGATAATAGGCGACGTCGACGTCGACGTTGGCGTCGTCATCGGTGTCGTGGAAGTTTGATATAAAGCCATCTATAAAACTGGCTCTGGCAGCTGGCGAACAATCGCCAGTAGAAATTCTGCGAGAATAGGGACGGCTCGATATTCTTCTCTGTCTCTCCTCCCCTTTCGTTCTCTCGGACAGATTTGTTCTCTTGATCCTGACCAGGTCTTTCTTGGTCTGTCTAACCGAGCCGCTCCTTCCAAGCCGAACGGCGATAACGCCACCTATACATTCGCTCGATATACGATCCGCGAACTGAGTGATAAGTGAAACTAGTTCTGTAGGCAACGAGGGTAATTCGTTTCGCGAAACAGGGTAGTTACCATTGTGACAGAGGGAAGGAAAATTTATAAAATTTTCAATTAACTTTTCTGTTTAATTTTCGTTTATTCGAACATCGTTTTAACCGTTTGCACTCGATTGTCCCTTCTGAGGGGACATCGTACTTCACTTTAGCTAACAATTTTTTTTTATAATTATTAATAATTATAATGAACGTAGATGTATAGTTGTAAGGTGTGACGCAATAATATAATGTCTGAACAGACGTCTAGAGTAAATGTTATAACAACGATGTAAGGAGTTGAGAAAAGAATTTCAGAAGAAGAAATTCGAAGAATTACGAAAATACTGAATACCTGTGTCCACGCAGTTATGAATTTCAATTACAACGCATGGTAAACGGAATGTAATCGTGATCCACGGATTATCCTAAACGAATCCAGTTAACGTCGAGGTTTTTAATCAATGTTTTCTAAATATAATATTTTCGTCAATAAAAAAAAAGAAAGAAAAAAAAAGAAAAAAACAGAAACAAAAACGCATTTCAATCGACACACGCGTAAACAAATAATTCTCCACGCAGAGCAAATATTAACTTTCGATTTAATTTGTAAAAATTCCATTTGCAGTTTTTTCTTTTTTTTTTTTTGCAAATTCCGCTCGACGTGGAATGCTCGCGCCCTCGTGTGTGTATTTGCAATTCCATTCGAAATAAAATACTCGCCCTCGTACGTTCAACGGAAGTTCCATCTCTTTCGCCCGGGAAGATTTAGAACCGGCGGTAAAAACGTACGAATTTAACACGGTGCTTTAACCATTAGTCGTTATTAACCTTACCACAATAGGCGGGTTCAAGCGACGGGGAAACGTACTTCTCCGCGGGTTGAAAATTCCTCCTCCTCTTTCTTTTCCTTTTTTCTCCTTTCTTTATTTTCTTTTTCTTTTTTTTTAAATCCTGCAGCGCCGACTACACCTGACTCCTAAATCCTTTGAGCGCGGCACGGACCATGATTCTACTTAACCCACATAAAGTTCCACTGTGCGCGAAGACTTAAAGCTGAAAATGGTGATGGCGGGGTCGATTTAGGGGAACGAGAGGCGACTTGCAGCTGCCAGCGTGCAGAAGTTAATCCTTGATAAATCCTTGAATTCCGCCCTAATTCAGTATTGAGCTAGCCTTGATTTCATTTCGCCGTTGACCTTTGAGCTTTCAAATCCTTGCGCCTGTCCTTGGGAAGGAAGACGCTTGGAACGAATCTTTCGTTCCATGCGATATCGATACGAAATGGCGCTGAAGAAGGAGAAAGTTTCCTCAACGTTGCTGGCCACAGTCATCTATTCTGGCTCAAAAGTCTTGTTTAACACTTTTTGAGTGTCATGGGGGCCATCGGTGGCCGGCGAATCGAAGATTAGTAAAAACACATAATTCGAGTAAATATTACTCCCTCTGTCCGAAAATATGGTATACATTTTAATATTTTTTTTGTCCGAAAATATGATATACATTTGCGAAGAAAATCAAATAAAACTAAAATTAAATATAAAAAAAAATATTAAATTCATTCTATTATCACAATATAACTAAATACAAATAATTTTAGTGTAATCGAAATTTAGTTAAAGTGAGATTTATAGCCTTGTTGAACGCTTCTTCTGAAGCATATATACTTTTCAGCTAATCGACCCTCACGACGAAGTTTTACTTTATTTATATGAGGTGTTGCAAGATACCATGACGTTGTTCATTAGTCAATTGTTTCGATTTGGCATCTTGTCTTTGTAAATTCACGTTATTTGGGTTAAAGTTTTCCATTTTGAAATTACAACGGTGACTATTTTATTTTTCTTAAAAAAACTAATTTTTGGTCTTCGAATTCCAACTGAACTCAAAAGCAACGCCTGTCAAATATATGTTAGGTTATTTAGCTATCAATGTAAACAATACCAATATAATGAGCATTGCCAGTTGCTTTCGAAACTCTAGATAATCTAAGATTTTCTTTCAAATGTGTACCATAATTTCGGACAGGGGGAGTAATTATTTTCAAATTTTTCAATATTAGCATCGTTACTACAATGGGGTGAAGAAATTAATGCAGTACAAAACACACGAAAATTATTTTATTTATATGAACATATTATGATATATTAAAGCACTGCAAACAAAAAATAGTTAAATCAATACAGTCTTCACAATATGACGACTTTTTGGTACAACTTCTTGCTTCTGCTCTGCTTAATTGTTTTGAATTTTTTTCATAATATCTACAAAATCGTCGATCCTGGTTTTCTTGCCATTTATTTTATTTTATGGCATTGTTTTCTCTACAGGTTCGTACGTGAAGAAATGCCCTTAATTTCACCATATATTGAAAATAAAAGTAAATTAATCGAAAATGCTATCGGCGACTCTCAGTAAAATAAATCCATCGATTGAAAAACATGTTTACATGCTTCAACTTATCCTTCGCGGATAATATCTCAATATAATATCTACTGTATAATAAGAAATCTAGCGTGATATTCAACGTGTTAAGAAGTGTTTGTTTCAAAGCCAGAAAAAAATAAGTAACCTACAAAGTGTTGATACGATGTAAAATATAGATATAAATTAAAAAATTTTATCACCTACGACGAAAATGCCGAAAACTAGAAGTAAAGAAACGTCCAAGAACTTTTATGCTGGGATATATATGTTATATTTACCCGTTGCCATCTTGTTAAGTATTTCACATTCATTTTACAAGCTTACTGACTGCAATTACATTTTCTTCTGTCCGCCGTTGCGCGTAGTTTGAATTTTATAAATTTCACGAAGAAGCCTGACGTTCACTTATAATTGAACTGCGGGAAATTTACATTTTTATGAACACGACTATAAAGGATAAATACCGAGATTAGTTTGTTGATTGGTTCTTTAAAAAATTATAAAGAAGTTATTAATTTTATTATATATGTGTACATATTACATGCGTTTTATGCATTTGTGCACTTTTAAATTTCGCATATACATTTTACGAAAATGTCATACACTATTGGCAGAGTAATTTTTTGTTTTTAATATTTTACTTTCTACAATCGATGTTAGTCGAAGAATGATCTACAATGCCGTGTGTAATATCGTCGGAGGACAGCTTAAAATGTCACACTTATAAAGATCTCAAGAGAGAGATTTATATTCATTGTCTAGATCTGTTTGACCATCCTAGGATCATAAACTGCAAAAACTGGCTGATTGATAGTCTACGTGAAAACGTTTTAACCTGTCCATATATCCTGTCTCGTAAAGTTTCTTTACAGCCGCGTCTGATTTATTTCCCATTAAACCGAAACACACGTTGTAAAATTTTTCTAATTTCATAAATTTTATAGAGAACGTTAAAGCAAGAAACTTTCAGTAATCTATAAAATCTCTGCAGAACATATTTGCAGGCTGGTATTTTTTTTATTTTTTTTTTTTTTATATCATGCAGCTCTATATCGTTCCGCTTCCACGTAGCTGCGAAAGTTTGATGCTACGAAAATGAAATTTAGACAAATAAACATGTGTAGAGATTGGAGATTTCTCGAAATCAAAGAAGTTTTCGAGTTTCGGGAATTCGGAATATTGTACATTTTTTTCTTTTTTTTCCTGTGGTTCGAAACTCTCGAAACTCAAATAGAATCAATGAAGAAAGAGTAATTTTCAGCGTGAATGAAGGATATTTGAGTCACGTGTAGTTCGAATGTTCGCTGCGAGATGCTTCGATTTTCGTTCTTAAAGATAATCGTAATTCTGAAATGATGAATGTAAAACGTGCGAATCTAGAAAAATTATCCAAAATTAGAAAATCAACAGCGAAAAACAATTTTCAATACATCCGGCGGAAGATGAAGTGGATTAGATCCAGAAAAAAATTCGGATGCTAGTATTCTTAAAGAAGAATCATGGCTCAGATATTTTCGCGTTCTTCTTCGTATCGAACCGTGAAAATCGTTTATCGGAATTTTGATCAGAATTGTCGCAAGAAAGAAATAAATTACCGTGAACTTGTGATCTTGTTAAAACGTCAGTGTTTTACGAGCGTTGCCCCTGTTTTGCTTATATAGAAGGGAGGGGGGCAACGTTGATTCACGAGCGATTCAAGCTGCAGCCAGGAAAAACCTGTAATTACTGCAACGCGAGAATTTGTGACTCTCAAATATTAGTTCGCGACGAGGTGCATATTTTTTCCAAGCCGAGCCGAGCCTAATACGCCAAACCGTTTCCAGCTTTCGTTCTTCAATTCACAAAGTAAACGTTCCACCTCGACAAAGGATAATTGATTTCGGTACGGTTTCGAATCAATTCACTTTGTTCAGTTTCTGGTGAAACGACTACATTATTTGTTCTCTCTCTCTCTCTCTCTCTCGTGCTTGTTTCCGTTTCCACGCACTTTTAATAATAGCCGCACGGACCAATTAGCTGATGCTCCGACTTTCTCGTCTGTTTTTTTTTTTTTTTCAATACCGACGATATTTCACCCGATATTATTAAATCGAACGCTATGAAAATCACCATTGGAATTTTCAACCGGTTTCCCAAAAGAACGCAACTTGCATCCTCTCGACGAAATAATCGGCGAATGATAAAACGAAAATCTTGCACTTTCTTTCGTTTTCGGGCTCGCTGCCCGATTCTGCTTTATCTTTAAAATTATTTAATTCGGGGATATTTCACTTGATCTCTTGACACTTCGATTGCGAAGAAATGCGAGAAAATGGTTCAGGTGGAAATTATGGTGTTATTGGTGTTTCTTTGCGGGTGGGGACGCGTAAAGATAAAATGAAAGAAAAAAAAATAAATGGCACTTTATGCTACTTTTTGCTCGCTATTACTATTTATCTATTGAAAAGTTAATAGTATAGAGATATTTTAACTCTATCATAAAATCTATATGTGAAAGATAAGGACGAATACAATAATGCTGCCCTTGTACTACGATAGATTTTCTAGAATTAGAATCCTAGAGAAATATCTGATATTTTCTTATGAAAGATAAAAAGCTGCATCGATTGATAATAAATATAAAAAAAAAACATAGGATATTTTTTGAAAAAACAAATTGACTTTCATACATTTGCGTGCATTCTTCAATTTTCCATAAAAAATCGTTAATTTATTAACAATATTTAATTTCTTCATTTTCTTTTCTCCTTTAGTTCAATATTATATTATATATATATATATATATATATATATATATATATATATATATATATATATAATGTATTACACACACACACACACACACACACATACACACTATATTATCAACGCTACGATCGTAATTACTAAATTATATATTTTTATATAATTATCAAAAAGATGCAAAATTATGTGCAATGCAAGTCACACATAAAAATATATAAAATATTCAAAGTAAAGTATTCGTTGTAGTGTATCTACAAAATGAAGCATCTAAAACAGATTGTCTGAATATCTCGACTTATTGATGACCGAAAAAAATATATTAAATTAAACTTATTTATCGAGGGGCACATGATCTGATAATAATTTTTTAATAAATGAATATGTGTAAGAGATACATACAGAGCCGAAAATTATAATGTAATTTTTATAATTTGAGTGTAATAATTATTTCCAAATGTTCAGGATAGTTTTAGTTTTTTTTTAGTTTTATTGTCATACTTATCGTATGAGAAATGTCAGGAAGCAATAATAGTGAACACAAAACGTAATTTTACAAGAAACATTATAAGAGTGACTTCGTGTATGAAATTCTTTGTATACCTCGGCGTTCTTTATATAAAAAAAAAAAATTAATCAATTTATGTAGAAAATCAATTGGACTAGTAAATATTTTAATTTTAATTTTGTAAAATCCAATCTTATACGAAAGAAAAGGATAGCGTTCATTCTTGCGTAGAATTAAATTTGCCATCTTCCACGTTGATTGCGAAAATTCGTGAAAAAATTTAAAATCGGCATTTTAGTGGTTACTAATTTCTCACAACGTAAAAATCCGCATTTTAGCGATTACTAATTTTTCTCAACGTCCCATTTGATCTATGTTTCGAGGCACACCGTGCAAGTCGGGACAGTCGAACGTAAGAAGATTGATTAATTCGATGATTAGCGGAACGATTCGTTTCGACCAAACAAAATGGACACCAGTAAAAGGAGTGGTTGCATGCTATTAATTAATCTTACTCTCGATAAGTTTTACGCCACGAGGGTAAAACTCGCTAAAAGCGGGCAAGGCCCGTTGAGAAATGTTTCGATATATCAGCGTTAAGCCGCACTGTCAGACGCACTCGGATATTACCCTGAATGGTGCTGATGGATACTAGAAGACTCCTTTCTGTCAAGCCACTTGATACACCCATTTCTGAGCACTCCTGAGAAGAAGAAGACTCGCAGAAGATACTGTGTATCGCCCTCTTATTCGACTTCTGTTACATATTCGAACGTATTTTGCGAAAATGTACGCGCGAAAGAAAGTGTGGATGGACTATTTTATATAAAGCTAAGAAGTAGCTGAAGACGAGATAAATTAAGCACGACGAATTCATTTTTCGACAAACATTGGTACGCATTTACTCTCGAGCAGTATCGTTGGAAATTAGTGAAAAATAACAATTTGTTTCGTTACATCGAAGTCGCGTTGAAACGTAAGTTTTGTAATTGAAGTGAATCCTCACGAGTGAAATTTTAATATCGATATCGCGCGATATTGAAATTCCATTTGCCGAGAAAGCGCAGAATTTTTCAAATCTTGAAGTTAAGCCCGCTGGTAGAATATCGCTGTAAATTTTTTACTCCGTCGAATACACAGTCATTTTTAATCATTTAAATGATATATAGCGTAAATTTTATAATCGAAGTCCTATCGTGATTGAAATTCTGCTTGCAGACCGCGAATTTTTATTCATATAGGAAATTTTAATATGTGAAATTATATAGAATACGAACGAATTTGATACGAGATGTGCGTAATATGAATAAATTTGTAAATTATTCAAAGAACAGTATTTTCTATCGAGGTTCTATTTTTTCTATCGTATTCCAAAAGAATGTGAAACATTTTCATAGAAATTCGATCGGTCACACGACATTTGAATTCGGCTTGTCGAAAGTGCAGAAATCGATCGAAATTTTCATTAATTACGAAACTAAGCTTAGTCAAACGCTGCTGTAAAAGTCTTTATTTAGCCACCAAATTGAAACGACAAGTAAGTCTTTTACAATTAAGATCCCATCGTCATTGAATTGAAATTGCACAGAATGCTTCGCACGTATATTAGAATTCTGTTTCTAACGCAGAGATTGACAAAAATTCTTCCAAGCTTAGATCAAAGTATTGCCATTGAAATTTCTGACTATATCGAGCGTGCAGTCATCGTTTAACCATCGTAAGGCGATATGACGTAAGCTCGTACATAATTGAAGTTCCATCGCGATTAAAATCCCGATCTAGAAACGTGCACCGGAATTAATGCACCGGCTCAGTTCTTCCCGCTCTCTGTGCTCAGTTCACCTGCTCCTTTCTTATCCGCACGAAAATACGATATTTCCTGCGCGAAAGAAGAACTGGACCTTGTACTTTCTCGCAAATTTCCGCGTTCTTCCATGCGAGCTGCACTTGATGCGCACGGGAGTAAGGAAGTCGGGCCTCCGTGGCTGAGTATTCTCCAACGTGGTTCACGGCGGAATACCTGCATTCCCCGGTGCCGAGACTATGCATCGTTGAATATTATCAGCGTAAATAAAGCTGCGGAATCTTCCTACCATTTTCCAATATACTTATCTCGATCTGAATCTTGGACGGAGCCCTGTTCGGCGTCGTGCACGCATCGTGCGCGACTTTGACGCGTTGTTAAAAACCGGCGAACGAAACGCCTCGCCATTGATGGAATTTGAAATCTCGTCCGTGGGAAGATATATTAGCTGGATTAATGCAGCGAGAGAAAGAGTTGCGTAATCCCTTCCGATCTTTTCAGCGAATATCTCTGATCTTGGAGAGCAGATTTTCTAATCCAATTACTGATTTATTTCTATTACTTCGAAACTCGTGTGGTACGTGGTACGTCGATATCTTTCGTCAACTGATACTGATTAGAAATCGTGTTTGAAGTGAACTGATGATGGTTATATAATGTATATTGAAATAAATGTATATGGTAATGTATAAATTATACACTGTGATGTATGATATACAAATGTAAATGTAAATATATAAATTAAATGAGTAGTAATGTATATCGAAATAAATATAAAATCTATACGATATTGGGACAAAAGAAAGTCTGCAATAGGGACACTAATCTAATAAGCATCGTATTCTTTGATACGTGTCATATTCTTTATCATATAATAAATTCTGATATAATTATATTTTCTATTACAAATCTGTATAATTTCCTAATAACATCTGATATAAATTTGATTATATTATATTATATTAACATCTGATTATAAATATATATAATTCCCTATAACGTCTGATATAATATTTTCTATTTTCATATTTCTGTTTCTTCCACGATTGCCAAATTCGTACATACTTTACATTTTCTTTCTTTCTCTGTCATGCTCTCTTAAATTACCAAACATTGTCTCAAGAAAATGGACAGGATTCTGCGTGGAATCGCCATATATAGCGACTACAATCCATCGTACCGTGAATGGATCCCGTGGCAAATTAATTTAGGTCCACGTAGTCTACATAGCGATTGTCGTGATTCTCCAAAGAGATATTCTCGCATTCCCAGGAGAAGACTATTAAGAGGACAAATCTACTGTAACTGTGGGAGAATACCGATGGATCTTTTTGTTTCAAAAGGGAGAATGAAGAGCAAAGGTCGCGTCGCAGCGAGAAATACGGTCGAAATTTAGTGATGCCGCTTACGAACTTCTTGCGCTGATCCGTCAAACTACTACGCGCGCAAGTTGCGTTACAGCTCGAGGTACAGGTACGCCAGGTACGAATCTTCGGCACGTAACAGGACGACGTTCGTGACCGCAAAAATCACCGGTCTCATAAAAAGAAGAAAAAAAAAAACAGCACGATTTGAAATATGGCGATAAACATCAAACACGTCTGCTAATGTCATAAATTCTCCAATACTTTTTATTTGCGAAAGTTTACTAACGTCGATGTAAAAAAAAAGTCTCGCAGCAAATGTACGAAGTGCGTCGAAATACCGCGTAAGCACGTACGTTTGAACTTTTTATCTAAAAACTGATGCCAATGCTGGATAAATGGATGATTAAAATTTATAAAAGTTGAGAAAATTGAGATACGGTAGTCCGCTTACAGAACTTTCCTTTGGACTGAAACATTTTAATCCTTCTCAGGATGAAAACAAGCGAAGAAAAAAATAATTTAATAATTTTGTTGTTCGATCACTCTTTTTTTTAATTTTATATCGACAGCACGTTTCTTGTTTTTTGTCGAGGAGTTCTGTAGTGGATTTTACTTTCCTTTTTCACTTAGAATAATATATTAGAGAGAAAAAAAAAGTAACTCTCTTGCTTAATATTACTGCAATAATTCTTTTTTCAAAACAAGAAATAAATCTCCAGTCTTTCGATCAATCCTAGGTTTAAATTTATATTATATATATTAGAGAAAAAGAATTTAGGTTTAAATTTATATTACATATATTAGAGAGAGAAAAAAAAGGAATTCTATTGTAGATTACTACAGTAATTCCTTTTTTTAAAACAAAAAATAGATCTCCAGTCTTTCGATCAATCCTAGGTTTAAATTTAAATTAAAACCGTAATGGAAGGAAAAAAAAAACAATAGAGATATCCCACGATTTCAAGAATTGGTCGAGCACAACAGATGTATTTTATGGTACGTGAGGATGTATCTCGCGCGATACGGAGAGTTGCTGGCTGCAGAGACTTGCAACTTGCCGCGTTGATTCGGCAATTTCCGAATTTCGTGTTGTTGCAACGGATGCCGGCATCTTTGGCAACTATCTTTGATATTGACTGATGATGTTTCGCTGTTTAATGGCTACTTCTCCCATTTGGATTGTTCACCGTGCTGCGCTGCGATCTACAGGTTGTATCCTCGCTCTTCTTCTTAATCGCTCTTCACCGGCAGATGTAGCTGAAACTCGTTGCATGCTGTCTGAGCTACTGTTCGTGGTTGAAGATAGAGCTAATGGAAGGAATGTAGCTCTTGGATCTCCATCTTCCACCATAGTAAACCTAAACTACGACGCTACGTTCTAGCTGACTTATTTAAATTCTAAACGTTATTAGCAATTAAGCTGCTAGAATGTTTCACTACTTATTGAGGAATGTTTCTGACAAAGACATTTCACGTCATTTTTTTCGAGCTTGGTTTCAACGGTTTCACACATAAACTAATTGTAAGTGATGGAGGAAGGAAATGACGAAGCGTTAAGGAAGTAGAAGTGCCGTCTACGAACCGAGAAAGAAAACGTCCTTTCTCGTCTGGGAAAAAATGGGAAAAGCTAGGAAGGATGATGGTATCTGGGGATCCCGCTGAAATCCACGTAACAAGTGTTTGCTTTTAGAATGGCAGAGAAAGTGGAAAGTTAAATAAACTTACAATTAGGTGTGACAAAGAACGTTATCGATTAGATCTGATGATTGTTGCAAATACGTACCGAGTGAGACTTCCTTTCCTTTATGTACATATTTTCGATATTTTACTATGTATGATATTTCTTAATTTGTATCAACGTCCTCGTTAGTTGTTACGATAAATACATCTTCGATCTGATCTCTCCTATTGTTGTATTTATAACTCTTTGCCTTACAATTTTCTTTCTCATTAGTTATTATAATATTGTGTCAGGTGTAAAACATTGAAAGCATTATATAGGATATTTGTACTTATTAATCTTCAGTTTGGAGAATTAAAATTGAAAGTCAAATTCACATTCCATGATCGAATTCAAATCGATACCACAATTCGTACTACAAGTGTAACTCGATATTATAATTCGAATGATTAAGACACTTGCTAGGAAATTCTACAAGCAGATCCCTCAGAAACAAAACATTTGCCATTTTCATTTGTTCTCTCCATTCGTTTCTTCACAAGTCTGCTAAGGAAAGAAATTCAACAATAATACAGTTCCAATTTGAAATTCCAATTACATTCTTATAACTTTCTTTGTTTAAATAAATTTTATATGC
The DNA here is from genome assembly GCA_032399595.1 of Tetragonula carbonaria. NCBI lineage: Eukaryota > Metazoa > Arthropoda > Insecta > Hymenoptera > Apidae > Tetragonula > Tetragonula carbonaria. The sequence continues at coordinate 6,255,281 of JAUCRC010000008.1, forward strand.
TACGTCAATTACGATTCTTGTAACAAGATATTCGACATTATTATTAACAATCATTATTAAGGCAATTCGCCTTATCAAGAACAATTCAATTTACTCTGAATCTAGTTCGTTTTCAACAGAGATGGACAAAAGTATTCACACATTCACGATGGAGAATTAGCGATATTTTAAATCGTTTGAACAAAATCGAGTAATCTTTACATTACCAATCTTATATTAAAGAATATTGTATTTGTACTCGGAAACTGTAGAAATTAAACGCCTTCGAAATGACTGAAAAAAAATTTTTTATGACTACATCTATCACGATCTTGAAGATTGAAAGTGTTTGCAATTTTGTAAAACTTGCTGTACGGCTCGTTTTATCAAGTCTCGAATATTACAATTAAACATCCAAAAATCCAAGGAATCCTAAAATTTTGCCATGCAACTTTTAAGGGGTTGTAAAAAAAAACAGGACTTTCCTCAAGATCATGGCAGATGAATTTAGTCACGAGAAAAGTTCTTTAATGTCTGAATTTTTACAATTTTACGAGTGCGAAAGCATTCTTGCTACACGGTGTAAAAATATTTCGAAAAAAAAAGATAAAACAAATTGGAGACATCGCACATTAAAATGAGGCCAACGAGATCATTTGTATATGATTTTTTTGCTTTTTACGATAAAAGTTTAAAATATATATATACAGACAATATTTCATCGAGCGAGTACGAATACTTTTGTCCACGCGTGATATATATATATATATATATATATATATATATATATATACTACTTGCAGAGGAAGGCGTCGAACGAAAGCAGCGGAAAAGACGGACGCACTCTTTAATCTCCTGCTCTTTGACGATCTTTCTCTGCCACGGGTAATTGTTTAACTGGTGCAGGTAATAAGGTTATTCCGCGGTCGTCATCGATCAAGGCCTTAAATCGATCGAATCACCAATCGCCCGTCGGCTTAGCGCGCTCCGAGCTACCGACCCCGTTACCATCACGTGTAATTCTCTTCCGTTCGATTGGGCAAAGTGGTTCGCGTATACCTATAAAAGAGAATCGTCGACTATCGATGGCGTACTGCTATTTCTTTCTTCCTCTCCCTTTCTCTCGGCCATTTCTTCCCCTGCACCCCGTGTTTCCGGCCTATATGCCGGCGATCTCCCCCCTCCCCCTCATTTTCAATTGTTCCTTTTGTCGCTCTAGTATCTTCGCAGTTTCGCCTTTAACTTTAACTCTTCTCGAAACTGAAACTCTCCACGTTGACCTCGACTTTCTCTCTCTCTTTTCCTCCGACATCAGTATCTTTCGTCCAAGGCACACCACTTGCATTCCCCGTGTTCTGTGCTCGTGCACACCTTTCTCGCGACGAACGCCAAGCCACTCGAAATCCCGGCCTCGAGGAACGTGTAGCAACGACTACTACAACCAAAGAATCGGGACTCCGGGGTTTCTTCTCGAGTTGCACGAACCAGTCGATAAATGAACGAGCCTGGAAAGTCCACGCGGACTTTTTCTAAAACGCGTTTCAATTTTCTCCTCGTCTTTCGCGCGTAAATCAGCCACGCCGCGAACAAGCGAGAAACGGCGAAGGGATTAAATGCGCGGGCTTTTAATTTCATCGATCTAATTAGTCTTGCGCGGAACAGTTCTCCCAGTTCAGTTCGATTTTGTTTTCTCGAGCGAATTGTCTTCAAAATTTTCACGAACAAGAGATAAAAGGAATTCGTGTTATTTATTATGTGTTGTAATACAGTCTACTTTGAATGTTTATGTCATTTTTTTCATATCATTTTCAACTTGCAATTTTTTTTTTTTTATTAACGCGTAAACTTCGCATGCTACTGATAAATTTGGGGAACAACCTGCTCGATCGAGATTTTATTTTATTGGAATGCGGAAAGTTTCAATTCTGACTTCCTTGAATTTCACTTCGCTGTGTCCTCTGAAAATTTGGCAAATTGGAAAATAATGCTACCTCACTTATCTAGCAAAGTAAGATTCCACTTCGCAACATTTCCTTCGATTTTACGAATCACAAGAAAACAACCAGCCCATTGTAGATTTTAATTCACTTGTCTTGGAAAGTAGAATTTTCCAAGAGGAATTCCATTTCGTTGCATTTTCTTCGGTGTAATGGATTAGAAAATGTAACGTTCATTGTAGATTTCGCCTTCTCGAAAAGTAGAAATTTCATCTCGTTATGTCATATTATCATAATCCAATAAATTAGAAAGTAACCGGCTCGGTAGAGTTTGCTTCGCTCGTCGTCAAATTTCGTGAAATTTCGGAGAGGTTAATTTGCCATTCGATAACCGAATTTTGAGATGAAAATCTCTCAAGTTAATTTCACGAGGTTCAATTCTTCCGCAAGCGAAATGTAATTTGAGGCAGACCAGGTTACAACGTGGAAATTAATTAATTTCAAAAATACTGCAAAAAAGAGAGAGAGAAAAAGAGAGAAAACGTAAATAATGACGTGGTGATTAAAATTGCAACGGGAACGGGTTACGTAACAGTGTAACTCGTCAACTATTTTTAAACGACAATTTTATTACAGCCGTAAATTCTTTTCGACAAATTTCAACGAATAACTTCAAGCTAAAGTATTTAAATAATTTATTGCGTTTTCCACGTTCAACGCTGATTTACATACATGCTCCGCAATTTTAAAATTCGATACAACGCGTGAAATACGTTCCACGTTTTTCGAATCCGTTTGCAGAAATTTCCCGTTCAAATGTTTGCTTTAGCGTTATTTCTTCAAGCAGTGTTTCACTTTCATCGTTATTTCCCGAATCGTGTTACGTTACACATACTATACTGTATAGTTTTATCGAGAAGTTAGCAAAATATTTTGCAGCATAATGTTTCCCTTAAAGTCTTTTTACTTGCCCGTTATGTATCCTCGATATTTCCATTGGAACGGAAAGATATAACAGTCAAACAGTAATGGAGAAATTTAATTAAAAGTGTTTAAAAAAAAAAATACCAAGCAAACATCGCGTTTCGTTTCGTTTTTACGATCGCAATTTTACTAAACTTTACTTTGGGATATTTTTCATCTTCGTAGAAACGTCACAATTGCGCGTTCCCTAGCTTCGAGCATCGCGCGTTCATGAATATGATAGGCCGTGCAACAACAAATCGATTTTATTTTCTACTTCTGAATTAACATCGCGATCGAATTATTGTTTGGCTTCCACATTCAAAGCTGTCGAATTATTCCAAATTGAATATGTACATCTGAAAGTAATGGAAATCAATGGCAAACCACGTTATTGTTGACGCGAGTAAAATGAAAGATAATCATTTCATGGGTAAAATACACGAAGGTATTGAAAGTTCGGAATTAAAATCGGTGAACGTATAATGAAGTTCATTGGCCCGATTTGCTTTGTGTATTTTTTTTTCTTTTTTTTTTTTTGAAAGTAATTTTTGATAGCAAATTGCCGTTTATTTTACACGTAAATGTTGTACAAACCAGGTGTACTAGACTGTCAAATATCGTAGAGTATTTACGCAGAACACGATAGAATTCTCACTCTGAAACGTTTAAAAGTTATCAACAGTGTAATAACTTTTACTAAGAATTACGATTACTGAAAATTACATGACGTCGCTGAAACGTTTAAAAGTTATCAACAGTATAATGACTTTTACTAAGAATTACTATTACTGAAAATTACATGACGTCGCACTACCTAATTACTAAGCATTGAAAGTCGCATGACATCACAATCGCGGCGTTGGTTATTGAAGTTCAAAATCACACAACATCACTGTCATGTCACAGGTTATTAAAGTTAAAAATCGTCTCATACTGTTAATACATTGTGACGGATTTATGCATTTTTTCTACGCGTAGAGATGCGTAATGAAAATATCAGAAAAACAGTATAGTACAAAATTTATAGTACAATATTTTCTACTTAACACTAAATGTACCGGCATTTTACATATTTACCTATCTTACCATAAGGTGTCATTTGACCCCTTGTGAATAAACGTTGATTTTTAGAAAGAAATTTTTAATTTATTGAGGGAAATAATTCGCAACAACCAATAAAATAATCTAACTTATATTTTTATTTAAATAAAAAAAAAATAGTCAATTAATTGCACTTCTTACATATGAGACTGGTTTCTCCTCTATACATTTTCTGCAGACAAATTTTTTGCAAATTATGCAAGTTTGAGTGGTTTTATTGCCCGTGCACAATCTTATTTGACATTTTTTTCGTGATTGGGAAATATTGCTTGGGCTGCTTGATGTTCCTTGTTTTCCTTTCGTTCTTCAAGAAATTCGTGATTTTCTGCGACTAGTTCATCTGCTAATTATAACAGGAAAAGCTGTCTTGATATCTTTATCCCAGTTTGTTTCCCGATTTAGTATCCATGCATTGATTGATGCTCCAGGATATTGAAGAATACGTGCACAGGCCGTCTATTGCATTTGAATTTGACGCTGTGTTTTCGCGCCATTTGATCAACCACATCGACGCCAAATTTTAGTCTTATTATAATTACTAATTGGTTCGGGTATTCGCTTTCTATTGTTTTTGGTTTTGACGCATGGTTATGTCTCGAACTTAGTATCGTAACATTTTTTCTTGGTTTTGATTTATAAATTCAGTCAGAAAAATACGTAAATTTCATAAGGGATCAAATGACTCCTCGCGGTACATAAGGTATGCAAACAATTTTTCTCGGTAAAAAAAATAAGCTAAGAGAGAAACAGAAAGGGAGACATTGAATAATCAGATAATATAAGAATTTACAGAAAGTCAGATTAGCGAAAGAAATAACAACGTGATGTACGATTTTAAAATTTGAAAGGGGGTCATTTGGGACGTTTAGTGTTAAAGATTATTCCTTGTATATTCGAATACATTTAAGCTTGACAGTAGGAACGAAGACATATACTCTTAAAAATAGAAAATCTTATTCTTGAAACCAGAAGGATAGTTGAATCTGAATTGTTGGAGTTTGAAGTGTGCGTGCAAGGAACGATAATCATCTGGACGATGTACTTCATCGAGAACAAACGTGATTTCCTTTGGCCCACGCGAGCCAACAAGATTTTTTCGTGACGAACTTCTTCTATTATCAGAGGAAAAAACTTTATTCTTTATTCTTTAGCTTTGTTTCGAGCTTTGTTCAACGATATCTATCGTGGCGCGCGCCGTTGCGAGATACGGAACGAACTTCTCTCGACTCTCGCATCGATTATTCGCGATCGCAGGATAACATACCGATAAGTTGCCGTTAACGAAAAGTTATTCTGTTACAGTTGCTTGAATAGAGCGGATTTAATCAGGGTGCACGACGGGACGGATTCAGGGGCGCCCACAATAGCGGTGCTGTGCAACCAAGCAACGGAAGTGGAAGTGCTCAGCACCGGCTCCGACCTGTACGTCGAGTTCGTTGCTAATTCCGAGTGGCCCGGCCAAGGTTTCAAGGCGATGTTCCAATTCCAGCCATTGGACGATGCGCCGCATCCTGGTGGGTAACGGACGACACTGTTTTCCTGCAGCATTATGAAAAGCCGCCGACATAAACTCATCGCGTATTCCCTTGTTTCGATTTCCCTGCCTTTCGGTTTCTCTCCTTTGCTCTTTGTCGTTTGAATAATGAAAAGCTTCGTGCGCCGCAATCGGCTGGGCCAAAGCACCAATGGAACATCGTCGCCGTAGAAATCGTCGTGGCGAAATCGCAATCGTCTCCGCGTCTTCTTTGAATTTTCGGCAGCTCTCTCTCTCTCTCTCTTTCTCGGAAAATCGTCTATTTTTCACGTGTCAATTGCCGACGGTGTTTAATCAAACAAACGCCTCTGTGTTTCACCGAACTTTACGAAAGTCCCCTCGAAATTTACGGTGATCCCGCGGCTGACATCTGGCACTGTGCGAAATTTCTCCGAAGTTTGTTTCACGTCACCGATGTTAAGCAAGTTTAGTAGTTTCTAAATGACGAATGGCAAGGATCTTTCCGCGATATGACCGTAAAAAGTTACGACCGCCTATTAATCTCAACCAGAAACAGAGATTGCGACGATATCCCCGCGGAATGATCGTTCTTTTGTCTGCGACGAATGTTGCGGAATAGAAACGAGATGCACTCATTTTCGTAAGAACAGAGTTATACACAGTTTCGTTTATTTTCACTCGGGCTTTTCCTACAATAATTCACAATTGACTGCAGATAGTGAAGTATACATTACGTGAGAAAATTTGCAAGATCACCCAGCAGTCGAAACTAATTCTAGTTTAGTAGTTTCGAGCTTTGTCAACGAATTTTTCAAGTGCTCTTAGCTTTCAAATAGACTCGCGCTAAATATACAATATGTACTCATTACACTCATAATTTCGTTCGATTCTGCAAGCTCTATCTATCGTCGGTATCGTAGATTCGTCGGAGCGGTTGATTTGCTAGTTCAACGTGGAGCGTCGCTGAGGGTATAAATGTGAGAGCGCTTCGAGGCAGAAGTTGCGAGAAGCTTGCCGCCCTTGCGTTCAACCTCGTCGGTAAAACAGAACCCGAAGCTTTCCAACATACCGTAAAACGCGGTAAAGTGCTCTTCGGTTAGACAGTGTTCCTTGGTTTTCAATTGTTCTCCGTCCCTTTAGATAATTTCCGCGTATCGCACGTTGTACCAACGAAGCAAGAACCTGTTTCAGTTCCTTACTGAACGTGTGGCGGCGGCTCGGCGATAAATTTGCATGCATAAATTCGTTATTACGCGAACGGTAACATTGGTGTCCCTTGTTGGTTCAATCTCCTTACTGGCGTTACTGGCATGTTAATCGCGGTCAAATTAATTAACGACCTTTTGACATTGACGCGAGTTTCTCTGTCTGTACGAGGTCTCTCGCTTTCGCCCGGAGTGGAAATATCGTGTTTAATTCCCGTCGATAACGAATTTTTAACGACCGTGTACGACTTGATGAAAAGGTTAACGCGCGTGTCTGCTGCGAGAACGAAATTGCCAGCGGAATAAGGTTAGTTTGCACGGCTGACTATTTATGAGGTAATAAATCATAAATGGGGACCGTTTGCTAAGGTACAATAGATTGGCCATGTTCCATTCGCATACGCGACTCCCAACTGTAATTAACGGCACTGTATATTCCGAGGATAATTACAATAATGTATTTCAGAGCCGGACAAGGTCGTCCCAGGGGCCGTTACCGGTAACCCCAAGTACTCGGTCATCGGACCGGCTGTCAGCGCTACCAGTAAGTATATCACTCTGTGTCGCCGATTTATTATCCCTCTCAATCAATAATTTTCCATCTATTCGATTATCGCCCCACGCCCTCGCCGGATTATCGCCGGCATTCGACCGGTAAACGACTTACTTCGTAGATAATCCGGCGGATTCGTAGAATACGTAGTTCACCGGCGAAGATATATGTTTGGAGCGTGAGAAATCGAGGGGTGCCGATTTATCAAGTTTGAGTAGTACCTGTTTCTGGTAACTGAAATTGAAGCGATTATTTTATGTAATCATAATTGGTTGGAGTAGTCGTGATACTTTTGAAAAGATTTTAAACTTATTTTTTTTTTTTTTCAAAAAATGTTACTTGTTTAATATTGCGTATGTATTCGAAAAGTGAAACGCAAGTGGGGAAAATTTCCCAAGAAAAATTGACAAGTGTTTGAATTGTTTACGGAAGAAATTATTTATTGTACGTATAAATATTGGCAAAGAGCGCAGACTGTAAATGTATAAATCCAAATGTATAAATCCAAAAATGACGATGAAAACTTTGAATTAAATGCTTTGTGATAGTCAAGTATTTATTATTTACGTAATTACTTCAATCTTAATTCTTGAAGTTACGTTTTTGCATGTTTTTTTTTCAACTAAAGTTCTGAAGAATTTTTTCCTTTGAGTTGCGATACTTTTGAAATACTATTTGAAAGGAACGATTACTTTGCCATTTCAAGCAAATATTAATTGGACAATTCGTGACAACAATTTGATAATTAACGTAGCAAGCCCGATATCAAGTTTCACTTTTCGAATTTAATAAATCCGATAATGTAAGTCATACTTTAGTGAAATGTACTATAGTCTGTAAAATGTCACGAATCAATTTTATGTGTCACGTAAGTACGACAAATGGTTTAAATCCAAATACTGGCATCAATTATCGATTAAATGTAAGGTAGGTATATAAATATAATATAGTTAAGTAGTTTAATTTATAACAATGATACGTCAAGAAACAAGTTAATTCAATCTTGTACAGAAATATTTTTAATCAATATGCAAGAACTACTAATGTAAGTTGTTCTCCCTTTCACGAAATGGATATTTTAAATTTCAATCTACGTTGGATTACACTTACATTATTGATTATATTCGCTGCAGTTTCTGTTACTTATACGCCTTTAAAATCATTATTGCACTATCACTACGTAGTTTTTGAATTCCGAGTTGCTTGATCCCTTTTATACCGTTCACCTTAGGTACTAAAAGTTTTAATAGTCGAAATCTAGAAAGTAGTTCAGCAGAAAATCAGCTATCAGTGAGAGAAATGTGTCTTGTAAAGTTAAATGGTCTGTAACATTCCACCAATCCAAAATTTCTCTGCTCCTGGCGGAACGGTGATATGACCGAGTCCAAAATTGCTATCAATTAACTAATCACTCTCAAGTACTGTTCAGAAAATGTAGCAGCATCGCATTATCTTTGTACATAATTCAGAGCTATTTCTATAGTGAACAGACAACTCTTACGTACGCAAATGTGATTCAAAACTTCAAATGTTACGGGCACATGAGTTGATTGAAATAATTAAACTGCTGATGTTTATGCATTTGCTGATGAATATGTATTATACTAGCGTAATATGCAAAAATATAGAAAATATTCAACGTAAAGTGTGCTGATTATAATGTTTATTTTTCATTATCTCTTTTTTTCTTCATTTCTTTAGTCACATGCATTTAGAAAAAATGAATTTGCATAAGCATTCGCAGCCTGGAATAATCACTCGTAATAAAGTTCGATGTTAATTATTCGTTTCCTTCGAAACTTCTAATAAAATCGGAAGATTTTTATTTGGAAACATTGGATTTTTTTAATAGAACCAGAAATAATCACTTGCGATGGATATTTGATGTTAATTTATTTTCTTAAGTTTCTAATAGATCTCTACGTCTATTTCAAATAAGAATTTGTGACAATTATGTTATTATTTTTATTATTATTATTATTCGCTTGAAAATTCCAAATGGTACGAACGAGACACACACATAAAATTTTATGGTCAATAATTGGTAAATCAAAAGTAAATCGCATTAACAAAGAGCAATAATTATTAATCCGTAGTCTGTCGAAATCTAATATTCATCATGTGGTATGTGTATAAATATCAGTTTGCACAATATCACGCACTAAATTAAACAATCAATTAATCATATATACATTAATAATTGTAGATGATTATACGTTGATATACATTCAGTATATTCACATCATTATGCATATTCATTTATTCAAAATTTAGTCAAGTGTACGTAAAAATAAATAAATATTAAATATTACTGCCAATAGAAACCTTTCTTTTATTTAAATTTATACAACTTATGCTTCTGTCTAAATCTAGAAATCAATATTAATTTTGACAAAAATACTTATATTTTTTAAACAATAGTGAAAGAGAGAAACAGTTCTGAAACAGTTTGATTGTTCTTGCGTATTTGTAAAATAAATAAAAATAAATGATCTTCTATCGAAAACGATAAAAGTATTCGAAATCATAATAATGGAAATTCTACTGCAATAATGTAGAATTATAGTATACGTGTATTTTACCACTTGAACGTACGTATTTATGTCCAAAAGGATTCAATTTAAAGCATAATTTAAAATAAAAATTAAATATATAAAATTAAAGTATTATACATAGATTAAGAAGTGTCGACACGCTCAATGCTTCGCAGTAACACTAATATCCAATGTCTCTAAATAAAGTCGCATACAAAAGCATACAAAAAGAATTTTACCATAGAGAATAAGTGACACCGATGCCCATGAGACACATGTAAAACGAAATACGCAAACAAAAGCTCGACGGTAAATTTTCACTTTACGGAGAAATTTGCAAAAACGTGCAAACGTAACCAACGATGTAGCTACTGTTTCTGTTGCTCAAATAGATTATTTTGATGCTTCGAACTTGATCGACTGCGATACGATTTCTCTGGCCGGGGAGTTCTCGGATATAACTTCACCGGCTGAGTTTTGCATAAACTTTGCGAGTAGTGTGTACTTTCGGAGTCATCAGCCGCGTGTAACGCTCGTCCTCGAAAGCTCGAAAGCAGGACGAACTTTATATCTTTTTCACGAAAACTAGCTCCGCCGGTTATGAGTAGAAGCTACTAAATTAAATTATTCGGTTGACAAGTACACGGTGAACCGACCTTTGTACATCAAGAGTTCGCCGAATTTTTCACTTTGACGTTCGTTGTATCGATATTCGCGCACGTGCGTCACAATTGATATTTTCTTTGCTTCGCGCGTCGTTTGATGCTTGTTTCCCCCTTGTTTTCCAAACAAGCGGAAGATAAAGAAAGCAGAGGCATGATTCGCGAACCATCCGGGTGTCTCCAAATATCATAATGCTTTTCCGTTGAAATTTCACAAATACGCAAATATTTTCAGTCAATCGAAACGAAAATTAATTTCCGAATAATTGCCGAATGATGTAAAAGTTTTGTAAGTCTTGCGTCTGTTTTGCTACTTGTTTATTGTAAAAATGAAATACCTTGAAACCACTTCTGCAGAGAACAGAATGTGACTTTTCGAAACGTGGTATTAAACGAAACAGACAAAAAATTCACTTACATCGCTTTTATGTCGAATGGTTCGAATAATTAAGTGCCAGCTACCACTGTAAAATAATTAATTAGAAAAAAAAGGTGATACATTTGTAATGGATAAACCGACAAACATTAATAGTACAAATGAAAGAAAAGACATGACCGTATTTAAGAATCTTTTATTCTTTATATTTATATTCTTTTTCATGGAGAGTTACATAACACCCTGTAGAACCATCGTGCATTCATCTTTTGAGAGTAACATCTACACTATCGATTCTGCTGAATGGTTCATGCAACTGGAACAAGTCATATCTGTCGTCCCCTGACAGAAGAAAATGTCACACTAAAAAAAGACACGCTAGAAAGATGAAAGGAAAGATAGAGTTGTATTCCTAGAGTCGAGTTTTATTCCTAGATGTAATGATTTATGTGCACCGTGTATTTGCGTACTATTTCTTGTACCCAAAAACACTTTTCTTTCTCTCTGTCTCTCTCTTATATATAGATCGGATCATTTCCTCGTTGCGAAGAAAAATTATTCAGGTAAAACGGTATGATTAGTTGACGAGGTATTTCAAATAAATGCCTTCGTTAAGGAGGATTTCTGATGCGCTTTCTCATTGCGTTCCAGGATCGATGTACGTCTCTGCAGATCGTTTGAGCTGTTCTAGGAATTTTTAATTAAACAGTCTCTCCGATACTTCCGATTCTTTTTCCGCGTAGAATGCCACTAGAATCCGAGCTATTTAAAGCAGAATCTACAGTCTTGTTTCAAAAAGTCACACGTTATATTTTATTCAATATTTCACATACGTGGGGGAAAATACGTTCTTGTTTCATTCTCCACTGGAAATCGTTTTCCAGAACATGTGAAATATTTCGTCCGTGCGTTTCATTAAGGTAAATTCTTCTTCCAATCACTTGAAATCGTCATATTTATATCAATTTATTCGTCGGGCGTGAAATTTGAAGTAAAACACGTTAATTAATTCAGTCCCTGAAAGTTATACACAAAACGACTGATTATTATCCAATATTTACATTTGTATAATACGTTCAACATTTCGCTAAAAAGCAGCCGATCGATTATGAAATTATAATTGACAGTCATTAAATGAAAGAGTGAAGAAATGCCAATGTTTCATCATCGATGTGTTTTTACGAATGCTCAGAGAATGAGAATTACATACTGAAAAAACTGATTTCAGTGAGAAACAGTCAATTAATTACAAAATTGATGATTAAGCATTTATATAATGATTAAATTATAAATTAATAATGATTAAACAATTATTTAATTACTCGATTAAAGAGTATTTAACAGCAACGTTTCATTAATTTATGCTTTTTAAAAACACGTATAAAACAATGAAAATCGCATGAAAATAAAAACTCTTGCCAACAGCTAAAATAAAAGTTCCAGTTGAAATGAAATTTCCAAATTTCAAATACCAACCAGTATCAATTTCAAATACCAATTTTTCGCAAAAGAAGTGTCTGGTTTTATATAGCAGGTACTAATTTTTCGTAAAAAACAAAAATCACTCGCGATATCGTACGAAACGATACGATCGATCTTTTATTATTTCGATAGGTAAAGCGAACGATTTAATTTCGCGTAAAGTTTCCAGCAGACCAATAATTTCAATTACGAATCGATATCAATTTCAAATATCAATTTTTCGTAAAAAAAAAATATGGTTACGATTAGAAAATACCAATTTTTCGTAAAAAAAAAAAAAAAAAAAATCACTCACGATTTCGTACGACCGGTCCTTTATCATTTCGATAGGTAAAGCGAACGATTTAACAATTTCGCGCAAAGTTTCCAGCAGACCAATAATTTCAATTACGGACCGATACCAATTTCAAATATCAATTTTTCGTAAAAAAAAATATGGCTACGAATAGAAAATACCAATTTTTCGTAAAAGAAAAAAAAACAAAAATCACTCGCGATTTCGTACGACCGGTCCTTTATCATTTCGATAGGCGAACGATTTAACAATTTCGCGCGAAGCTTCCAGCAGACCAATAATTTCAATTACGGACCGATACCAATTTCAAATATCAATTTTTCGTAGAAAAAAATATGGCTACGAATAGAAAATACTAATTTTTCGTAAAAGAAAAAAAAAACAAAAATCACTCGCGATTTCGTACGACCGGTCCTTTATCATTTCGATAGGTAAAGCGAACGATTTAACAATTTCGCGCGAAGCTTCCAGCAGACGTTCACTGCTGCAACTGCTGGTGACCATTACCTAAGTCCGACGGCCTTTAATTGATCTCAATTAATCCGGGAGGACGAATAATTCCAATATTCGAGGGCCGGCTTAACTTTAATCTCAATTTGTACGTCCCCGGTCCCTGGATGGCGGTGTTTACCAGTGTAAATCTATCCGTGCGCCGATGCACGGCGTGTAACAACAGCCCTCGAACAAAGTCTCACGAACGCGCGCAATGGTAACCTTTATCAAGGCGACCCGTATCCCGAGGAGTGTGCTCAGGACTTAGCTCTCTGTGTTGAGAGAAGTTTCACTGCGTGAAAAGCCGTAGCACAACCGCGTCCTTACCCTCCTTGCAACCCTCTTCACCATACTTACGTTTAATCGTAAAACAAGGTACGCGATGTATCCGCACGCTCTTATACACCGAACCTACTTTCGTATGCTCTACGCTCGCCGGTAAGTGCTCTAAATTATCCGAGCACCTGCACGCTGCTCCATGTATACAGGGTGTGCCGATTCAGCCCCGGTACAACCGGGGTGGATTTTTCGATGAGGGGATGAGACGAAACTATGGAATAAATGTGGATTTCCCGAGACTTGATCCCCGTGGAAATAATCGAGTATGTTTGAATTTTGTGAATTTCGGACTGAATACGAGCGAATAGTGAATTTTGAAAATTTCTGGGAGTATATTTTTAATTCAGCGATTAAGAACGTAACAGGAATTTTTGATTTGAATGAAACATGCTCCTGTCTTTCTATGCATGATTTTCGATCGAATGTGCTCACGTTAGGCAACAGTAACATGCTTCTCCATTGCATCGTTATATATACAGGGTGTTTCCGAAATCGTGATGCAAACGCGTAATTCTACGTGTAAAATCAAACCAGAAAAGAAAGAATTGAATTCAACGTTTCGTTTTCGAGAAGTACGAGTTTGAAAATTTGCCACCAAGTACGTGTATATGAAGGCAACTTTTAACGAAACAAAATCAAAGTCTTTTTTTATTTTGAAAAATGAAGCTTTTTTGATTTTGAAAAAATAAAGCTTTAAATAAAAAAATGTTACTTACTTTTCTCTGTAGAATTAGCTAAATTCAAGTATATTTAATAAATTTTCAAACACGATTTTCTCGAAAACGAAGTCATACGGAAACATTTTGTTCTTCTTTTTTCGTCTTATTTTTACATATAGAAATGCCACCCTGGTAGATTGTATCACGATTTTAGAAGAATTTTATGCATGTATGCGTGTCTAGTTGGACAATAATTGACTTCTTTTGTAATCATCTCAATAATCGATTGCTGAATGTAATTGTTAGATTGATGAATTTTTATACATTTCTGTACAAAATGCATATAATATATAAAATATTCAAAGTACTTTTTATAATATTTGCTAGCGTTTTTAATAATATTTATTATGTAAAACAATTTTCTGTTTAATTACATTCTCAATAATATGATTTTGCATAAAAATCTAGTGATCATTAATTGGTTAATTATCGTTAAAGTGTGTAATCAGTAATCAACCTTCGTAATTCGTAATCATTATTCAATAATTTTTCAATCGTTCAACAATTAATTTAAATTTTATTTGGATGAGCAATGTGTAATTGTACATTGAAAATTTTTACGAGCACGTCTGAAAAATTCTTCATATCCCTTAATAATTGAAGCATAAAATTTCCGTCAGAGACATTAGGATAAAAAAAAATAGAAACACTTTATAATGCAATAGAGTACGGAAGTTTGTTTATACATTTTACGAAAAATCCTTCAAATCTGTAAACTGTGTTTCACATCTACAAAATTTTCGAAGAAAAATTGTAAATTGATCGTTTTAACTTAACATAAACTGTTCAATATCCCCTCGTATCCAATTATTATCGTATCACATTAAAAAGCAAACTCTTGAGCGAAGAATCGATATTCTATATTTTCGATCTATTTTTTTCAATAAACAATCCACACACTCGGTTGTATCACTGGCGCACCCTGTTCAATGTGTACGTGCAAGCAAGCAACCGATGGATTTTCTATCGACGCGAGGCGCGGAAAAATTCTCCGACCGCACAAAAGAAGTGTCGTGAAAACGAAGGAGCGGTAATTGCTACGAGGAGCAATCGCGTTGCTCTAACCCTCTTCGAATTTTTTCCAATGTGCTGTCGCGCCGTATCATTGCCCGATCGGTCTCTAAAAATATTTCATGATCTCGCGACGAAATTGGTCCGGGGTTCTCGGTTATGGAAAATTATCCGAGTCTTGAATTTTTATGCCTTTTTTCTCCCTTCTCTCTCTCTCTCTCTCTCTCCGTCTGTTATGCTTCGTATTGAAAGGGTTTCGACGGAGACTCGAGAGCTTTTTAAAATTGAAAAGGGAACGACGTATCGGTGAAGAATGTTTGAGGTATTGGTTGTGTTTTTTTTTCTTTTTTCTTTTCTTTTCTTTTCTTTTCTTTTTTTTTTTATCTTTGCCGTGGAAATGGTGGGCCGCGATTGAATCGTATCGCTGGAACCGTTCCGACCGACGACGTGTTCAATTGGAAAATTCTGTCTTGCAATGACAGGAGAAAATACGTTCCATTATGGGATATAAAAAGTGTTTGATTAGATCATGGAGAATAAATATTATAGTTGTGATTTTGTTGTTAACGTATTGTCGTCAAATCATTGATAGAAAATAATTGGTAATTTATCGTGGATGAAAAGCAGGAAAAATTCATTGTGAAAATTGCTAATTTTTATCGATGTACTTATTTATTTATACTTGACACCAGCATGAAATTCGTATGTTTTGTCTGCGGGACACAATATTTGATTTTTGTAAAATATTACGTTGCAATTGAAAATGGAATACGCGACGGAAGCGTATATTTCATCTTGTAGTACTAAATATTTATGTTATTCATTTAAAATTTATCTCGACAATAATCATCTTTTTTTTCGATCGTTCTAAAATATTGACAGAAATATAAATATCGTATTCAAATTCAATCACTTCTAAAATATGTAATTTGTCATGTCACCGTTGACATATCGTCGGAGCTAAATGCGAATATAATAATGATAAAATTTCACGGAGCGTTAGGAAAATACGTGTCACGTGGCAGGAAACGAGCTTGCCGCATCTATGAAAGTGGGTCAAGTTGGAATTAAAATCTGTGTAAAAAGTGCGTGACAAAATGTAGACGTGACACCTTCAACGTCGAGGAATCGTATCAACTTAATTTCCGCGATGTTTGCCGTGACTTTCAACCTTATAAATCCATTCTCCCTTGAAAGTTTCGACGAAAATAAACGGAAACGTAGCACGACTCTCTTGAAATTCCCTCTCTTGTCTCATTTTCGAGGATTTCGAGTTCTTTCCCCCGGCAATTCTTCCCAAGCGTGATAAATTGCTTTGATCTCGCTTAGATTTTCCGAACCCATTAGCATTTCTCAAAAATTCCCTGCAGGATGCATGCAACTCGTCGGGTATGATTTATTCGAAAATTAATATCGCGAGAGAGCATTGCCGGTTACTATTGTTTTACGCTCGAATCTCGTTAGTTCTCAAGAGATGCGACGTTCAGATGACAATTGTTCTACGTTCGCGCTTATAAATCATACGCGTCAACGTAGCGAGATATTACAGTGCTACACGTATACTTTAACGTTACAGCGTCTGAGATTTCGTTGTGTAAATTCGCTCCGGAGAAGAATTGAAAGTTGAAATGAAAATTGACGAACATAATTATCAAAATGATTGTTAGACGTTGCTGATGAAGTAGAGAGAAATTGCAAAGTTCGATTTTACATTGGCATTTACAAAACATGTATTTTCCATGCTCGATGTACAATAGGAGCCACACATTCGTTCGCTTATGTACAGAAATATGTATATATTTGAATTTAACGTCAGATGACTGCAAATGAGCAAGTTTGCATATAGTATGCTCAGACGTGGGAATTGAAACAATCATGCTTGCACAATGAAAAAGATTTGCTGACTAAAGGCGAGCACTATTAAAGTCTTGGAAGCGATTAAGGGTAGCAAGACAGATCAAGGTTTTTCTTAAATGCGAAATGGTGTTCTCGCATAATCTTCTGTTTAAAAAGAGAAGGAAGTCATTACACCTGTTGATTTCTTTCGGAACTTCTTCCCTCTTCTTCTTCTTCTTATTCGTCTTCTTGTACCGATAATGTATAGCACAAAGATATCGTTGATGTAAGAAACCGAGGCCTTTTTCAATATATAATCGTCAAAGTATAAACGATGAACTATAATTTAATATTTAAAATTATGTTGCATACGTTACATTATAATTTAATGCTAGAACTACGAGTAGGAAAAAATTAACATAAGAATGAACCTAGATTTTATTCTATCTAGTAGAAATTCACCTGTCAAATTGTAAATTTACGAAAATTTCGGCGAAAAATTACAAATTGATCGTTTTGTTCGCTTTGACAGTTCTGGCATTAATATAAAAAGAAATCTTTACGAATTTATGTGCATCAAATTATATATTTCCACAGTTCATCTTCTACGATTTAGCCCGGACATTTCGAAATTTTCAGGCATGCTCAGAAATTAATTATAATTAATATTACAACTATTATGTTTCTACGTAGACACACACACACGTATATACATATAATTTGATAAAATAATTTGAATTTCTATATAAGACAAATTTGTCGTCAGAATCATTTCTTTAAACAATCGATTGAGAAAACGACGATCATAGTCCTGTCCACGAAAGTATATATAAAAAAAAATCATATAATATCATGGAATTATTTTCGTTTCAATGAATTACAAAAAAAAAGAAATATATATATATATATATATATATATATATATTCTTTTATATATATGTATATATGCATTGACGCACCTAGTTTTTTGGCGATATTTTTATGACGATCATACATCAAATGATGTTACCATAAATAATTCATTATACAATAATAGTACATACAATAATAGTACAAGAAATATAAAAAAGTTGGAGAATCAGAAAAATACTGACACGTTCGTAATTTCAATGCTTAATTCTGCATTTAATGGCAGAGATTATTGCTAGAAAAATTACGAAATATCCTTTTGTGAGCACTGGAATGTTATCGAATAATATCGCGCCAATATTAAGAAAGAGTCTCTGAACAATTAAAAATATTTCATCATTTTTGTTCGAATACCTACGTGGCGCTGCATAGAAACATTGCTCGGTACCTTTTTGATTGTCGAATTTTCACATTACTTATATTATTATTATATTGAAAAAATTGTTACTTCTTTTCACATTCGCGTCGATGTCCATTTTCGTTTTCCACGGAAAATGTCGCTAGAGGACGAAACTAGACGTGCTAATACCTCGTTTGATCCATCGCCGTTGTAGTTTCGACTTTGCACGCGTTCTTTCGACAGCCGGCTGCCTAACGATACAATTTAGGAGGACCTCGCGTCGATAAAGTAATTACCAGCGAAATTAATTACGCGAATAAATAGACGATGAGGGAGGGGGGGAGAACTTGTTCCGTCGGCACAGAATTGGCAAGTTTTCCAATTTTCTGTGGCGCGGGACGAGCGGGAGAATCGCGCGCGGTGCTCGCGGCCGCGACGCAATATCGTCGCACATCTAGGGATCAGTTTACGGTCGCTCGTGCACAACTGTTTTGCCCCGTGGCCGTCGACTGAAACGAATAAGCAATAAATAAACGCGCCGTGGACACCGGTAATGCTCTGCTAAACGTATATACGAATTACCACCGTCGCAGAAATAACGTATCTGGCAGATAATGCCATGGAACAGGAGAACGGTAAATTCTGGTGACGTTTCACTTGGAGGCGTGGAAACGTAATGGGCGCATGGCAAAGAAGAAGAAAAAAAAAAGAAAGAAAGAGAGAGAGAGAGAGAGAAAAAATAAGATCTGGAGAGAAATGATGGATCGAAATTTTGCAATTTTCTCTCGCCAGACTGGCCCCGCTCTCCGGAAACTACTACATATGCCGTGGTTCTCTCGTAGGATGTTAACTTTTCACAACGATGTAACTTTGTTTCCGGCTTATTTTACGCCTGGCTTTGCATCGAGAAATCTCCCTTCTCTCTCTCTCTCTCTCTCTTTCTCGCTCGCTCTCTCGTTCAGACTGATAAAAAGTTTCTCTATTAGATGTGTATAACTCTCATATAAGTTTGCTTTTAAAGCGAAACTAATCAGTGTGTGTTTTTCACGAAGCTGTTTCACGCTGGGATTAAGTGCTAACAAATTGGAGCTCTGACTTGAGAATTCGCTGGGCAAACAGTTTCGTGTCTGCTGGAGGAACAACGATATAGGCACTCAGATGTTTGTCCTTTTAGGTAGTGTAATAGGAACGAAAATTTGCAATTAATTGTATATTTTCAAATTTTCTAGGAAACTCTTTCAGAAGATCCTGATTAGAGTCGAAGCCTTCATTGAGTAAATATTAGAAAGAAAAAAAAGTATTTCATCGATTAAAATGGAGAAGTGATTATTTCTGTGAATGTAACTTGTAATCGTAGTAGGATTTCCTATAACACACGAATTCTATGTTATATTGGATTCACAGTGTACTTATAACAAATGCAATTCTCTTTCGAAATCACGAAATCGCTCAATACGCAAAATTCTGTTTATTAAATGTGTATACATAACGGAATTATAATTATCGAATCAATTCAAGGAAAGCATCAATTCTGAAATAATATAAAACATAGGTACAAATTAATTCAGTTAAATTCATTTTTTTAAATTTCTTTATTTCATTCCGAATAAAAGCGATCAAGCCCAGTTTGGTCAGCTTTTGAAGTCAAGCCACGGAATTATTACATAGTTTTTACGAGTTTTGCCAATCTCGTTGGAATGAATATTCTATCTCGCAACGGAAACGTGAAACATGAAAATTCCTCTAAGCTCCGATACTAATGAAATGAAAAATTAAACATTCGTTCGATGCAACGCATGAAAATCTCAATAGATGCGCGCGCAATTGTTTCACATTTTTGTTGCTTGCATGCAACTTCCGATGTCGCGATATTTCGCCGAACACAGCCGCTACTTTGTAATATTTCACACGACACGCTTACATAGAAACACAATCAGAGCTGATACTGGCCGACACGAATTGTGTTATTAAAAATTCCTAATGAATTGTGATACTTTCTGCTAACTAGCTTCGACCGTATACGGCTAGATGCATCGCTGTCGAATT
This sequence comes from Tetragonula carbonaria, assembly GCA_032399595.1. Lineage (NCBI taxonomy): Eukaryota > Metazoa > Arthropoda > Insecta > Hymenoptera > Apidae > Tetragonula > Tetragonula carbonaria. Next base: position 6,275,558 of record JAUCRC010000008.1, read on the forward strand.
CACACTGTCAACATTACCTTGCACCGATGAAAAAAGGCTTTTGACGTCGTGTGAAATCACGTTTATTCGATAAACGTGTACACGGATGCGAGTCCTCGATGGAAAATTCCATTTTTAGGTCCCTTGCGCTATCTACAGATGTAAATAATAACTTCGCGCATGATGTAGAATTTTTACGTCACATCACGTGGATATGCATATAAATAACGAAAAAAAAAAAGAAAAAAGAATTAGAATCCTTATGTATTATATATGGAAATAAAACTAGCAAATGACTACGGAAATTGGTGTTTTTATAAACACAATCTTAGTTAATTGAAAAGTTATTTAAATATAATTTTTTTGCTTATTCATTTCTTTATTCTATGTGTTGTAACTAGTGTTTATAATAACTAATTATTGTGTTTTTTAACATTTCGTACGTATTTAAATTACTTGTACTTGAATAATCGAGCAATAAATGTAAGTGAATAGAATATCAATGCGAAAAAGTATTAATTCATAAATTACGAAAATTATTGATTGGCAAGAAAACTATATTTTCTCTAAATTTTAAAAGATTGGCAACTAAAATTTTATTCACAATAACTTATGAAGTTATTATTGTTTAGTTGTATAATATAGAACTATATATCACATTTATAATCGCATCTATAATGGTACGCTATACATCCTTCAATTAATTGATCACGGTGCATTTTTCCTATCTTTTTTTCGTGAAATAATGTTTCCAATTATTGACAATATATAAACGTCGAGTTAGATCGAGCGACAAAAATCTATTTAAAGCAATGAACAATTCTTTTTATTTTTTCTAAATGACATCAATATTTTCAATATTTTTTTGCATGCAGAAGTTATATGCTCGAGGCTCCAATTGAATATCGTTATATATAGCTAAATTACAATTGCGTGAGAATATACTTCACATGGTGATTTATAACTTTGACCAATTATTTGATTTACAGAGAACGTAAACAATAATACGCAGATGTTTCATTTTTTATACAGCTCGTTAAATATTCAAATGGAAATTGTGATTCTGATGAGGGAACGCTTTATGTGTTTACGATTCAAATTTTGCACCCGATTTGTTGATTTATAATGTAATTAGCGAAAAAAAATCTCTGTATCGATGAATAATTCACAATCATTCGCAATATTAACGAATTTGGAAAAGGTTGGTCGTCAAATAAGAAACGTTGACTTATCAGATGATCCAGTATTTCTCATAGTTTACAATTCAGCTATCTTATTGATATAATAAGACGCGTAATTGATGGAAGATCATTTTCTCAACTGCAAAGGACGCTGTAATTTCTCATAAAACTTGAAACTAATTCATAACTTGTTTCTTCTTCTTTTTTTTTTTTTTACATCTTCTTCAAAAGTCCCAAACACATCTTCCCCTGAAAATATTCTCTCTCTACGAATCTTAACGAAACTATCCCGACAGCATACTTCCGTATGGTCAAAAAATAATTTTCACCCGATGATCGTCGGTCAGAAATGCTCGCGAAGACGATTAACAATGCGATTAACAATCGCGACGGTGTCGATACGCGGCAAGCCGGCCGTGTCGTATGCTTTAAGCGAGCAAAGTAACCAACCATAAGCAGGCACACATGTAAGTATAACGCGCTGTAACCAGCGTTCGCCGCATCTACTACTGTCAATACGATGCACAATGTGGCTCGATCGCAATAACCGCCGAGGTATTAAACCGCCACCCACCTGCGGCAGTGCGTCGGACGCAGGATAATCCACTTGAAACGAAACGACCGCACCGTGATAAAGTGGGTACTAAAGCGGCAGCGGCGGGCTAGAAAAAAAAAAAAAAGAAAAAAAAACAGAAAAAAAGGAAAAAACGCGGTACAAGGAGCCTATTACAGACACTTGTCCGGCAAACGCTTGCAGGTTAAAATTCACTCCCCTCCCCTTCCTCCCCCACTCTGTCTCTCTCTCTCACTCTCCTCGTCTCCTCCTCGCCAACCCCATCGCAATCTCTCGGAACAAGCTTTTAAAGAGTTTGACGATTTATTTATCCGAACCCCTGGCTGGAACCGGTGGCTAGCTGGTATTTATTTTGTCCGGCGCGTCGGATGAAACGGTGACTACTATTACCTGAAATAACTTGTTTCCTTGCGGCCGAATGAAAGAGCAGTTTTCAGGGCAGCGGCGGACAGAGGGGCGGCGAGAGTGGGACAGGATCGTGAAAATTGAACAACGTGGAGAGTGTATAGAATTTCAGAAAGCATCGTCCACTCGGTGACGCTCTGAACCAGATAATAGTTTTTCCAGCAATTGTGACGTGCCCGACGAGGAATCGACAGCGAAAAGGGAATTAAACAAAAGGTTATATATATATATATATATATATATATATATATATACATGTTCGCGTTTATTCGTCTGCAACATATAAAATTATACGCGATAAAAAAAAGAAAAATACACACACGTGCGCGCGCGCAAATACAGCAGAGATTTATTATTAAAGTCTGTGCATGGTTACCATTTGAAACATCGGGGTACATTTTTTTTTCCGCCGTAGCATATGTCGGTGCATATGTTGATAGTGCAACGAAAACACGCGCATTTTTCTCTCGGAACGTCGATACGTAACGAATCTCCAGTTTCGATCGCGGCACGGATTTCATTGGTCAAATGTGGAAGAGAATGAAAATTACGCGCGTTAAGAGGTAGGTGGAAATATTAACCGATCACTGCTCTCTTCATTTCGATAATTCTTTTATGGCTTCATAGTGGCTTTCTGTGACTTCAGTTTTTTTCTCCTGTTAAGTTGACGTGTCAGATATAAGTTTTCGTGTACGTAGGAGGAACTCGACGACGCAGAGATGCATACGATGCACAAAATGATCGCGCATGTTTAATTCATTATCTAAGATCTAATATTAATATTAAAATTGTGTATTCTCAAAAACGTGAATCTGCATAAATATCTACAGTCTAATAATAAGTATCGCTCGGTTCATGAAGGAGAGACCAAATATAACTTACATCTCAATTAGTCAAACAATCGATTACACTGTTTGACTTTACAAAGTTTCCCTTCTACCTTTGTTCTCCCTCTAAGCAATGAAATCGTTTTGAATCGCCGGAACCATGAAACATACGAAACGATCAAAATAATTTCAAATTCGTAATTCTTCGAAGCTTACAGATTCCAGCGATTTTTCGTAAGATATATAATCACATAAATCTCTTTCTACACCTCTGGTACAAGTTTCACAGTCTATTCGTCGATACTTTTACTATTAATAACATTGCAAAAATACCTACGAAGACTAATTTGTCTGGTATACAAGTTTCACAATTTATTCGTCGATAGGTCCGCTGTTAATAAAATCACAATGCTACAGATAAAACGATCACACGGACCGTTTATTGATTCATCATTTTCGTCGGTTCGCATTCGTGGAAACTTGGATGTGGATCATCGGACAAATCCGGCCGTGGCCGACGTCGATGTCAAACGCTCGGCTAACACAGGGCTAGTCGATTTTCCAGGCTAGTTATCGATTTCCGCGATACACGCCGATAAACGCGGGGCGAGATCACGCGGGGCTGAAACTGGCTGATGTCGGAAACGTATAAGATCCATTTCGCGTGCTTTTCAGCGGTTGACGTGGAAAGGGTCGCGATTTACGCCGAAGCTTTTTCTTTTGGTGGCTCGAAACGGGGGATAGAAGGGAGAGGGGGGGAGGGAGATGGGGGAAAGTCGATGACCCCTTGGAAACCGTGGAAATCTAATAGACCGCAAGCGAGGATGAGATATTGGCTTCAGGATCAGCCTCGATCGATGCCCCGTAACAGTACTTACACAAGGACGCGTCCGAGTTCAACTTCATATCCGCAGCGAGTTTTCTCGTTTCACGAGCAGCGGACCGCGCTGCCGATTTTATCCCGATTCTTCCCGCTTGTATCCCGCCCCGGCAAGCGGCGATTAAATTAGCAAAACTGCTGGCCACTGGTGATTTTATCTCGGTTAATCGATGGTGATAACCCGCCACGTAACGCGTTTGTATGCGTTTCTCTCTCGGGGGGGATAAACGTTCGAGAACGAAAATCAGAGAAAAGACAGAGGGGGGGGAGGGAAGAGGGAGGAATGTAGATCCTCGCCGTCGGTCCGATTCCTTTTCGTTTTGAGGAGTTTTGCACGTTTTCTGTCTCGACCCGATGTGAAGAGGATGTCGGTGACTAATGACGTTAAGGCTTTGACCTCTGACCTTAATTTACCATGCCACCCTTAATCTCGTCAGTCGTCGTGTTTTTCTTATTTCGAGGATTGTATGCGGACATTGCTTTTCAGGGAATTTCGTATGCGTTCTTTCTTTTGTGTGTGTGTGTGTGTGTGTGTGTGTGTGTGTGTGTGTGTGTGTGTGTGTGTGTGTGTGTGTGTGGTATCGCGAAATATAGAGAGTGGAAATATCTCGTACATCAAATAAATTCTTTATCAATATTATATCATGATTGGCGTCTGATTGCAAATCATGTAAATCCCAAATTACATTTAATACGAGAATTACAGAAACGGTCGAAATTTAGAATTTTTGTTAGAAATTTTATGTATGTGAAACAGTATTTTTGAAGATTTAAATGAGTATTCGTCAAATGTATAAATAGAAACTACTCTGTTATATGATAAAGATTCGTTATTTTTTTTACTTTAGTGTAAATTTGGAAATTTTCCGCTTCAATCGGTAGCTGTAATGTCAATAGAATATTGCACTACATTTTCTGCAGAGACTCTTCAAGTTTTTTTTGGAAAACCTTTTTTGGAAAGGAATATCTAAGATTAATTATTATTCAAAAAATATGATAACCGTGCAGACTAGAGAGTAATTGTTTTATGCTAAATCATGATCTATATCGTAGCTATTAATCTCAACGATACAGTACTATAATCCACTTACAAATAGATTATGATTAATTCATGATATTTCACGATATTTAGATGAAATATTGAAGGTTTAAAAATGTGCAAAATACATAGAATACACAAAAATATTTAAACAGAATGTTTACTAATATAATATTTAGTATATGAAATTAATTTTTAGTTTCACTTCTTTGGTTAAGTTCATGAAGAAATGTATAAAAATTCGCAGTCTGATAATAAGAAGTAATACAAATTATTTTTCTTATTGTGTCCATAATATTTGAATACTTATTAAATGGTCGAGGAAAGTACGAGAACGTTGAGTAACTATTGCTGCATAAAAATCGTTGGAAAATAACTTTCAGAGCCAAGAAAAAAGTTCACCGCTTAATCCTTAATAGCTTGGAAGTGAATTCTCTGCTTGCAAGAATCGTAAACCGTGCTTGGCTTTAACATTTTACACCAATGATATTAAATTTAAGATCTGTATCAATTAAATTTTTTTTCTATTCCACATCGTAAGAACTTATAAACTTCTATTATTAAACATCGTTTACTTGTGAAACCACACACGCACGTTCATATAGTATTGTCGAAATCGATATAATTATATATTGACTTATAAATAATAAATTAATAATAAATAATTAATAAATAATAAATTAACACGTTAATAGTTAATAATCAATATAGTTATATATAATTTGATAAAAGTTTTTAATAAAATGGTCTGTTTTTTTCAACAATCGAGAATCAGAAATCTGTAAATAAAATGGAAAATAACGGTTTTTACGTCTCGCTGTTTTTTTTTTCAAGTCGCGTAAACATGTTACATTTGATAAAGCCGTATAAAACAAACGCTTACAAAGCGTGGCTAGTACTTTGCAAATGCGTTCTGCGATTAAAAGCAACTATCCTGCGGAGGGAAATGAGAACTTCTCCGCGATTTTTGTTCGTTCTTCTTTTACCCGGTGAGCTCGCAATAATATAACTAGTTAAACTCTCAATCTCGCAACGCTTTGTAGAAGTAAACTTGCTCCAGCTGTTTTATTTATCTTCACTGCGCTGTGAAATTAAAGAAATACCTGTAGCAGCTATTATATCAACAGTAACTTACTGCTTGTTGTCATTTATAGGACAGTTGCGCGCGAATGCAATTTGAAGAAAGAAGTTGACGAACGAAGAAAATAAATGAAATAAAAATTTGCAAATAGAACGAGAAATTTAAACCGAGTTAATTGAAACGAACGAAAGTTAGACGAAAGTTTGCAGACAGCAACACGCATTACTATTAACGGCTATTCACTCGTCTCTCCTTTTTTTTTCACAAATTTTTCAAAATTTTCACCTGGACATTTACAAGAAATTCCGTGGAAATGTTCCAAAAAAGCTTCTCGTTGAAGCGAGAAGAAATTATACGGAGAAGGATAGTGAATACACGGAGTGGACCATAATTCACAGCTGAAGCGGCATAAAATGAAAATCAAGAATGACAATATTGCTTTGGTAGCTCCTTGAGAGAATCGAGTTTGAAGAATTTGTCAAGTATACGTGAACTTGGCTAATTCCCAAGTAGACAGAGGTAGACAATTGGCAGGAGATTCCTCCACATCTACGAACAAGTCGAAAAATGTGGAATGAAATGTTTCTGCGTAAGACCTCGTTTGGAGAATATAGAATTTGAACGTTGCCCTTTCAGAACGGAAAAATTTTTACTTTACTTTCACAGCTAAAACAATTTCCTGCCAATCGTACGTCCTTCATCGGCCGAGAATTAATCAGATTTAATCATAACAAATTTTTCCCGAAACCAAGCTTCCGGTACAATTCTTCTTCCATTCTTGACATTTGTTTGTATTTTGAATGGTGAAATCTTTCTGACTTCGCTTACACATGTTACGAATACAGTCTCAATATTTTGGAAACAATTTCATTTAAGAATGACGAGTTAATAGGAGTTTAAAATACCGATAATATTTCATCACGTGCACGGAGACTTTCAAAAGGAGACTGTATATATTTATTACAAAAGAAAATTGTTATAAAAAACGTTTTAAATTCCATCGTTATATCTCTCGTCACACAACAGTGTTTCTATCTCTAGGAGAAAGAAAAATTTACAATCTAATTGTTTATATATATATATATACATTTATTTATTTTACTCTCTTTCACTTTATATATAACAAACAAACGGTTGGTTCATTCTCTTACCGAGCCGTACTATAATCGTCACATTATCGTTCATTTTCGCGTCGATTGTTGATTTCTCGACACATCGGAGCCGAAACAGCCTCTTTAACGAGGAAATCGGTTGTTTCGCGCTGGTGACGCGTTATGCAACAAATGCACAGTTCGATTAATTGGGGAGGAAAGCCGTGGCGCATCAAATATTTATACATACTGCGGATTTCGCCTAGACAGAACGATCGCTGGCCGTCATTTCGTTTCTCTCTCTCTCTCTCTCTGCCGTCACGAGCACGCAGTCGCGAAATCGGCAAATTTTCCGCCAAGTCATGCGTAACGTCTGTAATACCCGTTCGTGGAAATACATCACGAATACCAACGAGTACGTACGTACGTATCTCTTTCTATAAGCCAGGTGACTACTCGGCGAATAACGAAGACAAACGAGTGTTTCAATTTGTTGGAAAACGCGGAAAAAGCGTCGCCACAAACTTACGCCAACATCCCTGGACATCCCGTCGCGTTTTTACACCGGTCTCGTTTTCGTTTCGGTCTCGCGTCCAGTCTTCTCGCGCACTTGGTTATAAAAGTTCGCTTTTTTTTTTTTTTCTTTGAACATTTCCACAGGTGTAATAGCTTCATTTTCAAGCTGCATTAATTCCAAAACAACGGAGTTCCAAATTGTGGGCTAGTTCTAATTGAATGTTAGAATCCCTAAACAATCAAAAGTTAAATAAAATCAGATCCATATGTTTTTCATTAATTTCCATTGCATAGATCGATATTTAATATTTGAGGGATGTCCCGCTCTCGTTTAGTTTATTTATCGAAAGGAAATTGCAAGAATAATTCAAAGACAGCGACGTTCACAACATCATCGTTTCCCCTCTGCTTTTTAATCTGTGAAGTTGATCAATACGAAACTACTCCTTTGTGAAATCCATATGGGTATAAAAAAAAAAAAAATGGAGAAGGAACCTAATCAAAGGTATACCTAATCAAATACGACGTCCGAATATTGCAGGAAAAATTATGGAATCAGTCACCGAGAATGATTCAAAATAACAAAGACTTCTTTCGTATCTTTTAATTAAATCAAAAGTGTACCAATATTATCACATAAGTATATCTATTACCAATGTGAAATTTTCGTTTCTCTTCCATTCATTTATCGATTGTTCTGCAAAAAAAAAAAATAAAAAAGAATAAAAACACATATACACGCTACACGTATGTAACGAGACGCTAAAGAAATATCTGTGATAATACCTGAATATTATACATATTTGGTAAAATAACGCAATATTCCAGAACGAGAGGTTGCGCCAATATTTTTTTGATTCGTTGTACGTGGCTACAGGCTGGTCATTGTAACCCCGAAGCTTTACGATCAAAAACGAAAGCACGGGGAAACGATCAAACCGTGGCGCGCGACGACGTGAGTTGCGTCCGATGCACGATTCCCCTAGCAGAGAGAACCGCAACGAAACGAGCAGTCGACAGCCGGGGGTGGAACAACCCCCCCGTGTAAGGCCAGCGCCGAGTAAAATTTCACTGAAAGTCTATCCGCCCGATAAATTTTGGCCGCGAGGACTTCTCTCACCTTTCATCCGGCCGCTTCCGCTCTTAGATTATTCCGACTGACGTTACACTCGAGACGTCGACCCTTTTTAAATATTGCCGCGGCTCTGACTATTTCATGGCAAACTGGATACACACCGGATGTACGGTACACGCTTCACGTGTACGTGCTTCGACGCGACAAGTATCACGATCGAACTCGGTGGACAATCAAAGAAGCTCTCTCGATTAATGTTTCAAGCAAGCTCGGATCCTTTAAAAAGAATCCGAGCTTGCTCGCGTTTCCGATTACCGGGAAACTTTTCACGGCAGATACAGGCGTGTGCAAGCGGATTACGTGCATGTGTATAGGTGAAGGATTTGCGAGAGGCATTTGTTCTCGCGTAATGGACAAATTTCAAGATACAGTGCCAAGTGAAATTCGAATCGGAATATAATCGATACCGGTGAATTCTATCCGGTTTTATAATATTCAGCTTCCCATCTGTTGGGAAGAAATGAATGTTTGATAATCAAATTAATGACTTCAATTGCAACTTGTTCGATTGCTGATTATCACGTATAAATCGAAAGAGTTTTAACAGACATACACCGAAGATTGAAATAGACATAAGTCCAACATTGGTCTCGAAGTTATAACTGTTCGAAACCAATTACTTTATAATATTGAATCGTGTATCTCAACTTGAGAAGGAGTTTCAGTTTTGTTAGATTATGACTTCAATTACAAATTGTTCAAGGTGATTATCACGCATAAATTGCATGTTCAGGGTGTTTCGAGACAATCGAAAGAGTTCTAATAATCCAAGTAATATTGGATTATAGCCTCGAAGTTATAACTATTTGGAACTGTTATATTTCAACTTGAGTAGAAATTTACGTCGAATTATGATCTGGACTTGAATTTGTTCGAGCTGATTGTTACGTATAAATTGAATGTTCAGGGTGTTTAGAAACAATCGAGATCAAACTTCTGATAAAAATGCAGTACATATGGAAACAATAGAAAGAGTTCTAACACGGTTCAAGTGACATTAACTTCGGAATTACTGTTTTACTTTACCATTTGATATTCGATGAAATCAGAAATCTGCAACCCCATAACGTGCAACCCCCACGATTCTAAGAAAGATTATTCCAATCCAATGTTTATTGCAATATTCTTACACGTTACAAGCTCTTGAAGTTTGACCACAATCTTTTGAAATTGAATTGATCGACACGAGCACGCTCGCTTAAATTGTTACCAAAAGATTCGTACGGCAAGTGATTAATTAACCACTTGATCACCGCAGTCTTTTTAAAGACCGCGTATCAGCTAGCCGCGTATATTCAATTTTTAAAAAATGTACTTTTACTAATAAATAAATAATTTAAATATTTTTTACTTACATAATTAGTGAGCCACGATCAATTAGGATATAATTTGCACGAAAAAAAAAGAAACACTTGATTTTCACTAGGATTGCCACACAATAGATCAAATACTAAATATTAAAAAGATTAGAAAAGTTATATGCACGTTTGTTAAATTTGAAATGTTATAATATCATAGTCTAAAAAATACAAATATATACTATACACAATAAAACTAATATTTATCTTAGGTGTGAAAAGGGCTTTGAAGCAAGTAGTTGGGCAGAGTGGAATTTTAGCAGTTTTCGCACGCGAATTTTGTTTCTTGCCTTTCTTTTCGAAGCAGCTTTCGAATATATCCAAAATCAAGGAAGAATATATATATATATATATATATATATATTTCGATTTTTTTTAGTGACAGAAAACGATTCTATACGTCACCGTTAAAAAATCAAAAATTCGCTTTTATTTAGGGTACAGGGACTGGCGCGCGCCGGTGCGCGCACGGCGATCAAGTGGTTAATATCGAAATCGGCGTAAATTCGAATTTCGAACCTTAATCAAGAGTTACGCGTCATCGTCTTCATACACAGAATTATTAATCTTTATTTGGAAATATGAACTAGGAGCGAAGCCGTGAATGGGTATCAGAATGTCCCCCGCAGCGCTGATAAAGCATGGAACCGTCCACAATGTTGTAGCCATTAGTCTACGCCAACTTCGTAGGTACTTAATCTAGGTATTAGACTTAGCGTCAAGACGTGACATGAAGTTTCTCCTATTTTACGCAGCGGGTAATGCCGCGGGAAAACGATGCTGCCTTGAAGTTCAGATGCAAATATTCTCAACGATTTCGCAAGGGTCATTCAGTTTCACAGGGGAAAAAAGAACACGATGTCAGAATTTTCAAGCGAAAGCCTTGATATATCGTTTAAATCGTGGCCTTATTAGGAAACATTTAAAAGTCAATCACAACTTAAAAATTGTTTTACAGCTGAAATTGATATCCTCGATAATTGATTATTTTACATGATTATCGTACGTACGAGATATCAAGCTTTTTAATAAAAAGATTTGTGTAGTTTGAATTTTGATAATTCATATATATATATGTGTGTGTGTGTGTGTGTGTGTGTGTGTGTGTGTATTGTCGCTTAAGAGTACTTGACTAAGAGTAGTGAACACTTATTTCTGATGAAGCGTCATTTAGTTACAAAATTACAAGTAAAAACATTTGGAATGATTTTTGATATTTATTGGAACTGGGATACAATGCTACAAGTTAACGAGTAACCAATTTCACGAAATATTTTTGCTGCTCTTAATTCGATATTGTACCTCGTTACGGATTTCATTAATTAATCAATAACATATTCGCGATACATGTTTGAAGCGTAGAAATCACCGAACGATAAGTCGAGAAAATTCCTTTTTTTTCACAGAAATAAGGTAATTTCTGCAATCACAAATTTACGCGAGTTTTATGCCTCGGTGCTTATCAGCAGATAACAGCAGACTGAACAAACAGCCGTGGTTGAACACAAACATTAGTTGAAGCTTAATCGAGTCAGAGACGATTCTGACTAAGTTTCTCATTTTATCAGCAAGCCAACGTTTTCCGAGTTTTTTGTAAACGTTCTCCATTCCACGCGCTAGTTTTCGAAATTAAAATCCTTCGAAAATTAAATCACTTCTTGATTAACAAGCCCCTGGCGAAACAATAAAAACCGTTTCATCGCATTCGCCAATTTTCTTTTTTTTTCCAATCTACCAATACTACCAAAATATACTTCGTTCATTCTCTCTCGTTGCTTCAATTCAATTCGAAGTGAATATCGCGGAGCCTATATTTTTCGAGTTCTGTAAACGTTAATTATTCTATACATTCTTCTCTTAAATTGTTCTTAATCCTTCGAGGATTAAATCATTCTCCTTAGCGAGACAATATGAAGTGTTTCATGTTCACTAATTTTCTTCTAATATCACTGAAGTACACTTTGTTCATCTTTCTGCTATTTTACTTAGTTTGGAATAATTAACACAGAGTCTAAATTTTTACAAGTTTTATAAACGTTGTCTAAATTGATTAATCTTCTTCTAAATTGTTATTAATCATTCGATTAAGATTAAGTTATTTTCATTGAATTATTTTTATTTTATTGAAACTATTTTCGTTGAAATTATTTTGAAAGAATAAAAAATTCATCTTTCTGCTATTTTATACAGTCCGAAATGAATATCACGCGATCTATATTTTTCGAGTTTTGTTAACATTGTTTATTCTCTCAGACTGTTTTCAATCGTTCGTTTTCAATCATTTCTTATTTAACAAATCCCCGATGAAAGCATAAAAAGCATTTCTAATCACTAATTTCTTCTAAACTCTGAATCGCCCATTTCTTCATTACTTTGCTCAATTCGAACGTCACTGATTCTAAATTCATAATAATCCAAAGATTTAGTCAGCCAAGAAATCAAGCGAAAAACAGAACAATATTGACTGCCAGTTATTGATTTCTTCTAAAATTCTTTTAAACTGAATATTTATAATCGCTCCAAATATTCACAATCCAAAGCGAATATTACAAACAATTCTAAATTCGTAATAACCAGAATATCACTGACTCTAAATTCGTGATAACTCCGAAGATAGCCAACTAAACCAAGAAACCAAGCGAGGAAGAACGATATTGATCGCCAGCGTTTTTCTTGAAAGTAGACGCGGCGAATGCAAAATCTTTCAGTAGATCAGCTAGTGGATGCAATGTATCGATGATGGCAAGACGCCTAAACAGAATCATAAAAAGCATTTCATTGCAATCGTTAATTTCGCCCGTGTTTTTTTCATCACTTCGGTCAATTCGAAGCGACTGTCACAGAGATAGTGATTCCAAATTCGTAATAACCGTCAAGGATTTAGCCAGCCAAGAAAGCAAGCAAGGAAGAACGATATTGATTGCCAGCTTTTTTCTTGGAAGTAGACGCGGCGACGAGCGCAAAATCTTCGCTAGTCGGTGCAATGGATCGGCAAGTACGGCAACGCCATACTACCACTACATTTGTTAGGGGCATTTGTGTCCAGAAATTATTGCCACGTAATCTCCTTGCCGCGAAAGTTGCGCGAACGGTTGGTCGCTAACGTTTGTCGTTTTTGCAAGGACAACGGCGGGATTCGTCCAAAAATAAAAAGCTATCCACCGCCGCGTGGCTCCGGCAATTATCATTAGTTGCACGCGCGCGCGCGAGCACGGGAATCAGCAGCGTCGCAGCGCGACATTTCCGGCGGAACAGAGCAAATTCGGGGCTGGAGAAGCCGGTTCGGCGAGTCGGTTTTCTTTTCAGCGAACGAAATCGCTGGATCCGATGGACGGCCGATAAGAAGTTCGTCGTCGACGAAGAAAGTTGATCGTGCCTGGAAAATTATGTCCGCGCCCGCGCCTCAATTAAGGAGACGAAGTTAAGCGACCCAGGGACCACCGGCGACCAGTAGCGAGTTAATAATGGGCATCTATGAAAGCGGCCGCGACTCTGTTCCACCTCTCGGTGATTTATCGCGAACTGGCTTTAACGCGACCGGGGATCTCGCTCCGCTCGGGAAATTTTATGCGATTCTGCGCGTACCGGCTGCGTCTAGAGATGGGATCGAGCACCTCACAAGTAGGTCCCGAATTTCTACTCGTTGGATTCGAACTCTTTGGTAGGTGTCTTTGATGGTGATTTCCAAGCCTCCCTGATCGCCTCGGAATCAGAATTGGTGCAATTTCGTCACTCGTTGGGAATAATTCGTGCCACGCGGATATGTCCTTTTGTTGACGAAAGTGTCAGTCAGTGAAATAGCTTAGTACAATTATTATGATGTTGTAACTAAACTGTCCACTAAGATTTCGATGAAAATTATATGTTTGTGGCTAGTTACTTTGAATGGAAAATAACTTGCACTGGGACTTCTGAGTCCTTCGTATTGTCGTTTGCTTTTTATTAAAATCGTTTCAGGTAATTAACAAAGCGAACGACGCAGGTGTGCATCGGAAAATGTTTTCGAAAGAAAACGAAAAGGAACACGTCTCAAAAGTAGAAACATACTTTTTTGTTTATTGATATTAATAATCCGATCCGTTATATATATTTATTGAATATCTCCGATCGTTATATGTGTGCGTCAGAACTGAAGAAAAATATATCTCGTTGCATTAAATATATAATTTTTGTTTTTATACATGGAAATGAGCGAGCAAAGAATATTTGAGGGAAGCAGTGCTCACTTTGTTCCGTATTTGCTCGAATTAATAATATATCATTTATTCAATTATCCTGTAAGATAGTGATATGACGAAATATACCTTCAATGATAGAAAAAGGCATTCAATGCTAACTTGAGTACAAGAAACAGTTAATTATACTAATTTATACTCGAACAAAATTTTTAGTTACGAACTCGAACAAAACTTATGACTGTCTAAGAGCACTATCCATCACCAAAGGTTGCTGAATAATGAATTTTCCAACAACGTATCACTAGTACGAACTTCGTAGTTTGTGTATAGCTAGATTTTATCTTTATTCTTGTTATACCGAAGCATTTAATTTACACTGCGGTAATAGGATAATTACCTATTTCTTCTTCTTTCTTTGTACTCATATTTATTTCTCGTACTCGTACCAAGTTCTGGAGTTTGAAATTAGCTTCTGTAAAATGAATACACTGTACTTCACTCACAGAATCGATACAATGTTTTTGCATACAACAAGTATTATATATTTCTCGCGTATGTTGGACTCGTACATTGTGCTCATTCAGTGGATGCGTTCCAATGCATTATATTTATAGATATTTTCACTCTCGGAACGAAACTTGACTCGAATCGAGTACATGTTGTGCTTGATTCCATCCCTAGCTGCGTCGGAACTTCACAGGAAAACGAAGCGGCAGGAATGTTCGAGCGAACAAGTTTGCAGACACTGGCGATTTGCATGAGTCTGATTTAAGGAATGCAACAATCGCTTGAACAATGGAATTGGCGTGGGTTTAAGGGCTCGAAGGACGACGAAAATTAGGAAAGTTGCAGAAAGAACGAAGTGCATGTAGAATTGATATTTCAAAAGAATCACGCGTGATCGTGCGATGAAAGGGAAACGCGGCTTGGCGTATGAAACGTTTTGCAAGAGAATTTCGTCTCTTTTATGCCCTCCCCTTTCCCTCGGTCCTTCCATCTTCGTCTCGAATGCGAGTTTTTTTTTTACAAGAAATGAACATTTTTACGATAATTTGTTACTACGAAGTTTCCGCGTGGCCCTAATTCGCTTTCCCGAGATCGATCGTTCTTGACGTACAACTTTTCTTTCAATATAGTTTTCCCGTCGTGCACGTTGTATTATCTTGATTCGTATCAAAATTAATAAAGTGATATATATACACTGTAGCGAGATAAAATTGTTGAGCCGATGACGTGTAATCCTTTTGCTTTCGATCATCGTGCAAATACAAAATTCGAAATTTCTTTCGCGAAAGTTCGCGAAGTTTCAAGAAAGTCGACTCCGACTTCGTTTGCACGCAGTTTATTAAAAAGATATTAAAAGTATTGAAATATGGAGTGAATGGAATTTAGACATACTAATATCGTATACATTGGCCATTTAGAGCCACGCTGAGAAAAATCTTGCAGCTTGAAAAATGAGAAAAATGACACCGACCTACGTACTTATTTTCTGCGTGTAAGATCGTTATTCAAAAATCATAATTTCAACTCGAACAACCGGCTAGATGTCGTTACAAATTTTAATCGAACGAACATGTTCGACGTTTCAGCTTGCTTCGTTCCAACTTTGTTCTTTCCTCTTCTTTCTTTGAATCTCGTAGAATTTCCCCGCTGTCCTTGAAAACACCGTTTGATTCTCCACTCGGCAGCAGATAGCATTCGATTCGCGTGTCGACGACAATTCTACGCTCCGTCAGTGTTAATCGCCGCGTTGTTTCAGCTTTCGTAGCCGCTTTCGCTTCGCTTTCTGAAAGATTGCCAAGCGATGCACAACGACGGTGTCGTTGAACTTGCCCGTTGGTTCTGCCAACGCGATATCCGATAGGAATACATACCAGTATCGCGGGGAAGGGAAAGGAGCATGTAGGCACAGAAAGGCACAGGACGCGACGCGGCGATTTCGCGCGGGGGGGGGCGAAGTTTGAAGGATGATAGGTCGCTGGAACTCGACAATTTTCGCGGAAGTTGCGACAGTTTGTCTACGTCGCGCTATAGTATCGGGTAAAGTTAGCGAGCAACGAATAAGCTGTTCCATGCCTGGTTCTTCGCAATCTCGCCCATCGCGCCTTATTTTCTTTGGCCTCCCCCCCTTCCCAGCGCGGAAAAACATAGCGGCGCATTAACCAACGCTCGCAGTTATTCCAAGAAGTTTAAGATCTTAAAGCTGCCTAGCGCGAACTCCTCCCCGCCCGCGTTTGCGTTATCGTAACTTCTTTTTACCTTCGATATTTCGTATTCCTCTCTTTCTCTCTCTCTCTCTCTGTGAACCGTCGCGCCTCTTCGTGTAGCTCGGCTTTGCACAATTCAAATCTACATATTTTAGAGGAGCGTAAAAAGATCGGGACCTCGTCGTCGTTGTCATCGTCACGATCGTCGTTTCCTTAGGGAAGTATCGTTTC
This sequence comes from Tetragonula carbonaria, assembly GCA_032399595.1. Classification (NCBI taxonomy): domain Eukaryota; kingdom Metazoa; phylum Arthropoda; class Insecta; order Hymenoptera; family Apidae; genus Tetragonula; species Tetragonula carbonaria. The sequence continues at coordinate 6,292,243 of JAUCRC010000008.1, forward strand.
GGAGAAAACGAACACGCGGAGGGTGAAATGATGGAAGAGGAGGATTCTTTTTTGTATGTACGTCTGTGTGTGTGTGTGTGTGTGTGTGTGTGTGTGTTTGTGTTTGGTCGAAAAAAGAAATGATTAGCTGCTCGGATACGTGCTCGGTAACGATCGACCGCATCCGGCGCATCGTCGGAATAGATTCGAATTTTGTCTGGCCATTGGGAGGGTGGCAGGAACGAAGGAGAGAGAAAAAGAAAGAGAGAGAGAGAGAGAGAGAGTCGTGATTGCTTCGGCCGGAAATACTTTCCCGGAGTAACGTAGAATGGATAACAGTCCCAATAAAATCTAATTTAACCTGGGGAGTACAAACTAGGAGATGATACATTTTGTGGTCGACTGACTCGAAGTTGCGGCGTAGCGGACGGAAAATAGGTTCTGCGAATGTGCTTTCTCTCTTTTTACGTATAAATATACAATATGCACTTTTGTCCTGCCGACTCCCACGTGCACGCAACGACACGTACAGGGTGTCTCGTCCTTTTTTCCGTCAAACGCTGAAAAGAAAAATGTGTTCTACACACGGAAAATCGGAGAAAGATGTTCACGCAAACGCGTGCATTAAATCATCGGAAGTGTGATTAAATAGTTGTAAGAAAAAGGAAACGATACACGGAACGAGCGAGAACGAGTCAGTTTCTGGGGTACACTGTATGTGTACTTGCATTTAATAGTTGTATCGCAGTACTTCTGTAGCTCTCCCAGATCGCCTGACCTCTCTCCGTTAGAATTTTATCTGCGCGAAACTTCGCTGAATAAAGTGCACCAAACGAGTACTAATACGCGTGACGGATCAGTCGGAAGAATTAATTATTCATTCGTTGAATGAAAGCAGAATCAAAATGATTTTCAACGAGCGATAAGTTCAAGGAATAGTGAACATTCTTAAACGGGGTTCTAATTGAGATTACTTTTAATTCCTATTTTTTCCGAAATAACTTTGCCAATCGATTCAATGAGTGAAAATAAGAAAAAAGAAAAAATGTCATGTAAACGTATGCCGCTCAGAAATTTTTCTAATTAAAAAACTACAACTTGGAAAATTCGAAATAACAGCATAATAGTTTTTCGCTTGGATATAACGTAAAAAGGAATCGGCAATATTTGTCCAATCTGTTTGCACAAACTACGCTTGGCAATTGAGACCGTTCTTTTTCGAGTTTTCTGCAAAATGAACTGAAGCCAGAGATTTTAGAGGAGGTGCCATTGTCCACTCGACGATATCTGTGGACACAGTTAGATGGTGGACATTGTGGGCAGTGCGGCAATTAAATCAACGTTATTCACGAAGATGAATAGGTCGAGGAGGAAGATCAATTCCTTGGCCTCCAAGGTCATCATTGGATTTTTAGTTGTAGAGAATATTAAAACAAAAGGAGAATATTAAAGTTGAAGAACTAATGTAAAGAATTTGTAATACGTCCGATGAAACGAAAGCAAATTAACTAGAAATTCGTTACATAACATAATAAGTTCGATTTTTTGGTGGATAAGCGTCAAGCATTCTATTCATAAAAATGAACAGCAAATGAACTTTGAAATGGAACTAAGGTAAATATCGTCACACTCTTACTTTGACAAATTCCTTAACGAAGAATTTTCCAGTATATAAATTTATATGATCTTTTTTTCACTCACAAAATCTATTGGCAAAGTTAAAAAAAAATGTATGGATATATATTGTACATAATATAATAATGCAAATTGCTTCGTTATAATTCGTTGTTGGTAATGATGATTTATAATTATAATTTGTTGTAATATTTGTTGTTTCATTTCCAACGACATTTGTTATCGAAATATACTCATACACACATGTTTACGCGAATAATATTTTCGCAACTATAGAAAATACACGTAGAAGCATTTCGGTTAAATAGAAACAGACAGCGATTGCACATCTCACGGGGGTGATAGCTGTTCGGATACGATTGTAATTGGCAAGTCCATATCCTCAACACGTAATATCCTTCCTATCCGTTTCCTGATCCGGCTTTCATTAATTTCTATTTCCGCGTCGGTCTACGTCCGTCCTGGCAACTCTAGATATCCCAGCAATCGGTTTAACGACCTCCTGCATCCAAATTCGCAAATATGTTTACAATTTTATAACCTGCCTTCGATCTCTCGTTTCCTTCCGTTACGAACTTATTCTTTCTGCTGGATTTGCCGTTCTATAGAGATTTGTCCGTCCAGCAGATTTGTTGTCAAAGTGTTTTCGATTAATCGTTCACGGTGCAATGGTCTCATCCTCCGTCGATGGAACTGTTGCGCTGCTAGAAATGAAATTATTTCGATATTTCAGTTTCCTCGAGAAGGCGAGATGCAGCCTTCCTTTGTATATTCGTTCGAATAATTTCGGTCTTGCAGACATTATTGGCGGATAGAACGCGATAGAAGGGAATTCCTCTGCGTAATTCCTCGAATCTTAGATAAAGTTAAAGAAATGTAATCAAATGGAAAAAGAAAAACACCGAATTAAGTAAATTTTCTGTTTATTCTCTCGCTTAAGGCATCGGTCGTGTTTCAAAAAACACCTCGACAAGAAACGGTTCTAGCAAAAACCTGAAGAAAAATGCGCTCTCGATGGAAGTGAGTACAAAAAAGCCGTATCTGTTTGAAAGTCAAAGACTTACGGTCGGTAAGCAGCTTTCTCAAATTTTTCCTTCCACTTTCATGCAAATTATTTCGCCGAGAGACCAAGTCCAAACAAAGGGGAAGTTTTTGCGTGAATTTATTAACGAAACTAATTATTATTGTAAGAAGTAGCAACATCGGCCAATCTTCCGGCACGTGTGATTAATCGAGCCTAAGCAAATCCGTAATCCTTCGTGCACCAACGTCGTTCAACAATTCGTTGACACAGTAACGTGTATAGTAGTTCGTTGATATAGTAACGTGTTGCACAGTGACATTGAATAAACCAACCTTAACACGAATCTCAAAAGGACAAAATTTTCATTGGAGATACTAGAATAAAGAAAAAAAGAATAAAATAAAATAAAATAAAAGAACGCAGAAGATTTAATTTTACACATTTCGCGAAAAATCATTCGAATCTTTAAAAGTTCCGCGTCTATAAAATTTCTAAGAAAAAAATCACGAATTTCGGTCACTTTCATAGTAAGTGAATATCAAACCGATACATCGTATCTTCGATCGTCTCCCACGCGCGCGTAATTTTTTCCGATTCATCAATTGTTATTTCGCGAAGGAGGTAATCTAACGCAATATCAATCGAACTAGTCCGTGACATAACTGGAGTAATTCATCGACGTTGAGAACTGTTCCCCAGGGATCTCGAGGTGAAAATGAAGATAGATATGGTTATGCGGTATGCCGGGCGAGAATAAACTCTTTTGAACAGCTAGGGGGGTGGGAAAGGAGGAGGGAGAGAGAGACGAAGGTGGCGGCTCGGAGCAGTGTGTAACTTGAGTTTCACTTAATTTTAATTGGATCGCAGAAAGCAATATCGAACGGGTATGGTTTAGAAATTTAATTAAGAGCAGCCGAGTACAAGTTAAAGAGGTTTTAATTAGATGGCAAGCTCGCAATGAAAAGTGTTGTAAAGTTAAAGCTTGCTATTTTCGGTTCACGGGCCGACGTTAAATTAGTTATAATCCAATTAGCTTAAAAAAGTATTCGACGGAATTCGCGCGTGCGTCAAGCTCTCCCCGCTTCCCCTCCTCCCCCGTTGCTCCTGGCTTACGTACGGAACGTTTTAATTTGCGAACGTCGATTCGTCCTCAAACGACAGCGACTGGCAAGAAATTAGCGGCGCGTTTTATCCATCGCTGAGGATAACATCGTGTTCGTTAATTAATTTTTATCCACCCGACCATCAATTCTTCCCCTTTCCCTTGTCGATGGGAGACGCGCGTCGCCGAAGGAATCGCATTCGCCATTCAAAGTGAAATATTCCCGCCGGAACTCAAATATTCTCGCTTTCCTGCAAGAGTGCCATCATCTCCCGTTCCCTGCAATGTATCACTTCGAACGCCCCACCCGAGCGCGCGCGCCTCGCGCTGATTTATCACTGGCCGGCACTGTAATCAAATTTGTTTAAAATCATGTTGAAGCAAACGTCGATCGAATAAACGTATATGCATAATGGATAGGTTAGGAATCGATCGACGGCATGTGGGCCAATGGTCGCGCGGTCCAAGCGGCCGTCACTTTATTACTATTCCAAGCATCGGGCCACCGAAATAATTCAAATCCGGCGAGAAGTCCGGTAGCGATACGATCGATGCGAATCGCCTGTAGCCTCTTTGGTTGCCCCGTTCGTTGTGTTTCGGCACACAAAACGGAGGAAAGGGGGGGCCAAAGCGCCGGCGGCGCGGCCCACGGCGTCCAACTAATTTCTATGCTTCCGTTTACTAATTTGTCGCGGCCAGGTAATTCGTTGTGCGTCAGCCGACGATCTCATTTTCATTGAAGTTTACACGGGAGGAATTGCTCGGGCCTCCCCGGTGTCATAAGGTTTTCATGGGCTTTAGGGAACCGCGCGTATAACCGGCGAGATCACGTTGCGGATTGCGAATCGAGCCGCTTGCTTACTATGGCCGCCATGCATAACGCGCTCGCCATTGCAAACGCTCACCTTTTGACCCGAGAGATGCTACCAAGGTGACGCGAAACAAATACACGGCGTCGAACGGATGACGGAAATTGTGAGAATCTCTCTTCTATTTGCGGTCACGTGTTTGCGGCCACTCTTCGACCGCGCTTCGGGGTTGCGTCTTCACGTTCTCGACGACGTGAAGACGAGACGACACTTTTTGCACGGATTGGTCAGTTTGTCTCTCACATACGGAGACACTTGTGAGATTCAACGCAAGTAGTGTTCGACGTAAATGAAATTCCACGCGATTGGTATATAACAACCCCGTGTTATTAATCTTTGAAGCTTGAAGCGAGTAGGTTTGAAGTTTAAAGAGATGAAATGAGAGTATGGAATGAGTTAGGTTAGGTCTCGCGTATTGGTATGTCGATGCATTTGAAAAATGCAATTGTGCCTTCCTTTATACAATAAAGTCACACATGTACGGTTTTATTGTATATGTACGATTAATTCAGGTATCGTCTAGGTATCATTTTATTGAATGAAAAAAGATACAACATGCTATTTTTAAATACACACCGATGCATTGATATACGAGAAAACTGATATTATATATAATTATTATATATAAATACAAAGATATTTTATTATCATCAAATAATATGTAATAAAATATATAATATAACATAATACGATATAATTAGATTCACATAAATAAAGTACAACTATAAATCGTAATGAAATATAATATAAATATAATATAAATCATACTCAGCCACGGAAACTCGTAAAAAATAAACGGCCCGAGCAATTTTTCCGATTTTTCTCTCGAACAATTGCCATTCATTTTCGGAAGATCCACCGACAGATTTATTGAAATTTCACAGTTTCGTCAGGATATATAGTTGGTGGCGTAGATTGTTTCCTTCTTGGAGTTCTAAGAACCAAGTTCACCACGCTAGTATGCGATACGCCTGCCAAGTTAATCTTGTGCAACTTGTTCAAAGATGGAGGGCGAGCGGGAAATAAATAGCCCCGAACGATGGACTGTCTCGAATGAACGATCTTCGAATGGTTAACGGAATGCCAAGCGATTTTCCAACACTAACCAATGATTTTGTTCGATCGTTTCGGAACCGATTCTAGTCTAATGAACGTTCTGTTCGATCGATGGGATGGCTCTCGCGAAGTTTCGAACGATTCTAACGTGAGAGATCCAAGTTCATTATGGGGATGTAACCTAAAAATATGCGTTTGGAAAGAAAATTTCTTTGAGAAAAGAATGAACGAAATTTAAAAAAAAACATTTGATATTTGGAATGTGAAAATTTCAGCTAACATTCTTCTAATATTCTCCATATAAATTCTCTTATATATGTCTTCACTATATCGTATATAATATATTGTACTTGCAATACTTTGATGCTTCTCTTTTACTATTTTTTTTCTAATTAATCAATAGAGAATGCTCTTTTTAGTTTGCTATTTAATGAAATAATATGTAATCTTCATTCGTCTGTTACGTCAATTTAATACATTTTTCTTTCGTACAAAATATTTTATTAGTTAGTGGTATGTAAGTATGAGTACAAAGGAGGCTCTATGATATTTAACACACAATATAGATTTTTGACAGTTTCGATAAGAAAATATGCAAAGTTGAAGATAATATCAGAGTATTTTAAAACTAGTATGTTGCTTTATAAACGATATCGCAATTATATTATATATGTTATATTGTATTTTTAACAAACCAAGAATTGAAGATAATGTTCGAAAGACAGTATATGCATCTTTGGTTTTCAATATATAATTAAAACAATATATAATAATAACAACTTAATTTAATATGTAATAATAACAAGTGAAAATTCACAAGAAATGATCATAACGTTGGACAAACCGAAATAAGACAAGATCGAAATGAAATTAAATGCTCATACCTGAGATTTGTGCGAATTCCACGTGCAATTATTTGTTACTAATGAAAGAATTTACAGAATTTATCACTTATCTCTCAATTATATTAATTCTCTGTCATTGTGTTGATTTGAGGAATAAATTTAGTTTAGAAGGAAAATCTTTCGTTCAGTTCACATCGAATTCTATAATTCTTGCAATCCACTTGAGAAAATTAGAAATTTTCAGAATAAGCAAGTTCATATATTGCTTATATATTACCATCGAGCCACCATTGGCCAGTTGGCCAACAGTGCGTAATACATTTAAATAGATATCAACCCGTTGATACGCCGTAGCGAAGAGGTCGATGGTCAAGAGGTTCGCACTAGTTCTTCGAGGTGAATTGGCGGCAACCTAGCGTGCAGACGGTTCCTTGGGAAATTGCGTCGGGATTATAACGGCACTGCCGTTTTCCCGGGCGTTTCCAGTTTTCGACTTTGTAGCAGATACTCGAAGTTAATTTAAGAGAAGCGGTAAAAGTTAGATAGCGGGCGGGTTGACCCAGAAAACTGCGCCGACTATCGGAGATTAGAGAGAGCTGGCGCGTGTGCGCCATTAAGAAGGCTATGCCAGTTACAAAATGGAATTCTCGCGGAGCAAGAGGAGAAAACGGTCGTGCCGCACGTTCGACTCCTCTCGAAGTTCTGCCGTTCCAACCAGAACTTTCCTGCGTTTCTTTTCGCAGCTTTCTGCGTGAGATTCGACCGAAAATTTCACGTGTTTCTTGTCAAACTGAAGACTTCTTTCGTTTCGGTGAAACGGTAAGTTCGTCGAGAAAAATTGTCACCGTCGACTCGAAGATCGCGTATGAGAAAAACAGAAACGCGCCCGGTAATTAGAATGCGGACGTTCATGCACGTAGAATACGTAAGGAACACATGTCATTTATACTCGTAGAATGTGCAAATAAGAAAGGAATGTGTAATTTTACAATAAGTGTACTACAGTATGTTCCATTCTCTAGTTTTATAATTATAATTATCGATATTATTAACAATAAGTAATTTTTCTATGAACGGTGTCTGAATGAACGAAATTATTCATTGAAATGCATGGAATTTATGGTCGATATGAAATCGAGGATTTATTTAGGTGGAAAATCTAATAAATCGATAGCAAAGATAGATGTAACAGAGAGAGACTGCTATTAACGATTTTGTTAATATTCAGTGGACATAGTCTGTGGAAACATGCTTGCCTCCACAGACAAAAGGCGATCATTTTGAACAATGCATGTAAACCAGTCTGAATTAATATGAATCAGTGTCAAGAAATAACTTGAAATAAATCTGCTTGTCATTTAATCCTCTATGGTGTTTTATTTCATTTTGAGAACTGTACTTAGGTGCTTAATTATCTTTGATTATTAATTATTTTTAAGCTGCGACGAATACATTCGACGAAAGCAGAGTAAGCGTATTTGCCGTAAAAATTGAAATTTCTCGACAAAATTTTCGAATTGCTTCTTCATTTAAATTCATATTTTGTTACAAATATTTATTCTAAAATTGCATTGTTTCATAAATTATCGTATATAATTACAATTGACGATAATTTTTTTCTCTCTGTCCCATAGTATTTCAAAATGTGTTGAAACCAAAGTATGTTTTTCCCTTTACCTAAATTTCATTTCAATAGCCAATTGCAAATTTCGTTTGCTACATGACGATCATTAAACCAAAAAAAAAAAAAGAAAAAAGTATACTCGACGCAAACATTGAAAATGTTAAACAACTTGAATGTCTCTAATTATTGACTTATACTACTTACACTACTTTCCTTTCCACATCTCGCGAACGAAAACGACATGTATAACATCCTTTCTCTAAAATGATCTAATCAACAACATCCGACGTTTAAGATCCACACGTGTAAACGCGTATGACGAGTATAATCCAAGTGATAGTCGTCTGATCGAGCTACTACATGCCGCGCGAAATATTAAATATTAAATATTAGCCGATGAAATTAGATAGTTCACCGATGGCGGTAGTCGAGCAAGCCAAGCGCCAACGAAACGAAAAGAAAGAGACCGACCGCGTGTACACGCGGTGAAATTTGGCGAGAGCGTGAACAGCCGGCGAGAAGTTTGCCTTCGAGGCAGACTTATAAATTTCCCGGACGATTGCGGCCTCGTTCGTGCACACGCTGCTGCTCGCCACGCGAATCAGAAAGACGCGGCTGGCTAGCCGGGGATAGGCTGGTTGGAAACACCAACACCATCGTCCGATGACTACGCCGAGTACGTGGGTGTGATGTATGTATCCGCTCGGGTGGCTGATAAATGCGCCCGTGGCTGCGCCCATCCGCGCGACCAGAGAGATTGGCCGGAAGTGGAAAAGAAGAAGAAGAAAGAAGTATCGCGTAGGTACGACGAATGGAACTTTTCTGGGGAGAGGTGGTGCGTTAAGTGGCGCGAGAGGAAGTCGGTGTTGCGCGTTGTGGTGGCGCAGCAAAAGGGTGTGGGCAAGGATTGTGGGTCAGAGGACTGTGGCGCGACGTGTCGCTCGACCGAAAATTATGACTCCTCATTTAGCGTGGCAAAGCCCTCCTCCTCTTCTTCTTTTGTTCCGCGTCGCTTTTAAAGCTGAAATTTTCTGCGCACGTAGATCTTGCTTCAACGAGTCACGAATTGATTATTCCTCCGTTTCGCCATTCGGATTTTTATTGTTCGGCGACCGTTCAACGCGGACCCTTTCGATGTTTGAAAATTCGTCGCGTCTTTATGGCCGCTCGAAAACGGGTGCTTTTGTTTGCCGGTAATATCGAGCTAGCTTGAAGTTGGGAATATAAAAAAAGTGCAGGAGGGGGGAAGGGTAAGGAACGATTTGCAAATTTCATAGTATCGTCGGCAACCGGAGAAAAACTTGCTCGCTTAAACTTCGAAGTGGGTTAAGCGCCGTGCCTCGAGGCTACGAGCGTCAAAAAGCCGAAATTTGGTTTCCAACGAGATACGATCGTTCGTATTGTTATGAGAATTGCATCGTTGATTAGACACGTCGACACTTGCCGTTGAATTAGCTCGTCGTGTCGTTAAAGTGTGCCCCTGTTTTCTCACATTTCACTTGTCTGAACTTAAGAGACGAATATTAAATTTTGGACATTCTTTGCCCATTTTCACGATCCCGTAACGTATTATAACGTAAGTTATAGTCTTCGGAATACAAATATTGAATTTTAAAAACCTCGAAATATTATGTTGTTCATTTTCGTGTCTAAATTTTTGACCTAAAATCTTGGATCTAAAATATAAATTTAAAAAACTTTAAGAAACTCAAAGAAATAAAAAGGATATGTTCAATTATCTGCATGTTAAACTATTACGATGAAGAAATTTATACAAGCAAGTTATATTACTAGTAAAATCCAATCGTATAAGTTCCATTCCGACACATATTTCGATTTATGACAGCAAATATAGTATAACCGTGGAACAATTTCAGATCAATTGGAAATTCTTCAAAATCCTATAAAAGTTTCCAATTTATATTAAAATAGAAAATAGGATAGTAGTATATCACTTCATAAATTTATTGAATCGATATATATTTTCTTTTTTTTTCAGTTTTATGTATTTCTATGATTTTTATTTCCTTAAATATATAGCTTGTTATTTTCTGAAATGTAGCTTGTCACGAGTAAACGAGCAAAAAGAAAGTAAATAAATAAGTAAATAATTTCTCATTGAAACAAAATTTGAACGAGACGATTCGTATTATCACTAAATTTTATTGTATAGAAGATTTTCCCTGTCCATGAATTTAGTATTAGAACTTAATTAATTTATGCTTATTCCTAATAAATTAACTATCTAAATTATTTCCCGTAACATAATCAACGACGATTACAAGGATTTCGTTTCTCAACTATTAAGTTCGTAATATGATTTTTGTATCATTCGTTCGTTTGTCACGCTGATTGTGACAAAATATCTAACACTCAGCAAATACAACAGCCCTCTCTCTAACCTTTTTATATTCTTGTAATCCACCACTATTATTTTCAAACTATATCACATTACTGTATAATTTCTATAGAACATTCTTTTCATGGCGTCTATCGAGCAATTGAAAACAATTTTTCTACCTGAGAGTCGAACTATTTGTCAGTTATTTGATAACACTTGAACGCATGAAGCTCACGTTCGAGTAATTAACTGCAACGATCGCCGATCGTAATTATTCGAGTGTTTCCAGCGACATTTTTCAACTGGGGACGTGCTTGATATCCCTTATCCCTGGTAAGTCCACTCAACATGTACCACGAAACCGCGACATCCACTGCGTCCTATAATTTGTATGCAGCAATACATTCACGGTCGTACAAAAATCCGCACATAATTTCGTTCTACGTCGTAAAGGGTGACTCTGTAATCCGGCCTGGCTTACAGGCAGCACGTTTTCCTAGCAGTTGCGCGATACAGTCGCGCTTGAGCACGGTTAGACCAAATATTTCGCGAAAGATAAAGACGAAAGAAAGAGAGAATGAATGAATGTTCGAAATTATATACAAAACGATTCCACGGGATATGCATTAACGAAATGCAGGCGAAATAAAAACGGGAAAGTGAAACGGGGTGGGTTAAGTTGCGAAAGAGGTCGAATCACAGAGGAGCGTGCGAAACGGATTAGGTTCTAAAAGACGTAAGACGTGGAAAACAGTCGGTTACCGGGAGGTAATCGGACAGATAAGTTTGAAAGGTTGCAACCTGTCGAGAAGAGTTTATTGCGAGGAAATAAGCGGGAATAAAGGAAACGGAGGAGAACGAAGGAAGACCGGTGTAATTCATGGCGTCCGTGCAATGAAAATTGTGATTCGTCGTTTGTCGATGAAAAATGTTATTTCTATCTCTTCTCGATTCTTCTATTCGCTTGATTCTATTCTACTCTCTCTTTCCGAAAAACACGCGGACAAAACCGACGTTACAAAATGTTCCAACATTGAATGACAAAGATCGTAACAACTAATTTTAATTGCAATGATCGTGTACATCGAACGATCTATCAGTAATAAGTTCACCACTCTATATATAGTCTAAAATATCTGTCAGTTTTGCAAACGCGGAACAAAACTCGGTGTTCTCTGTTGTTACTCGCACGCGCGGTAGCCACGTTGTTAAAAACGTAACAAAATCTCGACGCATGAGAAGCAGGAGGTGGGAGAGAAAAAAAAATAGATGCTATTCCGTAAAAGGAAACCACCTATTATTAACTCAGACGACAAAACAAATGTGCACAGCACGCAAATTAAGTTCTCTTCCAACCGGATATAACATTTTTCTTAGTCCGGTACACACAGCTCCGCGCAACAGCAACAAACATTCCCTGCCTTTGTTCGGATTTTAATGGGTGGATTGTCTATGCATTAACAAAATGATGTTTACCGAGCGTTCGAGACTCGCAGAGCGTTGTTCAGCGTTTCATGCGACGGCAGAGCTTCCTCCAACATGAGCCGCAGAGTGGTCCTTTTCTGGTAACGAGAAACGGTATTATCAAGATCATTATTATTATGATTTAAGGTTTAATTATCATTTAAAAAAATGTATGTTTGGGTTTGGGTTTGGGTTTGGGTTTGGGTTGATGATGATGATGATGAGGAGGAGGAGGAGGAGGAGGTGGAGGTGGAGGTGGAGGAAGAGGAGGATGTGCATATATAATTTATATAATCTATTAAAAAACATTTAAAAAAAACATTTTCCATTTTTAGTTTAGTTGCAAAAAAAGTTAAACGATATATCGCGGGGCAGCTGATGTCCTCTTCGGCCTGTGCCAGCTTCAACCTCAAATCCGATATTATGTCCCGCAATCTGTAAAGAAATTTCTTTGACGCTTCATTCTCAGGCTGTAAAAACATTTTCAAATATTTTTAGTGGAAAAAAATGCAGAGTGGTTATAAAATGAATCAGGCGAGAAAATAAGACATTTTTGTTTCGTTAGGAGTGTAAGATTACAATTAGATTCTTCTACAGTTACAAGCTAAATTTTATAGATATAATAATCACTACTAAGAAGCACTACTTTTTGATATTTGATTAAATGATTTCATTTCGAAATAATCCTTTCAATGTAGATAATGTGATTTTTGATAATGAGATATGATAATCGTTAGTTGGTTAATAGTTAGTAATAAAAGACAAATTAGATCGTATGGTTGTCTACATATTTTTCATGAGAACTATTTAGTGCAGATACTACATAAAATACCAGCATACTACTAAAACTTTGATTGGACATTCTGATAGAATAAAATTCGGCAGGAGAGGATGGCGACTAACTCTTTACCTCGCCCGATGCATATTTAGAATTAGTCAATATTGAGGAAATTAATTCCCCGTCTCTTGACCGAGATAAACACTCGCGGACCTATATCTGGCCCGGCGACTCGCGACCTTTATCCTTGGGCTTGTTTTAATTTAAAAACAGCCCCGGAATACCCGCGGTGAACTGACTGGCGCGAAATGCTTTTCTCGCTGGAAGTTCATGGCTCGTGCGACGGACGGTTCTCGAGCGTTAAAACTGGATCGTGTAAATAATATACGAGCCACGGTCACCGGTGCGCGAGAGCTACGCGAGAGTTAAAAATGTGCCGTCTTGCGTAACGCGCGGCGGGCACGTTCCTTTCCGGGATGGAAATGGGAGAAAAGCGAAGGAAACGACGAGGAACCGTTGATGATTTGTTCAAGATGAACGCGACAAGATGAATATTCAAACATTCGCCGAGCGTGTACACTCGTTACTGCAATTTACTTTGAGAATATTATAAACGGCGATAATTGTTAATTTTTCGGTCGAGCAAATTGGTGAATAACGAAAGCGAGAAAGAAGGATGGAACGCGGACTGATTTTTAATTCGTTCTTGATTTTTTAAGCGTGGTATATAATCTGGAAATTATTCAGCGGAAACAGGAAGTACATTTCGAATATTTTATCGTGATTTTCATATTTTCTTTTCTTTACGTCTTCTACGTTCTGCGCCATGCAGAACATAATCCTACCTTGCTAAATATTCTTCTCTATAATTATTTCAATGTTCCTGTCGTGTTCTGTTTATCTTCGTAAAAGATTCACGAGTTGCATAACGCCGCGGAAAAGAAAGGTCAGGTGCTTTTTAAGAATCGCTTTTCATCCCGTGTCGATCAATAATCATCGCGAGGTCTTAATTAAAAGTGGTCTTGAGATATGGTCTATCTTCAGATTCTATCGGGAAGAGAGAGAGACAGAGAGAGGCTATTTCGATAATGGCACATTGAACAGCCGAAAATTTCCTTGAAATAACACGCGAGGCTTCCCTTCAAACATTCTCCGAACTTCACGAGGATCACTCCATCCCAAGGGAACACTGTTCAGTAAAGAGAGCGGCACACTTTTAATTAGACTAAGGCAATGTGTCGGTAAGCGAGAAATTCTTGATGCCATCGCGATTCAACCGCACCTGATCATGCTATCTAATTCAGCGTGAGAGTTCATAATTTTCAACGGGCGGGCAAGAAAAAAAAAAACGAGGATGTTGTGCGCAGGTGTTTGCCGGCTGGGTATAATAACTGATTACGACATTGTCGAAGTTCGCGCGAATAAAGTATCCGATACGAGCACGCCGTGGATCGGCTAATTATCGACGAGCGCCACGTCTCCGACAAAACGTCAAAAGCAGAAGAAGAAGAAGAAGTAGAAGAAGAAAAAGTCGTAGAAGAAAAAGAAGAAGATGAAGAAGAAGATGAAGAAGAAGAGACGCGCGACCGTGATTCGGAGGGCGAGGCACGCGAATACATCATTGGTTCGCCGAGCGACAATTTTTCTCAAACAGTCTCTCCTCTCTTCGGAGGGTTAGATCCGTGCTTGCAGAAAATACAATCACTGTCCCAGATCCGTTGAGCAAAGTTCATCCCTTTGTGTACCGTTCGAAAGTGAAGTAAAGTGCTCCTTCTTTCTCTTCCCCCACGTTCATTCATCATTTTCTTTCTCCCCCTTCTTTCTTTCCGGTCGTCTCTTCTTTTTCCGGCCGGGCCCTCTGCCGATCCCGTCGTCGTCCCGTTTCTTTCTTCTCCGTCGTCTACTTTGCACCGTTTCGACCGTTGCGCGATATTTTCCATGGGCGGTAAGAACGAGGCAAGAAACAAGTGCGACGGAGAGACCGTTGTGTGACGAGATGGAACCGAAACGGGAGAGAAAGATCGTGCGTAGTACAGTAGAAGAAGCGGTTCCAGCATGGTCCGTTAATGCCGTTCAAACGAATCAGAAATCTCTGTTCTTGACTATACCTTCGTGCCCGAAGATCGACAGGCAATTTTTTCCCCGTTATGCTGCCAGGACTCGCGTTTTGTTCCTCTGGATTTCGTTTCCTCTTCTGTTCCTCTGAATGTGTAACAAAATACACATGCACACACGCACACTAAGGAATTCAGAATTCGAGTTCTTAGCACGCTTGATATTGCAAAGATTAAATATGAACGATATTTATTTAAATATCAATGATGGTGATTAAACAATAGATAATTAAACATTGGTGAAGAACACAGATCAACAACTAATGTACACGGTTACAACTCAAATAAACTCTTTCTAGCAATTCAATCAACTCTTTTTCACAATTTGATCAACGCTTTCTCGCAGCTCCAATCGGCTCTTTGCTTTTCAAAACGAAAAACGCTTCACTCCAATATCGCGCTTCTCACGTCACATTCTCACACTTTCTTTCTCTTTCGCGCATTCTTCACGCTGTTATAATTAACTAAAGATATAATAATTAGAAGTTATAATTTAGTAACGACTTATGATAACGATCTTCTGATACTACAATATATTACACACACACACACATATATTGCGTACATTAAATATAGCCTTGTTAAATATTTTTTGATACGATGGATCGTGTCTTAAAAGAGACTTTTAAATACGTTTTAAATGCATCCTATCTGTTGCATTTTCGAAAAGTGTCCTTATGTTACAAGTCGCGCTGAAAACGGATTTAAAAGCAAGAGTTTTAGACCGACTAGAACTTAAAATATAAAAGTAGAAATAGAAATTTGTTCGTCCATGTTAAAAATTTGTTCTCGATATTTGTAGCGAATATTCAACGAATAGTACTCGAATATTAAAAAAATGAATTTTTAATGAAGTCTATTTAATGTAATCTATTCTAAAGTAACTCGTTTCCATGGAACTTTTATTATATAGATTCCAAAATATCTGTTCCACGAAGAGACACTTTAAAAGTCTTCCTAAATGCAAACCTTCGTTTTATAAAAATTCCACAAAAATAGATATTGGTCTTACGCGAGATATGCAGAGTTGGAGCAGAATTTCGTTAAAAACGGAAACAGCCCTTTTCTTGTCCTTGGTTGAAATAATCTCGTGGCATCTATGAAATATATTCTACTTGCTTGTGTAGCAAGTATTCTGCAATTTCTATTTAGATTTGTATCACACATGACTAACACACTCACGTCGTATCTCACGGTGCTAATAAAATGTCAAAGTGTAAAGTAATACATTCATAAGAATATATGTTTGAATACGGTGGAACAGGGACTTCCGGTAGGTATCTCACGATGTCACCAGATCGCGGACATTGTTGACTCGCGTTGGTTCGCCATTCGAACGAACACTCGCCTCCGCTTTATTCCCTCGGCCCGTTCCCGATTTGATTAAATTCCCGTGCAAATTCTCTTCTTACGCATCAAGCGGCTTAAAATGTACACGCCTCTGCTGAAAATTATTATTCGCGTTCCGGAAACGGGCGCGGGACCCTCTCGCCACCCTGGAATTTATCAACTCGACGCGCTTCGCTCTCCTCTCAAGCGAAACTTTTCGTGACCTGCGTGCGTGCATGCGTGCGTGCTCGCTCGAATCGGCCAATTATCCGCGGAATTAAACGAAGCTTAATCTGATATCACCGCCGGATGCGTAACGGCGCGTGCAGCTCGCTCGTCGTTTGCCCGAAACCAGTTGTTTTCGATCTTCGAATTACCAATCTGGCACGCACGGATTTGACCTCGAATTTCCGAAACTTGCCGCCCCATGTTCCGTGACTTACCCTCCCCCGTTCAGTGTGGTCGCTGAAAATGTATCACCGCGGCGGATACTTTGAATTCTTCGCAGAAAACGGTTTTCTTGCAGCAACAAGTTGCGTCGAGATTCTCCCAGCGCTTGTGAAACGCGCATAATGCAATGTTTCGGACGTATAACTTGCAGCCTCGTAGCAAGTGTGTAGTAATTTTTACGAAGACGTGTGTGCGTCTCTTCTTTCCGCGTAAACTTTACCATCGTGTTTCATAGTGAGGATTGTGAGAAAAACGTTACGCGAACTGTAGGCTCTTAAATTCTTTACGAAAATGTTACTAAAATATTTTATTACAATGTAATTGAAAAAGTAAAGTCATTTTAGCTGTCAAACATCATGGAAAGCATTGTACTTTGGATATTTTGTACATTTTTTTTCATATTACGAATTCGACGAAAAAATTTTTCTATAATTGCATAAAAATCTTCAACCTAGTTATAACAAAATTTTTTCTCTATTTTTGATATCACGCAGATATAAATTATCGATTTACATCGTAATATTCTTAGTTTCAGTACAGGCCAATGATCAAATCAGCGGCCTTAACGTGTAAGTATATGAAGCAAATATTGACATATGTTATTACACCACGAAACACCAGTCCATTATCATTAATAAATAACATTTTAATACAGCATTTAAGAGCCTACGATTATGTAACATTTGTTTGTTATTTTTCATCTTGGAATATCCCGATAAAATATTTGCAGAAAAAAATGTTTCTCACCTAGGGAGATCCTGTATTTCTTTTTATTAAGTTTAACACTTCGTGCTTATATATCGAAGTAGATCCTCGAAAATAGGAATGTCGAAAGTTTGTGACAAATAAGAAAAAGGATTAATTAAAAGTTTGACAAGTTTGAAAGTAGAAACTCAAGTTATAAATAACGAAAGTTTACATCGTTCACGCCGCGGTATAACGATACTTTGTGAAAAAAAAAAAATTTTTCTCTCCCAGATGAAAAATTTCGAAAAATATCACGCGCCTGTCTCTCTTCGATCTTCAACTTGCAATAATTAATTTCCAGCACCCGCTGTTTAATGCTTTCATGTTACATGCTCGAAACTTGTAGCTCAGCCGTAATCACAACGTAAATTTACAAAACTTCTCATCTTTAATCACGTTCTTTATTTGAAAAGTTGTTTCCCCCAGCAGTTTGCTAAAGAATGCACGCACACGCAAATTCCCCGTAAACCAAAGAAACTTAGGAGTTATTTTATAATTTACAGTAAGCCCTGTAGAAAGAAAGGGAAAGTCATGCAAAGTTATGTGTAAAAATGAAACAAAAATTAAAGCACCGAAGTACACAGTGTAAAAGTATCGTTGAGTTAAAGAAATGAATTATATAATTATTCTACCAATTTTTGAAATTGATCGTTAGTCGTCAAATTAAGTAGTGTAACATCGATAAATATGATTTTTAAAAGATTTCTAAATATTTATTAAAAAGAAATTTATCAATTTATAATAAATTTTATAATAAATTTATAAATTAATAAATATATAAATTTATATAAATATATAAATAAATTTATAAATTTATAAATATATTAAAATTTATAATAAATTGATAAATTATTAAATATTTAAAAAATTTTTAAAAATCATATTTATCGACGTTACACTACATCGTAACTTACTTAATTTGACTACTAACGATCAATTTCAAAAATTGGTATAATTACATATAACACTTGGGGCAACATTTCTCATCGGAGTCGTCTCGATCGACCTCCGCATCGTTTGATCCGATAAGAATTTCGCGTCACGTGACGGTGGGGGGAGATAATCGGTTCGCGTCCAATTTGCTTATCAAAGAAGAGTGAGAGGGGGGGCCACGGAAACAAAACAATAATGGTCCCTTTAAGTCGTCAGATATCGCGACGTCTCCAACGTTTTACGAAGTTAGTTCCGCGATGTAATTAGAAGCCTTTCAGGCAGCCACGTTCCCTTACTTACCTCGAGTAGAGACAAAGCCTGTGTGTACACGTGCGTGTTCCGCATATGTGTGTGTGTGTGTGTGTGTGTGTGTGTGTGTGTGTGTGTGTGTGTGTGTACGTTAAGCGGCCAGCCATGTGGCATAGACGTGTGTGCCCACCGGCGCATCGTGCAACCGCATTCGGAGACGACACGCCGACGCTTAATCTTTCCTTCTTGCCTCTAATGCTCCTTTCGCTCGCCACTTCGCTCTGTTTTCGTCCTTGAAATTACGCGAGTTCTTTTCACGGTTCTTCGGTTTGTCAATTCGGGGTCGCAAATTCCCTCCGCCATCCGTCTCTCTGTTCTCGGTCACTTCTTCACGACCGCCTGTCTAATTGCAACCTTGATATCCTTGAATTCTGCCTGCGGCGTTTCGAGGTGAGATGAATGAATCGCAGTAACGTAAGATTGACTCGTGATGAATATTCAATTAGGTAGAATTACATTATACTAGTCAACTAACTAGAGGGTTAATTTTTAAGTAGCGTGGATCATGTATGAGACCGCAACGAATTTCTATCCTTGCTCCCCTGTATTTTCATTTATCGAAGCAAAAATGATCGAATTTATTCCTTTTTCAGCTCTCGCGTGTACGTAATAACGCAATAATTATGAACTACAGTTTGTGAGATTTTATGTATATTTTAGTTACACGGATCTGTAGAGCAGAGAAAGTTTATAGTTTTCATTGTTTACAGTAGTTAAGGGTTTTTCAAAATCTTGATTCTAAGGTCTTCCTAACTCCAATTTATTTTTCCGCAGTATGTACGCTTGCACATAAGCATTCCCTTTGTCTGTATTTCGATGTTTCTTCCATCGAATGTAGTTATTACGAGTTATCCATTTGCTCGTTTCAAACACTCTCTCTTTGTGTCTCTAATAAAATGAGCATCTATTATTATCTGTCATATTCCAATATTGTCACTCGTAGATTTGTTTTAGTAATTTGAGAAAATTATATCATTTCCATAAGATATTTGTGGCCAAAAGTGTTTGTATAAATGTATTTATATATTACATATGTCTATCGTGTGACCTATAAATATTAAATCTAAAACGTGTGTCCAAATGTTAATTTATCTTCCGATAAAACTTATACATTGAAAATTCTTTTGGAACGAAATTGAACTCATTCTCGTAATTTAATTTTCTCGTTTCAATTCTATTACTTTCACTATTTTTATTAATTGCACGAATTGATAGTATTAACAGAATGTTGACAACAAGCGTTGTCAAACAAAAAACACGTCACGATTTTTTCACAATTCGAAAAGATATTTAGGTGGTCCTCGTTTAAATGAATCACCCTGTACATTCGCGGATTTATAATGTTAGCTGGATTTGGCGCCGCTTTCCCAGCCAGAATGTCACATTTTTGTGACAATTAGTTCGCCTCAGAGGCGGGATAATTGTTTGGGAAGAAGTTTCGAGAATTAGGCTCTCGTTTAAATACAAAGTCAGGACGCGCAATCGTTCTGCTTTACATAAATTTCCGTGCATGTTAGAATGAACGCGAAAGCTCTCAAGAACAAACGAAGCTGATGTATAAGTTTATTCACAGTAAACGAACATTACTCGCGGTAAGTGTTGCATTGCTCTCTCTTTCTCTCTCTCTCACTTCTCTTTTTTTTTCTTTTTTTTTGCCGCGTTATTATAATTGAGCAATTTGCCCTCAAAGGAATACAAAGGTTTTGAAGAAAAGAGGAGCGTAGGAGTTTTAATTATGTCAACGACGTTGTTTCCAGTTCTGTGTTCTTCGTTGCTTCAGCGTGCATTAATGAAGAAGTTCAATTAGGATAGAAACGTAACGAACAATTTTTAACGCTGCGCCGTGCAACAGACGAATAACACACGCTGGCAACGTGTGCTCGAAGTAATTTGTTACGTCCATGTTATAATTGAATACCACATGGTGGCTTCAATCTCATTTTCTCGTTACCTTGCTAAGCAATGTGCAGAGATTATATTATAAAATAATCCCTTTGTTGCTCCGCCGACATGTCTGCGCGTAATTTCTGCGTTGCTGATTCATTATTATGATCTTTAAACGTTGATGAACCGTTGATGTGAAAATTTCTAGGGCCATTAACGAATTACACGATTTTTACATTCCATGAACATGGTACAGAATTATTAATCGAGTTTGCGGATCCAACTTTCACTGTCATTTTTCATGTAGTTTCGTTAAACTACCTTGCTCCATAATGCAGGCAGAGCGTCAGCGTTTTGTTGCGCGTGAATTAAAATCCACGAATCGTCCATTAAAAGAAGATTTCACAATCTCCCGCATTATTTGTACGATCGTATCGGAGGATCCGTCACTGAAAAGTCTCGGCACTTATTTCGCGCAAGGGTCTTTGCATTGATAACGAGCTAATTCCAGAGGTGTAATGAACTAGAATCCGATATCACGACGGTTCTTAAAATCGATAGCGAAATTAAAGGTCACCCCCGTTTGGTTTTATTGCTTCGAGTAAGATTGGAGTGCGATGAAAAAAAAAAGAAGAAGAAAAAAAGGAAGGGAAGAGGGGGGAGCGAAGCGGAGAGAGAAGAAAAAAAAAGGAAATCACGACGAGGTCGCACGCGCGCACCTCCGTTAAATGGAAAAGCTTTCCGGGAACTGCATCCCGTATTTTCTTTTTCCGACAACTGCCAGCCTCGTTACTGTCCGCACGCTGCGCGGCACGTCGCGCGTTCCAGTTTGATCACGATTCGTCTCCAACGATTGCGCATACGTGCTCTGTAGCTGGAATTTTCGTCGTACGTAATCCGAAATTATTTGCACGTTAACGCGTTCGTCGCCGGACTGATTTCCTGAAAATAGTTTGCCGAAACTATGCCCTGCGCGTCGTTAGGGTGACACGGGTACCAACGCGACGCGCCCAACTCGCTATTATCGATGTACACACGTAGTCAACATTAAAAGGCACTTAAGCCCGGGCTTCGCGCACCAAGCCAAGAATCCTCCCTATAAGAACATCGGCAAAACGGCGCCCCATAACGCTAAATAAATATCTCTATCGTCTCTCGGTTTAATCACCCTCACACACCTTCCGAACCTCGCTGTCGACTTTTTTCTCAACTACACGCGACAGAGGAGGGCTTGAAGTCACCACTTTGCCGCCCCCCCCCCTTTCTCCAGCGAAACGGTCTCGCCAGTAACAGTAGGAATACATGAAACCGTAATACCGCGAGCCTATTTACTCATCTGGCTGCGCTTATTACCTACCACCTAAGCACGGCCGCTCGACATACCTACCTATCTACCTTCTTCCCTTGTTACCCACTGTTACAAACGGCCTTTTCCCCTTTGCTCGAATCGTTACGCCGACAGTACGATGCCCGCATCACCATTTCAGTCCCCTTTTCTTACGTTTCTTCTTACCTTCTAGTTCTGCCGCTGCTTTACCCCCTTCCCTTTCTCTCTCGTTCTCTTTACTCTCTTCCTTTTCCTCTATTTATCCTCCCCTTGCTCGTTCTTCCCCTTGCTCCGCGAATCGTCGGCGATTCCTTCTTTTCTTTTCACCTCTTTCTCGCCCCCCCTCGCTCTCTCCTCCCACCCCTTAATCGTTTCTTCGTTCCTTATTCTTCCTCCCCCCTGGTAAGACCCCATTCACTACCCGAACTTTTACTTCCGTTTTATTTTCTACGCTTAAAGAATATTTTCCGCGATAAAGAGATCGGGTTATGGGCGCACAAAGGCAGGAGCTTTCATTCTGTTTGTTCCGGGGGCGCCGGAAGAGACCGCAACGTGAGCTGTATATGTATCCCCCTTCCTCTCCCCTCACCCCGCTCTCTTTTTTCCCCCTCTTTCACTTTACTCCTTACCCTGTTTCTTACCGCAAAAGCTCGCCCTCTGTCTGTCCCTGCTTCTCTACTTCGCCACGTTTCTACCCCTCGGCTACCACTTTTTCGCCCTCTTCGTCGCTCCTCGTTGCACCCTCTCTCCCCCCTCTCGCTCTCTAACCACCGCTTTTTTTTTCTTACCGCTCATCTGCGCGCTCAAGGCTACGACTTGCGGCGGGTTCCTCGGCGTTTAATGAAAGCTTTTCGGCAGGAGTCAGACGGATAGTTTTTCTCTATTAATTAGAGAAGGCTCGACACGAGTTGTTTCATCGCCGAGTTATACAAGTCGCGGTGAAAGAAGACACTGACTGACGTTTGTTCTTTCTTTATTTTCTTCTTCTTCTTCCTCTTCTTCTTCTTCTTCTTCCTCTTCTTTTTTACTCGTTTCCTCGCTTCGACTATTTGCCGCGACTCTGGTAATTACGAATTAAAATTGAAATTTCTAATTACCGCCGGGCGATCGATAAATAGTCCAGCCGGCGTTGTTCGACCGAAGGGGCGAGAGATCTTATTCTCCGTGACGGCGATAAAATTAATACCAAGCCGTGAATTATTTTTACCTCGTTACTCGTCGGATACCGAGCTGGAGATCTTTTTTCTTTTTTTCTGTTTCTTTTTCCTTCCTTCAGCTTGCAACGCGCAGCGGACGTAATCTCCCTGTTACGCGACACAGATGGTTTTACGTTTGGTTTCGAGCTTCCAAGTGATGGAAAAATTAACGTGGATTTGATTGAAATAACTGAAATCCCTCTCGGTTGTGAAACACCATACGCTAAGTGAAACTTCCCGATGGTTCTAAAATATCCCTTTGAGTTTTTTAATTGCTGCTTTCAGATTAACTTTTCTTCCAACTTTTTGATCGATCGTGTTCCTAAGAGTTTTTTCTGAATTAATTGTCAGCTTGAATAACGATTACCATTGACGTTTACTCGTGAAAATTCCGAGTAACGTTTGGATAATGTTTATTCATGAAAGTTTTAAGTTCGAACGATGTTGGAAATGCGAAAATATAAATATAGAGAGTAATTTGACTGAAATGTTATTGCCATCGTGAAATATGGTAGAACATTGTAAATAAGGATATCGATTGATCTAGCCATATTCAGTACGCACGCAGCAATCCACGTCGATTTTTTTGAAATCGATTTCTACCATGGTTAGTTGTTCAACGACCAGCCATAAAATTGGAGTTTCCAGAACGGAAGTTAGTCTAGTCGGTAAACCGTGGATTTTTACGTATTCATGGAAAATTTGAAGGCGCAAAACTACGCGCAATGCACCTGATATATCAAAATATAAATTCGTGCAAACTCTGCTTTTCGAGAGAACAAATTTTTCTTCTTTTCCTTTAACGTACCGCAAAAGAGAAATTTGTTCTGATCGAGATTTCAAAGCTTTCAACACTTAATCTCGAGAACTCAACTTCTTAATCGCTTACCTCTGAATTGCGAAACGATTGATCGACAGTAGTGTCGCAAAAGATCCGTAAATCTGTAAAGTAACGAGCTAATTTTATACATTATATACTCGTCCAATCCAATCTATACGAGCGTCTCAGTATTTTTATCGCATGTACGATCCCGGGATTAGATCCAGTTTAAATATCGACATCGTTTTTCTTGCGCGTCTCACGCCGTGATCCATTCGATGGAATGCCGCTCTCCGGATAAAAGCTTGCGGTAAACGCTTGATTTCACGTTCGACTAGCGGCATTAATCAAACTCCTAATTATCGAGACCGGCCTGAATTACGAGCGAAATGATTGCGATAACAAAATGAGGGAGCACTCCGAAAACTCCGTGCGCGAGATCTCGAGGCTGCGCGTGCATATCTATCGCAGCGGGAGGGGGATAATGATATTCGGTCGATTCGAGGGCCGATTCTGTACTCTGGAAAAAGTTTCTCGTCATTGGGCCGACTATTCAAATTATTCCCGCTCGTTGGGATGGGAAAGAAAGTTCCGGCACGATTGATCGCTGAGATCGCTATTCTATCTTTGCCCCGTTCTCTCTCTCTCTCTCTCTCTCTCTCTCTCTCTCGACTTTTGTAATTCGTGGTTGCGAGCACAGTGCAATGTCAAGACTAATTATCGCTATCAAAGACGAACAGTTCACCAACATTTTGTCTCTCGGTTATAAGTCTGGGTCAGGTAAAATATTGCAATTTTCATTTCTACATCTGTAATTTGATTTTTATTTTATTCTATCCTTGCAACTTCACCTCCCGTGGTTTTCCTTTCGTTCTAATTATAAATATGGTATGGCAGTTTAATTCGACGATACATTCAACGATTAATGCAGGTGGATGATTTTTAGCGTGGCAAAGATTTCATTGACCGAGCTAGAAATTTCACAGGGAATCAGGCTTTTCAAAGATTCTCCGACATTCGAAAGACCATTCACTGACTTGTGTTCATCGATTTATTTGGTCGATGAGGGACAGCTTATTTGATCGCGATCGATCGATATAAATCGAGAAACGAATCTGTTTCCGTTTCATCCAAGATATCGTTAATTAGAGAGAGCTCAAACTTACAATTTTTCACTGTACCAATAACGACGACGCAAATCACAAAATGTCAAAGTCAAGCATTTTTTCATACCCTGCACGTGCAAATATTACGAAACGTAATAGTGTCACGTGAAATGTTCGTCAGTATCTTGCAAGTGTCGCTCGGGAATTTCACTTGAATATAGTGCCCAACGAGAAAATCAGTCGAGTGGTTATGAAACGTTGACGAACGCAACGCCATTGTCGAACACGTTTGTCGTGCGCGCCCCCTAACGAAATTCAAATCCGTTCAATGAACAATTCCACATATTTAAGCATTAAAGGCGATAAGAGTTTTCCCGAGGTTACTCGAGTTAAGAAGATTATTAACTTGTCAGTGACTCGCGAGAGAGTTGATCTCTCGCCGGTAGGCGAGAAGGTTCCCCGATGGAAAGCATAGCCGACTCGGAAAGTTTCCGCCGTGAGAGAAAATGAAGGGACGCCGCATTAATCTTTTCGCACGGCTTGAAATATTAACGATGATGTCCTTAGTGGAAACTTGGAGTTCTCCCTCCCTACGCCGCGTCGTCCACCGACGAAAGAATTGAAACCAACGAGATGTGCTAATTCTTATTTGATGAGCTCGACAAACCGCTCCGAAACGACGCGGCGAGTTGATTAATTCGTTCATAAATGATTCTGAATAATTGCGAAACGAATTAATTAATACAATTTTTCACGTTGGGTCTGACGCGATGGAGGGTGGGCAGTCTATTCCGACATGTTGTGAAAATTAAATCTTTGAAATTGATTCTTTGAAATTCTTTGAAAATTAAATCTTTGAAATTCGATTCGACGTGTAGTTATTGTCATTTAATTCGTGCGTGATGAAATAAAAGAGTGACAGTGTTAATTACGAAGATACCATTGTATCGTTACCAACATAAGGAGTAAAAACATAAATTTAGATCGCGATGTAGCCGACTGATGAAGAAAACAAAGCGAGCATGAATAAAACGTCTTACGGAGACAGTTATAGTTGAGTTCAATTTCGAATAATTAAATAATTAAATAGTGCCAAGAATCTTGAATCTCATAGAAATATTCGAGCAGTAGTCAAGTACCTACCTGGTGAAAATCAGAAAGTGCATTCCAGTCTCTCGTTCGAAGCGAATTAAATTCAAAAGGACAACCGCGATGTGATTATTTTGATTTATAGTCAGCCACGTCGCGACCTAAAACCGCAAAGTTTTCTTTTCAGTGATGGTTAAGTGATCGTGAAATATTCTGAGACTTAGCACTAATTCAATCTAATATTCGATCCGAAGCATATCGCTTTGCGAAAACCTCGAACGTAAAATGGCGTGTCAATTATTCGTGAGATCAGCGATTTTACGCTATTAATTTCTGGCGAGAAGCATTTGCGAGATATTAAAACACACAGGTCACACGTGACTCGATCTTTCTGACGAAGTTTCTATCTCCACTTTTCTCTTCGTGACTTTCGAAAGAGATCGCTTTTTTTATTGAAATAAAAACGCTGCGAAACTTTCGCTTCGAAGTTCGAACCGTGTTTCGCGAAAGATTGAAAAGTTAAAAGTTGCATCGCACATCGCGGAGAAATAGGATACCGTTCTTTCTTCGAAATCACGACTGATAAATTACTGGCGAAATTACGTTTCGGGCAAATAATCGCACAATTAGATATTCCGTAATAAAGCTGCTTGTCCAGACAGAACCGGATTATTTTGTTTGGAATATCGAATACTGACGGATACGGCAATATTTGAAACACGCCGATATTTCGACGATTCTTTCATTCTAAATATATATTGTCGTTCAGACGATGTCTATAGTTTTCCACTTTATTAAAATTAATTAGCAAGTTTCATTGAATCACGATTAATTAAATTGATCAATTTTTCCCTGTATTTCTCCTGTGTTCTCTATCATGCGATATTGTTCGGATGTAGTGGTAGCTATCCGATGGAACAATCATTGTGGGAATTCTTTAAATTGCCCGTGATTCCGCATACTTAATATTTTTGTAAAATTCAATGCATACCGATAAATAACGATCCAATTTATTCCAATGATCGGAATAAATTGGAAAATTTGTGAAATTTTTATCTCTCGTATACATTCATTCCGATTGGTTTTCACCACATATCATCTTCTCTTTGCAGCGTTTTTTTTTTTTTATTTACCTCGATATGAATTTAAATAGTTTTCTTCGTAGAACGAAGTTTTCCGCTGTTTTTAATTAACATGAAATTTCTGAGTGCGATCGGAATAGAAGTAATTTTCTATTGCGAAAGAAGAAAGATATGTTTGGAAAGAAATCAATATGTACATACATCGTAATGTCATCTCGTGTAATGTAATTTTTCTATTTTTTTGAATTCCAAGTTTCAATTAAAAGTCACAGTGGTCGCTCATAATTAGTTGCTTGCCATTATTATTACTATAAATTATATAATTATATATTTATTATATATAATTATATAATTATATTATTGCTGTCGTAAATTATATATCTGTTCTCATCATGTCAAAAGTTCGCAAATTCGTAAATTGAAGATTGCATTTAGCGTATTATGTTATATAATTTTAACGAAGCAAGTAACTACTATTCGTAGTAATGAAATATACGAATAAATTGTTAATTTGTTAAATTATTATTATCTAATTATTATTACCGAATTATTACCGTATTATTATCACTACATTATTATCACTACATCGAGTTATATCGTGTAATTTGTTATAATATGTTTCTCATTTATAGCATCAAACTTTTAGAAACTTTTCATAATTTTAAGCACCCAAGTATTTAACACAAGCTGAAGCATCTGAAACTGAGATAAAATTTCGGAATTTCGTTCGCTTTCCAATTTCTCTAAAAGAAAAACGCCATAAACCGATAGAGTTTATTCGCTGTATCCGTAAGCCATTGTTCCAAAGCATCGACTCGGCTGACTCGTTGCTCCCAGTCGCATTGTATGGGAAATAAAAAATTCTTTCCGATTCATAAACCAAGATCTTTCATTCAAAAATTTAGTGCAGGCTTTTCCCGAAGATTTCACCGACAGATGGCCATTTATTTTCATCTCGTGCACGTATCGACGAGAAAAAACCATTTACTTGCCATTCATCTATTAGGGTAACTTAATAGTATCTTAATAGTAATAGTTGACACCGTAACAGCATTTAGTCAACGTAGTTTTTTTATCAACCGCTTCCTGAATTCCATGTACGTAACATTTTCGAGGCTCTTGATACCTATGGATTTGAGAAAGCTTACTATAGCTTCTCTCCGTAACTTCCCTTTCTGCGGCGTTCCATAGCTTCACTTTCTATACAGGTCTTTGTAGCTTCTTGAAAACGATCCAGGCAACGTGCTCCTAAATCCTGGTACGCGATGATATTGGACGATAAGCTGGGTTAAAAGTAAACGAAATTAGTTACATATTTCATGAAATAAATAATCGCCGCGTGCATGGATGAGTCACGCGCTCGTATATAGAAATATAGGATGACCACTGAAAAGCTTTGAAGGCTTTGAAAAAGTCATAACTTGTTCGTTTTCAATCTTCTTTATCTTCTTCTTTTTTTTTTAGTTTTTCACACGTAATACTGAAAAAAATCCATTAATTATATTTCCAGATAAAATAATTTAAAACAATCCATTAATTATATTTACAAATAAAAAAAATTTAAAGAAAACGTGTTTGTAAAAGTTACGTTTTTGTTTAATATCATTAAATCTTTCAGTGGCTACCTTATATTTATTACATCATGTGCGCGTAATATTAGCACTAGAACTGCCAGAATAGTCCAAAATCATCAATTCGAAATCAGAGATCGAATACCGATACATTTTAATATTTGACCGGTATTTTGAGTTAGTAATAATGTAATATACGACCGGTATTTTTAAATCCTTTCGATATAAATTTATTCCGGTATTCTATTTTGGTATTACAAAAAAGAACGTTAAATATATAATTTTCGTTTCTATGTATGGAAATGAGCGAAAAAAAAAAATATTTGAGGGAAAAAATTTTATAGACGTATCACAGTGTATTCCGTAAAATATATGAATAATAGCAACCATAATATGTATTTATTATGTACTATAAATAATATTGATTCTAAATTATAACATAGATTTACGCTATAATGTGGAACGTTGAAAAAAATTAATTTCATGGAAGGAAAACGAACAATATAATTTCGTTCTCAAGATATAACTCAAGCAACGGAGACGATAGTAGCTTTTTAAAACGTCTCGTCCGTAAAAAAGACTTTTCTCAGTTTCCATTACTTTGAAATTAAAAAAAAAAATAACCGACAACGAAGTGATATTAATTAATTTTCAATCTGGCTTGAGCAGAGACAGTGTGTGTGTGTGTGTGTGTGTGTGTGTGTGTGTGCAATTGAACTTCAATTTTCAATTGGCGTCAGTTGTAATTACGGCGTCGGTCATTAAAAAATAATATATGAAACGAATAATATATATATATATATATACACATTAATTATAAATTAAACAATATACATAAATAATATGAATTGAGCAATATATAAATTAAATAACAAAATTATACAAAATTTGTGTTCTGCGTTAACTAGTCGATATAATATAATAAAATTCCGCTGGAAATTCAAAGCGCATAATCTGAAAAAAAACCACCCACGGAACGACGCGAAACGAAATCGTTTCTCAGAGAGATGAATCTTTCAAATTGTTCCCGAGTTTCCCGACGGAAAAGACGGGGGAGTACTTCTTCCAACAATTAACCGCCCTCGAAAGATAAAATTCGCAATCCCCCGATTTACTCTGGCCGGGCGCTGGCCCACTGTTTGAACACGATATTGCTCCTGTCATATTTATCGAGCAACGAGCTATAAGATTGAATCGCAAGTTTTCGAGTAATACTACTTTAATTCCACCAGTGACCCCCGTCAGTGCCTCGCCACGATGCCGGGGTTCCTTCCAATTTCTTGCATTTCCCCCGATGCAATCGGCGGCGGTCGCCAGTGTTACGCGCGCGAATCCCGAAAGCCCCTGGGCTGCTTATTAATTATTTTATAGTTTCCTCGACTGGTCCCCAATCCCAGTCCTGGCGCCAGTGCCAGTGAAAATTTATCCTCCGCCACCTCGATTCGTCGATTCGCTTTTACACGCCGGTCATATTTTACTCTTCGTTCCCCTCTAATACTTATTTATCCCTGACCTGATTTTGCCGCGCGGTCTTCCGAAACAGCAACGGCGGCGCAACGTCGATAATTAGAGATGGGATCGAGTGCCACGGAAGTAGGTTTCGAACCTTTTTGGTCGTTGGATTCGAACCCTTCTTAAGTGTTTCCCCTTCCATGATGGTCGATACTTTCAAGTATGTACGTATTTCACAAGTATTTTCAGAAATTCTACTTCAAATATACACCGTAACGTAACCTCGCGATCGAAGAAGACTACGGTACAGTACACTGTACTTGAAAATGTGTTCTACAGAAACACTGTAGGTACTCGTTTTTCAGAATCGAAATCGGAATGTATGAAATGAACACGTTGTATTCATTGAAGTATTGTTACTTTTCGGTAGCATGAAGTGATACTTGGACATTGAAATTGACTTGTACATTGAACTTCACGAAACGTATACGTTGTATATGTATATATTGAACATGCATAAATTTGCTAAAACACATATAATATATGTGTACATTGTATACATTGAACTTGATGAAATGATAGATTGTATACATTGAATTTGTACATTGAACTTGATGAAACGTATACATTGTATATGTTGCACCTCTACTTGATTTGTACATTGAACTTCACGGAACGTATACATTGTACATGCATACTAAATTTGCTAAAACGCATATAATACATATATATATTGTATACATTGAACTTGATGAAACGTATACACTGTATATATATTGCACCTCTACTTGACTTGTACATTGAACTTCATGAAACGTATACATTGTATATGTATATATTGAACGCATATAATATATATGTACATTGTATATATTGAACTTGATGAAATGATAAATTGTATACGTTGAATTTGTACATTGAAATTGTTGAAACGTATACACTGTATATATTGCACCTCTGCTTGACTTGTACATTGAAGTTCATGAAACGTATACATTGTATATGTACATATTGAACGCATATAATATATGTGTACATTGTATATATTGAACTTGATGTATGGCGATGCAGGGGGATGAATTGTTTTTTCTTCTTTTCTCTTAAGTTATTCGATTTCGATTTTGAATGATTACAAGGGATTCTTTTACAAATATTTCGAATGTGCATCGATGGCATAGTCGATGAGAAAATAGTTTATACTGGTTATAAAATAGAAGTAACTTTCTATACTTATACGGTAGAGGTAGAATGGTGAATATTACAAAACATTCGATATTCAAAGGATTACCCTTTCAAGCAACGCGCTCTGTAGAAATTTTATTCATCTATCTTCGATTTTCATAGGGGAAAAAAAGTAGGATTACAAAGACACTTGTACGCGCGAAATAAAATATAAATAAATCTATCGAAACGATTCTAAAACATTCGAAAAGCATTCGCTTGCGACAATGTAACGTGAAACAGTTTAATAAATCAACAACGCAACGCGAAACTCTTCTCGACGATTATGTCGTGCACGCTATATATCCTAGTTCTAATTTAACGTGCATTTCCGCTGAAAAGTCTCAGGACACTTTTATTTTTAATATCCAGTACTTGTCGTGTATATATATTTTATAATATAATATAATAATTACAATAATATATATATACACAATATATAACACGGTATATTAATATAACGTATTAACAGAATCTTTATCGTACAAAGTATGTTTTATATTCATTGCAAATAATACATACAAATAATTTATATTTTTACAACTTATACCTTTATATTTTGTAATTTATATTGTAAATATCCCGCTTATAAATATAAATTATAAATTATTGTACATAATATATTTATTGTGCTATTTTTATTATGCAAGTGTGTAGTACTTTGTAAGATTTCTGAGCGTGGTCGTATACGTATATACCTCTCGTATATTCTCCCTTTTTACGTTCGATGCTCTCTTTCATTCGATTCAGATAAACTACGCAGACATTCCCAGGACACATTCGATCACGTCCATTCGCCGCTTTGTGCATTCTTCCTTTATATTCTTGTCTCGAAGCACTCAGTACCTTCACGCATCTCTGACATCAGAAATACTACTACGCTCGTTATAAATATTCACAGCAAATCACCCTTTCCACAACTGTTTCCTTTTAAACTCCACCGGCATTAGGGTGTTCCTCTTACGTGTCGAGTTAAATTCGGCACAAAGGCTTTCCCATCGAGCGGTTCTCCGAGTAGCAGAGTAGTGGAGAACGTTCAATAGGTTAGATCTTGTAAGAGCTTCGAGACCCGAGTGTGGCACCGGAACACTTAGAGAAAAGACAAACTTCTGTTTCCGCTGTTCTTATGGCAAATCCGCTGCAACGATAAATGCCAAGACTCTGATTACTTTCACACAAGTGTCAAATGAAGCATATTTATTTTTATTTGAAATATGAATTATGGTTCACCATTATTTTATATATGTACTACTTTCGTCTGAAAGATTTGAAAGATTAAATTGTTATTTTGAAATGCATTTTAAAAACATACGTCGTATGTTATGATTCACCATTATTTTAAATATATACTACTTTCGTCTGAAAGATTAAATTGTTATTTTGAAATGTACTTTAAAAACATACGTCGTACGTTATGGTTCACCATAATTTTAAATATATACTACTTTCGTCTGAAAGATTTGAAAGGTTAAATTGTTATTTTTAATAGATTTCCTCCTCCTCGGTTTGATATTTAATAATAATTTATGAACACTAACAATTCCCTTTCAATTCGAAGAATTACTAAATTTTCAACCAAATTGTTAGTTATTAAATACGGTCATGAAATTTCTTCAATCTTTGAATCAAACAACGAAACAGAGCTTTCGCAGGCCAACTGCAGAGTTTGCAGTTGATTGAAATAGCGAAGGTTTACATCCTCGAAAGCAAAGTTCGCAATTTTAAAATTGAACTGTTCAATTGTTAAACATCTTAACGTCGTGTGGCCATTATCGAGTTCATTCTTCATGAAGTTATTGATCAAAGAACTGCGCCTACTTCGTCTAATTGCAAGTGAAATTAGGAAGTTGTATCAGGATCTTGGCCGAGGCTGAACGAGCAAAAAGTCCAGAAAGTGAGAAGAAAAATAACGTACAATTAATCTAGGACTCCTGCAAACTTATCACTATGTATGAATAACTACAGTCGTACTCGCACGTTAGAACTACCGTCGCACGCCAGCAATAAGGCTGGCCAGATAAGTGGTAGTATTTATTGTGAACACATAGGAAGAATGTTTACTTATCTGTTAAAAAATGCTTGAAAATATTATTCAAGAGAAAAAAATTAAAGAATAAATATATAAATATAAGATCTCGCATAACCGAACTTATCATAAAGTGTTGTCATCGAGAATGTTAGTTTATGTACACAGGATATAAGTCTTGCGACTCGTGATCAAGGCGACTAAGAAGTGATTCTACGTGTAAAAATGCGTCGAAAAGAAAGAATGAAATTTTTTAATTAAAGCCTTCGTTTTCGAGAAACTCGAGTTTGAGGAAATGTCTCGTGCAAATTTTATTTATATACTTATGGAACTTTAATTAATTAATTTTAAACTTCCACTCGTTATTACAAAATAAAATACAAACGTGATAATAATCTAAGGCGGTTATTCTAAGCTAATAATCTAACGTAGTATTAGGAAATTGTGAACTCTGATTTTTTACTGATAATTGACAGCTATATATATAAATAAAGCAAGTTGAAAGTTTAGTTTAGTATTTCGATGATCGATTTGTAAAAACGATGTCGAGAATATACAAATTGACGTCGAATGAATGATCGGAAACGGTAGTCACTATCTTTTTGTAGAAACCGATAGATTTCATTGCTATTTGTTACTCTGTTATGTACAACTGCTTGAATAATTCACCTGTCAGCTTAGATGAGCTTTCTCGATTTGAAAAATTGCGATTGAAAAATTAAAGTTCCCGAAAATAAAGAGTTCCCGTCAAGCTACAAGCTTTATAATAACAAAATTTTATTGTTGCACTGTCGATTTTTAAGAGTCGATTAAAAATCATAAATTTACGTGACTTTAGATAATCACGAAGGAAATTTATTCCAAAAAAAAGAAAAGAAATAATAGTGAAATTTTTCTAAAGAAGAGGAAAAAAGATAAAACTGAGAGAAATAAGAATAATGCACTATTCAACAACAATAGCGTCAAAGGTAAATTCTTAAGACAATAAAACGAAACTGCAAACGATATTTACTTGCCGCATCTTCTTTCGCAGCGAAGTATAATAATCTTATTGCCTTCTTCCTTTAACATTAAAGACGTAATTTGCATGAATTTCAATGCCTTAGACAAAGTACCGGAACAGTCTATTACCAATTCATGGTTTGGTCTTCAGTCTTTAGACATGCAAAACTTCCGATCCAGAATTATTCGGTCATATATGTACGTACAAACAGGAAAATTTTATAATTCACTCAGAATGTGAAAAGAATCAAAGAAGCGTGTTCGTGGGTGAGCATATGGGATGGCTATGTATTTGCAAGTAGATCACCGAAACAGATCTAGTCGCTGCTTCTCGAAGTAAGTCGGGCGTTAAAACTGTTGAAAATGAAAAGAATTAGCCGTCAAAAGTGGTGTTTCAGTAATGTGCGACGTGGCAACGTGACGATAAGAAAAGCTTCATTCAGGTGGCAGCAAGTTTTATACAACGAGAAACTTAATAAAACGAAGATTGTATTTGCAGACTTTATAAAACATTAATACATATCGTAAAAACGTATTCATTTACTGTTTATATGTATATTTTTACTTATTTGTACATTTATTTTCTGTAATTAATATTCTTGCTTGTTGTCGTGCGCCATATTGTAGAATAAAATTAACGATGCCCTTTCGAAAGTAAAAGTCTCGACTTTTAAGACGAGCCCAAGTTTTTTATTATCGTTACAATTTCTTTCTTACGAAATTATAACAATTTCAATGTTAATTGAACTCAGTGTCCGAATATTAACGCGAGTCACTGTCAATTAATATTTCTCACGAAGCTTTAGATACCGATTTACTTTTAATGAAAATTTCACGAGTAACATTCAACGCGTCGCCCGAAAACGATACTATGTTCATCTAACGAATGAAAAAAAATAAAAAAAGAAAGAAAGAAGTCGGAATATACCGGAGGTTCGCATACATAAAACGTAAATAATCCTGCTTGTGAATCTTATTTATCAGAAGCGGGCGGGTACATAAGTTGCCAGCGGGCGTCTTGCGCCGGCTCTTCGGCAAAGGAATTAAATTCAAAGTTTCATTAAGGATACTTGCCGAATAAACAAGCAAAACCAAAAAGATATATATCAAACTAGGTTCGTCGGTCTCTCTCTCTCTCTATCTCGTTTCTGAATCGCGCGATGTACAACTTTTCGCGCGCGTCTCTTTTCGTTTCTTCGTGGCTCCTCCGGTTGGAATTCCAAGCTCGCCGAAGAGCACTCGAGAACAACTCCGACGGAATACGATTTCCGTATAAAGATCGCGAACTTAAACGGCTACAGTTGTCGGTGGCGATGGTGTGGCGGGTGTTGCAATGGTGGCGAGACGTTAATTCTTCTGCAACGTCTCGTTTAATGGAACGTTTTTCCGGCGTCGGAGCTTGCGTAACAATAGTGTTTGACCGGTGTAATCAATCATTTTTTTCGACCGTGACAGAGCCATTTTCCCCGCCGCTATCAATCGTGACGAATTCGACGCGGTATGTACGTGACCGACCGATTCGCCGAGCTAATCGAATTTATTTTGCACTCTGTTTGAAAACGCCGGAACGCAGGTCTGAACGCCGCCGTCTGTTGGAGCGGTACGCACGGTTTCCAACGGCGCACAGACGACGCAGGTATTGTCCCGATCGGGCAGTTGCCATCGGGTATCGAGTCCCAGATCGCGAATATCGACCATCGTCGGGACTCGACGATGCGTCGTAACTGGACTGGCGATACGGTCCGTTTGCCGCATCAGAAGCAAATTATAACGAATGAACGGCCACGAGTGGCTTCCACGTCAAGGGTTCCCGGTTTAAGGTTCACGATTAATACGCATCGATTGCCATCGACCAATTGCATTATGCCTCACGATAGATGCCGCGAATACGCGGATCAAGCTTAATGACGCTCAGCGTTCCGTGATTCGATCGCTATCGAAATCTGTCCACACTCTGTTTCTCTCTCTCTCTCTTTCTCTGTGTCCTTTTTTCCCCGAGTTTCTTTCCGGTACGCTTCGCCATCTTCTTCCTTTACGCCCGTCATGCCTCCATTCCGTTCGAATTATCAGCATTATATACATACTTCACTTCGGCAAAGCTAGCGTGCTTTTTCAGCCGTGGCTGCCGTGAACAAATCAGGTTCCGTTGGTACGCGCAGACCATTGTGACGAGTTACAATGAAACGTCGAGGTTACGCCATGGACAGAGCCCGTCCTCTCAAACGTGAAACGCAAACTGAATTTCGTGCCGGCTAAATGGCGTTGCATTTTGGTCCAATGATTCACACGATTTTCCGGCCTCCTCCGCCGTCGCACACGTTAGACGCATTTACACCGATACAATGACACGACGTCCGCTTTTCGTTTTCCAAGATGCGATCTTCGAACGTTTCGCCCGTGTTCGAGTCGAGTTCGTTGTCTTTCTGAATAAAGGCGAGATATCCAATGAGCGTCATTTTATCGTGACACGTGCATTTTATCTCCAAGAGATAAGGATCTCCAACGCGTGCCAAAATCCATCCACCTGTAATTAATTTGTTTCTTTTTTATTAACGCTATTATTATATTTTATTTTGTTATGTATATTAAGTTTAGCGTATATATAGTTTATTTCATTTTATTATTTATTGTTATACTTTATCAACACTATACAGCGCCGATACCGCGATTGCGTGTCATTTGTAAAATAGCGGTTAGAAGTCGATAGGTGACTAACTTTCGCATCATTTGTGATTCCAATTCTAACATTCATTTAAAACATATTAATATGTATCATATATTGTTAAGATGTACATTCTAACGAAGATTTCCTCATAAAAACACAATAGCAGAATTTTTACATTTTACATCGTCAGAAACCTTAGCTTTCGTAAACGTGTCGGATGTCACAAAGGGGAATGTTTATTGCAACATTTTAAAAGAAATGTTTGTGCACAAGTATACCGTATATCTGACTACTTTACTTTACTTTTCCGCGGGGGAAAATGTAAGGTTTTCTCGTATGTTTAGAATTTTACCATGTGAGAGAAAATTATTAAATATACGTATATGTTTTCAAAATGTTGTTTTAATCTTTAGCGTACAAATCTTTGAAACATCTTCATAATAATATAATAAAATTGATTTAATTTCTCTCCTCATTCTACGCTACTTTCACAAAAATGTAGCCGGCTACTCGCGCATCGTCGTGCGAAATATCGCCGGTTTGTACAACTGTATTATATAGTTAATTGCGTATTTCAAACGACTTTAGTAACAAAAAACGAACAACAAATAGAGGAACATTATCCAAAGAGAAATTTGAGCAAGAGTGATGAACAAAAGTTAAAGTAAAATGGAATCCGCGAATATTTTAGAGCCCGGAGCGACGCGAATGCAACAAATGCAAATTCGAAACAGAGGAACGTTCCTTACGTCCGGTTCTCGAGTTCGATCCCGAAATCCATCGATGTGTAAGAAGAAATCTCACCTTTAAATTCTACAAACAGCAGCGCTCTTCCTTTACGTTCAACCTTGGCTAGTATTTTTTGTTAATCCACGCGTCTGGTTTATGTTTCACGTAAATAGCTTGCCACGTGCAATTTATTTCACCCTCGTAGCTCCATCAATTTCTCTGGAGAATAAACGCTGAAATTTGCAGAAGTTCGCCGATTCGAGCGATC
This sequence comes from Tetragonula carbonaria, assembly GCA_032399595.1. NCBI lineage: Eukaryota > Metazoa > Arthropoda > Insecta > Hymenoptera > Apidae > Tetragonula > Tetragonula carbonaria. Next base: position 6,330,280 of record JAUCRC010000008.1, read on the forward strand.
CAGCAGATCCAGGTGGAGAAAGAGTACAGGGACAAAGGGAGGGGATGTTCAATTTCGTTCATCGATGTATTCGGCGTCTTCAAGAATTCGCAGTATCGCGAACGCCAGGAGGATGAACGTTCGCATCCTTGAAGAGAGCACTCTCTCCTCCTCCCGCCTCACCTCGTGTTTCTCGCGACTATGGCACAACGGTACGCGTCGAGATACATGAACGTTCGCGTGTCTGGAGAGACGGTTATCGCGTTCGTGCGGACGAGAAACGAGAGATACGCTCCTTTATTAAGACGACGCGGTCCGTATGTTTTTGCAACTTCGTGACCGGGCTTTGTAACCCGGAGCTTGCGAAACGTCGCGTGTGTCCCTCGCGGAGAAACAAGCGGAGCGATTTTAACGCGGCTGCTCCGTCGGTAACCCGACACAGCCCGGGAATTAACAACGCTTTTAGCGAGTTAAGTTTCAGGTTAATGAATTTTTTCACGTGAAAGAATTCCTTCTATATGTATACGTAACTTTATATATATATATATATATATATATATATATATATATATATATATGTAGTATCGTAGGTTATATAATCTGTAGTTTTTATGTTTTTAATTACACTAGATGGCCTGTAATGTTTGCCGATCGTAAGAATGCGTGAAAAGAAAGTACGAATGTGGTGCGAAAAGCACGACGTTGGGCCGTTTTTCTTTTTGAAAAAAAAGAGAGTCGTGGGAAAGCGTCGAGAGAGTTGCTAAAAAAGAGTTTATTTGAGTTGCTAATCTGTGTTTCTTGTCTTGTTTAATTATCCTATGTTTTATCACTAACGTTGTTATCAAACAAATACCATTTATATTTTATCTCTACATAAGTAGTATAAAAGTTACGCATTCTTCTCTCGATTTCGCTAAAACCCGAGAAGAGAAGAAAAAACAGAGGAGCATACCTTTCCGTTCGCCGGAATATTTTCTTATTATTTCTTAATCGATGGCAAATTCGAACGAGTTCTTTAGTATTTTGTTTACGCGTATGCCGCGAGTCGATCGAACGAAGCGAACGAGGCTCAATTCGCCGGAAAATCCGCGTGTAACGATGAAATTCCTTCTCTCTCTATCTCTCTCTCTCTCTCTCTCTCTCTATTTCTCTGAACACGATTAGCTCGATCAACACGTCGCTCGTTACGTTGCGCGTTACTTTTGTCGTTTTCCACTTTGCTGGGGGTGTGTACACCGGGTATTGGTAGCGGCCGACGATTCAGTGAGCAGGCTAAGTTCATACGTTTCGATCTATCGATTAGTTATTGGCAAGCGGTGTCGTAAACATGCGCGATCACGTTGTGCTCGCGCATTATAAGCGAACACGTTTCGATATATACGTTTAACATTCCATATTCAGAAAGCCGGCCGCATAGATGGTCGGTCTCTCTCGATTTATGACCGGTTGTCGAGCATTCGCGGAACATCGGATTTATCGTGGCTTACGCCGGACCCTCGGCGCTCGTCTAACCGAGATCCCACCCGAGATACATCTTTCATCCGCTCGCGGAATATTTATGAAAAGGTTAGTTAAATCAGCGACGGTTGCGTCGCGCGACGCACGGACTGATCGACGAACAATTATTAAGGTGTTCAATTGGATCAAACCAGCCTCGTTACGTATTCCGTTCGAGGTGTTGCATCGCCCCTCGCGCGGGATACGCAGATCCCGACGATCGAGACGCGAGATCTCTCACAAAGGCGAATATTTCGCGAACGTGTATCCGGCGTCGAACAGCTGTGTTACGCGCGCTGGATCGTGCCTTCCAAGCTTGCTCGCGATAAAGATCGCAATGTCTCTCGCGGAGGATTTTCTCTGCGATCGTGTGTCGATCGAGATAGCTCGACACACGAGATTGAGAACGTTCCGCGAGAAGAACGCGGTCCGTACGGATCTATTGGCCTCTTCCTGTAACTCGTCCTCAACAAACTGTCGTCGCACGTTTAAAAATTTTCCCGCGAGAAGTTCAAGTAAGCTAGCACTCGGAGCAAAACTAAAACTAACACTTCTGCCTCTCGGTTTATGGATCCTTCCTTCGGAAACGTCGTCGAATTCGAATGCTTCTCGTCAAAGAGAAAAACAATTTCGTAACGACGAGGCAGGCGGAGCGATGACCTACAACGCTCGGTTCTCATCTATGAGAAAGTCGCGTGAAATGAACGATAAATCTCGACGTCAATTGCAAGAGGAAGGCGGTGAGCGACGACAGAAAGAGGCGCCAACGTAACCGTGTGTTTGGAACGTTTGAACGGCGGGGGGAGGGGGCATCGTAATGAGAAATTTCGTTTTCGCCCGAATGAAACCGCGCGAGATCCGTGAATGTACTTATTACGAAAAATGGAGGAGAGGAAGGATCGCGCGACACGCCAACCGCGCGTTACTTTCGACCGAAAGGGGTGGACGAATAGAGGGATGGCTGGCCTACGGTACGGCGTGTGTTTATATTTGCCGGTCGCGTGACGAGTGACTTTGTGGGCCCGTATTTTCTCTTCGTGTACGCTCACCACGGCCGGATGATACACTACCACGTACACCGCATCCAGCCATGGTTGCGTTATATCTCGGTCACGTTCAAGAAAGTTCGGCCGCGTGGGGGTGGAAGGGCAGAACGAGATCCAGCGTGATTTACGCGGGCAATTACCGGGAGAAAATGTTCGAAACCGATGTACATCAAAAGAAAGATCAATGGACGAAATTATTGGGCCACCGGGGCCGGCCAACCGGGACTAGGTTTCTGCCCCCCCTCCCCCCACCCCTCTCTCATCCCCTTTGGATATTTCAATAACTTGGAATCCAATATCCCAACTACGAAGAACGAAGAAAAGAGCCTCGAAACGGACTTATTTGGATTCTTCGCCGAGGAATAATCAGCGAAGAATTTCCACGTTTCCTGGCCGGACTGCTCGTCCCTCGTGATTATTTCTTTTAAATATTTCAATCTTTCGGAATTCGATATTCTAATTACGGAACCTATCCAGGTTTTTCTATCCCCTTCTCCTTTCTTTCTCCTCTTTTTTTCCTCTCCTCTCCTCATCTTTCTCTTCGAAGAAAGCCGCAGCGAGGCAGAGAAAAGGGAACTAGTAATTTAGCGTTTTGGTTAAAAAAAAGGTGGAGAAGAGAGAGAGAGAGAGAGGACATATCGTCTTTAATTCTGTAATGAGATCTGCAAGGTAGAATATCCGTAGCTATCAGCAGTCGTATAACATACTCGATATACTACTCTTGGAGAATTCTTACTTGCTTGAAATTAAAAGTAGTCTGTACTTCTTCGGTATTCCTCAGTTTTCTTTTCAAATATATTTTAATATCGACAAACTTGTTTCTTATTCAGAGTTCATCGGTCATAAAATTAATGCAAACATTCAGATACTTATAATATCGCACTATTTATAATTTATCGTCTTCCCATCGTCTGTCCATTTTGTTATCAAAACTCGTGACAAGATGTTCGACAGTTTCGTAAAATTATGGTCATGTGTATATGTGTGTTACGAAACACAATACTTTTAATACTGGTTTATGATGATATTCCAAAGTTTATAATGAGTGACCAATAGCTGTTTTAAAATCAATAGACTTTAACTTTCACATCTACTATCCCGCTAACTTGACTTTGCTGAAAGTACTACTCCGATCTAGTCTGATTATACAGGTTTAATACTAGCTGCCTTAAACTTCAACCTAGTAAAAGTTTCGAATGCTTGATCATGTGTTCATAACTCATCTTACAGTTTACCTAACAGTTTTGTTGAGCATGTATATCAAACGTGTATTCATATTTGTCTCGTTCGATTATTTCTCATAGACTTTAAACTTTCCTAACGTTCTTCGAATTGTATTTCTCTGTTTCTTAATTTCATCTCAACTTGAGTGAAATTTCTTAAATTTGTAGGAAAGAGCCGTGATCTACGATCTCAATTGCACAGTGAAAGTTTCATTTAAATATTAAGGCTTTTTCTTTCGCTTGGAACAGTAATCAGATTGTGGTATAAAAATTCTAAAATTGCATGGAGATTAAATAACCAAAATAGAAACTTGAAAATAATGTTGACTAAAAACATTGATATTAATCGTAACCATCTTCAATGAATTTGAAATTTGATTAAACGTTTGCAGAGATTTTTTTGACAATTACTGTTTATGACCAAATTGCTATTATCAAACGAGTTTAGAAATTTATTATAAATTTGGAAACAATTTAGAAACAATTTATAGATCCACTTGAAACTACGAACTATAACCTCTGTTCTAATAATATGCAAAACATATTATGGAAAGTACGCCAGGGCCTAATTTAGCACACTAAAATAAGAAGAGAAATTCATATAAACGTATATTCGATGTGATCTTGTTTTAAAATTACAGCTTGCACGTTGTTTTTCTCGGAATTGGATGTTAGTACTGTTAATACTGTTTTCTTGCATAGTTCTGATGTCAACGAGCATTATGAATAGAGAAATTAAAAGCTAGTTCAGTGAAGCGAGATTATTCTAAATTCTTGAAATTTTCCTGACCAACTTTCGGGACGTTCGAAGTCTGTAGTTTATAAAATTATGTTAATATTCCTGAAACACTTTGTCAACGTTCGATGATCTGCAACGCGATCAATGGCATGAAAAATTTAAATTTCGTAAGAAAGGAACGTGAAGGTCCATTTAATCTCATTTTAAAGTGAGAAGCTCCAAATTTAGTAATTACGAGTTCGTTTTTCTCGAAGATGACTCCATATCGTGTAACAGATATGAAAAGTAAGGATGTTGTTTTCTCGAAAATTCTAAAAATTCAAACGCGTGTAAGAACGCGTTAAAAAATTTTTTTATACCCAGTTCTACCATCATTTCGAAGATTGAAGTCCTTCCTTTAAAAACTTGTCGTCCAAGTTTCTTTTCGTAATTTTACTAAACATTGAATATTAGGGTCTAACGACAAAAGTTCTTACATTTCGTCACCTAATCCTCATATTCAAACTTCAATAAACTGGGGAAAAAGGATTGTACAGTGAGTTTCATGGAGTTGTTATAAAGAGAAAGTTTCAGTCTTCAACACCATAGCAAATTTAATCGTGATGGAAAATTTTCCAACGTTTTTAGTATTCTCACTTTCCTACTCGCTACATAACGTAACGTTTCAAGAAAAAAAACAAACCCACGACTGTCAAAGTAAAAGCTTCACACTTTAAAACGAGACCAGTGTTGTGTGAACTCTTTTTACGAAGTTACGTCAGTCTGAATTATCGGCAATTTTTAATTTTCATTGGTACGATTATGCTCTCCACTCTAGAATCAGTGTACACGCGTACATTGAAATTGGAAGTGTTCGTAATTTCACTGAAGATACGTAGGTACAATAGAAAATAAGCTCGAAAGCAAGTCTCATCAGATATATATATATATATATATATATATATATATATATATATCAGTTTTATGTAAACTTTCCTTTTTATTTTAGTGTGTCGAGTTAGCCCGCTGTTTCCCACACGTGCTCTCCTCGAGTCGCCGTCCATTACTCAGAGATCGTTAATCGCGGCATTGAGTTTAACAATTCAGAAAAACCGGAAATAGAGAGACCGTGTACTTCAATCGGCGAGCCAAGCCCCCAAATAGTTGTAAATCCATCCAACTCGCGAAGCTGTACGAAACTTTTCTTTTTCCTCAATTGCTGCGAGTCTCCGCGCACGTACGTGAAAACCGCCTCCTTTTTCAATACCGCCTGTGTATCATCATCGGATTCGATCGAATCGAAATGCCGAGCATCCACGATGACAAAGCGTATACCCAGGGCTTTCTAATAACTTTAAGAGTGCAATAAACGAAAGTAGCCATCGAGATCCTTTCACCCTCCGACGAACGAAAGGAAGTAAAGCTGGCTCCGAGATTCCGAGTATCGAGAGACGAGTAAATCGTCGGGAACCGGTTCTGGTTCGTCGCGATCGTTCTTGTCCCTTCTTGTTCTTCCGCGAACGAAAGACGACAAACCTTGGAACGCCGAGTGGAGAGTCTCTGGTCAGAGCTGTATCTCGGTCAAGCCGCAAGAAATCTGAAATTATCGAGGGTAGGAGAGTTAACGAGATGTGAGGGGGAGGTAGAGGAGGAGGAGGAGGAGGCGGCGGCGGAAGAGGGTGTTGCGGCAGAGGTAAGACAGGGGCGGCGGTCTCCGGATCTCGCGCGGAGGTGAACGACGACGGCGAGAAAAAGAGAGGCCACCACCGACTGACAGAGGGTGAGGCTGAGACTGAATGCAACCGGGGGAAAGGGCGGCAGCGGGGCCAAGAGGCGACGTAGGTTCGGTGATGTCGAAGGGGAACAAGGGGCGTGCGTGCACTATGGGAAAACGTTGGAGGGCGCAGTCTCGGCTCGCGCGCCGGGCATTCGCGTTCGCGGGCCGCGTGTTCGTTGCTCAGTTTCGGTCCAGGTGCAACTGCACGCGCGTCTTCCTGCTCGCACGTCTGTCGCATCTGTGTCCTTCGTGTGTTCTTCGAGGGGGGCATTCCGCGGACCGCGAGCGAGTCGCGCAATTACGCACGTGGAAAGAAAGTAGAAGAGTGTCGCCGAGCGTCTTTCGTTTTCGGGTGGCTTTGACAGTTTTATTTTTTTCTTTTCCTTTCCTCGTACGTCCCCACTTAATTCTCCGCCCTTTCCCGAGGGAGTCTGCATCTGATTTTGGAGGACCAACAAACACATGTGCGCCTGTCTTTCTCGAGAATTTTCTTCGCTTCGCGAGAATCGGTCTACCTTTGGTGACGCGGTTTTTTTTTTTCTTCAGTTACTTCGAAACGGCGACTCTTCTTCCTCGGCCTAGCTCGCGATTAACGAGATCGCCTCGTCAGGATCGCGCGTGTCGAGTGTCGTCTTCGCGTCTTCTCGTCAGCGTACCAGCTACGGCGGTGCACACCCTTTGCCGGATTATTTCACGCGCGGTGCACCCTCTACCAGACTACGCCGTCTGCGGCGCTCGCCGATTGCTCTTCGAGACCTCGTGGCCGTCCAGACCGCTTCAAAGTTGCGCTCCTTTGACGCGTTCACCGCGCGCGCGAGAGAGACACACACACAGAGAGAGAGAGAGAGAGAGACTCGCGCGTGATTTTGATCGACTGGTCTCGCGCGCCAGGCAAAATAATTACGCGCCGCCTCGGTGCACGGCGACGATGTGACAACATCGTTAGAGCGTTCGTTAAAATCCGCGAATTTTCAAATTCGAACCAGCCATTCGACGGTTTAATGCATAATTCGAGAGAAAACATGGACGAAGAATGGTACCGTGGAGCGAGTCTCGCGAACCGATTGAACGAGACGCGAAACGACGAGCGTGTAACCGTGTTCGGAACGCGCGTACGCTGAGCTCGTTTCGTACGGATGACTACGGTCAGGCGAATTTTTCGATCGTTAAAAGGTTGACTGACAAAGATCGACTTTCAGCGTTTGGAAAGTGGTGACGTTTCACGTCTCGCGTCTCTCTCTCTCGCTCGCGATCAGTGTCGTTTCTTCCGCTCGTTACGTTTACTAATATCGAGAAGGAGAAAGAGTCAACGTCTGACGATCCATAACCAGGGAACAACCAGCTGAGACGGAAAATCGAAAAGTTTCGTTCGTCGTAAAATGGCCGGTCCTGGTCCATAGTTAAAAGTGCACGTCGTTCTTTTTCTTTCGTTCGCGTGTTTGTTCCGCCGGAGGTTCAAACGCCTCTCGATTGGCCGGAAAGCAAAATATCCCCGCGTTCAAAGTTCGCGTTCCTCTTTCTTTCGATCGTTTTTCCCACTAGACAGGCTCGCCGCAGGCCTGCCAGTCGTCGAAATCGTCGATTAAACGCGGCCGTGTATCCATTTACTTTTGCTAGAAATTCAAGCCTTCGCCAGTTGCCAGCCGCGACACAAAGCGGATCGCCAGCTCTGTGGATATTTTAACAGTTATAACACCAGACAACCGAGACAGGGTAGTGGGGGAGGAAAGAAGTGTGAAAACAAATATAGAAGACGAGTGAATAAAGAAGGAGTGAAAAGAAGGAGATCCAACAATTGGGGAGTACAGTGAAAAAACACAGGAGGATCGCGACGAAGTGATACGACGATGTTGCTGTTTACAGTTTGGTGGCTCGTCTACGCGTCTCCGGTGATTTTCGCCGTGCAACGTGCGAAGGAACTCGGTGACGGAAAAGGTAGGACGCATCGCGAATTAAAGCGTGTTCCTCTTTCATCCTATTTTCGTCGCGCGCCACTTCCCCAACCGCTCGAGAGAAAGAAACGTCAGGCGTAAGCGTTTCGCTTAGACAATGTCGTCCCGGGCGGGCACGATTACGGAATGAGAAGCAGAAGACGATAACCCGGCGACAGACAATTGCAATAAGAGTCGCGCAGTAAGAATACTCCTCGGGGCAGGGGGTGTAATAGTGGTACCCCGGTATCTTGCAGGATATACCCGGTAAACCGTAAAGGGGAAGACCGTTCACGGAGAGGCGGAGAGGCTCAATGACGCACAAGATTTGCACTTTATTAAAAGACTCGTTCCGCGAACGAGGCGTTTCAAGGGTCGAATTAAAGTGCCGGCGTTCCTTCAACTCTTGACTCTTCCCCCCTAGAAGGCGTGTTATTTCACGCCACCCTCCGCGTCGTTGTCGTTTCTCTCCGCTTTAAGTCGATTAAAATGACAATAACCAGCTCGCTGATTCGATGCCGATGGAAGGTAACACCTCTGGTAAATGGCTATCCTTTACCTCCTCCTCGTAGGAAGGGAATTAATTTCCATTGTCCCGCCATCTCTCTTTCTCTCTCTCTCTCCCTCCCATTCTCTCTCTCTCTCTCTCTCTTCCTCTTTTCGGTCATGCCTTCGGTGATTTTAAACGAGCTACCAATTAAAATTGTCCGGGATCGATCCGGCCCGATCGCAACATCGATGGCCACCACCCAGCACACACCTGCTCGGAACAACAACGACGCGAGAGGCAGCTCCTGTTTCCCTCCCTCAACGATTCTTCTGAGTCTCCGTTGTTCTTTTAAGCTCTCTCTGCCCCTTGCCCCTACCTCTTTGTCCCAGTCTCTCTTACTAACTGCGCCGCGATATCGACGCGATTTCGCGTGAATGACGACCGGCGTTTATCGAGCGTAAAATTTGGATTTACCTGCCGGCTGATAACGCTTGCTCGAGTTCGCGACAAGCGCTGCCGAGAGAAAGATCTCGCGCTGGATGCAGTCACGCCGAAGTTCACCGCTTTTTTTTCTTTTTCGCCACCTTTCCTGTTCTGTTTCGTTTGTTATTTAATTGCTGGATTAAGCTTGGGTCGCTGTCACGCTTCACCTCGACGCTTCGTTCACTGAACACTAACGTAGTCGAGCGGGCCTGCAACTGTTATCAGTTCAAGAGAGTGGCATAACGTGGCGATAGTGATCCTTTTCGGTCTGGTCGGTGACCTCCAATCTTTTTCAGTGACAGTGAAATCGTGTGTTTTTTTTTCGATTCGTTGATCGATGCAATTAAAATTAAAGCGTCTGCCGAATAAATTACGAATTAATATTAACGTACGAATTATATCTATATATACGAATTAATGTTAGTATTTTTATTGTAGAAATTCAGGTATCGATTATATTTGTTTCATTTATTAATTTGTTCTATATTCATAAAAAAATAAGAGTCAATTTTTACATCGTGAGTAGATAATCGTTCACGCTTGATTATTGATTACTGATAGCTTCTACTATTTCGAGAAAGTTCCATTCTATTTAGATTTTCTTTCATCATATTTAGCATTCTTTCACTCTATTAAGAAAAAAAAAAAAAGAAAACGCTTAATTCGTTCGTCAAATGAAAGGCTCGACTAACGAATCGGAAAATTATATATGGATTCGATAAAGTGAAACCCACGTCAAAAAGGTCATTAGTCTCGCATCACAATCACCGTTGTGCCGAACAACTTTCGTTCGCAAAGTTTTTTCATACCTGTAAAAACAACGGGAAATACTTCAGGTAGTAACAGATAACAGGTCCACTCGTTCTACGTGTCGTGCAACTTTCCACGAGTTTGCGTACACTGTCGTGTAACAACCCCTCTCCACGTGCAACGCTCGATCCTCTTCCTTAGTGACGTCACACGCGCGGAAAGCTGCACAAAGGAGCGAGAGGAATGTTCTCGAAACAACGGAGATCGAACGCGTTACCGGGTCATTCGTCTTCGAATATTTCGAAATGGTGTAATCGTCAAGACGAGAAAGACTCTCGAAACAGGGTAAATCGACGAATGGCATCCCACCATGGGGTCACGCGTGTACCCAGCACGCGGAATGACGAGCATTCTGAAAACGGACGCGCGTACTTTTGTTTTTGGAGGCAGTTCGAAAATCCGATTCGAGTGTGTTCATTCGACTCGCTCGTATTTCAAGTGACATAACCGCTGCTCTTTCGCGAGCGAGATCTCTGTATGTCGCGTGTGTTTCGAAACAACTCTCTCGTTCACTCCGCGCCGGAGTGTACGTTATTATATTATAATAATAATTGCGCGTACACGTTCGGGTACGTGTTTCCGATCCCGAATGTTTCCTTGCTCTCTCCTTGCCGATTCCCGTGTTGTTTTAATTACGGGACGAGGTAAATTCAAGTGGCGAAGTTCTCTGAGGGCTAATTTTTGCTGAGACAAAGCACGCCGGTGCGTTTTCACCGCTTTCTTATTTTAACCGCGCTAGGAAAAATTCAGCGGTGAAAATTCGGCCGGCGAACGCGGCGATTTAATCTCGTTAAGATAATGCGGCGCGTTCTTGTCATAATTTTTTCGTTCCTTGTTTCAACCGCGGGGGAGGAAAAATTAAACGCTAAAAATCCAGAGGAGATTTAGTTTTTATTGGCGTCGTCCGTTTCTTCGCGATGAATTGTTCAAATCGTCAAGCAGTAAGCGCGATAATTGGACGAATAATCGAGCAAGTCGAACGGCAGCAGAAGGGAATTCGACCGCGAATGTGGAATACTTTTTCTCTCTCTCGTGTGCCTTCATTTGCATATATTCGTGTCGTTAACTGCTGATGAAAATGGATTCGACGGAAAGTCACGTTCCTTTAAAGAGGCACTGCAAATTAGATCAAGCTCAAGAAGTCACTTTGAAACGAAAAGATATTCCCAAGATGTATTCTCTCTTTTTTTATCTTTCATTCGAGCGTACTTTCGCGCCGGTTTGCACCGGGTAAAGTGATTTCTGTATCCCTTTGTGGGTGTATTTAAAGAAGAAACAGAGAATGTGTTAACGTGATTTATGGTGATATAAAATGGTTCCATTTACAGGGGAATGCGAGCCGTGACAGAGAATGTTGATCGCATAAATCTGCGATGATTGCGCTTGAAATAGAGTGTGCCATGTGCTCGTGTGTTTGAAAAGATAATGGTAACTAGCGGATCGCCGAAATCTCTCTATTTAAACAAGTTTCACTCGCGTCGACTTGTGTTTTAACTGTGAAATATGCGATTTCTCTCTGTCTCTCTCTCTCTCTGTCTCTTTCTCTCTTTCTCTCTCACTTTTCGCACTATCCGCGTGAATCGAAGTAAAAATTTTGATCGCGTATTAAAATATTTATTTACGTGAAAATAAATATACTCACAAAGTGGATGAATCGTGCTCCAAAAGGGATCAGCACAATATTTACAAAAAAGTTGTCGGGCAAATAACTCGATAACGAATAATTTATTCATTAATTTTTTTACGTTATTTTAATTAGTTTACGTAAATTTCCATCCGCATTGTAATTGCCATTAATTTTCCAACACGTAGGATAAAATTTTTAGGCTACAATGTGTCAAAATTTTCCGATCATTTCTCTTTTTCCTTTTTTTTTTTTAACTCGTAAGATTGAAAATAGAATGACCAAGTGCTGGAAAAATTAACTGAAAATGTCAGACGTAATTTGAAATTTCCCTCTGATGAGTTTTTATGCAATTTTTGCTCGGCACAGGCCGCGAATTAAAAATGAAATTCGAAGAATGGTCCCTGTATGAGTGTACATATTTGACGTGGAAAACTATTCATTACATTGGGATTCGAATGTAAAATATTAATTATTATAAAATGTAGTGTAGAACGTCGTTCATAATTAGATCAGAGTTGTCAAACACGGTATCCACGTGATACGAAATATTTCGAAATCCCATTAGACACCCGATATTATCATACTGATGTAGTTTAAAACGAGTCTGAAAATGTGTACAGAAGCCGCAAGATATTTAACGCAAATATATATCTATTTTACAGATAAGTAATATATATATATATATATATATATATATATATTTCAAATTTTACTGATATAATGACGACAGATTGTATCTCGTCAATGAAATTTTAAAAAGTAGGATTTTTCCATGAGAAGCGCCCGAACACTTGAATTTCTCAAAAATTTTAAAAAAAACTGTACAAGCGTTTTCGTATTTAAAAATGGAACTTACTCAACACCAAACTTCACATGTTTCATTTCTATCTACAGTGAGTCACTGCAACTGTTCAAGTTTGAACATTTCATTCACGGATTTAAAATACAAATTGGAAAGTTCTTTCCAATTTCTAGTAATAACGATGATTAGTTAGCATTCGAAACTAACGATACGAACATTGGAGCTTGCACTGTGAATAAATACGAATCGCTTGAAGCAAACAATTGCTGGAGAACGGCGAGCGAATACTTCTCGCGACTCGCGATATTTATTTACGGTGTTTACCCTCACCGAAGGCTGTTTGCCGTGAATAAATATTACTATTTTTATGTCTATCAAGTGTAAGGCTCGGCATTGTTGCTCGTAAATCGACCGACTTAGTGGCAAACGACGCTCGAACCCTCGCCGAATTCAATATAACGTTAAGATAAGAGTTCTTCGGCTGCTGCACCATATAAATTTAACGTCGGCAAATCAACGAGTAGAACTATGCGTGTGCACGTTGGAAAGGTCAAGCAGGGTACTGGCTTGTGTGTTATACGCGTGTTATACGCGGATGGTAAAAATAAAAAAGCGAGCACCGTGGAGCAAGAAACAGTGCTTAGAAACAGAGCGGTAGGATCTGGAAAGATGGAATTTAAAGCGAGGGAAGCGAGCGCGTTTTCCCTCGAGGATACTATTTGTATTCGTTATAATAACGCGTTATTTTTTATTTAACGCCGCGAATCAGTCTACGCGTAAAATGGTGTTCCAACAACACCGTACGGAATAAAAGTTGCGCGAAACTGCCGAACAGCTCGGCGCGCTCGCCTCGCTGAAAGCGAATAATCCACTTTCCGGATTTATAACGTGTTTCGCCAACTTTACATTGCGCGAAATGTATCTTCGTTCGTTGCGCGTTGCAGGTCAGCGGCAAAATTGAAGAAACACACCGGTTGCAAATGAAGACAAACATGGAAGAAGTTAGCCCCAGCGAGTCTAGCTAACAGCGATTCACGGCGAGTGGTCTCGCTGTCTTATCGAGAGGATCGAAATCCTTGCTCAACTTCGCGAACCGGGTCCTCCGCGTTTGAAAACTTCCGCTGATTCTCCCATTTCGCACAAGTTGGAAGACGGCGAGCTAATTCAACCCCTGAGATAGTATTTTTCGGTTTACCAGTGACTACCGTAATTTATACGAAAAACTTCCGATATTTTACGTTTTGCTTTTGTGTTTTACATGCCATTCTCGGCTCGGATCAAGTTCTGTTTCAATTTTCCGATTGAGAGATCTCGCGTTTGAAAGCTTCTTTCCTTTCGTATATTGGACGAAACATGGTTGATTGATATAATGATACACAGGTATAGTCTATTTATTAATTCTATAAAAATTCCTTTATTCTATGTGCAGGGTGATTCACGTAACCTGCACACCTGAAGTAACTTTTTTAAATTATAACTTTTAGAAATAACTTTAAAATTGTTTAATACAAAAGTTGTGATTGTTTCAAGGGGCAACATTCTCGAGACGAATTATAGTGAAATATCTCTTTAATCGTTATGTTAGCCTTAGGATCAATGTGGCTTAATACTTTTTTTTACTTGGAATTTAATATTCTTTCAATTTATGATGAAAAGAATGTGTGGTCAAGTTAAAAAAAAACAAAGATGACCTTGAAAATTTCGAAACTCCACAAAACATTGATACACCATATTTTACCTCCTGTAAAATCATATAACTTTTGTGTCGAACAATTTTTCATTGGACGCATAATTTAAGAAAGTTATTTCCAGTGTGCAAGTTACATGAATTATTCTGTATAATAGTAGTAATATATATATATATATATAATTACTATTATTATTAATAAACAGATATATATTATATAATATAAATTATAAAATAGAATATATATAATAAAATCTCAGTATTTTTTTATTATACACGATTGCGACAAGATTTATTTCAGATTACTAAAATTTCTGTTTTACATTCTGCATGGGATATACTCGTAATGATTAAAAATTCTAAGACTGCACGATCTAACACGAAATCTCCGTTTGAACCGAAGACTGGCAACTATTTCGCACGTTCTCACACTACCTAGTTTCGTTAACCCACTTTCAAGCGAAAACTAGGAATTTCTATTCGTTATAATTCTCCAAACTTGAACTTTCTGAGCATGTTTGAGAATGAAAGGCAGTGAGAAAGTTGTACTGTCTTTCTCGTACCTTAGATTCGTAATTCAGACGCGATATTAACACGTGAAGATGTGATGGAGCTTAATTTTTCGGCGTAAAGGTCGGCGAACGACAATCGACGAACGAAGAGGCTTCTCAGAAGAAAGAGGTTAACGAAAATTCGGCAGGAAAAATTAAACAGAGCTATCGCGGAAGCTAACTTGAGTAAAACGGAACGAAAGAACGAACCAGTGGCGAGATTGAATCGAGAAAAATGCAAGAATGAGCTTCGACAACGCTCTCACGTGGCTCTTGTCCCCTCTGCACTCTCTCGTTTTTTTTTTTTTTTTGTTTCAAATAGAAAGGAGCAATTTGCCGGGTGCGCGCGCGCGTGCGTGTGTGTATGTGTGTTCATTTGTTGAACGCGTGGCGTACGAATAGTTTTACGCCAGGCCGGTTGTTTCATTGTCCCGCCGCGAAAACGCCGCTTTATTTTACAGCAGTTTTACAAAGAAACGCTTTGCACAGCCACGCCGCGCGCTCATGCACGCGACGTGTCCATTCTTCTTCCGCGGCAAGTTATGGTTTTTCTTTCGGGTATGACTTTGTCAACGCAACGTAATCCAACGAGACGTCACGTTCGCCCTGTTCCCTGTGTTCACCCTCTTCGCCGCGACGATTCTCGCTCGTAAATTTACCAAAAAATGGGAGAGGGGAGGGGGGTCGCATTGTCGAGCATTCTCAAGGAAGGAGCGACGTTAAACCGCGGATTCGCAGCGGCTCAAAAAAGGAAGAAATCATCCGTAAGTCGGGAAAGAGGGGGAGCGGGTTCTTGCTGCTTCTTTTGATTTATTTCGACGACATTTGAATTGCATCGGGAACAAGTGGCCACGCGGGAAACTTTTCTACGCAACCGTGGTGAGAACTCACCATTCACTGGGGTGGTTCGAAGAAGAGAACGTCTGCTTTCAATTCGTTTAATTTCTTGTAAAATCACGACGAGGTGAGTCGTTGGTAAATAAACGACCGTTCAATTGGAGTTCTTCGACGCTTGAAACGATGGGTACACGCGCAACGCGAGAATCGATACCATTAGAGAACAGGTAGAAATTGTTCAAGTACGTTTCGACTTCGCTCTATGCATTTTGTTCCTTTTTCTTTCTTTTTCTTTTTTTTTTTTTTTTTTTAATAAAATAGACTCTTCGTCAAAACGAGAGAAATTCAGAATAGTTCCGCGTTTGGAAATCTGACAAAGAGATATTTAAAAAGGTTCGACATCTCAATTACATGGAAATCGATCAAGCTGAAAAGTTTCTAGTTATTTCGACTTCCGATCATTTCGATTTGATCAATTGTGATTAAACAGCATCAGCTGAAAGGAAGTCCATGCGAAGAAACTTTGCGCCAAAGGAGATGATGTTTTACAGATTCAACGCCACTTAACGATTTAAGTGAACGAAACCAATATCTTCGTCTCTCAGTGTAAAAATATACTGGACTCGACCACTGGATGTTTCAACAAAGTGAAAAGTCTCCGACGTCGCGCCTTCGACGTTACATTTACATACATTTACATTTCGGACGATGGTTATAAAACTTTCGCGTGGCCACACGTCTCTGCGTCTCGATATCCCTTTGACAGAAGAAGCCATCGCGTTCTGTTGTGATGCCGGCCAATAGGGGACCGGCATCAGTAGCATCGCGGCGTCGTTATTCGAATTGCACAAACGTGCAAGCACTTTCACGTTTCGAAGTTTATCCCCTGGCATTCGGCACGGCCGGTGAAACCTTTCGGTTATCGAGTTGTGTTCGAGTGGCTGGTATCGATTGGCTCGCTAGCGATCCCAGTTAAAATCTGCCAGTCAGGGCTGTTCGCCACGGTTGACCGGCCGGTCTCGTTATATTACGAACGTAATCTTTTAATTAACAATTTATTACGCTGTCGCAGACGACGCGACCGTAAAAAAAAGGGAGAAAGAGAGAGAGAGAGAAAAGGGGACGTGAGAGAGCGACAGCGAAGAGGAGGGACATGCTCGGCCCTGTGAAACGGAATGGTTCGTTAAACAACCGCGATTTTGGGTTAATTAGCGATTATGGAAATACGATCGCACTTAATTGGGACGCGCCAGCCCGTTATAAAATAACGCGAATGGATCGGCCGAATGTTCTTCTCGCCTGGTGCTGCTGCACCAGGAAACGCTGGTGTGTGTGACCAAACACCATTACTAATTACGTACCCCAGGAACTGCCAGTAAATTGCTTCCATTAGGCACATAGTTTCGCACCGCATACTTGCTTCGGCTTAGCGTCGCAACAGCTGCGACCCCGTCCTACATCTACGTGCTTCAGGCCCCGTAAATAGCCGGCTCATTGTAAAAATACGAGGCAACGAATTAATTCGATGCATTAAACGGCCGCGCTCTCTCTCGCGGACCATCGACAGTTTTCTGGTCATTCGAAACTGGGAACCGGTCCAACACCGGGCCGACACCCGCTCCAGAAGAGACACGCTCCGAAGGAGCTGGTGTTTACCGGTTATTTGTCCGGGATTTTACGGTTTCTTGACAGCGGAATACCGGTTCCGGTGGGCTATTCTGGCCACGGCGAATCGCTTCACCCTCCCTTTCTCCCATCCCCCCCGCCGCTCACCCTAGCTTTCTAAATGCTCCAACGAAAGATAATCCAAAGTTTCTTGCCGCTTCTGAAGGAAACTTGTTCGAGCTTTTGGCCTGGGCTAATGGTTTTCTCTTGGTGAATCACCACCAAGGGGAGGCCACCACCAAGACAAAAATCGTCCAGTCGAGTGGACAATCTGTACAGATTACGTGCACGCGAGATACGAGATCGCTAGAAATGGGATGAAGCCCGGTATGTACTTAGAAATCCAAATCAAGCTGGATATCTGAAATGAGAGGGTCCGTTTCGTGGGTTTCGAGTATTAGTTGAAACAGTGATAATATTTTCATTTCGTGTCGATGCGTTTATTTGTGCAAGAAATCAACGCAGAGAAACGAATGACTTCGTTTTACACCAGCAACGAATGAACGTAAATGAATAAACTCGTTTTACACGAACAACGAATAATATACACGAACGTATTCATATGCGTAAACAAAAATGTAAGAAAACGAGCGAATTAATTTTACAACAAGCGACAAATAAATATTGTTAAAGAGATGTTAAAGAAATGAACGAAATTTAAGTTTTATGCAAGCAATGAACACACATGGATGTATATATTTATATACATGAACGTAAAGAAACGAACGAATTCATTTTATGCAAGCAGTGAACGAATACATGAATTCGCTTTATAGAAACTTGGTTTCGAACCAATCCGATAGAAACTGATTTCGAAAACATGCTCATGAATATTTCGTTGTTCATACAATTACTTTCACAGGTAGTAATATCGAAAATCAGAATATTATCGATCCTCAGATCGATGTTGAAAAATCAAGAATTGCACAACTACATTGTTGGTCCCCAGTATTTCAATGATCATATTTATTTCATACAAATGTATTCATTTGCACAAGCAATAAATGTTAACTCATTTTATACGGATTGATTTCGTGAAGGAATAGACTATAAATTTCGAAAACATTCGCACAGGTAGTTCGATGTTTGCAAGGTTCTTGAAACTTTCACAAGTTGAAGTAGTTGAAGGAGAATTCACCGATTGGAAGTGAAAGTAATACCATTTGTATTATATACTTCTGTGTGATTCGTTTAACACATATTGAACTTGAATAACGAACTCTTAATTTCTAGAGTAAGAAATATATTTCTTACGAGTATATATATATATATATATATATATATATATATATTATTTATTCGACAAAATATAATGTTTATCGATATTGACGCTCAAAGTGTTAAAGGAGGATTCAAATCAGTATACAGGGTAGAAGGAAAAGTTTATAACTTCTAGAGTAGATAATACTCGCTGAAACGTGAAAAAAAAAATTTCTAATAAACATGGGTCGAAAAATGAATAGTCTCGAAGTTGTAAACGATTTTTTGTTTTGGTCGGAAATGCTTGTGGAAAAGTTGAAATGCATCCTCTTGAAAGAGGTACGTAATTCTTTAATATGAAGGATGCATAGAAATGGAAAGTGAACGCGTAGAAAACTTTCTGTAATCGGAAAAAGAAGAAATAATAATGTACATTATTTATGTAGAGTATGATAGCTCTCGTAGCAAAGGAATTCATTTCTTCAAACGAAACAATAAATCGTTTATAACTTTGAAACTATTAATTTCTCGACCCATGTTCATTAGGACTTTTTTTCACGTTTCTTCGTCGAGCACTGTCCACCGTGAAAGTTAACCATTTTTTCTGTTTCGCTCTGTATATTGCCAATATTGATCGTCAGAGGATCTCTTGCTTAGGAGAATGTTGAGAATCTTGAAGTATCGACAGTGCAATACATTGATCGTTTGAACGTTCCATAAGACGAGATTTGTTTTCCCTGTGACATTCAACGATTCCTTGAATTAAAAAAAATACTCTCAATTGTTTTCCAGCATTGTTTGGAATATTTTATTAAAATCTCTCTTTCAGGCCGTTCGTTCCGAGAGCGTCTGAGCAATCGGTTCGGATGTATTTGCACGGTTGCCATCGGCACGGTGACTGTAACTTCTAATTTAAAGAGTTTTTCACCACTCAGATAATTGCCATTTAAATGAAGGCTAGGAAAGGGGGACATTCGACGACAGATCGATACGAAAGAGCGCGAGTAGGAGGAGAACGACACGGCGTAGCCGGCAGCGTGTACCGACGTCCCATGGTCCTTAAGCCGGCCTAAGCTGACTTAAGCTCACTTAAGGTCGCGTCGTTTCTTCGCGAAGATGAAATTGGAACGCGTGCTTACTCGTCCAAATTAAATACACGGTGAATGACGTTTACATAGCTGCTGCTACAGCAACGTTTTCCTTACTGTGTCGCGGGAAAAGCATTTGTCGCGGGGGCCCACCCAATTCTGGATGATTAACTTCGGAGCTTTGTCGCCGGCTGCTCTTTGGCTCGGCAACCACTTCAGTTCGGCGACCAACCCGTGATTTCTTGTCGAACGTTGTTACGGCTTTTAATTAAAACGTCGGAATGTGTTCGTATGATTCTTCGTTTTTCTCCTGCTCGATATTCTAGCCGGGGGGGGGGGATTATTTTAGAAGGCATTTCAGCTATTGGATATTCCTACGATTCCCTTCCTTTGCTCGTATCAAAATTATCAAACTATTTTGTCTCTTCTTTGCGCCTCTGACGATTCTGTCTCGGCATTTTCCAATGATATAGTCGTTTGTATTTTTACAGAGACAGTATACTGCATTGTATTATTATTTTACTACAATAGCGAAATATATTATATTATATTTCTATTTCTACAGTTTCTAGGTTATTCAACGTGCTTGACCGACACTGTGAAGTAGCCGGGACGGTAAAGCTCTTCACTTTCTTGGCGAGATAGAAATTTATGACTTTTAAAGGAAGGACTTAAAATTCTAATTTAAGCAGCGTTGGATTTGAACGATCAAAGATGTAAGATTATTTTACATGTACTTGAGGCGTATATGCACTATCTCGCGCTCGCAGTTTTATGCGTAAATTAAACCGATGTCGTTCTGACGTAATTTACTGAAATCATTAGCAGAGGTAGGTAAGGGACGAGCAGTTTAATTAAATACTAATTAATCCAAGCTTTTTCGCGTACGTCCGTTAATTACTTTCAAACGTAAAGATCGGATTTACTCGTTAGTAAATCGTGCAACGAATCACGAATGTAAAAATAATTATACCAATTCTTTCGTTTCTCATTAAACAGTAACTTTCGTTGCAATAAATTGCTGCACGCGTAACGTATTATAAACAGAATGTATAATTAAATGTAATATGTTGCGCGTAGAGCACAATTATACCAGTGGCAATGAGAATTTGTTGTTCGACAATTTAAGATGATGTAACTTCGCAAGAAAATATCCACCTGGTGTCATTTTAAAGCGTGACGACTCTACTTTATTATTTTCAAAGATGATTCACGTCATGTAGCGAATGGAGACGTGAAAAAATTCGTAGAACATCAAAAAACTTGTTTCATGACTAGGTCTGCTACAACTAGGTTTTGAATATTGAAATTCTCACTTTTACAACAACCGCTTAAAATTCTGTACGCTGTACGATTTTTCTTTTACTACTTCGTTGAACTTTGAACACTGGGGGATTAAGTTTTACACGAAATGTTAAGATTTCTTGAATTTTTCGTCATTAAATCTGAATATTCAACATTCGATAAAACGGCGAGAAAAGATTGTATTATACAACAGATTTTAAGAGATCGTTATTAAAGGGAGACTTCGATCTTCAAACTGTTCGCTAGTCATGAAAAAAAAAATTTTAATGTTTTTACTTTACGTTTGAGCTTCTAGAGTTATACAAAAAAAAGAGTGTGCTTATTTTCCTGTACTCTGTGAAATCACCTTCGAGAAAACAAATCGTCAAAGTAAAGACTCTGTGGTTTAAGATGAAACGAAATGGATCGTCGTGTGATTTCCTTTTTCGAAGTTACGTCAGTGTAAATCATCGGCATTTTTTTCATTGTCGTTGGTATAATTACACTCTTTAAATAAACAAGTGCTAGAACTGACTAAGAATTTTCTATCGACAGATTTGAAGCAGAATAATTCAAATAAATAAATAATTGCGATTTCTTGAATTTACAAGAGTATACAAATTCAGGTGAAAGTAATTTTGCTAAAAATAGCAAATCGTTCATACACTGAGGGAAGGGTTAGTATTGGAAAACACGAAACAATAGGGCTATCATACGAGCAAAAAGGTTAGGTATATGTTCCGGATGGATACATATTGCAGGAGCGCAGTAGTGAGTGTCAATATCATTCGCGAGACATATTGGAGAAATTCAGTAGTAAATAATAAGTGTCAATATCAGCCGGACCGAACTGACGTTTCGATTCTTAGATTGACCAATACGTTAAATTGCTGGTAATATAAACAAAATTAATCCACCCACGTGCGATTGCCTTTAGAAATCACACAGAGGTGGACGAAACTAATCGTACAGTCGATGAAAAATTGTTTGATTGTTGTCACTTTGTAAAAAGTTGGCCTCGTTTTAAAGTCTCTACTTCGACAGTATGGTTGTTCTTATCGTAGATATTTTTTTATTGCGTAGTAGATGGGAAAATAATGATACTTTTCAAGTTCTCTGATTCAAATGTCTCTGAAAAAAAAATTTGTTTCATAGCTAAATTTACCACTTTGAAGATTAAAGTTTCCTATTTACAATGACATCTTGAAACTTTTTGTACAATTTTTTTTTCTTGTTTTAGTCATTTTATCGAACTTTAAATATTAGGATTAAATGACAAAATGTTAGAATTTCTTGAATTTTCAATAAAATAATAAAAAAAAAAGTCACGTAGCAAGATCGATGTAAGGGGAACACTTCAGTCTTCAAGATCATAGTGAATCTCTCATAGTCGTGAGAAAAATTTGTTCAGTGATTTCAGAGTGAAATCATGTTTTTACAATTTTCGACAAGGAAAGTATCCTTTGTTTTCCACGTTTCGCGTGATGTTGAAAAACATTTTCCAAAAGTACGTGCTCACGGCTGTCAAAGTAAAAGCGTTTCACGTTTTAAAATTAGACCAAATGGATCGTCATACGATTCTCTTTTTACGAAGTTACATCAGTTTAAATTATCGATAATGTTTCTCTGTCATTGATACAATTAAGCTCTTTGCTTGACACGTTACATTTAATTTTACGTTCCACTTGTAATATATTGCATGTACAGGATTGAATTAAAAATTACCATAATGCCACATCTACCATTTAAAAACGAAAACAATTGGCACGATTGTTTGTTTTTACGTCAGTGATTCATTGTTCGATAACTAACGAGTAAGTTCGATCTTTAAGAGTAATTAACGCATGCCTGCAAAAAAACCTGAATTAGTATTTAATTAATATTTAATTAAACTGCTCGTTATCTCTTATCTATCTCTGCTAATGATTTCACCAAATTATCTCGGAACGACACCGGTTTAATTTACGTATGTAAGCGGTAGATAATGCATAAACTTCAA
This sequence comes from Tetragonula carbonaria, assembly GCA_032399595.1. Classification (NCBI taxonomy): domain Eukaryota; kingdom Metazoa; phylum Arthropoda; class Insecta; order Hymenoptera; family Apidae; genus Tetragonula; species Tetragonula carbonaria. The sequence goes on from JAUCRC010000008.1 coordinate 6,352,974, forward strand.
GTATACGTAAAATCTCGTATTTTTCATCGTTAAATCCCTTTGAATTAAAATTTCAAGTCCTTGAAAGTTATAAATTTCTATCTTGTTATAACAGTTTAAAAATGTCGAAAATTTTTCATCGAATATGCGAATATTTTTGCATACTCCACAGAATGTTCAGGATGCGATTGAATTTAAACTATCAAGAAGATCAAATTGACCAATTTAGGATTTTTATTGGAAATTCTATGGATACGCAAAACGTGCAAGTGATTTACTATTTTTAGAGATTTAAATGATTGTTCGTAAAACGTATAAATAGAAGCCCGTGCAATTTATTATATTACAAAATTTTTCAATTTTCCTTCTACTTTAACGTCTCTGACGGAAATTTCACACTTCGATCGTCGGTAGTTCCATCTGTTAATGATCAGACTTTACGAAACTTACTATAATCAACCGAATCAACGACGCAACGATCGTAAATGCTTTACGTTGCTTTCGAATATATCCTGCTATTCAATTTTTAATTCTTGATACTGCGTCGCAGCGTCCACCGTTAAAACTCGGAAGCACGGGGAACCCCCGTTTTTCATTTTCAATTAAATTAATTGCTTCGCGCTTCAAACGAAGAAAAAAAGGATTTACCCCGGCGCTTCTTTAGAGTACCCAATAAATTTTTTATCACAGCGCGCTTTTAATTATAACTCTTGAAACGCATTCAATAGATTTTCGAATATTAAAATATTAATCTCTTCATGAAGGGAGAGGTAGATAGGAATCGTTGATACGCTGTCCTTATTTCTTACAACAGCGACTTTATGTTTGATCAATTTTTTCTCTTTTATAAAATTCTACGAGCTCGTTTAAAATCAATGACGCGGATAATAAAACGAGCTAATTCGTTCACGTGCACGCAAGACGATTTTTACAATCGCGTCACGGTCCAAGCGTAATTTGTTTTGGCAAGAGCGGATCCGTGTCTGCATCTGATACTGGCGCATGATTTTGCAGTTAATAGCAAAATGTAACTTCGGTCACCGGCTCACGGTGAGCGTTTCGAGTGGATCGTTTTCTCCTTTCTTCGCGAACGCCTCGTATCTCGGCCTCTTCTCCCTCTTTTCCTTTCTCCAGAGAAATTTCTCGATATACATACATATATAAAGAGAGAAGAAAAAACGTGTTTCTGTGCGACGTTACGTAGCGTTCGAGGAGTCTTCTTCACCGCGGAAGAGCTTCGCCGCGAGAGACGAGAGACTTTTCTTTCTTTCTTTCTTTCTTTCTTTCTCTCTTTTTTTCCCCTTTCTTTTTCTTTATCGAGGGACACGAGCTACCGACTCCCTTTTCAACGTATATCGCGGCGTATAAGCGTACGCGTCGAAGGAGCGCAAGTCTGGAGATCTTACAAGCGTGTTTCTTTTCTCGCCGACTCGCGACACGTCCCGCGGGTTTCCGTTTGTCGTTCGTTTTCACAGCAGGATGGATACGCCTCGACAATGAAGAGTCTTGGTAGCCTCAATTTCGCGACGCACCAGCCGCGGTTTTCTCGATGTACCAACATCGGCACAATGAAATCGTTCCCGCGCCCGAGTCGCGTGGCTCGCCATCGATATATTATACAATATATATGTATATATATATATATATATATATATATATATCTACGCAATTTTCTCTTAAACTATTTTTTATAGGGAAAAACTTTTCGAAGGAAGCGTTGTATCGAGGGGAATATCTTATGGCCACAGATCTTGTCTAGTCATGATTCTGAGATTTCAAGGTGATCTTTGTTCTTTTCAATGGAACTGTACATTTTTGTAGCTGAATTCAGCGACCTGGTAACGTTAATATTCCGAGGTCATTCAAGATCATTGAACGCCGCTTAAATCTTACTTTCGTTGAGCATTCAGAAATCGTTCCAAAGATAAAAACCTTGAAATTTTGGAAGCATGACCATCTAGACGAGATTCACGGCCACCGTAACACGTCCCCTTCGAAACAACGTCGGTTTTATTTGAAACATTTTTCATCACGGCGAACAGTTCAAGAGGAAATTAATTAATTGCGTGGATAGCTTCATACGTGACACCCTGTATATTCTCCAGACGAAATTATTTTCTCGATTTCTCGCGTTTCGTAACGGCAGCCAGTTGTTCCCCGATGATCGCCTTTCCTTTTTTTGAAAAAAAAGTACACTTTGCGTACTTTCGACTCTCCGTTTTTCATCTCCCGATTTGCTGTTTCCCGGACTCCGATTCGGGTCTTTCCCACCAGCGATGCACACGTTGCATTAGCGATTATATTTCACCCTGTTATTCATTTGTCACGGTTCATTTGCCACGAATGAAACTCGAACATGAGTCCGATCAAAGCGATCTCTAACTGTTTCTGATTTCGCGGCGAGGAGCGAGACGCGGAGGCGGTGGTACCGTGAAACGTTTCTCGCTCGGTGCATCGAGCAACATCGATTGTCGCTGCGACAGCAACAGCGAGCGTTCGAAATGGCGTTACTAAGCCTTTGCCGTCTCGAGATTTCACAGCTGCACTTACCACGTTCGCGCGAGGCCGGCGCGAACGCGAACGCGAAAGCGAACCGAGCGGAACACAATCGTAGCCACGCAAGATTTCCGCAAACAGAATGGAATGTGACGATAGCGTAGCAGTTAGGTAGAGAGTGCGGGTCGGGTGTGCAACGAGTGGCAGAGAGATTGGGGGGTGAACACACACACACACACACACACGCACGCACGCACACAGAGTGTAAGAGAGAAGTACAGAGGCAAACCCGTGGTGGCTGCTGGTACGTGCTTCTGTGACCCCTATACACTCGGAGCCACGTAGTTTCAACTACCACGTTCTAGGTGTTCGCCGGTACATGCACCCTCATTATATTCGTATATACAAAGTACATGCCAGGCTGGTGTACACGTGTACGTAAGAAGAGCGGTTCGAAAGCAGGAAGGCGGAGCTTGCGGGACGATACAAGCAGCTACGCGTGAATAACGTTGATAAGCATCCGGTCCATGACTCCACCACCTTTCTCTTTATCTCTGTCCCGTGATAACTCGTTCTCGCGTTTACCGCCCCTCTTCTGGCTGTTTTATTTCCCGGCGACACCTATCTCTGGCTATGATACATTAGACAGACCGCCAGTGCCATCGTCGTCGCACCGTTAGGGTTGTTTGGCTAGCCGAGATATCCGACTATGTGTCGGTCAGTGGAAGGAGAAAAATTAATTAGACCACGCTTGGCCTCGGAGTTTCTCGCGTTATTTGTTTAGAGGGTGGATCCGGAGGAGCCGGTTAACCCTTTGAAACATGCTGATGTTCATTAACCCTTTGCTTTGTGATTTCTCTTTCGGTGTTCTTCGATAATAAGCGATTTGTTTGACAATTGATCGTGTCAAGTGTAAAGCAATGAAACGTATTGAATGTACCGTGGGTACTGAAGGTATAATCAAGGAACGGACGATGAAAGAATAAATCGAAAATAAAGAATTTAGCTGTATTTGAATTCTGAAATAATTCAGTCAGCAATAAATAATGAAGAGAGAGCGAGTCCACCTGTGAAAATAAATCAAAATTCTTTCCCAAGACTCTTCGTTTTTTGAGGGAGTTCTATTTGAAACTTCGCCCAGTACACGTTTGCTGAATCAATTTTTAAGTGACCATATTTAACCTTATTTCCTTGGAATCGAATTTTGTTACGTTTCACTTATTTTTGTCGATAGAGAATAACCTTCTGTCGATTAGTCATTGATGTGCGATAAACTTTCTTGATTTTCATTAAAAAAATTTAATCTTTATCTTTTCATGTCGAATCACTCCCTTCAACACAAAGAGAGTATGTACAATTTGTATTTATCAACCTTCAATTGAAAATATTGAAATTCCAATTTATTTCTTTTTCTTTCCAATTAAAATCATTAATTCACATCGCCGTAAGTGTTACTGGATATCGTGGAACAAGAATAAAGATCTAGCGGATACTTCCAAAAAGAACAAATTGAGTTATGAGAATTAATCAAGAAAACTGAGCCTCCCTTCTGCAAAAATCTGTTACAGTTCAACACATTCTATAAAATCAACGTTGTCCTAATCGCTAACGATCTTGATGTCGATGCAACTTTAAACTTGCCTCAAAAAAAAAAAAGGAAAAAACGATTAAAGGTGGAATTTTCTATATACATATTACTGTACCTGTGTTCATTTTATTCTCTAAAGTGCACAACATTTGAAAATCGCGTATGAAAAAAAAAATATGCTTTATCGACAAATCTCTGACTCTCCGAAATTTATGGGAAATCCAATCTCAAGGAATAAGATAACAAAGCGAAGTTCCAGGAAAGACTCTCGCAAAAATGTGTAATTTCTCCTAATTGCGAACACATTCGTCAAAAGCCTTCGGTTCGTTACTCTCGAAGATTATCCGATCGCTTTACGATGTTATAGCGCATTATACAGCGTATGCAACTCGACGCGTACTACGGTATCTTCTCCTAAATACTCGGGCCGCAAATATTCTGCTCGCAGCGAAAGATGCGAACATGTAGGTCGATCGTGCCCTATCTGTGTCGAGATATATCATACGACCTGATCCGAGCCGAGCTTTCCCTTCCCCCCATTCGTGCGATTTATGCGAGCATTCTCTGTCTCCGGCGAGCACTTTGCTGCTTCTCTTTCGTGCCTCCTTGTAGCCGACGAACGGCTACGTACGAGAAAATACTGACCGACTTGTGCAAGAAAACGGGGGAGAACATCGTGTTACGGCCACGAGGCGGGCAAAAACCAGGCGGACCTTCGTCCGTACGTTGGAAAGCTGACTCGATGTGGCCGGAGTCCGGTCAAAGGTAAAATGTACTTTAACTTTGTCAGCAGAAATCCAGCGTCGCGACCGAAAATTTAAGCAACGACGTTTCCATCCAATCGTACGAGTTCTCCGCGTATCGAAAGGAGGAGAAGCGTGTACCAGCGGATTACGATCGTGGAGGAATCTTTCTAAAACGAAGAGGGCCTCGTAAGTGGATAAACGACGTTTCGGAAATTCGTCGTGCAGACGAATAGCAACGCGCGAGAAATAGTATATACGAAAGTTCCACGGAACAGATTCATTCTCTTCGTATCAACAGGGGGATTTCCCACGTGACAGCCGTGGCTTTCGGCGAAAAAAGCGAAAGACACCGACTTTCTTCGAACTTCGATTGCACGAAGAAGTGTAGGGAAGTGTTTTTATGGACTGTGTAAATTGTTTGATGGAACTGGATGCGATTCCTCGATCGCAAAGTAATTGCGATGATGGCAGGAGAGCCGGTGAATGTAATTAAAGCAGCGAATCCGATTAATATTCGCACGTTTAAACAGTCGGACACTTGACAAATATTATTGAAAATTTCCTGTACAAATTTCGCCTCGTTTCAAACAATGAAGTTCTGCTCTCAAAGTATTATTCGTTTTATTCTAAAATGTTTTATATCTCATAGCGGGTTGGTAAGTGAAGACGCGTTTCTTGTCGAAAATTGTTATAAATTGTCGCGGTGTGTAAAAATATTTTCTTCGTGACTGAATATCTACAATGGATTTGAAGATTGAAGCCTCTCCTTTACAACAACCCTCGAAAACTTGATGTACAATTTTTTTTTTCGTTCATTTTATTCAACTTTGAATGTCGGGCTTAGACTATGATAATTCAAGAAATGGCAATCGTTTTTCGTCTGATATTTAAAATTCAAGGAATTGGCGACAAAAAATTGTACATACCAAATTTTGACGAATCCATACTCATATCTGTGTACTCATATTTTCGACAATGTTCAATTTTTGTCGAATGTAGAAGCTCACTTCGCGAGATTTCATACTGTTATATATTTGTAGACAATATTTTCGAAACGGCAAAGTTACTAATGACAAAGTAGTATTAAAACAGGACGGCCAGCCTTGAAAAAAGGATAACAAGCAACAGCAAAAAAAAGGACAAGAGAATAAAGTGGCCGATGAGCTTCCAACAGCAACAAGATCACAAAATTAAATTCCATTAAATTCCATTAACAGATTGCAAAAACCATACAGAGTGTTACAACGTTCTGAAATTACATGTGGAAAACATGTATCTTTTCTTCTTTTCTCCGCTATTTTTCTTTTTTTTTTCTCTTCATCCACTTCAGGTTAATCTAACTTTGCCACATTGAATTTTTTAGTTCAGTTTCGTATTACCACGTCTGACGCATTCAGAAGCTATACCCGTGTTTAAATTACGTTTGAACATTGTTGGCGTGTTCTTTCGCGTGGAGAAGACAATGAATAAACACAACTATCAGGCGAGAGCATTTTTACGACCCGGCGGCAAGTTTCTTTCTTTCTGGTTGCTGTCTTTCCGTGGAGAACTCTGGAGGAAAGTTAAATGTGTCACGTATTTCCACAACTACGTTCGTGACCCCGGTATACGTAATGGCCCGTCAGTCGGGGCAATATGTGGCGATAACGCGGAACTATACTTGAGAAAGATTAACGCAGGACTCAACGCAAATAGGTGACATTTTTCACTGGCCGGGTTTCAGTGTTCAGTACGTGTAGGCTCGATGCCGCCAGGCGTGCAACCATGAAGAATGCGAGACAGTCAGAGAATGTTACGCGCGTGTAATACACGCACGCGAATGTCACGAATATGGATATGTAAAATTGAACAAGCTACGCGATAAGGTTTAGACGCTTGAGCGGGCAAAATGTCTAATTCGACGTGATTTTTCGTCGATACTATCTAGATCCACGAAACGATGATCTAATATATTTCGAATATTAGAACGGATGCTATACTTTGTATTATATATTTGTGTAAATGGATGTTTTATACAAATGCAATTCGCGTAAATTATATAAATAATATAAATGATGTAAATGATGTAATACAATTTGTATAAATTATTATTATTATACAAACATAAGTGGAGTACTTTATTGTATTACAAATTATTTCTCACATGTAATGTCTTTATTTCTTTGATACAAGATTTATACCTTGGCGATCATTGTTAGTGCCAAGTTGTAGTAAAATATTTTGAAACATTTGCAATCAATTCGAGTTTCATTCAATAATGTACCTTTATTGTTTGTTATAAACTTTTTTGTTCGTTCTTTGCAATTTTATTTCCCTTGGCACAGGTTGCTGGTAGTTTTGGTATCAATAATTCCAATTATATTGATCTAACATTATTAATCAGATTGTGTTATTGCATCAAGTCATGCTTCAATGCAATTTCATTGCTTTGAAATTGATTTCTGTTGATGATCCTTATGTTTGCAACGTTCGGTAACGTTCGATGATTCTTTCGTTTCATTCCAGTCAGATCCTACCACCCTCGAAAATTCGATTTCACGCGGCTCTATCGGCAAAAAACCAAGTGCACGCGCGGGTCCAGTGATTTTCGAAACTCGATTTCCTGGAAAACGAGTTTACGAATAAAGAATTTTCATCTCATGCCATTTGATTTATTTTTGATTGATTTCACCAGTCCAGTTCCATCGTCATTTTTTCCATCGGTACGTTCGATAAAAAAACAGATTTATTAACGAGACGTAATAAATCGTTAGAGACGCGTCGCTCTATTATTCATTTATTCCGCTACTATTTTCGTTCGCCCTTATTTTTATTTCCTATCGTTTTAAGCGTTTTCAAATAAATCAGGAGCGTTGTTTAACCGATGCTTTAGCAAACGACATTCTCGCGGCGTTCACGATATTTTAAAGAGGATGACGCGTTATTATAAAGTCTGTTTTATTAAAGTGACGAACAGATGACGGCGAATGTCCAATGAATAATTTATCTTTGCTCTTAATTTAAATAAAAAACCACTTCGAAAGAGAGGAAAAGAAGGAAAAAACGCATCCCCGCGGGATCCTCTCTATTTTTTAATCTATCGATCTTTCAATCGGCGCACGCAACAATTGACATAATGTTGAATTTATTTATTCTAAAATGTTCGTTTCAGTCACGAAATCAGACAACTCGAAATTTGCATCTAAATGAAAGAAAGATGTAACAGAAATGTAACAGAATAAGAGTTGAATCGCGACTTTCCTCGGTGACTAATAAGAATTCGGATTAAGAAGGATTTGCTGCATCACAGTGCAGCTGTAATGTTACTTCATCTACATTAACACGCGAGCTTATAGCTGCACTACACTAAGCTGCCTGTCAGAGCATAAGATGCCATGGCGTATGCATTAATGCGACACTTGGCTCCAACTACTAACTACCACTGCGAGAAATAAATTTGCCAGCTATTTGTTACTAATTTTTTTCTTCAATTTTTAACGAGAGTATTCAAATAATAATCAACAGACGATCTTTTATAGTTATACATAGAAAGTATTTCGAAACGTTCTTTCCTGTCTGTCGCCGATATGCAAATCTTTCACGAGCTAATTTCAATCATTATTTGTAACTACATAATTCTTGCTTATAAAAATTATAATTTCGTGCGAAATTTCAATTTATTATAATTGTTACTTGCATATTTATAATTATTATTATATAGTTGTAATTATAATTATAATTTTGTGCAGAATACAACTTTAGTTTATAATAATTATTACTCCATATACGTATATTACTACTTGTAGACGTATACATATATGCTTGTAATGACTACTTATATAATTACATAATTACTACTTACAAAATACCAGACTTGGTCATTGTCACGAAGTGATTAAATTTGTTTTATAGGGAAGAAGTGGAAAGAATTTTTGATAAATTTCAAATAATTTTATGATAAAATTAATTTAAAAAATCATTTATATTATTTCACAGAATTAATATATATATTACTCTATCAAAGTATATATATATAATTATTAATTATTATTAATCTTCGTCGTTCATACTGTATTAACGTATAAACAATTTTAACAAACAAACGGTACATGTTCGGTACGTAAACTATATATAATTTTGACTTGTAGACTAAACATTGTATGATAGTCTTTCAAAAACCCCTCAAACTATCTTATCTATCTCATAATAATAACTGCGACGTTAGCAAGTAGTATAGGTCAACGGAGCAGAGTTAAGCGGTACTTACACTCGTGAATAACTCGAGTACCATATCATGGGTTTATGGAATGTCTCTCTGTCTATTGAGACTACTAACAACAAGGTTAAACTACTCATGTAGTGCGCAGAAATACTTGCCTTTGTGTTCGTGATATTATTTATGGCTCAATTGATCAATGTATAATTCCCTCTGAAATATTACGCTACTATTATACCTTAAATTTAGTTTAAATTTCCTTCGTGTTAAAAAAAAAATAATAATAAAATTCCACCTAGGATTCGATCTACTGCAGTCATTTCGAGTAAAATCCTTGCTTCCTTGGCCTTAGATTTTGACGAAAGATCGGAACAAAAATAAAATTCCATTTAGAGTTCGATCCTAGATTTCAGTCATTTTAAATAAAATCTTAGATTCCTTTGCAACAAGATTTTGACGAAAAGTCAAAACGTTAGCAATTCCATTAATAATGGAACACAGTAGCTTCGTTAATTATAGCGGAGTATTTATCCCGCCTGTGATTCAGAATTTTTTGATAATTACACGACAGCACGCATGAAAGGCAAACACTCTGCGCGTGATTGCAGAATCGTGCGAGTTTATGGCGATGTGAATCAGCTACGCGTTAACGTACACGATCCACGTGACACAGTTTAAGCAAACAGGAAGGTAAAGAAGAGAGAAAAAAAAGAAAAGGAAGAGAAAAAATTGTTGGAAGTGAACCGGCGAGAAGAAGTTTATTGCGTAGGGTGGTTCGATGCAACACACCTCTCGCTCCTCGATTACGGCGTTTAATTGATATTACCGTCGAAGAGTTCGACAGTAATCTAATCCCAGCATCACCTTCGCTCTGCCCTCGAATTAAGTCTCAATTATTGTCCCGGCCAGCGGAAGACGAGAAACGTCTCGAACTCTGCCAATTGCTCGCTCGCGTTAAATCGGCTCTTAATTGACAGATGAAACGACTCCCCGAATCGAGCCACTCGCTGCAATAAGACCCGGAACACCTTTCCTCTTCTTCTTCTTCTTCTTCTTCTTCTTCTTCTTCTGCTTCTTCTTCTTCTTCTTCTTCTTATTCGTCGTCAGCCCTTTATGAAAAAGCCAGTTAGTCCTGGTTAAGAACTGCCTCGTCGTTGGACGATATTCAAAAACAAGTTTTCCCGCTGGCTGTAAACTCGCTGTTCAGCGAGAGGCTTCCTGTAAGTGTCAATGTTTTGACAAGAGACGAGATTTTCCATTGGACGAAGCACGTTACGTTGTTATTTTTCCGTGAATCACTTTGAAATGTTGCATTCGCAGTGTTTAAAATGTGTGTTAGCTAACGTCGTGAATCTGACTTCATCTTTAGCTGATTTCGTCTTCAGCTCAACTTTCGCATCGCATCCTGACCGCGATAGCGACTGAACTTTCCATTTCCACGACGCGTGCACTTTTTACCAAGTCAGTCACTTTCTTCGGCATTTTCCTCCGAAGAAATTTAAATTAAACTTCGTCCAACTTTTTTAATTTTTTAGACTGTCAGTCTAAAAAAAGCAGAACGAAAAAAGTATCTTTCCCTTTCTGTCTTCAACGAGACTCGAACGTATATCAGTTTATAGTTGGAATAAGATAAGCGTTCGTCATGTTGCAACAGCATAAATGACAACGAAGAGAAGATCTATTTTTCCCTCTGAAGCGGATTTCTAGGATCTCTTTCTTTCTCCTCCAGAGTGAATTCCAATGAATAGTTACGCAGCGGTTTCAACTCGTTACGTTTGATTACTCCGATAGAATTTCACCCCCTCCCTCCCCCCCCGATCGTCTCGTTTCTTATTTTTAAATCCGACCACGCTTCTCGTCTCGTCACTTTCTTCTTTGACCTTCGTGTTTGTCGATTCCGTCAGCGGATTTTTCCTTTTTTTTTTCTTTTTGTTCCCCTCGACAACATTGTCGAGGCTCGTTCCATTTTCCGTTTCCATTGTTTCCATTCAACGGCGAGATCGATATATAGAGTCGATACGCGAAGGAATGGCCGCCGGTGTACGCGCTTTTTATTTAGCGGTTCTCTTGTCGCTTGTATAAAGTATCGCACGAAACCATCCCCCTCCAGCCAAGAGGATATTTACCAATTTATGCGATATCGATTTTACAAAACGATACGTAATGATAACAAAACAGTGGCTGCTGAAAGGTAGCGGGAAAATTTACGAGCTTTGTGAATTAATACAATCGCTAGGAAGGAGTTTGAACTAGTTTTTTCTTTTTTTTTATTCTTTTTTTTTTTTGCCAAAATATTCTACACACAGTTGCTCACATTAATTAGTTCGGACACGCAAGTATTCGGATTTTGAATAGGTTTAAAAGAGGAGAGCTTGTCGACGAAATCTAACCTAATCTATTGAAAGTTCACTTAATTCGAAACCTAACCTAACCTATTCAAAGTGCGGACACTTAAGTATATCGAATGATCTAAGTAAATCCGAATTAATTAATATGGGCAACTGTGTGTAGAATATTTTCATCAAAAAAGAACCGACTTTTTTCATTTTTATCTGATATCCAAAATTCGATGAAACAACGAAAAAGAAACGTAGATTAATTTTCTGTAGATCGTTGCAAAGAGGAGGCTTCGATCTTCAAATCCATTGTAGATTCAAAGATGAAAAAAATTTGTTCAATGTTTTTTACAATTTGGAACATTTTCGAAGGAAAGCTGTCCTTATTATCTGATGTGAAAACATCTTAAAATAAAATGAATGAAGCTTGAAAATAGGGATTTCAGGTTTTGAAATGAATTCAGGTTTTGAAATGAATTCAGGTTTTATTGTTGTACCATCTTATTTTACGAAACTGTAACATCTTAGATATTTAGCGTTCGAGCGTTAATGTGGCCAACTGTGTAAATCGTAATTTTTAATGATAACAATTAAAATAAATCAATTTATACGATTGTATAAATATTCGTATGTTTTAAGTAATTGGAAAAAAGAGAAAGTCTGAAATCATCATCATTTGGTTGTTCTAACGTCAAAATAGCGTTCAGTGTTCTGTATTTATAGAAATATTTCAAATCGATGTCTGACTTGCTTCGTTATTTATCTGGAATATTTTTTCAAGAATATTTTTCGTTCGTGTTTGATAAATTTAACACACGGAGCGCACTTTTTCTTATCAATATTTATCATTATTTATACAGGTCTTGAATACCTTTATTATTATTGGCGCACACGCGGGCACTATCTATAAATTATTCCAATAATGTCGCTGATATGACTGTTATTTTTTCGTTTTTTATCGAATATTGATTTTACCATATAAACAGAGAATAACTCTTTCACTGCGCGAAGACCGTCGACGTTTAGTTCGTAATTGAATAAAAATGCCTAACTCCGGGAAATAATCGTCGCAGTCGGCCAAATTTCCGGACTCGCGATTTCGTGAGAGGACAACGTTCACATTCCCCGAGATTATACGTATTCGTATTGTCTCGTTCCTTTGCCATTCAATGGCGATTGACGTGTCGTAAACTTATGTAGCACGTGCAACGCGCTCCTAACCGAGTTGCCCTAACCCCTGGGTCCAGTTTCTGGCAACGTTCCGCATAGTAATTCCGCTGGCCACATGTGACGTGGAAGGTAAACACTGTTCAACGTCGAAAAGCCATCCAACGATCAACATTTCGATTCGCCAGTGTTGATCGGCTCGTCAATTTATCAATAACTGCAATGTTGCTCGTCTTTCTCAGTTGCAGGATAACTCTCTAATGTGGCATTCGATTGGACAACAATTAAAATCAATTAATCTCGACTCTGATTACCGACAGAATTAATTCTTTCTTTATCGAATTTAATTTTCATTCGTGGCCTGTGTTCACATTAGTGTTGCAGGATATCGGTACTAGTTTCCAGTTCCGTTCCAAGTGATGAGTTTTAGCAAACCACGAGTGGAATTTCACCGGGACAAATTTTCTCCCGGACTACGATAGCCTTTCAAGAACTAGTTTGTGTGCCATATACGAGCGTGGCAGGGTCTGATTTTCAACTACGCCACCGGTGGGATAGTGTAGCAAATTTAACAAGCTTTTGCATTTCGGGCAATACACAGAAAATAATAACGAAATATTCAATTGAATTTGCGAAACTTCACTTTCGTTTCTGCGGCGAAGTTCGATGAAACTGTTAATTGTTATATAATAACGTCTGAACATTTTCGATTTTAGACATTTCGTCGAATATTTTCGCTAGCGCTAGTTGAAGCTGCAACAATAATTGTCGGAGCAATAATAATAGACCAATCGTGGATTTTAATATTTAGCAAATATTCCTTGGAATTAATTTTACGCGAACTCGCGTACGACGATTACATTGTGCGCAATTATTATTAATGAAAGAAGAAACTCGCGGAAAAGTGAATATCTCTGAAAGATCAATTCTCTGTGTGTATTCTATTTGCTGCTTTTCTAAAAAAAAAGAAAGAAAAGAAAGAAAAAAGGAAACGTGCATCGAATTACACGTTTACCCGCCCTCGAATAAATTTAAAAAGTACGATCTTGCGATCAACTAATCAAATGGAATATTTTGATAAACACGTAATATGCTACATGAAATTTCATAGGTATTTCGTTATTTGTCTCTTTTGGCTCTTGTTTATTTGCTCGTTCTCGACAAATATTTGGAGATTGGAAAATAACAAATATTCGCGTAAAACTGTAGAGAGATACGGGAAGCGTCTACGCCAGTCTACGCAATGTTATTTAAAAATATTAAACTCACTCGTGTATGCTATCGTAAAGTATACAATGTTTTTTAAAGTCCTGTGAATTTTTCCAAGTCCACCAAACTTCTATAAATTTTCATAAAATTCCCTTCTTTTTTAATTTCAACAAAATTCTCTAAATTTCGCTGAGTATGTCTTGTTTCTTTATTTCGCCAAATTTGTAACAAATTTTACCGAAAGTGAACACAACTCGAAGAAGTACGCTCGTCAGGAAATATTATTTGTTTTGCACTTCTCACCTTGTCAATATGCATTTGTTCACAATGATAGTCAAGACAAGATTCATAATAAGAGGTATTTACAGAATCAATATCAAATTCCTTTTTATCGACCAAAACTAATGAAATTTTCATTGATGAAGAATTTTGTCTTTACAACATTTCTATGTTTGATAACTCGAAAATCACGTCAATCACTTTCTTTCTAAAATAACGATGTACAGAGTGTTTTGGCAACGTAGAATGAAATTTTTTTATTTATTTTCTCCGTTCTCAAGAAAATCGAGTTTGAAAATTTATCAAAAAAAAAATTTTAAAAAAAGAATGATCAATAACAGGATATTCTGTGTGCGTGAAAAAGTAAGCAAAAAGCGTAGAATAAAATTTTCCTGCAAGTTTCGTTCGACAATTTATCAAGAAATCGAGTTTTATAATTTATCAAGTGCATACGTGATAAATTATAAATTGCCGAAGGCAATTTCGAATGAAACAATTTAAATTCTATTTTTCCGAATGTAAAGCTTTAAATGAAACTCAAGTGTATCACTGTTATCGAAATACTGTATATCAAATACTAATCCACTTATATATACAACGCATCACGCATTGTGAATTTCTCTTTGAACGATATAGTTTCCATGAAATGTTTCTGTTTTGTAATTGCGTACACGCCGCTGCTTCGGTATTAACATATTGATTAAATGCAATCGAATGCTGGAAATTATTTCTTCGTTAGCCAATTTCCCTGCAGTGTACTACGTATGATTTGCGAAATCATCGTTTGAGCGAAAGCGTACATAAAAGGCAATATATACCGGATCGCTACAATAGTATTTTCTACGATCCCTACAATAGTATTTTCAAGGTGTTCTCCTTTATTTCCCCTCATTGACCTCGTTGGCAGCTACCCTGGAAGCTTCGTTGATCGATCGAAAATTGAAGATATCCTACAAATCTCACCTTCCTCCGTTCTTTACCCTAACTCCTCTCAGATTTTATTTCTACTCCGTCGAATAGTTGGTTGGTAGTTTATTAAAAAAAACATATTACGTATAAATAATACGAAGTAATTTAACAACAGACGATAGATAAAAACTAATGGCAGATAGTAGAGATCTTTTCAGAGATATTTGCTCGATAGAATAATAGATAAGCAGATTTGTTAAATATGTAGAATATTTGTGAAATATCATCTGGATGTTCTTGAACGTTTTCATCGATTTGATTGAAGATACGCAAAATTTAGAAAGTACAGCTTCGTATATTTTTGAGAGGAAGATTAGTTACAATTCTCAGGTTTTTGATCATTGGAATATTTAAAAATGCAGTTTGCTATTTCAAGAAGAAGCTGTAGCAATGGTAACTGTTGTATGATGTTAACGCTTTTATGGAAAGTAATTGGTACAACAAAATTTTTGTAATTTTTTTTTATTCATCACGTACTCATAGGCTACAAAATAATAGTTGAATACCGAAAGATGCTAGAAATCAAATATTTCAACTTTGTAGAATACTTCTCTAACTAAATTTGTCGTTATTATATCGTAATATAACTTATTATTATTATAGTAAGTTTGTTATATACTATTTTGATATATTTTAGTAATTATGATAGTAAATTTTGTTAGTTAATCATTTTTTACATTAAAAACATCATAGTAAAGATACGTTTAGTTGCACGGTTTCTTTTATCGACACATTCGAATTGTGAGTGGAGAATTCTTAACAGAATATGACAAATCTGATGTAACATACGAATACACTACGTGAGATAACTAGTCGTTGTTGCAACATCGTTGAAATTCTCGTTGGAAGTTATATTTTTATGTGCTTGCCTCGGATACGAACGCATTTATTTCATACGCTGAAACAGTTATTTCACGTTTTTGTCAAATTTACGCAACTTGTTGAAAGTGCTTATCATAGATACATTCAACGTGATGTATTCGAAATAGTACATTTGAAACATGGTATGGTGGTATGGTACATTTAAAATATTTTTCAAAGTATTAACAGCGTGTACTAGGTTTTTTATTCATTTATTTATTTATTTTTTTTTTGTTGAAGTAAAAATAATCTCCTGGTAGGTTAAATCGACTCTCGAAAGTAATATTCCGATATTGAAACCAGTTCACAACATCACAATAGATTCAGAGATATTGCCAATTATATCGTTTGTAGTGCAAACTATCAATCTCCTTTATATCGTTGTGTTAAATTTTCTATAATGACACGTATAACAACTAATAAATTATATCGTTTTGTTTGCTACAATAGATATTATCTAAATTCATTTGATCTAATATTAATCTGAATTCATTAGTACTAATTACTAGGGATGTACGTCTGATAGAAAAGATATTCAAAGAATAATATAACAAGTTCGTGTTCCTACGAATCAGAAACATTTGCAAAACGTACGAGAGCAATATTATTTTAGTGCATTATTTTAGACGAGCGAGCATTTCCGCTGCATGAGAATATGAAACCGTATTCATTGCATACAGAGCATATCTAATTACCACCTTTCAAGAGCAAGCCGTGTAGTCGAAAATGCTCGCGATGTTTTCAATTTAGCTTTTAACATGTATAGAAAGATTTTCGCAGCTACCGGATTGGTTGTCCAACACGTTTTATTTACGTAATTTTCTTTACAAAACGGAAGCGAATGTAACAATTTACATGCACACGTGTTCAACTATTAATTAAGTAATATTTAATATTCAAACACTATTGTAATTAACAATAGTAATTTTTTGAATGACGTTCCGATGTTATGATATTAATTAAATGAACCCTTAGTCTGTCCGAATTAATAAAGAACTATGTGAGTATTCAGATAAAAGAGCATTCAGATAATGGAGCACTGTTCTTTATGATAAAAAGCAGTAAAACCTAAAAAGAATCGTTTTAAAATTCTTGCAACACAGAGACAAGCCGGATTTATTTGTTCTAATTCATTTATTAATTTAAATTCGTTCATTTTCATTTTAATAAATTCATTCTACATTTATAATAAATTCACGTTAGACAACGAGAAAACTGAATTTCAACATACGGACAGAGCCGGAGCGAATTAAAATATAAACATTACTATTCAAATTAGCTTTGTCTAATCAATAACTTTTTTCTACATTACGCGATGAAATATATCTCTGGTGAACAAATGAGAAGGTATAATGTAAATAGAACAATTAGTTTTGCAGAGAAAAACATTTCCAACACATAAATCTAAAATGCAAACGCAAGATCAGATATTATGTTATACTTCGAATTTACGAAACATGTACTCCCTGTGTTCGAAAATATGGTATACATTTGCAAAAAAAAAAAAAATCAAATAAAACTAAAATTAAATATAAAAAGAATATTAAATTTATTTCATTATCACAATATAACTAAGTACGAATAATTTTAGTGTAATCGAAATTTAGTTAAAGTGAGATTTAGCCTTGTTGGGCGCTTCTTCTGAACATATATACTTTTCACCTAATCGACCCTCACGACGAACTTTTACCTTATTTATATATGATGTTTTATAGAAATTTCCCCCTCCTGTCAACGTAATTGATTCCATACACGTTTGTAATGTTATAAAAACGTTATCAAGAGTATTTCTCTCTAATTTATTGAATGCATCTTAAACACATTCAACCAATTCATTAATATCACCGTGTTCTAATTTTTCTTTGTTCTTCATATACTGTAATAGCTGTTGCAAGATACCATGACGTTGTTCATTGGTCAATTGCTTCGATTTGCCATCTCTTCTTCGTAAATTCACGTTGTTTAGGTGGAAATTTTCCATTTCGAAATTACAGCTAATTTATTTTATTTTTCTTAAAAAAAACTAATTTTCTTCAAATTCCAACTTAACTCAAAAGCAACGCCTGTCAAATATGTTAGGTTATTCAGCTATATAATAAGTATTGCCAGTTGCTTTCGAAACTCTAGATAATCTAAGATTTCCTTCCAAATGTATACACCATATTTTCGGACAGAGGGAGTATTACTTTATCGAAAACAATGGCCTTGATCATTGTTTCGAAATGATTAGAATTTGACTCGTGCTCCGCCCACCACACGGAGATATAACGCGAAATAATAAATCTGGCCCGATCCAGTGTCTTTCGAAGCCAATTCTTTCTCACCTTCGGAGCGGAACGGAAAAATACGGCTGCTATCTGCAACAAAATAGTTTCCAACCGCTCTCAAGTACCTATAACTTTCATTCTCACCCCGCCCCAATAATTCTCACGGGCCGTGGGACCGTTCGATTCGGATGGACGTTCTCCACGCGCTGTCCCCGCCAGGTGGGACGCGCGTTCGTCACTCGTTAGCAGCGAGCAAGGAGCAGCCATTGTTTACGCGGGCATAGCAATGTTTCAGATTGATCGTTAACAACGTAATTAAACTATCCGTTAGCGGGGAGAACGGCGAACGTTAGGTGAACCGTTAGGCTGTATCGGTACTATAATCCGACCAATCCGACGAACGGCCGGCTGGCAGTTGCCGCGTGTCTCGCGGCTGCTACAGAGGCGCAATGAGCAGGCAACGGCGTTGATTAGAACCACTCATCATTTGACTTGCTTGTAACATCGTTGTTTGCACGAATTACAGGCAGCGAGGTTTGACGCGTGTACACGATAGCAATCTCGATGGTAGCGAAACGCTGGTTGGCTAGGCCGCCAGATGCTGTGGGGTTCTATCGTTAGAGTTCTACTACGATATTTGATCAATGTGCCGTTGGCAAGATCCGTCAAATCGTCGCGATTCTCGACGCCAGCGTGGAGATATCCGGGCATCTCACAAATATGTTTCGAACAAATATGTTTTAGAAACGGTGGATACGTTCCCGAGTACTTCCAGAATTTGTTCTCGTTGCTTAAACTTCACCTGACGGCTGATACTGGAAAACAGTATCCGCGATACGATCTTCTGGTTCACTCAATTACTGATGGACGATTTTTGACTGATTTAGTGCTTCTTTATTGGTATCGGTATAAATGTCTCTGACATCATACGTATGTGTGAAAATTAAAAAGAAACAAATTTATTCATATATATAAAATATAGATGGTATTTTTCTTATGTTTTTCTTTGGGTCTTATAACGAAAGCAAAAATTCGGAGATTCGAGTGTTACTTGCGAAAGTTACGAGTATCGAACGAGTATGTTTTTGAAACCTAGGTTTCAGATTTTGAAATATGGGATACGAAATATGAAATATTTCGTATAAAATAAATATACTGCCTGTACAACATGAATATATTATTCCCACACGACGAGTACATCGATGCTTTTATAGAATGAACACGTTGTTCTCATACTCGTTCAATGGATACAACAGTATATTATTTTTATAATCAATACATTGTTCTTACGCACTGTAGAATCAATAAGTCAATATTCTGTACAAAACGAATATATTTATTGTCACACAATGAATAGATCAATCTTGTTCATTAACACACTGTTCTCATACATTGTAGTCGTTCAAAGGATTATATTAATATATTGTTCTTATCGAATGAATACATTGTTCTCATACATTGATATATTGCTTGTATAAAACGAGCACATAGCTCCCGTACAATCAATATGATGTTTTTATAAAAATGAAACGTCAATACTGTATTTTTATAAAATGAGTACGTTGTCCTCGTACAATAAATACATAGACGTTGCTTGTATGAAATGAATACATAATTCTTCTTCATACATTAAACACGTTGTACGTTCAAAGGATTATATCAATACAGTGTTCTTATCGAATGAATACATTGTTCTCATACATTGATATATTGCTTGTACAAAACGAGCACATAGCTCCCGTACAATCAATATGATGTTTTTATAAAAATGAAACGTCAATACTGTATTTTTATAAAATGAGTACATGTAAGACACATTGCTTGTATAAAATGAATACATAATTCTTCTTCATATATTAAGCATATTGTCCTCATTCAATGAATACATCAATAAACGGTGCTCAGTAGCAATGGTTCTAGTAGTATTTAAAATCTATAAAAACGAAATTTAACTCGGATTCGTAGATATACGTATTGGACCCGATTCCATCCCTAATATTTGGCACGTTTTGCCCGCTGCCGCCGTATGCGGAAACGCACGTGCCCCCGGTATTATGGGTGTCAAGTTCGATTAGCTTTGCACTCGTTTGCACGAAATTTATGGTAATTTATTCGCTTTTATCATGTTTGCATTTTCCCCGGTAGCGGCGCGTGTTGTTGCTCTTTCGCCAAGTCACGCCGCGCCGCGTCGCATTGTCTCCCCGGCTATTTCGATTTCACGTTCGATATCTGTATTTTCTTTTCCCCCTTTTTTTTCCTCCTTTCGTTCTGCGCTCTGTTTTTCCAGCAAGAACGGAACAACCGTTAACGTTGTGCCGCGGCGCTTTTATCGGTGAGTCGTCGATTACAGATTTTTCCGTGAGAAAAATACAGGTGAAAAAGGTTGGAAAAAACACCGGCGAGCGGGCTCAGCTTGTAATCACCATAATTTCCTCCAGTTAACACCATAGCAGGCCGGCGATCGCGCGATCGCGCGTCATTCGTAAAATAGCGATCAGCAGCCGGCGTCGTTCTCGATTGTTATTTCAATTCTTTTAGTACACGAATCTTGAAAATATTACCATTAATATTATACGATTATCTATATTTATTCGTAATAATATGATAAAGTTAATGCCAAGGGTACGTAACACTTATGACATGGATGTGCCTCAAATCGGGGATTTGACCACTTTGAAACTCCAAGCATGGCGCCCCATAAATTTGGGTCAGTCTTAAGTCTTAAGCAACAGAGTCTTCCGCACTATAGGGATCATCGGAACAACTGCGTACTCGACGAATTATACATGCACGGGATAGTTTTCAGAAGACGATCGTTCTCAGAAATGCTGGCCCACTCTCGTGGGTGGTGATGAGAAATTTTGGGAAACTTTCCCCCATATTTCCGGCTTGGCTCTACAGCTCCTCCTTTGGAAAAGGTAATTCAAATCTCGGTAAAGAGGAGGACTTCTTTCAGTCAGTTCATTTATCATACAGCTATAGTATTTCTACGTCGGTAGTTACAAGTCAGTCAGTGAGTTAATCAAATAAGTTAACAATAAATTATAGGCATCATTCATTATAGTCATTTATTTCCCACATCAGTGGGTGGTCCTTCGAACCCCAAGAAAGATACACGATCGACACCAGCCGTGATTGTCCTTGATTGACAGTTGCTTTAATTTATCTATCCTTCATTCTAAGCACATTTTCACAAAAAAGTGAATGATCGGTCATTCCTGCATGGTCACGCGAAACATCATCGGTCTGCACGGTGTTGTTAAACGAAGCGATATCGGCGTCGAGAAGTTTTGTCGACTGCGTGATCAACGGGAATTTTGAAGGACAGTCGTGCTACGACAGTAATTACGCGATCCGAGGTCCCATGATCCCCTGGCAAAGGGGACGAGGCTGCAACTGCGGTTAACAGTTGTCATTGAAACGAACGCATGACGACGAACAGTGTGTTGTCAGAGCCTTTCATGGCGTCTTTGATTCGATACCGGCGTGGCTTTGCCTACGCGATAAACTCGCGTGGGCTTTGAATTAATTCTGACATGCCCCCGAAACCGGATCCTCGTTTAACCTCCACGTACGATTGATTCTTCCCTCTCTCCCCCGCTCGTTGAACTATACTGGGGGATGTTGCGCGCCCGGCCACGCTGTAATATCACTGAACAATCATTGCTACGGAGACAATATTTGCTTACCTTTGCACCCGTAGTTGTAAACTTCTCTCTTGGAGGAGGCACTAGAGACGTGGTTATTAGACTCTGCTTGCCTATCGAGCTGTGTTTCACTGTTCACCCTACAGCTCTGCACGTGTACTATTGGCTGGCACTCTTCCTGTTCGTAGCTTATTAAACCGAGTCAACGCGCTCGTTAAGTTATGAAGATCACGTCGAAATTGTGATCTAATGCCCGGCGAATTAATTACGACAAACTACAGCGAGAGAGAGAGAGAGGGAGGGAGAGAGAGAGAAGAAAGGAAAGCGCAGAGAAAAACAAGGAGGAGAAGTACCCGGGAAAGAGTTGGAATTACGCGAGGTTCGTCGTAATTTTTCCCAAGTTTCCCAAAGATTCCCAACTCCTCCTCGAAGAGAAGACGATGCATCTTCCGACAAATGGCTAGCTCTCCGGAGTGGAAAATGCTCCCGGACGAGTGTTTTCCACCGTTGCGATGTGACACACCCGTGAATTTCATCTTGAGGAAGTGATTAAGTATTTATGGGAACGCAGACCGACCGGAAAAGCGGATATTTTCGTATCCAGTTGCAATCAACTAGTAGTTGACAGACAGAACGAAATTTCACAGCGTGAGTGTCCAATGATCCATCAAATATTACGCCATTGCAATGATGTAACATCAACGAGCTGTTCTGGAGCACACTTCACGCTAAATATTTAAACTGTTACAATGTCCTGTTTGCAACGGTTGTTAGAAATATATAAAATTATTCTTTTTATAGATGTCACAGCTGGCACTTTTCTTTTCGAAGAAATTGTCACAAATTATTGTAGAGCTATATTAAGAAACTCGTATATCAATTTTTAGAAAGCCATTGGCAAAGGGCAGGCTTCAATCTTCGAGTCCGTTGCAGATTCGGACGTGAAAAATATTTTTCAATGTTCATGCATCCTATGGCAACTATGGTAAGATTTTCAAGAAGAAAAGTGTCTACTTTCTCGCACTCTACGCGATGTAAATTCAATCATAGCCACAGAACAAATGTAAATTTAAAATTTTTAAGAGGCTTCAAGCTACTTTAAAACTGTACGATTTTCTTTGACGAAACTGTGATAGTTTAAATATTCAGCGTCCGAATATTAACGAGCGAGCAATATTTATTGACTTTGTCAGATACAGCATTTCTCCGATGTATTTTCCCTTACCATTTGTCCCTTAAATTTTCACTGTGTGCTCGCTGCAAATGCGACAGCATCGCGAGCTTCCGAGACAAGTCAGGCAGATCAGGCACGCGCGTCAGTTTCGAGCTATTAGGATGAATGGATCATCGTCATAGGGCATTATCGGGCAACATAAGACATTGTTTGAGGGACGGGGAACTGCTTTTGGAAATTATGCCTGCACGTTATGCGGTAAGAACGAGTCGAGCGTGAAATTGTAAATTTAATTGTTCGGCGAATGAAACGCGTTTAATTCAGACTCTAATTCCTGTTCAACGTTATTATTTATATAACGGCGATACGCAATCACGTGGAAACAATTAAAATTATCGAAGTTTAATTAAATCTGCAAATATGGACTCCGCGGCTCTTTCAACTTCGGAAAATCGTGAAAATTATTATTCGTTAATTATTGTTATTATTATTATGCCGTACGTTTGAAAAATTAAAAATTGAAAACGGAAAGTGCTTCGCGGAATTCGTATCGTGATACGATTTCAGCAATAACCCGGGATATTTAACTCTACAGTCGCGAACAGTTTTTTTTTCACATTTTTCCTGCACAAACTGACGGCTGAAATTCACTTCACGCGTACGTGTGTCATAAAAAAAAAACCACAATGCAAAGGGCATTGAAAATTGAATTGAATATACGAAAGGCTGCGTTGAAAATAGAATAATTAATTAATATCGGCCTACATCTATTTACGTACTTTAAATGTACGAAATGTTTTCTATCTTGTATCGTTTCAAATACTTTCCAATACTGTTAGCAGGAAATTTGAAAGTGCATGTAATATGAGAAAATATATACGAAATATTCAAAGTACAGTACTTGTTGTAACATTTAGCAAGTACAACAATTTCTTTGTATTCTGAAGGTTATAAATTTGCAGTGAAAATCCACAGCGATTCACCGTGAAGGCTACCTTCAGAGATTTATCAACGAGTCGAAAACCAGAAAGGCGGAGCCTTTGTCACGTCTCTCCGATTGAAAATACTATCACTTGTCTAAAAATTCATAAATAGATTACAAAAATACAAAACGATTTTGCCTGGACATCTGAGAGTAAGGAAAATCGTTGAAACGCGTAGATCATGCTTTCCTAGCGAAGAAAAACAAAATTCTTCTTCAAGCAAAAGTGATTTCGAAGAATCTCAGGCAGAATACTTTCGAATTGCAGGAACGAAAGCTGAGAATTTTTACACTTGGCGAAACTCTCTTGCATCGTAGAAAAAAAGGAAAGAAAGAAAAAAAAAAGAATCTCGCGTGAACGGGTATAATTTCAATTCGCGCGACACCGTTTAACGCGTATCGAAGCGTTGAATCACTTTTTCCCCGTCGAAAGGGGGAATTTCAACGATTGACGATCGGCTTTTTTTTTAAAAGGAACTGAGTGATAATTATTATTGTCGTAACGCGTGGGATGAGCCGGCGCGAAACGACGAAGGGGCGCTTCAACCGATCGCGGATGTATAAACTGTTCGCTGATTAAAGGTTCTAATTATATTTCGCCACGAACAGAGGCGGCGCGCCGCGAATTCCCGGCGTAATGCCGAATCTGCAGTTGCATGCAGCGCCGTTACAACCCATTAGGATGTTTGATGAATAGTGCATTGCGAAGGACTATCAGGGCACCGCGCGCGTTGTCTGTATTTCGGTCGTAGCATGCCGCCGAACCGCACCCGGCTTGAATAGATCATAGAAACGCACGGCGAACCTTGAGAGAAACGGACGGATAGATCAGACGAACGCCAGAACCGCAATAACACGCGCGCGCACGTGCCTCTGATTCGGGCTTGATTTATTTTCGACGATCTGTCAAAACTTCGGCGCGCAACATCATCCGCACAACAGCGAGCTTCGCCCCTTCTTCGTCTTCGGAACTTCGTTTATCCAGCCCTCGAGTGAAGTGAAAAAAAAATTCATAGGTTCAAAAGGGTGGTGCGCAGCGAGGGTTCGATTAAGCGAGGAATTCGAATATCAGTCGAGAAGATAATGAGACAAGGTTCTTATAGAGACTATGTATAGAATGAAATGATTAACCTAAACCTTAGACTCGGAACTTTTTCCTATGAGCCTAAGAGCGAGGCAGCTGTTACAACGAAGGACAGAACACTATTTGTTTTAATCCCTTGACTACGGCAGAGTTTGATGTGTATACAGCACGACGGAGTTCAATCGCGACCTACACTGAGAACGACGAAATTTTTCGTCATCGTGCATTTCGCAGAAAGTATGTTGAAATAATCAGAACGCTGAATTAAATATTATTTATTTATTCTATATTGGCGCATGTACTAAAAATTTTAACAGTAACTTTAATTCATAATATATCTAATATATCTAACTGTATCTAATATATATCTAAATATATCTTAATATATCTAAATATGTCTAATATATCTAACGTAAAATATCTAATAAACTTTATTTTATAATATATCTAACAATCTAGTAAGGTATGGTACAATTCGAATCATGGGCCAATACATCACATTTCTTGCATTCGTAATGTGTCTTCCTTCTTCTGTCCTATTTCTGTCTTATTATTACTGTGATTAATTTATTACCACACTTTTTATTTGCCACACCTTTTTTTATTTTAAGGGCATTAAATGAAATAACTGCAAAATAATCACCGATGTATTTAAATAATATATAACTAACGGAAGATGTGATTGTTGAATTAGAATTCACTTACGTTCCAATATTGAATTAGAATTAATTAAAATTAGAATATTGAATTAGAATATATAACTAACGGAAGATGTGATTGTTGAATTAGAATTCACTTACGTCTGATCCAATATTCTCCGGTTGCAATCATTGTCAATAACACTTAGACGCCTATAGACGCTAACAGTAGTAAGATTTAAAATATGAGAATATGGTTGTGCGTATGAGCGTGCGAGGACAAAGGTTTGAGGATGAAGTTTCAAACAGAGAGTCGCCGATCGTAAAGGAATCGGAGAGAGAATTGAGTCGTGATAGGGTGGAGATCTATAGAGAGTAACGAGTACAGATCGATGGAGAGAATTATAGAGCGAGTTGCGATAGCGTCAAAATCTTAACTTAACATCTTGTGTCATCGCCGTGTTCGGATTTTTTTTCAGTATTCTTTAATTCCCAAACTTTACATTTATATTTATTTTGAACCACGTTGGTTAAAGTTTGTTTTGTTGTTACCTATGCCATCTATAGTATCGTAGCTTGTGAATTGTACGATAAAATGATCATCGACGCAGATTATCAAGGTAACGATTAATGGGTCTAGATTTTGCACTCGTGGTTTTAACCCTTTGACTGTTTCAGCTCGCGCGAAAATATTCTATATATATAAAACAATCTCATAATCGAAGCGAGATGAAATAATTAAGTTAACCATTAGAGGTAACTAGTTAATTGAAAGAGGATAATACATTACAATATATTGAACAAATATATTGGCGTCAAAAGGCGTGCGTTTAACAACGAATGCACTTTTATTTGTACCTCGTCGTTAAACGTTTTGATTTTTGATGATTTTAAGCAGGGATTGAAAAAGGATTGAAAATAGCAATGAGATTTGAAATGGCCGGGAATGAACGATCCTTCGACTAATATGTTATTCGAAAAATTTCATATTTCGGAATGCACAACGAATGAGAAATTCTGCAATGCGAGCAAATGGAACATTAACAGCGCGAGATTATATCTTAATACGAAATCTGCATTTTTATGGGGAAAAAATTAAGGTTGCAAGATTATCAATTAATATGTTTAACGAATTTCCGGCGTTTCGAGATCCGGCGCCGCGTTGCATACGGTACGCTTTATACGAGCAGGATGTTTCAAATGACTAGAAATGGAGGGGGACAAATTTCATAAAGCAGAAGCGAATGGCGCGAATTGCTCGATCAATTTAACGTGATTTTCATTTTTTTCCTTTTTTTTTTTTTTTTTTTTTTGGTAATATAAAAAGCTGCTAACGTACTTATGCCTTGAGGCTATTAATTTCAGAGCTATTTTAATTTCAGCTGCATCGATATAACATTTTCAGCTGCATCCTATCGCCGAACGTTTTAAAGACAAAGTCTGTTCAGTTCAATCTGCGCTTTCTATTAATCGTGATTGATACGCTATACATCACGGCGTGTAAAATTTATTCGAAGAGGCGAAATGAATTGATGCACCGACTTTTATCGAATTACGTTGCCTGTACGTTTAGAGGTTCTGCAATTTCCTTTCACTGAAGATTCCTGCGATTTATGAAATCAATTCGAACAAGTAAAACGACTGGTTGACAATGTAAAAATCATCGGAAATTCCTTAATTCGTCCCTATATCTTCCGAGACGTGATTTGAAGATCCAGTTCAGTTTCTATTCTTCTGCAGTTTTTTGAATAAAGTCAAGACTGATTTCTCTCGCTTGCGTCTGAAAATCCTATTCTCGGCGCGACGTGACAGATTTGGAAATCAACAGCTCCACTTTAAAATTAATCGGAGAGCAGCCTGTACACTTTATTTCGCTCGCGGTTTCTAAATAAAACCAACTCGAAAGAATCGAAATGAATCGCTCTAGCGATCCCTGCTAAATCGCGGTTATCAGTCACATTCGACAACGCTTTCGACCAATTGAAAATAATAAATGGCTGAGAATTACTTTTCGTGAGATTACTCTTCCTCTGCCCTGTTCTAAAACATTCCTGGAAACCTCGAACAAACGTGGAAAACCAACCGTCGAACCTCGTTGTTGCATTTCCCAGTAATTAGTTGAAAGTACTCCGTCTGTATAGACAAAAGCCAGCGAGGATAAAGCAAAAAAAGGTAAAAAAATTATTCGACGCTATGCCGGCCGCTATGTTCGTGTCGCCGGGATTCCTCCACGGGGTGGGAATGGATTTGAGGGGAGGGGGAAGTAATTTACATTCCGATTCGGTGAATCGATCCGTTCAAAACTCGGTAATGAAAGCGTGAACGGCGTTACGACCATTAAGAGCTATTAGAACGCTGATGAACGGATCAGGAGGAGGACCGACGGTGTTAGCATTGCTGTTTCTATTCAAGTGCAAGTGCGACTGGTACACGAACAGGACAGCCGCGGGGCTTGTAATTTGCGCAGGAGTGCATAGAACAAAGAGAAAAGGGACGCGAATGGGAATAGAGAAAGCCTTCGAACCGATCTCCAACGCCCTTCCTAGGGGAGAAACGGATTCCTAGGTATTTCAAGTGCAATAGCTGCTACGAATGACCACCGAAAATCCGATTTCGTTCAAATCGCGTCGCCTCTCTCCACCAAGCCTCTCGGATGAATTTCTCTCGGTCTCTCTCTCTCTCTCTCCTCTTCCCCTTTTCCATTTCCTCCTTCGCCAAATCTCTGGGACCCCTTTCCATCCTCTTCTTCGCCCCACGTTTCGTGCCACGTCTCAAGGCGAGATTTCTTACGAGCGTCGCTGTTTGGACGTTCGTGGTCGCCGAGAAGTTTCTGGATCGGACGAAGCATAACTCGTTTTTCTTTTTTTTCTTTCTTTATTTTTTTCTATCTTCCTTGCGTTTCGTCTCGCTTCGAACCGACGTTCGCAATTTCACTTTTGACGATTGATCGAGATGATCGCTGGAACTGGGGACCTGTTGGCAATGTATCTTTAACATCGCTATTTGAACATGCATCGCAGTAATTTAACTTCACTTTTGACGATCGATCGAGAAGATATAGCAGATAGAAAAAAAAACTGGATTGGTTGACAATCTGTTCTTTCGATTCGAGGAATTCTTGAACGTTGTGGGTGGTGGTAGCTTTTCATGTACGTCAAAGATTCTTCGACTGGATGAATGCGCTTTCTGTTTCTCTATATCGTTGCAAACGTGATTTTTGCAACGAAATACAAAGCCAGATATTCGATGTTCTTACTTTCGATAATATTTTTTCCCAATTTTCGAATTCGATGTTCAATATATATTCAAAATATTCAGGATATTCGATGCTCTACTCTTGGTTACATATTTGTTGTCAGACTGCGGATTTGAAACGAAATCAAAAAATCAGAATCACCGAAAAGAATTGTTTTACGTATAAAATGTATCTATATCTTATACATTTTCGCATGTTAATTTTCACGTGTAAATTTGCACCTTCAAATTTCCTAGAAACGCATGAAAATCCGCTCTCTACTTATTATGTATCCTTATGTATTTTTGTATATATATCCTTACCGTATGTTCTCTGAATTTCATCGTATCTCCAAAATTAATGGAGTTTCGATCAATTTTCCAGCTGACACTTGTTCTTCGAAAAATGTATCGACGTCGATCTGAATATAGCATGATAATATATTTAATTGTCTTCCAGTCGAGCCTGAGTCGACCGATGGTCAACTGTTTCCTTCAATTTCACGATTACGAACTTTATTGCAGTAAACCGAAGGAAAACGCTAGAGACATCGCTTGGAGAAAGTCGAGGGAAAATTCTTCGCACGGTGACCACTGTTCTCTCACGCCGCTACTACGCGTTCGCCAACGAGCCGGAGTTTCGGGTCGGTCCATTTCAGAACCAGTTTCGTTCCGCGCAAGTAATTTCGAAGTCTGCCAGTCGAGCTGGAATCTACGTAGTTGGCAGAGCCGTTTCTATTCTCCGTCCTCTACGGCGACGTACGGAGAATGTATGTGTGCACGTACATGTATACAATGGTCTAAATGTACACGGAGAGTGTACGAGAGTGTAGCGAGAGTAGCGTGTAAGTACGTAGCGTGGTTGGCGAAGAGAAAGCGAGGGTGCGAGGGATTAAACGACGATCGAAGGTGCACCAGGGGGGAACTAGCTCATGGCCTCCCTTCGTCGGCTAACTCACCGCCGCGGTCGCCGCTGATTTATCGCGCGTGGAATTTATATCGCAATTAAGTGCAAACTGCGGTGCATTTTACGCGGGGTGAAAGGATATTTGATATCGGTGCTGCGCGAGTCGCAATGACCGCTGTCGAAGACGTGAAGGCCGAAAAGTAAAAGGTATCTCGTGTCTGGAGAGGCAACCTGGAACCTCGAGAATAGAAGGCGGGCTATTCTTTCCCGTGGATCGCGAGTGGACTGTCGAGAGGCGAGTTCTTTTGTTCCTCGTTCGATTCTCCCTCGTTCCTCTCGAAATCATATCCATAAATCGAGCGGGCATCGTTCGTAACGTCGAGGAAAGCGGAGGGGGAGGGGGGGAGGGTGAAAAATAAATTCCATTTCTGGAGACAGTGGAAACGTCCTGGCAGATACTCGAAAGTAAAAGGGTTGTTCGTTACGGTCCAAGTAGTCGAGGAGGTCGCCGGTGAAAGAAGGCCCCACATCTTTGGCCTCGAGATGGATGAAACGGTCTGAAGAAAGAAAAGAACGAATACTTCTGCCGTTATTTGAACGAAACTTTCCCTCAGGAACGTATTTCCCTTTATTCAACGACGCTTCATTGTTTTATGACGATTGATTCTGAGGGTATTTTCATTATGGTAGCCCGCAATTAGTTGGCTGCCAGTAGAAAAGATCAACAACTACGCCGACTACGTCGCTGATTCGACGTGTTTTGGCACGGATTTTTTCCAACTCTCGTCGAGAGTTGAGACTTTCGTAATTTGTAATTTTTCTATTTCCTTCTCGTCTTCTCGTCTCCTTCCGCGAGGAAATCGCCCGTCAGTAGTACAGGTCAACGACTTGTGTTACCGAATCGGTCAAAGTCCTTGTGTACAGTTTCCCGAAGTTTTTTAAAGTTCAAATTTTCTGAAGTTTCTCGAGAAGCATAATTTCCTTGGGAAACTCGTTTCTCGAAATTGAGAAACTTCTTTTTTTCCACTCTTCTTAAAAGAGGAAATCGTTCATCAGTGATGAAAGTCGACGACCATCCTCACGTCACTGAATAAATCAATAATGCCTCGAATTGAGTTTTTTCTTCTCATTCTTCTTAAGTAGCGAAATCATCCATCAGTGATAAAAGTCAACGAATACGCTCACGTAGCTAAATCGGGACGAAGTCATGGTGCGTTCTGATTTTTAAAAATCTGTCGAGCTGAAAAATGTAATTTTCTTTGTGTGAAGGTAATATTCTTTCTTTACAACGAAAACAGAACAAAATTCTAACAATTTAAAAAATTGTGTAAATTTCATTGAAAGAATATAATAACATTGGGTCTACTCGAAAGAGAAAAATTCGAAGTATCAATTGTCAATTTGCACGATACTTTGATACATAATTGAATAATCTTGTCAAAATTTATATCGGAGAGATACAGAGAAAATCATCTGTATAATATTTTTTATTTTTTCTACAAAGTGGAATACTTTTATATGCTTGGCCGTTAGTAGAAGCTGTAAAAATTTAAGAACTTACAATACTTTAGAAGATTATACCACGCGTGTGTGTGTTTTATTGGCCTTAAACCTGGTATGTTCCAAGCATGAAGCATGATACATGAAACTATTATAACCACGGTACCGTGAATTTACACATTTACGTTATAAATTCTTACAATGTTCACGATTTTTTGCAATTACATCTGCTCAAATGTAAGAAAATCCCGAATACTTTTCTACACTAATCATCCACGGAAAGCAACATTTTCTAACAATAATTTTTAATATAATATTTAGATAAAGCGAACAAAGCAAATGAAATATTTAATTTAATTTATTCAAAAGGTACATTACATTAGTTTTAATATGAATTTGAGATTATTTTCACTTTGTGCTTGGTACGTAAAAAGTTTTCCATATATTAAATATTTCTTCTATATAAGTATTATACAAGTTTCCCAAAGAGTCGCAAGACTCTTCTGAAAAGTGCAAAAAGAATGTAAGAACGATATTCTTGAGAAAAATGTAAGTACGTAGAACAAAACTCTCGAACAAAGTACCAAGTGCATTTTTTACTACTTATTACAAGGCTAAACTTGCTTTACAAGTGCATTGGTAACCAAGAAAGATGGAGAAACTTTCGACTACTAAACCATAGCCTAAAATCTTCTTTCATAAAATCAGAAATGTACAGAATTCATGTTTTTCTTCCTCGTGCGAATAATAATTTACGTAATAAACATCTCTCGATAGTTTTCACGCGACAAAAAGATCCAAATTCTGCAGAAGATCAAAATTATCGTCTCACTGAAATCATTTTATGCAACATTGAATCGAAATCGTCGCTAGTGCGACGTAAGTAAAAATTCCGTATAGGAACGTAATAAATATAAATAACGCGAATATGCAATTTAGACGAACAAAGATAATGAGAATAATCAAATGAAAATCATTTCTAAAAAAAAAAAAACAGTCGCAGAACGCGCGACAAGCTTCGAATACGTCGTAAGTTGAAAAAAAGCGGAATTTCGTTCGGAGGCAAACGGTGGCAACACCGGTGCAACCTTATCGCGTAAGTTTTATTAGAAATGGTGATGTCACCGCTTTTACGTGGCCGTAAACATGACACCGTGGTAAAATTCCACGAAAATTTCCCCGCGCGAGAGCCCGCGAGATTGGATTGTGAAATTTTTAACGCGCCGGTGAAAAATCTTTTTTTTTTCATCGTTGTGTAAAAACACAAACTTCAAGATCGGATATTCCTTCGTTTATCCATCGAGACAGTTCGCGGAAATCCCATGGAATTCTCCTTTGACGTTAAGAAATATCCGAAATATGACAGGAGAAATGTCGAGCCTCGTAAAAGAAAAAAAAGAAAAAAGAAATTTTACGACCGCCGTTCCATCTCGATTGGTCGAGAGACGAGTTTTTGACATACACTTGAGATTGCGTCGGTGTTGGTCGCATCGCGATACTGTTGTCTAATTCACGGGGGCGAGTTCCATCGGGAACTTTGTTTCTGAGCGGCGAATAACCGCGGCTCTCGGGAAACGATAAACCAGAATAGCGAAACTAAACGCATCTAATTAATTGATGAGTCGCCTGAAACGGGGTCGGGAACTTTTATGACGACGTGGGGAAGTTCGATCGATCGAAACGCGTGAACGTCCGGGGCGTGTGATTTCACCGGAGAGCCGAGAGAAGAGGAAAGTAATAAGTTCTTAAGATTCGCAGGTGAAGTGCGATTTCTTTGATATATAAAACCGAATCGTAGCCATTACGTGTGTGTACGTGTGTATAGAAAATTTCGTATATTGCTTATACGAAAATCTCATACTTACTTTCGTATATTGCTTGCACTTCTTTGTCGAGTGTGACTCGACATTGATATCTTTAAACTGCCAAAAAAAAAAAAATAATAATAATAATAATTGAAAAATAGGTAAGAATTTAATAAGGAAATTAAGAGATTCTTTGAGAAGTCGAAAAGAATTTGTCAAATTTTATTGGCAAATAAACGGAGAAAAATATTTACAAGTATTTTATAGTACATAAACTAGAGTGGAGTTTTAATGTTTCTTTATCGAAACAAAAAGTAACTTCGACATAAAATAAACAAATGAAATTTGAGAAATTCTATGCTTCATCGTCGCAACTGAATTGTAATAAATCCCTCTAACTGAACAGATTCTACTAAAAATCGGCACCACTAGATTCAGCTGAAATAAATATAGCTTGTAAATTAGCGTAGCATTTTCAGAAACACACACACACACTTTCAAATTCATTCTCGAACGAAGATCACGAAGCAACATCTCCCAGATTGACGTTGCCGAGTTTTTCTTTCTCCGCTTCGCTCTTTCCTTTTCCCACATTTTCCACTTTCGGGAAAGTTTTGTTCACGTTTCGTGACAATTACTCGTAGCAACCAATAAAACAGGTAGAAAGAGTTTCCCGACTCCGAGGGGAAGAGGAGGGGAGGGATAATTCGTTCGTAATTTTCACAGGGAATTTCTCTTTCGATTTCAACGATATAACTAAATTACTCGCTCGGAACAAGTCGGCGCCGTTCACGGCGAAGATTTTTAACGCAATCTTGAAGCTGCCGCTGTTCCCTTTGAAGTGCACGTGAAGTTCCCTCGCACCGTAGTAACGCCTCGAGACTGATGAAACCTCTAATCCTCTTGACATTCTCGACGATGAACCGCTTTGCTCGACAAGTAACAGACGCGAAAACAAAGATAGGAATTTGACCAGTTTAGGTCGGCCACTGTCTTCGGCCGTCGCCCCGCCATAAATAACATGCTTCAGTGAGACACGCGTAAAAACTCTCTCTGACGAAGAATGGTCGTCGGTAGAAATCGTCTTCGGTATAAGGAGTTTGTTTATTAGACGCAGAGAGAATTTCGCCGAATCAAGGTGAAGTATAAAGTACTTCAGTGCCGCGGAAGAATTTTGAATTTCTTTGAACGCGATATATATGAATATTTGAAGTAGTGTTATAACATTTTAAGTACTTTGATAAATGGTAGGACAGATACCCAGTAGTTCAAACACCCCGCCATGTTCTTTATACCATGTTTACTTTCCTTCGCTCGGCTTGAAATATTGAGAAGTTTATTATTTTTACCTTTATTATTTATTTAATTTTATTACATTTGTTCTTATGTTTATTTTATTTTATATTTTATAAATTTTTATTCTATTTATTTTATACTTGTTAAGCTTGTTATTGTTAATTTATTTATTTTTTTTTCTCAGAAGGATGAAAGTAACAAGGAACTTTACATTTCTTAACGTATTTTCGAATGTTATTAGATTTCAACTAATAATAAGGACGATATATTGCCTATCTATAGAAGAAAGTATATATTTCGGCTTGAAATATTGAGAAAGTATATATTTCGGCTTGAAATATTGAAAGTTTATTATTTTTACTTTTATTATTTATTATTTCATTTTATTACATTTGTTCTTATGTTTATTTTATTTTATATTTCATAAGTTTCTATTCTATTTATTTTATACTTATTAAGCTTGTTATTCTTAATTTATTTATTTTTTTCTCAGAAGGATAAAAGTAACAAGGAACTTCTTAACGTATTTTTGAACGTTATTAGATTTCAACTGATAACAAGGACGATATATCTATAGAAGAAAGTAGTCATCTGTCAGTCCTTTTTAATAAAACATAAATTAAGAGATTGAAAAAAACGAATTCCTAACTAAAGTCTTCCTTATACAGAGTGTGCCGAATTTAAATGTCGAAATTTCGGGCGCTTGTTCGGGGGCTAATAAATTAAAGAAAAAATGTTCTTTAGAAATTGACTACATTCTGGAGAAAATCGCGAGAGAAGAAGCAAAAGGGTTTCCGTTTTTCCACTTATTTACTTACATTTGTCGATGTTATTACTTACTTTGTCATCCATATTATTATCTTATAATATCATGATATAATATAATATCATATCATATATCATGATATCATGATATCTTATAATATAATATAATAATATAATATAATTGATATAATATCATGATATATAATATAATATAACAAATATAATATCATGATATCTTATAATATAATATATTTAAAAGCATTAAATCGAACATTGACCACTCCGATTGTAGCTAGACTATGTTCTGACGATGTTTGGAGCCACCATTTAATTTCTCAGTTATTCTATCGAGTCAAGCGGAGTCGAATAAATTTACTGAACAAGTTACTGAAAAATTGAAAACGTATCTTCCTTGCGATTTCCTCTAAAATCTAACTGTGTCGCTCCCGAAGTTATTGACATTTAAATTACTAATTTGACTCTGTTCTGATAATATAACATTCGAATAATCGAACAACAGGAAAACTCCACTGCAGCCACGAGATTCATGAACGTAAATTTGAAATATATCTGAATATAAAATTGAAAATATATCTTTTCGTCGATCTTGTCATAGATCCGAGATGGATCTTCATTTTTGCCTGTTTATAAATACAACAGGCAATTCGGGCCACGGGTCGATTTCTGTCTCAATCCCTTAACTCTTGACTGTCAACTCGCCTAATGGAACGTAATGCCTGCTTTCAATATTGAAATAGTTTCAAAAGACATAGGAGAGCGGTTAGCCAATCATTTTGCTATAATATTCCCCTCGAGCAGTCATTCTGATCACCATCGTTATCATACTTAGGGCGAGAAAGATCTAAGATATTCGTGCAATAGGTTAAAACCTATTAATTGCCGAGCCACGTCTTCGAGGATTCTGGCGCATTACTCATTTCTATGACAAGCAGAAGATTTTCATTGCACGTATTTGGCAAATATATGGCGATAAGCTACTTAAACGTTTAACGCAATAATGAGCACCTGTTAGAGAGGATCCGAAATCGTAAATCACGTTTTCAAATATCCACGTAGCTTCTCGTTGCTTAGCAATCCTCGGCGTCTTTTAATTTTGCAGTAACTGAAAAGAAGTTTGATAAATTGGACGAACGATCTCCCGACGCTGTTTAATTATACTGCCCGAATATTATATATTTTTCCGCGAGCAGTAACGGTACGGTTAATTTCTCTCGTTGTATTTGGCTTGCGAATTATTTAAACTTTGTCAATGGTGTACTCTTTTCTTTTTTTACACCTCGTTTTCACATTTCGTCGTTTCGTGCGTTTGAACGGGTATCCAATCATAAAGTTAAAAATGAAATAAATAAATGATTTCTGGCACCGAACAATGCACGTTAAAGTTATACGTAACGGAGGAACAATCTCTTTTAATTATTACAAAGCAATATAATGCACAAACGTATTTATTGCTTTGTGTGATTTCATACGACGCGAATGAGTCGTGAAAAATATGAAGGAAGGAAGGATCTGCCAGAGTTTTTCATTTTAAACAAAAATGTTTCGTATACGTAATGTAATTGTAGTATTTTTTTTTCTTCTTTTTTTCTCAAAGCTGCTACAGTTTCCGGCGTTGCGATGAATAATTACATTAACGTGCACGCAATTTTGGAAATTGGATCGTACATTAATGTTCTCGTAGAAACGATATTTCGCCATTTCAGCGCCGAAAAACGTGGTTTCAAATATTTGCTGCGCGTCGTTTGTATCTCTGTCCTCGTGCTACGAAAATACGCGAATGCGATAAAATTGATAAAACAAAAAAAAAAAAAAAAAAAAAAGAACACAAGGAAAGCTTCATTTTTTCCTAGTGATCCCTCATTGCATTAAAACCGTTCGGGATGACGTTTTTCAAGGAATTTTAGTATGTAAAAACGCCGGAGCCTGATGCTCTCGCACCCCTAAATTATGAAGAAGCGCGCGCAAAAAAAACTCTCATCGCATCGGGTGTTGAAAGTTTCCCGGTTTGATACACGTCCACCTAACTTCACGTATGAATAATTGAAAAGAAAAGTACACTGCTGACCCACTCTCGGACGAAAAACAAAAAAAAAAAAAGAAAAAGAAATTCACTTTACGTATCATTTCATTTTAAAGGCAGGATTTTTTGTTGCTACCCATTCCGCGAAATTTGAAACATCAAGCAACGTATGAAATGCCACTTTTTTGTTTTAATTACGATTAAATTAACACGATTCTCGATTTTGTAATGAAATTTTAAACTATGAAACTAATTTACAATTTTCTCTTCGAATTTACATAGTCTCTCTTTTTTTCGATTAATTAACGTATCTCTTACGTTTGTTATTAATGTACGTGTTACTGTTTTCGTAAAAATAATAATCAAAATATTCACCGATACTCGTCATTCAAAATTATCATGATGCAGAAAATCTCTGGCAAACGAAAATGATTCATTCACGCATTGTTACACACGGATTTGTATATACTGATCGTGATGTGAAAATTTATTGAATAAATATCTTTACGGAACTTTAAGGTGCTAAGGATTCAAAACTTTTGATAAAATTTTCTATAAAAAGGAAATTAGGGAAAATTCTACTATAATTGTGAAGACACAGATAGACATACAGAAGGCTCAAAAGCCAATCAAGTGTAAATTGCTCCTCATTAAAAATCATTTTTGCTATGCAAGTATTCTTTTATTGTCGAAATTTTCAATTAATGGAAAAATTTAGTCGTAATATAATTATCAAAATACTACGATTAAACTGTTTCATTGTTTGAAAGTTTTAATGGAAAATGAACTTACCTTAATCGGCTTCGAAGCTTTCTATACATAAATAATAAAATAAAAGTATGTGTAAATATTCCGTTTATTATATTATTATATGCCACATGAAATTTTGGATTTATTCAACATTTGAGCTTGGTTTAATCGGTTGCTATTCTTTGATTAGAGATTGCTCGGTATTTTTAGAAAACTTACCATTAGACTGCCGGTTTTTATGTAAATCTTTATTTTATTTCTATTTTTAAGAATACAATTAAAGAAATGGAACCTTGCTAAGAAATTGTTTTGACAATAAATTACATTTTCTTTTTTTTTACATTACATGCAATTTTGTGCAATTCTGTACTTCCAAATTTCCATTACAAATACATAAAAGTCCATTATTACATTTCGCGTTCGCGAAACGTGTTTTTTTTTCAAGGTGTGACTTTTGAATTATTTTCTTTCAAACGAGCTTCTCTGAATATGTTCACTACTCTGTAAATTCGTACTCTCTTCTCGTATGAATTCAAATTAGGTCGTAATGCGTCCCTATTCCCCAGATATTTCTCCAACAGGTTTTTCAAAACTTTGGAATCATCCTTGCATCAGAAAATGTTCAGAGGCAGGACATCACTGTAATTCAGGTTTATCGCTTCTGAAAACCAAGATTTCTCGAAAAGTAGAGGAAGTCTTTTTTTACAATCGTATCGAAGGAATATCGTGGATGACAAATTATGCCTATTTTGAAGATTGAAAGTAATTTTCAAATATATCCAAATATATATATCCGACGTTTCACATTCATTAACTAATAGAAAAGAAGATGTTAAAACAAAATTACAGAAAATACCGGAAGCAAAATTACCGAAATTCGGTTGCTTCGATGCCGTATCTTCGAATGCCCTATCTTACCATTTAAAAGACAAAGCATGAATGAACGGACACGAAAGAAAAGAAAGAAGACGGCATCGCGCACGACACACGCTGTGTGGTGATATCGTTAGCTTGCATGCCAGTCTAACTTCGTAAACTGATTGCCTTAATTACCCAGGCATTTCCTGCTAAGAGTCCAATTTAGTCGTCTGGCAAAGTTTGCAGGGGCGGGGATTGCAGGACGCCGTTAGAAGAGAAGAATATAAAGTACGCTAAGCAAGTGGTGAAAATTTCAATGTAATTACATTATCAGCCGGGTGACGATGACTCATTTCTTCTTCCCTTAATACGTCTCGGAAATGAATAAAAATATTACAACACAATGTGTGCGTATGTGTGTATGTGTGGTAGCATGCGAATGAATAATCTTGATTAAGTTTTGATTTTCTCTAAAATTGCGAAAATTGCGTTTGTCGCGATTTATTTTTACGTTAGAAACATAAATGGGACTCGAAATCAGCAATGACGATCTAAAAGTATTTGTAGTAGTGTTATTTAGAAGGAGAGCAGTGTCACCGAATTCCATTCGTGTGAAATGATAAATTTCCTTTTATTACAACATATATGTATTTCAGTTAGTA
The DNA here is from genome assembly GCA_032399595.1 of Tetragonula carbonaria. NCBI lineage: Eukaryota > Metazoa > Arthropoda > Insecta > Hymenoptera > Apidae > Tetragonula > Tetragonula carbonaria. The sequence goes on from JAUCRC010000008.1 coordinate 6,392,409, forward strand.
CCAGATTCATTGAACTCTTGCGAACTGATCTTCTGTTGGACACGTGAAATATTTGTCTCCCGAGTATTTGGAGTAAGTGGAGTTTGTGAATTAATTTTCTTGAATTTATTCGTTTAAAGTATAGCGGAGAAATCACTTTCGAAAGGAGATTAATTTCTATGCAACAAGTAGAATTTCCAAATTTTTTCCAATTATTGGCAAAACGATCGATTGATTCACCGAAATTGTTAGTACTTACGCAGGATGACAATTGAAAGTAGAAAAAAAATTCGTAGGAAGAATTTAGAAATGACAGTCACAGGTGAAAGTAAAATTCCGAGAGAATTTGAATTTGGGTTCTGGGCATCGTTTACAAAATTCATAGAATCACAATGGTAGTATTTAACAGCGTACATGTCAGAATTGAAAATCATAAATAGAAAAAAAAGACAAGCTTTTAATGCGATTAATATAATTTCTACTGTAATATAATAGTATAGAGAATATCAATCTTCTTTATCTGACAGCTCGAAGGAAAAGAATTATATTTCGACAGCCTCTTCCTATTTAATTTCCGCTTCATTTTATCTCGGCTTATGTCGCACGTTAACACCAAAGAGTTAACGCGAACAATTTGTTCGAACGATCGTTAATTAATCACAGGGACACGCAGAGTGGGTGCCTTTTTTGTTGGGCGTCGTGTTCAACGTCGCGTCGTGTTGATTAATACGTTGCACATTAAAACATCTAGGGCGGTGAATCAGGACGCGAAGCAGAGTAAAAGTAGCAGGTCAGCAAGGGGAAAGAAAACTGGCGGGAAGTCCGAATGAAAAGGGGGGGAGGGAGTCACCCATCGCCGGATGTACGGCTGCAAATTACTTTAACCTGTAACGCGATGTAGCCAGATATATATATCTATCCGAGCCGCCGTACATTTACTCGGGACACGATGATTTTCTTCGCGCACCTTAAACGATCGTGCCTCTGCTCTCGCCTTTTTTCTTTATCGCGCCTTGGTCCTTTTTCACTTGGCCGCTACAAAAACTCTCTATCGCGAATGCTTTCGGGCAATTAATCACGTGCAAAATAGATGTTGATTACGACGTCGACGACGACAAGGTTGTCGTTTAATTAGCGAAACTTCGGCCGTGGCAGACCGGGCCGACTTCGTTTACAAAGTGAAGCAGCAGGAAGCTGGAGAACCGCAGGAAGGTCAGTTTGAGACAAAGAGAAAAGAGAGAAAGAAAAAAAGAGAAGGATATCGTTGATCCTTTCAGCGGTTTCCGCTCGCACCAGCATCGTATCTGACGAGATCGCGAGGACATTGCGCTCTAATTACGTCCACGGCGATATAATGGTGTACCTTTGATGGATTCTAAGAGGTAAATTACGCGTGGCCGCTATTAATAACGACCGCGTCTATCGCTGGCCTTGGAAAAGATACGTACCCTTCTAACGTAACGCCCGTTAGTCAGTCCACGCCTGTTAGTCCCTTCTCGTTAATTACAATCGTATTTATCGATGCCGTATTTAGAGCGACTAACGACTTCAGTTCAAGTAATTCGAAGTTTTTCGCGACACTTTGCGGAAATTCGGATCGCTTTGATGTCTCGAAACTCGTTACAGATTAGTCTTGTACTTTCGAGTCTCGAAAATCTTGAAGGCCTGATGGATGATAAATAATGTTCATTTTATAATACTTTTACAAGCGTCTATTTTTGTTTCGTTTTCCACATGTAAGTACATAACATTTGTTATGTAGAAATTATATTATATATTATATTATATCGTAACGTATATTATAAAAATTATATATCATATAAAAATGAATAATATGCAGTCGCTCGTGAAGAATATTCGAATGACTGAATTACCGATATTCGTATTGTTATAGCTTTGTAAAAAGGAATTGTACAACAAATTCTGGCTCATTTTCTAAGCTTCGAGCTTCTACTTTCAAAGTTCATTTTATTCTACATCTTTACATGCAGCGGGTGAGAAAATGAAGACGCTACTTATTCTTGAAAATTCTACAGATTGTCACACAGCATATGAAGACATTGAAGAAATTTGTTTCGAAGTACTGGATCCACTATGGATTTGAAAATTGATTTCTAGCTGCACAATTTTTCGTCGCCAGTGAACTTTGAATATTAGAATTAGGCGATGAAATTTGATGAAATCAAGAAAGAAATTAGTGAAAAGAATATCAAGCTCGCAGGGATCATTGTAAAGAGAAGGCTTCAAACTTCAAACGTATCTTGGATTTAATCAGAAAAAAAATTTCTTTCGATGTTTCTACATACTACGACAACTTGTGGTACTTTCGAGAGAAAAGGTGTCTCTACTTTTGCCATGTAAAAAACATCTCAGAGTAAAATGAATGATTCATTTTCGAAAGCAGAGGCTTTAAGTTTTAAAACAAGCCCAGGTTTATTGTCGAAACGAAATTACAACAGTTTAAATATTCAAACGTCGGAAATTTAGTGCTCAAACACTCTCACGAGAAGCTGTATGTAAATTTAACAAGTATATCATATCGTATCCTCGAATCTTGAAGGTGCAGATTTCCCTTAATGTGTAAAATTCATCATCAAGATGGTGGCTCGTTATCTGCCAAGACCTTTGAGACTTTCACGACTCAAAATTAATCAAGAGTTCCAGGAACTTCACAAGCTATCGCTATCTGCAGCCTCGACCAACTGCGTTCGCAGCGTGGCATTTTCATTGTTTAATTGTGCGCCATGTTTATTTTAAAATACGATTTGCATTTTCACGGCGGCGATGTTTTGACAGTAGTCAACCTCCGGTTTCTGTACCACGTTGTAAATTTACAATCTGTAAAACAGAGAGGCGCGTTTTAAGCAACGCTCGCAAAACCGAAACGATATTAATATTGTACGAGTGTCTCGTATAAATGCGAGCAACAGCGAGGTTAGCTTCCGCCTGGCATGTCAACTTCCTTTTCAGTTTTGCGGTTTTTTCGCGAGGATTTTTGCGAAGGTCTTGGAAATTATAAAAATACATTGAACTATATATAAGTATGTACTTTTGGTTGAATCATTGTTCGACGATGTGTAAATTAATAGGAAATTTGTTATTTGAGGAATATCGAGTGTTTCAAATTTTCACCAGAATATTCGCATAAAATACTACGCGCATATTCACATGAAATCACAGAAAATCATCTAGATATGTGTCAATCTGCTTCAGATATTATCGTTTAGATTGATCACAACTGTTTTCCAGCTAACTTTAAAAAATCTTTCCCATCTTCACGACATGGCAACTAAACAGGCTAATGAATTTCTTCAATAACGAAATTTTCTTTATTGCGTATTCAATTTCGTACTTCGAAAAAAAAAAAATAAATTTCCTCGCGTGCAAAATAATATTCAGCGATGGCTCTAATCAAGGATAAAATTTTAAGGAAAGACTTTATGTTCGTCGCTATCTCGTATTTAATTACGTTTCCTTCAGAAACAGCCAATAATGTTCAGACATCTTTGAACGACAGTTAGCGAAAAAATTAACAATAACAACGTTCACGATAAATTTCTAGATCCATTCGAGAAGAATTAAAATCTATTTGAAAAGAAATTAAGTTAAGCAGTTGATGAAGAAGTTGAACGACCTTTTTCCTAAAAAAAGTCTTTTGACTCTCTGCGCGTGTTGTGTAAATGGTGGGAAATTACTCTATTTGTCAAGTTGGTTTTTATCAACGACTTTTTACGTTTATTTCCCTAGGCGCCGTTGACCGAGCAAGAAAGAGAAATAAGATGGCAATTAGTAAATACCCCGGACTTTTTATAATGGCTACGTTTACGAAACTTAAATAGCCGTCCCAATTTCACGACGAAACATAATGCAAATGTGTCTTTCAATGCGAATTTCCTTTTGCTACTGTTCCATACGACGATTTAAAGATAATATTAATAAATATTAGACAATAATTCCATTGCCATTATTTATAAAGGTATCAAACCAAGGTTTTTCTGTTTTCTGAATTGAACAAACAGTCGAGATGAATATGGCGAGTATTATGCCGTGGTAATTAATTTTGAATTTTTTTTTCACAAGAGTAAAGAGTCGAATCGCAGGAGAATTCGAACATTCAATGGTACACTTAAACATTCTGATACATTTTCTTTTTTTCACGCTGTTCCCAAAATTGTTTTACTTAAGTGAAACGCGTGATTTTCACGTGGTGCGAATTTTTCACTTCTGGCGAGACTTCGTTTGTTAAAAGCTCTTTTATAGAATTACTAGCTCCGGGTTTTTAAATAAAATTAAAATAAAGCGACAAACTCGAGTGAATATGACGAGTGACCTGACGTGATGATTAGTTTCGAACCTTGTCGTGTCGTAAAGGAATTTAAACGAATTTAAAGGCTATTGACAGAATTGGCAGGCTCTTTATAAAAACAAATTTCATCCGATTTAAACGTGTCATTTTTATAAAGCTTGGCAAACTTCTAACGAAGCTTCGTTGATAAAATGACGTTTCCACTGAAACTTTCGGTAGTCATTCTTTTAAATTGCGTTGGTCTCTGTGGCGTTCGCAACCATGGACATCATGCGCGTTCCTTTTTTTCATTTTTTTTTTTTTCAGAAATCAAGTTACTCGATTTAATGCAATGTCTAAAACTGTTGACGATGTGTGCTTTTTACGTCACAGAGGGACGAAAAGGTAACATGATACGTTGCTGCAACGACGAAAACAGAATTATTCACGAAAGTTCTTTGCTGTATCTAATTCAGCTTGCAGTTTGCAATTATTCTCTGTATCTGTGTAACAGAATGATTCTCGCATCGATCACTTCTCGATACGTATGTCAGCAATTTTTTGGTTCTTTCTTTTTTTCAAACTAAACCGTAAAGCCCGCATGAAATTACACTGCATTTGAGCGGCCATTCTGCTCACATTCGTTCTGCATTTTTACGAAAGCAATTTTTATCCACGAGACCACAGGTTAAATTGTTTTTTAATTTCATTGTAAAAGATTGAGCATGCTCGAACGTTTTCTTTGTGCACTGAGGAAAATTAATTTCACTTATTTTGTTAATATTCAGAATTACAAACGAATTCTTTCGCCTCCAGTCAGATTACCATTTCTTCGTTCGTATTGCGTTATATTTTCTGAAAATTTCATTTGCAACTTGAGAGAAAAATATGTTTTCTGAAAATGTCATTTTACAGAACTAGAAGTGAGTACACTCGTTCCTCGATTTACGCACTTTTACGCGAGTTTCTTTTATAATCCGGTAAATAATCTCTCTGTTTATGCGGACTTTTTATACGCGATAATTCGATTTACGCGGTTCCTTTTTTTATCTTGCTGATATTGGAGACTACTTTTTGTAAGAAACAATAGCTTAACGCGGCAAAGTGCTCATTCGTTTCTCTATGAAGATACATAGAATAAATCTTTAATTTAAGCAAAGGTGAACAAAGTGAAGGTGTCTGTGAAAATATATATATATAGAGAGAAAAAGATCTCTAATAATAATTTCTCCTTTGACATTTTTTCGTACTACTGACGGATTCTTCTTCCACGATTTTCTATCTATACTATAAAATACTAAATATAACATAAACACTATAATATAAAGAACATTAAAAACGCAAAACATTTGTCCTCGTTTCCCTCGGATAAGAACGCAATCGAAGTGTGTAATCGGTTACCCGTGGAAACGAGATTCTAAAAAAAAAAAAGAAGAAGAATCTACCGATTAATCGATTTATATTCATCGAGCCATACCTTACAATTATACCGGCAACTCGATCGAGCATTAGCCACACTGATAACAATGTCACGCGCCCCGTATCGGCGGTGAATTTCAAATCGGTGATCGGCGGCCGATCTCGAAGACACCGGGCCGGTAATAACCACCGAAGATCACCATCGACAATTTTATTTAAATTCAACCGCCGTTGGCAATCATATTTCATCCGTGCGATATGCTCGGTGCATGAATGAGCGTGACTCGAACGAGTTTACGCGTTCACGAACGCTCTTCTACCCCAACACAGGGGAGGGTGGGTGCACTTGCGAACCTCCCCGTGACACAATTATTAATCGTTGAAAGTCGTGGCAGCGACGTGGTAGCGGCATCAGCAGAATCACGGCCACGATCTGCTAATAAACGGAAGTGGCTGCTGGAAGACGAGTTCCCCGATTATATTGCTTCGTCTCGCCGAGAGGCCGGCGGGGCGAGAACGGTGGGGAACTTCTGTTTCTCTCCCAGCCAGCCTCCGTAACTTCGTTAATTTCTTATTAATGGCGATGAAGTTTCGCGAATTTGGTTTATGGCTGAAAACTCGCGAGAGAGTTTAAAAAAGAAAAAAAAAAAGGAAAAGAAGCCCGGCCCGGACGCTTGCCTGTCATTCAGATTTCGCGGCGTATTGTTCGCGGCGAATGAAAAAAAAAAAAAAAATCGGTCGACGATGGAAATGCAGGAAACAGATGGCCAAGGGTAATGGCTGTTTAATAACAGGCGCGTGCAGACGCATCGATTATCAAAGGCAAATATTTGCGACGGTTATGTTGCATTGCGCATGGTGAGTCATGTAATTTCTTCCACTCGCGAGTGGAACTTCGAAAGTGCCTGCCTGTACCACGGAAAAATTTGTTTTATTCTATGCGAAAATATATCTGAAAGGACGTATTTTCGAAGTATCTGAAAAAGGCAAATAACGTCGAATTGCACGATACCTGAGAGAACGTATAATTTCGAAATTACGTGTGGTATTTAACGAACATTATTTTGAGCTTACTAAGCGACATTATGACCCAAATTTCACAAATAGCTCATTAGTTATTAGTTGTTGTACAGGGTGTTTCAATAACTTTGTCCATTTTCAGTGTCTCCGTTGTTTCTAGATTTATGAAAAAATTTTTTTCAATTTTTTTCAATAAATCTAGATTATTTCAAATTTCAAAACTTCAGTTTGAAAGATTGGAATTTAAGTATAAATTTCATGTTTTCAAAATTTGATTTCGTGTTTGAGTTTGAAATTTAATAGAGTGAATCGATATTGATTGTTAAATATTGTGCGTCAATTATCATCATCTTATCATCGGCTGTATTAATAAATTAAAAAGGTGCGAAAATTTTGGAAATTACCTTCACTTCTTTACATAGAATATATTTATTGGAATAATATTAATAGGAATAATATTTATTGGAGTAATATTTGTCGAAAAATTATTTGTTCAAAAAATATTTCAATCGTAATTGCGTTAAATTTATCGTGTAAAAGACAAAGGAAGTATTTTTATATTCATGTCTCACCGTCCTTGTTCTATTTTCATTCATGTTCACATTTCACTGTGTCCTTGTCTTTCATGCATTTACTTTATAAAATTAAAATTAAAATATCTCCTAAACTAATAATTTTTCAGCATACATAGATTGATATTTTTTAATACATTGGTTATTGGATGAAAAGGTGAAGTTGACCTCGAAATCCTCGAAATCTCTCCGTCTACAAAGCAATCATTACTAACATATTACTTTTATTTACGAATTTTATCAGTATTTCTAAAAACGATGAAGATGAACAAAATTATTGAAACACCTTGTATTTCCGTTAATGTCCCCAATGCTTCGAAAGTTGAAATGGAAAAGTCAGATTTTCAATAAAACGGATCGATTAATTTATAAAACTTTCCCCCTCTTTCTACTTGTTAGTTATTTGCATGAGACGTCGAATGTAGATAGAGTAGATCGAAAGTTTGATTCATACTTGATCGATGGACTAAGGCAGTGTCTGAGGTAATCACCTGAGCTTAGAAAGTTTCCTCGAACCTTTATCTCTATTACCATAGTATCACGTGAATACTGATCATTATCGCTATATACAAGGAATATGTATGAATACAATCGAATTTTAACCAATTCTGTTAATACCTCTACTTCTGTCGATTGAGAACTACGAAACAGTCATCCTTCACTAAGCCACGTGTTTAATGGTTTACTAAATGGTAAATAATTTGAACGCTGTGTTTCCAAATCTTTTTCACCCGAATGACAATGATTCTATGTGTCCAGTCATAATTTGTCAATTAATTAATTTAATTTAATTTATCAAGTAAATTTAATTTACAGAACTTAATAATCTAAAATCTACGTTACCTTGTCTTAATATCATTATGTATTCATGTTGTTTTGTTGGAAAACGAAGGCTACGAGGAAGGTTCAGTAATCGAATCTACTGGTTAGTTTAACGTTCGAACGCTTTCCCGTGAAGTGTCGTTCCGTATCTAAATTTATGATCGAACGACCATCGATACGAGAGAAAATTAGAAAATTGAAAAATATACTTTCCCTGTACTATTTATAGTTTTAGTTAGAAACAGACAAAGCGGAAAAAGCAGTTTTGCAAAATGAATTTATAATGAAGACGAACAATGCATATATATAAATTGTTATCACGAAGAACGTCTGGTGGGTTACTTTTCAATTTCATTTTGTATATTTGTTACATTAAATACACATTAAAAAATGTCTTTGTCTTTACATCTAGAAAAGGGTAAAAGGTACTGAACCAACTTTCTTTATACGTTTCTCTTTTACTTACTATTTTTTTTTCTCTCTCAAGTATTATTACAAACCATCGTCTCATTTCTAACACCAAACTTTCAATGTGCTAAAATGCTAAAAGAAACACGTACGCTGACGAAGCTGAAAAAATTTTTGTTCGATATACTACATAATAATATAATCGTAAAAAGAGACTTTGAGCGCATTGGTTGAAAGTTTCATATCTAAAAATGACCGTTTATGACGATATACAATCGCGCGGAAAGAAAAAAATCCCCTTGCCTCCATATTGTTAGAGAATTTTTTTGTTTAAGAGCTCGTGATTTGTGGAATACGTAGGTAGCTTCATATTTGAAGTAAAGGACGAAAACATCCGATTAATTTAAAAATCAATAAAACAGCTGATGATCATCGTATGGTTTGGATTTTCTCTACAAATAACAGCAAATTAGTCTATATACAAGTTGCTTCTCGTCGATAATTTTTCAAATTTACAACATCCGCAATTTAGCTATTTTGTTGATCGAACAGAAAGGAGAAACTACTAAAATTGTCAATTGGATATTTCTGCATTCGTGAAAAATTAGATCCTGCGAATCGTTCATGTTTCTATGAACTAGCACGAACATGGCAACTAAGTAAATGCCTCGATTTTTTATTGCATGGCATAATCACGAGAGAAGAGAGAACCCTTGCCCTACATTGACCTCGAAGAACTTTTCTTTTCACTATTTTCGTTTCACCGTGCAGTAGATCAGGGTAGCATCTGATTCGCGGATCATCGGTTACGGAACCGGCTGAAGCTGGATAATACCGTATTTGTGGCAGAAAACGAAAGCACGGCCAACCGATACGTCCAACATCTCGAAACATTCGGTGGTATCGGTAACCATTGTGTCTGGACATCTTCACCGAAAGCCCCGGGCAACGCTGACGAAACGTCACCAGAGAAGGGCCGAAGGTACATCAACTGCAGAAGCCAACAGGCTGATGATTTGCGAGCGACGCAACGGAGTAAAATCACATCAACACTCGAACGAACGTAGCCATTTGTCACGGTGTGTAATTCGATCGGTCCAACGAGCCGAAAGGGTTGAGCGGCGTGCGTAGGTCGGCCAGGTCCTTGCAAGCTGCAAGCTCGTTGCATGGCCGGATGGAACTTAATGCGGTACGTCACACTATGCAAATACAGGATGCTCCGGGGGATAATGCAGGCAAGAAATTGCGTTTGACGCGCCTATATCAGCCGGTACTTAAGGGGCACATGCCGTTCTATATGGCTGTGCTTGACGCGCCTATATCAGTCGCCGTTCAAAGTTGGATGTATGTATGTATGTATGTATGTATGTATGTATATATGAATATGTACGTATGCAATCGCAGCCGATTCTCACGCGTTCTTCCAATCCACTGTCTTACGACACGATACTGATTCCTTCGAACGGAAAGGAACTCAAAGAGTGCGAGTGACGATGAAAAAGAAGCTTTTTTCTCTCTCTCTCTATCTCTCTCTTTACTTCGGTTTTAATGAGAATACTTTGAAATATCGACAATAGTTTTTTCGCACAGTATTCTCATATTCCATAAATATTCTACTCGAAATATCTGATACCCTACTACGTAGGGGTTTATTCTATTTAAAATGCCTGATCATGCACAGGCCAATTCTACTCAACCTGTCTGACCACGTAGGTGCTTATTCTGCTTAAAATATCTAACTGCGTGGGAACTAATTCTACTCTATTGTCAGGTGAGCTAATTCTACTCAAAATGACTGACCAGGTAGGGGCTTATTCTACGTAATATTCGACGTTTTCTACTATAGAAGTATCCAGATTCGATGTTTGCATGATCAAGGAGCTTTTCTTTATAAATAAGTACAAACAAAGTTTCTGATCTCAGCGGCCTAATTCTTCCAAGTTAAGTCCACAAAGATGAAGACGTTAAAAAAATACTTAACAGTAATTTAAAAAATTCAGCTATAGTTAAAAAACTTGTTGGTCCTGAGAAACATATATATTGATAAAAACGAGTAATGACTCTTAAACAATCCAGATGGGTATTAACATTCTTCTCGCAAAGATATTAATTAGACAATCATGTAAATGGAAGAATGCTCCGAATAAAAAGAATTATTTTATTGAAAAATTTCTATTTGAAACGAAGCAACGTTTATAAATAATGCAATTATTTTCTGGGACGTTCTTCCAGCCGACTGACGTCCATTAGAGAAACATCTCATTTATAGATATATTTCATTTCAATTGCATCATATTCATAAATATATATTGGAGACGTATCTTCCATTTCTCAATTTGAATAAACGTATCACATCGAACGAAACATTGAAATGAAAATGGACAGATCTGATTTATAGTACATAAAACACAGTTTATAGAATATATATATATATATATATGCGCACGAAATATCGATTACTTCTTGCGACCAATTAAATGATAACTGTTTGCAGTGTAATCATAAGGCGATAATTATGATTTCGATTTGTCGCCATCAACATTTATTTACTTCAATTTATTTATATTTTTATTTTACGCTTTACATTCAATTTATTTCATTTATTTATTTTTTTCGTTTCACTTTATGTATTTAACGTAACGTTATCACGAAGGAACAGAATTTCAATTTTTCTTCTCGAAGTTAATGTCGCTGTGCCCTCGTGAAACAAAATTCTAATAACGCGTCAGAATCTATTTTACGACTTTCATTACTCAAAAAAGTTCTCTAATGCTTTTACGGCGCGGGATGTTTGTAATTAAAACTATTAGAGGTTTCCAGATGCAAACCGCGGTCAGCGCCAGTGATCGTTGATATTACAGCTGGTTTCATTAAATGCTAATGGCACGAATAACCATAAGGAAATTTAGGAAACTAAAACTCACAGGCGATAAAGGCCTTGCCCTTTTTTTTTCGAAATGTTTATCGCGATGTAAATGATAATTACTATTTGAACATATTTGCTATAGAAAATTTCTATGAATACATAATACGCGTTGTACGAAACGCTGGTTAGAATCTCGTTTGCACCATGACGAAGCATGATTGTTATAATTATAAAAACGTATAGAGAATTCTTATTACATGCAAATATACAATTAATGTTTAGTATGAATAATTGACTTAAATATATATATTAATATCAGAAGCAGCACTATTAAGTATTGAGAATTTTTCATTGTTTAATGTTTGTTTCGACAGTTTCATTAATCTTGAAATATTTTCTGACACTTGTAATATATTCTCGGATATCTTTCATAAGTATATAAAAATATACTATTTACAAAAAATAGCATATTTAAAGAAACATTCTACAAATGATCAAATGCTACTACATTGATAATAAAATGAACTTGTTACATACATCTTACGAATATTAATATTACAAAGGCCAGTGACACGATCAAATACTTAACAACTAAATGGCCATGTTCAATTTTACTGAATCTCAGTCGTTCTTTCAGCATTCGGCTCAATAATCGATAACGTGACTGCGGCATCGTGTGATTTTCAACTTTCATAGCCAACAACGTGACTACAGTGTCGTGTTTCCAGAGATTACAAATTTTTATCAGAATTTGCGAGTCTTTGATGAAACCTTCCTTCGAAAATACCCAATCATGACAGTGTTGAAAAAGAATTTCTACTTCAAAGTAAAATTACGTGTATAAATAATGTTGGATTTAAAAGTTGCGCAATCAAAGCCAAGATACGTATAATAATTTAATTTAATATACGCTTAAAGGCATACACTTAACTAGATCAAATTAAACTGTGTTCCATGCTCGGTTCTACGCAATTCCACAATTCCTCGTTTACTCGATACTCTCGTCACCACTCAACGGTTAATTTCACATTGTTCACGCTTTTCCTCGACGTTGCCATTTCTTCTCTTTCTCTTTCTCTTTTTTTTCTCCTATCTTACACTCATATCTTCGATATTATATATTATTTTAAAATCTGTGCAATGTCTGCAGATCTTCGGTCATAAACTTGACCGTTTTTACAAAATTTTAGCATTCTTACGACAATTGAACAGTTCGTGCAATTTCGTTAAAAACTCGATAATCCTGCCACGTTTCGATGGAACAATTAATACATACTTTTGTACTATTTTTCCACAATAGCTGTATGCATTTTCAATGAAGATCTGACGCTTTATAAAACTTTCTCAGTGTGGTTAGAAACACACGTTTCAATCGTTTTAAAATTCAACGATTAATATATTTCAAGTCGCTCTGCAGAACCTTCAGCCATTTTGTCATTATCTATTAACACTTGATTTGATTCAAAATTTTGCATTCTTTCGTTTATTTGATCCTTGCTGAAAGAAAATGGAAATTTTTTTTCTTTTACTTTATTTTGTACATTGTTTCCTATAATTAAATCGACAATTACCTGTACTCCATTCGTAAAGAAACACCTGACTGATTATAGCAATAGAAATATATAGAAAATGAGTTAACTGCTTGCGACGAGATTTAAATTCAATTCAATTAAGATCCACTTGAGTTGCATTTTAAGCAGCGTTTTTCTTTTCTTTTTTTTTTAATTTCGAGTAACTTAGAAGTCGCGCACTTGAGAAACGACGCAACGACTCGACGAAATATCTCGGAAATCGAAAGGCGAGACTCTACCGCCGAAAGGCTCGAGCACGGAAACAATCGAGTTACGCGGAATAATTCGCGAAACGCGTCGACTCTCGCGTAAATTACACACTCGGCAACAGTTGCACGGAGAGTGCACGAGACTTGGAGGCTGATTTTTTTACAGCTAGTCTCGCTCGCTGGAGCTAACTGCAAATGCAATCTGTGTTGCGTATGCAGAACGGCGCATAAAAGGAAACGAGTTGCGAAAATCCGGAACTTTGAAACACCTCCAGGCGTTTCCTTGCATTTTGATTTTCACACACACTCTCTCTCTCTCTCTCTCTCTCTCTCTCTCTCTCTCTCCGCTGCACACACTCGGCTCTGTACCGCGCCGGCAAATTCCGAGCTTTCAAACTTTGAGAAGATTGAATCTAGCCCCGGCATCTTGAAGGCCTGGCGTATCGATATACCGGAATAGGTCGGATGAGTTTATCCAAACGCGTGGTGATCTCGCTCTTTAGGCGAGATCCGAAATCGTGGAATATTTCTGACTTTGGCAGACGTCGATTCGGCCTCGGCGTTACTCATCTGGCGACCTTTCTCTCCCCCCTCGGGGGTGGGTGAGAGTAAATCTCGCGATCACCGTAATTCTTACGAACGCGAACGAAAACCGACAGCCTGAAATAATATACCCAGGCGCAGTTGGATAAATCCGCTTCTTCTCCGGGTGGAGATCCTGGCCAACCGCTGTATAACATAAATCCTTCGACGGTCCAACGATTAAACGGGAATCGACGATTTCAATTTACATTTTTCTGGCTCGGCTCGCCGAACGAAAACCCAGAGAGATATATGTACGCACGTACACGTACGTATTTGTATGCACATTAGTAAGTATTTACGTAGCAGCGAGCCAAGCGCGTCACAACGAGCGCGGATATTATCAATATCGGCTACGGTTTGTCCATTTCGGAGCGTTTCGAGCGAACGGCCGCGCGCTCCACTAGTAGTAGTAGTAGTAATTGCAAGTTTTTCAAAATGAAGCATTTACGAAACGTGTGGTATATAATGTTTCGGTGTGTTAACTGGAGGACTTTGAACGGGCGCAACGGGAGTCGACGTTTTCTATTTGTTAGTCTTTGACTGGTCTACCAGTATTGCTGTTGCGTTTACACGAAATTTACCGAGTGTAATAAACGCGGTAATTTCTACATTTCAACCAGAAAAGTAAATAGAGTAGGGCGTTCGTAGGAAATCTGAAAGTTGGAGATATTCGAAATACAACGTAATTACGTGAAACAATTTTTTTAATGATACTTCTAATGATATGGATTTGTAGAAAAATCCACATCGACCATTACATCGATTTTTGGAAGTAAATAACAATTTGATCTACTACTTTTTGCCATCTATCTCTTCATAATTCCGCGCTCAAAAAAGTTCTGGTCTTTCGCAGTAAAAAAAAAAGAAACTGACGACCAGATACTGTTTGATATCATTATCGAATGTAGTGTCAAAGATTTTTCTTCTTGAAAAATTCCGAAGATGGTGCAAAGTCTGATGTATAAGGAGAACATGCGATAACACATCTCATCCTAGTTGCAACAATTTCTGACAAGTCTCCAATGATGTATGGTAGGATCTGGCGTTGTGATGAAAGACGACTCTTTTGGGATTCACTAATTCTCGACGTTTTTGATGAATGGCATTACGTAATTCATCCAGTTGTCGGCAGTACGTACTCGCGTTAATCGTTTCAATCCTTGGAAGCAGTTCACTCGAAAAAAAAACACGATGCCATTCCAATCCCAAATTGACAGCGTAACTTTCTTTTGATGAAAACTCTGCTTTCGATCGATTCATCACGCTTGCTCCATCATATTTTCCTTTCGATGTTATTGCAAACGATCCATTTTTCATTGCTTGTTATCATACGTTTCAAAAATGAATCGTTTTGTTCGCGTTTCAAAATTGAATCGCGTATGCTAATGCGTTCAACCAGACGAACTTCTTTAAGTTGCTGTGATACCGAAACATCGAGTTTAGTCACGAATCCAATCCCAAATTGATAGCATAACTTTCTGTTGATGAACTCTCTACTTTTGAAGTGCTTTCGACCGATTCATCACGCTTGTTCCATCATATTTTCCTTTCGATGTTATTGCAAACGATTCATTTTCCATCGCTTTTTATCATACGTTTCAAAAATGAATCGTTTTGTTCGCGTTTCAAAAGTGAATCGCGTATGCTAATGTATTCAACCAGACGAACTTCTTTAAGTTGGCGTGGCACCGAAACATCAAGTTTAGTCACGAATCCAAGCACATTTACATGATCCTCCACGCTTGATTTCGATACGTTCAGAATTTCTGCGAGGTTTTCACGTCGTGTAGTGATAATTTGCATCGACCAACGTCTTCATTTTCGTCGCTATCGATCTCCACCTGGTCGATATCGGTCTTCCTGAGCCGCGACACACGCGAATTCTGATAAACCGTGTCTTTATCATCATTTTACACGCTTGCGTCGTTTTGCAAGAATAAAACACGTCGAAAATGCTCGTTCTGATTTTCCATTTTTTTTTTAAATTTGCACACAATCTTTTCGAAAAAGTAAGCTCGAAATGAATCAAAGGATCGAACTGAAGCTGCTGAAACATTTCAAACACGCCTACGGTCAAACATTTCTACTGTCGGAAGAAAAACCTAATAAATTCATCAACCACGATCCACGTCGGAGAACGTCGATCGAGTTGACAACGATTCTTTGAATCTCAGCGTTGGCTTGAATTTCCCGGTGTGACCGGGATTAGTCGAAATTGTAGCGAGGAGTTAGCGGGAAAGAATGAGCTTCGGGGGAGGAAGGATTGCCGGACACGCGCGAAACGTCGCTCGTAAAACGCGCCGGGAGTTCTGGGATACCGGGGGACGTTCGTTGTCGCCGGGGTCTTCTCGTTCAGGGGAATGTAATTATAAGGAATCAGGAAAAATGGGATCCCCCCTGCGAGAATAATGGCTCACGTAATGCTACACGCTACCAGCGCGGCCAGCTTGAGTTATCGTTCGCCGTGCGAACGTTCTGTTACGCGTTGCTGCCACCTAGCCGGCAGCTACGATTTTCGTCCAGCGAGACGTCCCGAAATTTTCAACAGAAACTCGATTAATTCGAATTTGCATTTTCGAGACGCGGAATCCACGCGTGACTAATCCACACGATCATCGTGGAAGAATTTTTGACGATTTCCTTGAACTAACAACTTTACTGTCCACAACGACAGCAATAACTTTCCTTCGTTTCGCGTGGCGGGCTATGAATAATTATTTAGTAACTGTATAATTCTGTCATTTATTGTTTCGCGGGAAATAATAGTATTTCTGTTGAAATTAAACTCGACAAATTTATTGCGTTATCGCAAGAAATAATAGTATTAAATCCTACGTTACATCAAGTTGTTATAATTCTGTTATTTATTACTTCAGAAACCTTCACGATCGAGCGTAAATCATGTTGGCTAGGATTTCCCCTTAGTCGCGCAATAAATTATGGATCGTCGTGAATTCGGATCGAATTTACAGGACATATTTATCAAACTGTATCAAAGCCTAATTTCGCAAGAAACTTTTAATTTCGTATTTTAAATACTGCTACGTAGGTTATATTAGGAATATAAGATTTTAAACTTGGTTAATATTGCGAAGTTAAAAGATCTTCTTCCTTATGCACGTTTCTTTGTACTATACAATACAATTGTATATGTAATGACATAGTGTCGACACGCTGTGTATTCTTTTGTGTATTAAAAATGTCTGAGCGTGAATGAATTTATATATTTCGTATGAGAGAAAGAGATTTTTCTCTTTTTTTTAATTTTCTAGAAAAATAAACACCATTACGACAGGTGTAAAAATAATATATGCGAGTAATATTTATACAAAATGAAAGCTGACATCTCGCCGGTTCAATGATATAGCTCAGATTGAAATATGAACTATAAGGTGAAAGGGAAGATAAATGCGAAAGTGAAAGCAATATTTTAATCCGGGAAGAAGATCCACGGGCCATTTTCCTGCGAAAATATATGTCCGAATGGAAATGTGATATTGTTGACAAGAAGAATTACGTCCACGCGATTTAACTGATATTCGAAAAAGAAACCTCGCTTATCTCGAAATGGCCTCAAAGAATTGATGTTATACTTTGACGTAACGTGATATGACGTATGTATCTGAAAACGATTCAACGATTGCATTTGCACAGAAAAAAAAGCATCGAAAATATCGGTTCAATTTTATGAATAAAATCCTCATATGATGCTTACTTGTATAATTTGTGAGAACTCTATCATCGAAAGTGCAAATTTACAGCTTACAGAATGGATGTACTATAATCTTCCATTACTTTTTATTTAATAGTGCATATATGTTTCATTTATTTATTTAATATGTATATATATTTAAGTTAGTTCCACCAAATTCGAATTTCAGATATTTTTGCAATTGTTGAGAACATAAGAATTTATTTCGTCAAAATTAATATCGATTTTTCTTGAAAAACACGACGAATTGTATCAGTTTATTTATTTCAGTTACTGTTGTTTGCATTGGGATATTTTGATACGTTTTAGGATTTTGAGAAACCAAACGGATTGACAGTATTCCGAAAAGTATTACTTAACAAACCACGCATGCCATTAAAATTTTCACATTTCTCTAAGTATTTAAACCATAAATATTTTCCAACATTAAAGCGTAATTCGGCGGAAGGTGATTCAAGCGAGCAAGATTAAAATTTCAAGATTCGTGCACGTAAAGCTGGTAAACAATTTCGCGAATCACATATTAACTGCCTCGAGAAAAACGCTCGACGCCGCGGGATTCCAAAATTCCAAAATTCGGGAAAAATTCGAGAACCGTCACGCGTTAGCCAACGTGAGAGAGGTCGTGAGAGTCGAACAACGAGAGTCTCCCGGATCATAAACCTGGCGAAGGGTTGTTTACGAAAATTTATGCCCACGGATACCGGAAGTTGGCGAGCCGTTCCATTTTTGAAACAAGGATGAACAAGAGAGATGCGGACGGCCCTCGTCGTGCATCGAGCCTGCACGTAAAACGTAATTAATTTATAACCATCAGCGAGCATCAGCCGGGAACATAAATCTCCCGTGATAAATGCTCCGGCTGGAATCAAATACCGTTTCACCTGACCGCAAGTAACACACGTCTATCCTCCTGAGCGAGTCGCGCGAGCGTTTCACCGAGAAGCGAGTCACGCCGGCGAGTATGCCAGCCGCGTTTTCGAGTTGAAAAGAGGCAGCGCGATCCTCCTCTCGGCGGAGGATTCCGAATCTCGGCCCCGGTGTAATCCGTGAAACGGTCTGCCATTCGTCTTGTCAGTTTCGGATAAGAATGAAAAGCGCACGGGGAATCCCGTGGATGCGCGGGTTGCCACGACGTGTTGTCGCCCCTTGTTCAACGGGCGAGCCTCGCTGAGATCGCGCTCTATGGCGGATCGAGACTCGACGAAACTCCGTCTCTCCCTCGGCTCTCGTAAAATTCCTTCGAGCCAGAGAGAAACAGCTAGTTCTCACCCCCTTCTCACCCTTCCAGTTAACACCGCGTCGGGTTCGACAAAAGATACGCAGGGGCGTAATGGTGACGAAGGAGGGTGGAATAGAAGAAACGTGAAACATCGGATAGCATTTAGGAAAAGCTCGTTTCTCAAGTCAGCCGAGAACACCGTACGAACACCGTCACCGTCCGTTACGCTGGCCGCGATATTTATGAATTACTGCTCGGTCACGGGTATCGCGAACCTGCCTCTCGTAAATATACTCGGCTGTTCTCCTTATCTTTTTACCGCGAAGGCGATAAGTATCTAAAGAAAAAAAGAAAAAACATCGTGTGTGGTGCTATCGTCTGGCTTCCGCGAGACAAACCGATATCGTAGAAAGCTGTACTATACGAACAGAGGATACGATAGTTCGTCGCGGGGTATGCAGAACTTCATTGTTGATTCTTAGAGTAAATTCCAGAAACAAGGGTAGACTACGCTTAGTATCTTTTCATATTTCGAATTTTATTCTTTTCTTTTTCTGACTATACTCGTTGACAAAATTTCGCTTCGTAGTTTCATAATTCTCCGAAAAGAATTGTAATTAAAGAGAGTAACTAAAAGGTGCGATAGGGGAATTTTTCATCCGTCAGTGAAATTACGAATGAATGGTCGAAAGAAGATCGATTGTTCGATCTCGCGGTAGGAAGTTAACGGGTGAACGCGCCCGAATATATATAGAGGATACTCGATCCTTATGTTGACCGTAATCCGGCTTATCAAATAAACCCACGTACATCTGTAATCGTTCGGCGCGTTCGGATTAAATGTAATCCCTTTATGCAACGCTACAAGCGCCATCCGCGCGAAAAGGACCGATGACGTTGCGTTTCAACCGAAACGAAAGAAATCATTTCAACGTAACGGGTTTCACCCTTCATTCCTTTATTACTCTGCCCTCCTTACTCACGCTACTTTTCCGTGTATTTTATATTACGGCCGCATAATTCCTCTCAATGCAACTTCGCGCAATGGTCACCGGAGTTTCGTTCCGGAGCGTCGAGATTATTTTCCGCTTCCAGGCAAGATCCAGCAAATTATTATTCGCCTACTGTTTTAGAAACTAGGTTGACGGGGTCCGCCGATGAAAAAAATATATTCGCCGGTCGAGGTCCACCGATAAACGACGCGTTTCATTTTCACTAGAGAACACGCTTTCACGCTTGCGTGATTAAACCTCGCCCGATTGATTGTCTGTAGAGTCACATTTTCACTAATAGTCGCTAGTGTGTGAAAATGACAATTAATATAATTTTTTAACATAGAATATGTTTTACCGGTTCGGGCAAAAAAATGTAACGAAATGCGCAGGGGGGTGTCACGTGAGTAAGGAGAGAGATAAGTTTACGAGCGATGTGTCATTGATGGTTGTAGATGGTGTAAAAGAGTGAGGTGTTAAAGTTGTCGAGACACAGATGATGGGCTAGCGGGATTGTGACAAAAATAAAAGTAGTTAATAAAATTATAGTTATTACCAACCAATTCTGTTTATAAAAAATTAACAAGAATAAAAATAAAGCAAACATACATGAAAGGGTGTCAAGTTTTATTTCCTTACAGAAATGATGTCAGACATATTCTATGTGACAGGCTTTAAGGGCGTCAAAGCCGCTCTTTTTTTTATTATAAAGATTGTAATTACTCAACATTTCTCGACTTACGGTTAGTGGAACTAATAGTAATTAAATTTGTGTTGATGTAGGAGAAGTATATTTTAACATGATTTTTGTTAAGGAAAAATGTCGTGAAATATACGGAATGTACGAAATCATTATACAATTATACATATTGCTTTAAAAAAAACGTGATTTTCGTGTTATAAAAATATTGCAGAGACAGTTCCTCATCAATTGTGAAAATTTTACTTGATCTTACTCTAAATCCATAATTTGGAGATCAATTAAGGATAAGAAATCTAATCTTATAAAAAGGAATTACTTTAATGGCTTTCCTTGTGCTGTATTTTACAAATACCTCTTATCACGAGTTTTATCTCCACTATCATTATGAACAAATGCATATTGATGGAATGAAAAGTGTATTTTTGAATTTCGTTGTTTCTTTAATTAACGAGATGATATTTAATTTTCTTCAAATTCAGATTTTCACTTTTCTTGAGAAATATACTTTTTCGAGTCTCGAGTTACGACTGTACTCATACCATAATCATTTGCGTTTGTTGAAACCAAGCATTACACAATGTTTCAGGAATTTTATTCTATAGTTGATATTACTGATTTTCTCGCTATTCAAAAATTGAATAATAACGTTGATCTCATTGATAGTCGAAACGCAATTTGTGCAATCGAAACTACACTAAAGTGATCTAAAATGGCCAATTTATAATTATTGCTACAAATCTTGATAAGAAACAGCGAATTTTTACATATCTAAACAAATATATAAATGAAAGCCTCGTGCCAGTTATCGTTACCATAAAGCTTTTCTTTTTTTTTTTTTTCGCTCTAACGTGTCTGATGGAAATTTCATGCTTCAGTCATCGATAATACTAGCGTTAAAAGACGCAACGTTACGTTATCGGTCTCAATATAAAGCAACATTTCACTGTTAATTCCTTGTGAATTATCCGCCGTTATTCAAAGATTAACCACTCCTATCGTCGGTCGATCACTCCTCGAAAACGTAATTGAAATTCCACGATGCATCAATCCCAAGAGCTTTCTTTCAAAGGACACTTTCTCGTGCTTCCTGCCTTTCGGCAGCATTGTCCTAGCAACGCTAGGTTAGATAACGAGATCGTGGCCTCGAAATGGGGGCAGTCATTCGCTAATGTCACGCGCAGAACTGTCTGATGCCGCTAATATTTCTCGGCGATTTCTTTGCCGACGAGACGCAAGAAGATCCTGGTACAACAACAATGGACTATCTTCCCCCCTCCTTATCGTGTCGTTAGACGCTGCATGTGCTCTCTGCTGGAAATAATTCGCGGAATTACCCCGGTTACACTTTTTCACGCCGGCGGCGTAGCGAAAATTCGAGCGTGCACGGCGCGTTCCGCGCAGCGAGTTACAGAACGACGACGACGAGGCAAGGAAACTAGCAGAGTGGTGCTCTACTGCATGCGTATAGAGCATGGAGCACAACGATCCTGGTGTCCCGTGCATTAACGCCAGGAGATGTGTCGAGTGTTAGGTCGTTAATAATTCTACCGTGCCATGCGAGCCACGAGTATTTATCCACTACGGGGGTCGTAACACCCAGAGGTTGGATTGTTGCGCCGCTGCGTCTCGTGACCGTGCTCGTGGCGTGGGCCTACGATAGCATGGGTTCGCACGGCATGCCAAGAATTTGCGTTCATAACTTGCCAAGATTTGTCCGGCGGCCCCGCGATTGCCACGCGTTGATTGCTGTTTTAGATTGTCGTTTAGATCGATGCGTCGAGTCATGCGAGTTTCAGAATGAAAAGTTGATATAATTCACTCTCTCTCTCTCTCTCTCTCTCTGTGTATGTGTTTGTGTGTCTCTCTCTATGTGTGTGCTTTCGGACGTAACATTTGGCAAGAATGGTTCTCTGCCTCTTTGTTTTCGAATTGTACGAAGCGAAAAACTGGAGAAAAAAAAAAGAAAACTTTTTGTCGAGGCGAACGAACCATAGGAATTACAGATTCGAAAATATGGAACGAGCCTAGGTATCAGGAATTAACCGGAGGAAAGCGACTGGATGGAAGAGAATTGAACTTGTTTAAAGGCCCCGGGTAAATTCGAGCTTCGATGGATTCTGGTCGTGGCGTATACTCAGTTTGAGAAACTTTTTACGGAGTACAGTTTCTCCACGAATTTGCTACTTTTCCGAAAATTCGAAGTCGCTTTTAATTAACGTGTTAGTGGTTTCGTTTCTTTCGTCGGTTTCCTCTTTAATTTTCTCTCGTAATGTCGTTTCGGCATGTTACAGAGTTTCACGCGCCGTAGATCTTGAATAAAAGTTTGGAATTTCACGATTCCAAATTACTTTCATCTACAATATTTCCCTATCCAGTAATTAATTTATCACGTTGTTCATGCTATGATTGAACGTGAGAGCAGAAAATTAAAGTTATTTACGCGAATTATCGAATGTGATATTTTTATCGCAGTTTTGATTTAAAATTGTTATGTAATGTAACAATATATTATTATAATTTTACTACGAAAAAATCCAAGTTTTGAGCAGTAAGTGATCAATCGATTAATTTATTTGTGATTCTAAGTGTAATGAATAAAATTTTGAAAATTTTCCAACCAATTACGAAACTGATGAAAAGCGAAAAAAGAAGCGTAAATATACGCGTAAATTTCGCATGATTTTAGCAGCTGTTAATTCGTCTGGAGTATGAGTTGTCATACATCTCTATACTTGTTATTACCTGTGATAATTGTCTCGAGTAAAAAGAATTAGAATTACGTCTGAATGTTCGTTATTTGGAAAACGTTATGAGAGATAATGATGCTCGAATACATTTCACTAACAGTCAAGTTCAAAAAGAATTTTCACTAGAAATTCCCAGCCGTACTCTGCTAGCCTTTCATTTGCGAAAATGAATCTAATCTAGCTACTACTTACCCAGTGAAAACATAGAAACATTAGATTTTTCATTTCAAACTGTTCGAGAGGCAAATTGTTGAAATTCGCGATTAAGATAACATCGGGATGTTCGTAACTAAAATAGTTAATAACTGACCTTTGCACGTTAACAAAAATTTAGAAAATTGAACATCACGTTTCATAAAATTAAAAGTTATTTATCTTTCAATTTAAAATCACCTTTTTTTAAATTTAATTTCGATGAGAATGAGAATTCATGATGAATTGAGAATTGAGAATTCACTCTTTGAATCTACTTTTCGATGTAATTTGCTCTTTAATTGTACGGTACTTATTTTCATCATAATTCTTCTCAAGTGAAAAAAAATCGTTCTTTTTGTGCATCTTTACGCTCGAGTTACGTGTTTTGCTACGCACGATAATAATCCGATGAAATCCACTGTTCACTGAAATATGTTAACGCATATGATAACAGAGAATACAGCACACGGTATATATCTACAAAGCGGAAGCGAACATATCTCACAAATTTGATGAAATATCCGGGTAAATCTCAGTGTGTGTACAGGATGCTTCAGCAGAAATACGAATAATTGTTTGGAAATTATAAAATCATTTTAAAAATAGATATCTCCGCCGCTTTGTTGACGAGATTGAATTTTCATGCGTTCGGTAAAAAATTGTTTTATTCGTAACATTTGTGATAGTGTAAAGCGAATATTTTTGACTTATCCTTACGATGTATGAAATGTTCTACAATGAATGAAAACGTAAAAAGTATCAACTGAGAAATGAATAATTTATCAATTTATATTTATTGCATTGTATTTTTTTCGTATATGATTAATACATGATATATACGATTAAATAATTAAATAATAATTGCTCATGAAATTATTTGAGCATCTATAGGATTCTGCTAGCAAAAGTGATCTAACTCAATAATTCACTGTATAAAATATACAGTCACGAAATGACTTCATCACGTTATGCTTGCAATAAACATCTTGTAATTTTTGTATGCATCATTCAGATCAATTTCAAATTTTAATACCATATCATGATGTTTAGAAAGTATACGTAACATAATTTCCACATACATATAAATAGTTCGAACACTTTCGTAAAATAT
Source organism: Tetragonula carbonaria (assembly GCA_032399595.1). Taxonomy (NCBI): domain Eukaryota; kingdom Metazoa; phylum Arthropoda; class Insecta; order Hymenoptera; family Apidae; genus Tetragonula; species Tetragonula carbonaria. Next base: position 6,416,827 of record JAUCRC010000008.1, read on the forward strand.
TATATATCGTGGTCTTGTCATTTATCATTTTACATAACTTGTTACGACATATACTGTATATATATATTATCTATTAATTACTGTTGAACTTGTGTTTAAATCAGAGGTCGATTACCAGGTTCTTCTCGTTTTTTTAAAAATTTCCTGTCGAACTTACATAAAAAAATATTTATTTTCGTGGAATTGTTATGAACACTTTTGAATTGTTATTTTAGAGCATTACATTTAAAATACATTTTTATATTGGGATATTGCTCAGTATTTGCTACAAATATCAAGAACTTTTTTAATACTGATGAACAAGTTGTCCTCGATAGAAAAATTTTTATTTTTACATTTCATAGGTTCTGAAACTCTTATTTTTTAAGAATACATTCATTTATCTGTGATGTGACATTACTACGATCCGTGTTTCAAGTAGAACCTATTTGAAAGTTCCGTAAGATTTTCGATTTCTTTGGTTTAAAACCAAACTGCAGTGTCAAAGCAGAATTTAATTTTAAATTTTAACGTAACAAAAAAAAAATAAATAAATAAAAACAAGCATGGTGCCTCCGATAGATCATGCATGTAACATTAACGTAGTAGAATCTGAAATGGCGGACGGCGTGCTTGCCTTTACTATATTTCGAGGTTTTTTACATTTGAAAATCCGTGTGATCTTTCGCGTGATGATTCTAATAACATATTCTGTTTACACGGTGCACTTGATTCTGACGCACGAGCGAGCTAAATCTTTCAGTAAAACGTATTTTTGAGTATCTCAATTTGCCGTAACTATTTCACGTACCTTTATTGATTTTTGTTCGCCACGATTCAACCGGGACGGGAGAAGCATTCAAAATTTATCCACTTTATTTTGCAATATGTTCCTTTTTTTTTCCTTTTTCCTATCGATAAAACGTCAAATTAACCTGCCACGTTAAAACACAATCGAAAACAATTTCCGGCGCCATTTTCAAACGTGCGAGAGGAGGAAGACAGAGAGGGGGGGAAGGGGGGAAGGGGGGGGGAAGAAAGGAAAGATTCGATGTGATTTATTAAGTTCTGCCAACGGCGATAGAATAATGCATTACCATCAAAGTCGTCGATTTCTCGTTCTCGTCGGAATTTCTCTCGTGACCGAGGCGTTTCGACTATATACAGAAAGAATCGAAGGGTATCGCGGAAAGTAAAAGAAAATAATGGAGTCTTACTTGCCCCGATTGCCCCGGAAACGAACGAATTCCCCGGCAGTAGGGGAACATCAGGTAGAAAGATAACGCAGAGAAGCGTAATCCCATGGAGCCGTTGCTTCTTCGTCTTTCATTTTTACGGTTAAAACACAGTAGTCTTGATTTCTTCAGTCTTTGAGACTGAAATTAGGGATGCTTTGTAATTCCATGCACGTACGTGCAGTTGTACAGCACCTATCAAAAACAATGGCGGAACAACCGGCGAAAAACCAGGTTTGCAATTGACGTTGCGGCTGAAGAAGCGACATTTCACTTTACGTCTTAAAGAGGTCACAATCTTCCTCCCTCTGTCGTCGTCCGGTTAGTTACGTGGTACTGTCTTCAGATTTCATCCCCCTCGGATAAATGCTTCCTTTTCATTCATAGTTTACATAGTTGATAAAGCGTGTTCTTTTTTTTTTCTTTTTTTTTTTGACGAGCAAAATTTGCCAGTTTCTTCAAAGAATAGCAATAGAGATTTAATAATTCAGATCTTTCGAGTAGCTCGAATAGGGTGAATAGAGAATATTTGTACTGATAAACAACGATATCTTCGAAGTGAATAAAAGGATAGGAATCTAGTGAATTCGTTAAAATGACATTTTTGATAGGGACATGATATACTTCTTGTTACAATGTTTCCGTGAAACTTCTTACAATTAACAAATATAATTCCATAAATAAAATTCACGTCAACAGTTAAAATTCGAAATTTTCGAGTTAACCTGCGAAATAAAATTCTTCTACTGGAACTAGAAACAATTGTAGTAAAATGAACACAAAGAGTATAATTTTTCCTAACAAAGAAAAAGATAAAAGAAAAAAGATCCATATAGATTACATAGATCTCTGTCTGATTCAAAAATACAGTGACAACGCGTGTGCAACGTGTCACTGTATAACTTCACGCATAACTGTACGTACGGCAGAAGAAAGAAAGGGAAAGAAAGAATATACATATACGAAATCAGTAGTAATTTAATTTTTCACTGTCACGCAGAATCAAACGGGATTTTATGACGTTAATCCTTGGCGTAACGCCAATGGATTTTTATTCTACATTAGTGGATGATGAAATATTTCATACGGTATCCGTACAAGCCGATTTATACGGGTATCGATGAGTATCGAGTAGAGAAAAAAAGAAAAAAAAATGGGAAAAAAAACGTAAAACCTTTATCGCATTTTCACAAGTGGATTCCGACTGATGCTGCAGAAATTATGCGGCGTTTGATTTATCAAGTGCAACGAGGGAGTTAACTGCGTTCTCATTAATCTCGGATTATTGGACACGCGAATGTCTTTTATGCTAATAGATTTATTCCGTAGATAATGAACTTTTATTACGAGCAGGCCGTTTTTCAAACAAACGTATAAACGCAGTAACAACTCGTTCGCACGAAATGCAGAGCTTCATCGATTTACTGACAGAAATGTAGAACGTTTAATAACGTTATATATGGTTTAACATTTTATTCTGAGAATTATCAGGTGACGTAGAATTCCAATTACTTCGACAATACGCGACATGCCTGTATTGTTTAATGTTATAGGTGATACATGTTGCAATATTTGTGTAACTTAATGCTGTATGTTTGAAGGATGTAATAAATTTCGTTTCGTGATATACAAAATATTGGTGGCCGTTGGAACGATTCAGGGGACCATAGTAACTTCAAACGTAATTGAGAATATTGAATAAAAATAGGGGGGAGGGGGGCAGTGAAAGAATAAAGAAAGAAAAGAAGACAAGAAAATTTTGAAAAATCGTTGATGCAACGTAGGATGTCGCGATAATTACATACCAAACAAACACAAAATGCAAATCGTAACCGATCGGATAATTTTATAATTCTAAGCTTCAGCTAATGTCTTATTTGCAACATCTTTTCTTATTATGTTGGAGAATATAGGTAGAAATATAGGTACATGCAAATAAGTGCATTTTTCTGTTTGTTCGCTTAAAGAAGGTGAATTTTCAGGGGGGTAAGTAATTTTTTTACATAGAAAAATAAATCGAAAAGAGAGAATACTTTTTCACTTAAGGCTTCATTTTCGAGAAAATTGAGTGTGAGAATTTTTCAATATTATTATTATTGAATTCAGCTAATTCTAGGAGTTAATAATCAGTGGAAGATTATTCTACCTGCGAAAGTAAGTGAATAATGTAGAATAAAATTCCTCTATTTAATACTTTGCTTTCAAGAAACTAGAATTTGAATTTTCGATGTTTAGTTAAGAATTGGTGTAGCATAGATGTGTATTTGAACTTGAATTTTCTCGAAAAACAGAGGGTTTTATGGAAAGATTATATTTTTTATATACTTTTGACTTATTTTTGCAAGAAAATAACCTCCTGTTCGTTATCCATTTTCAGTCACTTAATGGACTTAATTAAATTTAATTTTCCTTAATTAAATTTTCTCAAAGATGAAGCCTTCAATGAAAAAATTTTATTCTTCCTTTTCGACTTATTTCTGAATGGGAAACTATCTTCTTTTTGGTTATATTATCAAATCGAAAACATCTTATATGTATGTGTATCACTACTTATCTATTAAGAACACATTATTATAGAAAGCTAATTCGATTTCAAATTCTCTTTCAATTTTCATCCAGAATAAATCTCTCTTTTTTACTGATTTTTTTTTTTTCTATTTGTGTTATCGGTACACCGTGTATTTTGTGGAACTTTGGTATTGTATGTTACCTTTTTTTTATAAAAATTCAATAGGAAAAAAGAAAGTCTAGCAAATTTCATTGCAGAAAATATTTAAATAATAATGTTTTTTTATATAACTTTCTGATAGCGCTTGATCATCTCACTTCTTTTTCATTTATTTTCCTTTCCAACTATTTCAACAAAGTTGAATAGAGAAGAGGTTGGTTTCACCGATATAGTTATGACACAATAATAAAAAAAAAAAAAGAAAAAAGGAACGAACATGTGAAAACCTATATATTAATTCACGTCGTTGCCAATATTGCACTGCTCCGGGCAGAAACAATCAGTGACAGAATGATATGACACCAAATTCTATTCAGTTGTTTGCGCATCCGATCAATTTTCAAAGTCAATTTTCTCGAAAACGAAAACGTTTTTTCATAGTCCATATAACTTCGATGTTAATAACTTAAAGTAAACTTCGATGATTAATTTTAGGTTGAAATTAAAACAACATCTGGAACGTTGAAACATACTCCATAAAACGCTGAACTCCTCCGTGTGACAAATTTAAAAATTTCGAAACTAGTTTTGGATCATTGACTCGAGTCATCAATTTTCGCCGAGTCGCGAAAAAAAAAATATTTCACTCGGAATTCGATCTACTTCGCCATTCCAATCGAAATCTGATGAAGAATGGAAACTGTCGTCGACAGATATCGGAGAGAATTATTCATAATTTGGCCCATGATCTTCCGTCTCTGAATACGTAATCAAAATTATATTCAACCGAGGGTGGGACTGATTAATGGCCTTATCGAATCCTGGATTACCATACCCATTGACATGCGAGAACAGTGTTTCAAGCTCTGCTTGTCATCGTGCCCCGAGTCTACGGGGCTTTAAGCGAAAAGATTCGATCTCGAACAAAGATCGTTCTCGAACGGTCAATTATTCGCCCCGATAATGCGAATCAGGTCGCTCGACACTCGAGCGTGTACGGCTGACCAGGTTCAAAAGTCACGAAGTCATTGTCAGTCACTGGTTTTAAAGCCGGACAAAAAGTGGGATCGTGATGTTCATGCACGACTTTTCGGCTTTCAATTAAATCGGAAAGTCTGTCCTTTGTCCTCGGCTTGGTCAAGCCTCTCTCTTTCTCTCGTTTTTTTCTTTCTTTTTTTTTTTTTAATTAAATTACCGCGTTCCTGTATATGCAGAGAGGACAGCAGTACTTGCGCGTTGAACAAAGAGAATAAAAAATAATTTTCACCGCGAAGTCACCCGGATCAAGCTGTGTCGAGCGGTGTCGAAAATTAAAAACATTTTTCATTTCACTTGCTACGAATCGATCTGTCGACGACGTGATGACGTTGCTCTTTTGCAAATGCAAGCCTTCCATGTCGAACTGCATGTATTTTCAAAAATTTTCTACAACTCCTCGTCAGAATTTCGCGCTCTCACCTACGCTGAGAGGAAAAGATCGCGCGGCTATTTGCTCCAGTTTAAAATCCGGCAACTAATGTTCGAACAACAAATATTAAATATTCAGATGTTGCAATATTACATTATACTAAATCTTTTTTTTTATAACACTAAAACTATCAATTCGTGGTAATTTTTCCACAGAAATTTTCTAGATTTACAATTCAGAGACTTAAATGATTTTGTGAGGAACATATGATCATTATACATATTTAAGAGACATTTTAAGAAACATATTGCATTACAAAATCTCTTTGGCATAAGTTTTTACTCTCTACTTTTGACTGACGACTAAAATATAATAAAAATTAATAGTGTATCCGTGAAGCAACACGTATTTTCAAAACGTATATTGATTTGTCTTTCAAATTACACAATATTACATAATACGTTGTTCCATTGTTTCGCCTTTGAACCTTATAACCAGAACTTTATTTATTTATGAGAAAAAGGTTATTAGTTATTTGTAACTATTAATAACATAATTATACTCATTTGTACTTAATTTATATTAATTAATTAATATTAATAATATATATTTATAATTTTCATGTAATTTATAATATAATATAATATAATTTATATTAATAATATAACACAGTATAACTGTAATAAAATTAATATAATATAATATGTTAATATATATTAAATAACAATATAATAATTATATTTAATTCAAGATCTGGGAACTAACGGTCGTTGTAAATAATTCACTTGGTACCTCTGTAATACTATTGAAACACAATGACGGAGAATTGCGACTTTCAAGTTGCAGCATGTCCTAGAGATTTAACGTCGTTGTAGCAGAAGAACAACTATACTAAATAATCGATGCGGCCCCGTTGCAGAGAGAGAAATTACAAAATTTTCAGAACGTCTGGCTCGGAATCGAATAAGACAGCCAGAAACAGAGTTATTACAAATGCAAATTCCCGCGTGTTTGTTCTCCATTATATTTTTACTTTTTTCTTCTTTTTCTCTTTTTTTTTTGTTTCTTCCTTTGCTCGTGTTTCGCACTTAAATATTTAACGCCCGTTGCATTCGCTTGTTATTACGCCGTCGTGCTCTTCTTCAAACGGGGCGGAATCTAAAGGCGTACACGCGTTAAATATACTCGAGTCATTTCAATTTCACGCAATTTAATGTTACATGGCTGTTACGTGCAATGATACGTTTCATCCTCGAAAGAAAAATACGCGGTGCGCGAAGGTTGCCTGACGTTGACTAATGTTTTCCATACGTTTGAAAATCCACTCCATCGCAAGCACAGGGAGAGCACAGCTGGCAATTAATATGAAAAGACAACTGCAGAAATATCGAGAGAGACAAAACAGTTATTTCTATGATTTCTCGTTTCTCGCTATGAGTTTCGTGTCTGCTTGATGTTACGTATAATTTATCTTTCCGCATTTCCTTGTCCATTAATCTAAATCCTTATACGGCAAGCGTTCGTTCCCTCTTTCGTCGTAATTAGAAAAATTACGTGCTCGTCAGATTGCCGTTTCCAAGTTTCCCGTTTCATTTTTTTTTCTTTTTTTCTTTCCTTTTTTCTTTGTATCAACCCGAGAAACATTGATCGATTGTAATAACCGATTCCGTGGATCCTTTTTCATTAATCTTATCGACGAGTGTTCGAAAAATCTACTTTCGTTTCTATGATTCTTCTGTCTGGTCTTGCAGTTTCCCGACAAATTTTTTGATCACTACGTACGATTTGAGAAAACACGATGAAAAATAGATTTAAAACGGTTCGGAAGCGGTTTTTCAGAAATTCCACGATAACGAAGATAATTCTTACACAATTTTTCTCTACATTTTCGTGTCTAAGCCCTCAAAGATCGGGCAAATTTTTTTAATGCAGGGTGGCGAAACTACCGTGGCGAAACTACATGACACGAACGAACAGTTTTTTTCACTATTGAAAATGTTCGCGTTTGTTTAGAACGAAGCCGGCGATTCGATCGGATGATGCAAGATTCCGCGCGTACAGCGACGCGGAATTACCGGCGGTATTACACGCGAATTTCCACGTCGTGGAAAGCGGAACGCGCTGGCGTGCGATCAGCGCCGAGGACAAACGGTTCGAGAGCGTTGCGTCGACCGAGATCTCTTTATGCGCGGCACACCGCAGCTTTCGGCCGCAAAATCGTACAAAAGCTCGCAAACTTATAATTAGCCGTAGCTGTGTATTTCGCAGAGTGTGACAGAGGGTGAGAAAGAGAGAGAGAGAGAGAGAGATAGCGACTACATATGAATACCGAGGGAACACGAGGCACGCATAATTAGCGACGGAAAGGCGGAAACGTGACCGAGCGTGGAACGCAATATGGCCGAAGGAGCGTGATTGAAGCGCACGACAATGCACCGAGACGGTTGAACGGTCGCCACGTAGCATATTTGCAGGAAAATTGGATTGCCATCGCTTGCAGTCGTCGGTACCCTTTTCTCTCTCTCTCTCTCTCTCTCTCTCTCTCTCTTTCTCTCTGTCACTCGATCTTCGTCTCACCCTGTCTTTGTTCTTTGTTGATATTCAATTCCGGCGAGGAGTTGTCGCGAGACAAGTCAGAAGGAAGGTCAGAAGTGTGCTCGAAACCGAGGAAAATCCGCGCGGCCACCGGCCAAAAGGAAATTAATCAAGCAACTCTGTATGCCAGCCGCGCGGCCGAGCACACCTGAACTGAAATTGAAATGCCGGCGCTGGAAGCCGAGGCCGGCAGAGACCGCGAATATTATGAGGATTATCCGAGAGAGAGGAGCCCGCTGCCGCCACCGAGAAGTGGCAAGACCTCGATTTAAACTTACACCGCGGCCGGATCGCGGATCGTGACCGGAGCCAACTGACATCCGATTCCTAACCGACTCCCTTTCTCCTCCCCCCCCCCCTCTCCACCCCGGGTGGGTCTTACCTTTTCCGGATCCATTACCGCGATACAGAGGATCGTCGTCTCTCAAAGCTTTTCAGGAATTCGCTTCGGGTGGTACGAAGTTCCGTTTGAACAGCGAGTTTAATCAGTAGAATGAGTTTTCGCGAGATTATAGCCTCAATTGAGCAATTATGGTGGCCAACAGATGGTAGACATGGATGTTTTGAATATAAGTAGATCGCGAGTAAACTTTATTCGCGACAAAAATTTGGACAAAGAAACTCGCGATGCGACCGCGACGCTTTTTTATAAAATTCTATATCTATTGATTTTGTATGTTTTCTTTTCTTTTTCTTTTTTTTTATTAAGACAGCTTGAATTTTCGTGAGATTATAATCTCAATCGCGCAACTGAGACGGCCAACAATGGTGGACGTAGATGTTTTGAATTAATAAAAGTAGATTGCAAGAAGTGAGTAAACTTTATTTACGACAAAAATTTGGACAAAGAAGTTCGCGATACGACCGTGACGCTTTTTTATAAAATTCTACTACATCTATTGATTTTATTCGTTGTATATTCTTTTTTTTTATTATTAAGATAACTTGAATTTTCGCGACATTATTGTCCGAGTCACGTAATTTTGACTAATAATGGTAAACGTAGATGGCCCGTTTCGAATTGATGAAAGTAGATCGAATCGATTGCGAACGAACGAGGTCGGTGTTTTTCTTTTTCTTCTTTTTTTTTTCTTCTTTCAGAAACCTAACGAACAAGCGCATAAATGGTAATAAAAATTCGAACGTGACGATTCGTGACGTGACAGCGAGACGATTCTATGAAATTTCACAACACATCTGTCGATTTCATCGGTTCATCGTGTTCGGCCGCGTGTCTTTTTAAGACTTTTTTATTAAAAAACTTTTTTATCCGCGAGTTGACGCGAATAACGGTTTCGAGTGCCGTTTCGGTTTCGCGGCAACGAAAAATTGATTGATCGATGAAAGGGATTCTCGATAAAAAATTTTGACGGGTCAAACACGGGTCTATTTGAACTCGTGACACGTCGATATCAGAGTAATAGACGAAAATAGAATGCAAACTGCTGGTTCAACCATCATTTACCTCGCTGTACGCGGGAGAAAAACCGCAAAGTAGTCACGTAGTAATTACTCCTTTTACGTTTTACTAAACAGTATTAACAATAAGCCGTGTTCCACCTCTCTACATTGTGACGGTTGCCGCTGTGTCACTGCCGCTGTGTTTTGTCCAACGTGCACTCGTGAAAGATCTTTCCTGCTCGTTGTCTTCGCTGAGACTTTCGCTTCCCAAGTTTCTTTAGACGACTTCAGTTGCCAGTTCTTTTATCTCGTTATATTCAAGGATCTTTCATCTCCCTGCAAACGAATTTTCTTTCTCAAATACTTTCTTCCTTTCTTATCATCTCTTCCTACGCTTGCTGTGTATTTCTTCGAGATAGTCGATCCAAGGTCACTGCGCATGTGAAACTGTTTTCCAGTATTTACTATTTATTATCGTCGCTGGTTATTTTCTTTGAGCACCTTTCGTTATAAGAATGATTGGAAGGATGTTTCCAATTTTTTCCAAGATAAATTATAAGAGTAATAATTTACAAGCGAAAACGGAGAAAAAAATGTTTCGCGAAATTCAGCTACGATTGCTTTGTTATAAATTGTTGCTAAATTATTTGAACATTTAGAGTAGGAATAAATAATAATAATAATAATAATAATAATAATAATAATAATAATAATGAGTAATAATAGGAATAACAGTAAGAGTAATAATAATAAATAAGAGTAATGAATTTCTAAATATATGTCATATACAAAAATGATATGCAACTAGCACGATAAAATCGATAGATATTTGGAACAAATCCAGAAATCCTACCTACATAAATATTACAAGATTATACGTAGAAGAAGCATGCGTAAAATTTACAAAATATCCACTATGTTCATATTAACACGTACCTTTAGCACTTATTTTTTTTAAACTGATTCATTCATTCGTACACCAATTCTTTGCTAATTATCACAATTACTTTCAAATGTTTTATAATTATCATGATAATCACTGCGTTACCGATTGTCAACTATTTCGATTTAATTTCAATTTAATAAAAGGTACGTGTTCACAAAAGTTTCCATGATTCTTTAAATGCTTTTTTCCAGATCAACATGACGCTTTTCATGAAAAGTTAAAAACACCTTGTATCTCAAACCATAGCGCGTTCCACGAAGTTCCTTTTATAGAAACGTTGCTGTCAGTCCGCGTTGTAATGGACACATTGTTTAACCCTTACTCGAATTTCAACGGCATTGTAGTCGGTGGAACAGGTATATAAAGAATTCTTCCGCATTTTTCGACAATAAACGAATTTCAGGTCCTTTCAGTCCAGAAACTTTTATGATACGATCGATCAGCAATTCCAGCATACTTTTCGAATGGAGCCTTTTGAAACGAAGGGTTTTGTTTCGAGAAGAGAAACGTTATCAGCGTTGCAAATTTGTTTGTTCAATGGCTGTCTCCCCTTTTTTCCTTCTGCGTTTTTATCGACAAAGTCGAAAGAGAAGAGAACAATTTTTTTTACATTATCAGCGTGTCACTGAAGCACGAATAGTACAACGTTCAAAGAATTCAGGGATATTTATTCCTTTGCTGAATTCAACAAATGACCGTTTTCGAATTTTTCTGTCACTTGTCGCATAATTTTTCTCGAGTATATATTTTTTTATAATTATTTTATTACAAGCTCTGTCGAAACACGCGAAGGATAAGTGTGTTCATTAATTGGTGAATGATTAATTTGACAGCTGTCTTAATTTGACGTTGTAAAGTAGTAGTTTTATTTTATATTGTATATTATCATCTATATCTTACAAAATTATTCCCGATACATAAAATCTTGGAACTTTTACAATTCCATCTTCATTTCTCTGAAAGTAACACGATAAAAATTCATGTTACGATGACGCGAATAATTGAGCCAAACATATTCGTCGTTTCTCTAGCGTGCAGAGAAATTCAGATAATAAATCGAGATATCTCTTAATCCGTTTCGTCTTGATGCGAATAATCAGTTTAAGGCCGCCCTCTTGATTGTTCAGCATCAAATGAATGATTCCCTCCTATTATAGTTTCGCTCGCCAGTTTAATTGCTGCTTTAATTATTTTCAAAAGCAATTAGAACTGAGAACGTGTCCCCGCGACTTCTACGCTCCTCTGTCTTTAAAATATACGAAACACTATAAAGCGCGGCGTACACGGAGTGAAAGATCAAAAGGCAGTGGAGGACAAATATTACAGCGAAGTTTATCTCTTGTTAACCTTGAACCAATTCGTTTTGGACAAAGAATGACTGAAATGTTTGCCAGTTGTAACTTTCCACCGAATAACTAACTGCGATTGTTAATTTCTGGCATGAAGTACAACTTTGTCTCCTCCTCTGTGTTTAGCTGATTGAATTTTCGAGAATCTTCACTGCGAGTTCGTTTCGCTATAAACATGAATTAGCAAATATGCCATGTATTTTTCACGTCAATGAAGAGAAAACTGAAAATAGGTCAAAAACTTTTATTGCCGTATGAGAATTTCACAATTATAAATTGTTATTATTTTCTAAAGTTGTTATTCCAAGTTTTTTAAAATAGTATTCCAGTCTAGCAATATAAAATATTATTATAATATTATATATATATATATATATATATATATAATGAAATTATGAAAAATATTATTTTAAAAATTGTTGAATCGTTATCAAAATTTCATGAAAACATTCGTATTTCACGGAAAACCTTCTAAATGCCAGATATCAAATTTTCCAGAGGATAAAGCTATTAACGAGGCTCAAATCATTTACACATCAACGAACGTCATATTTCTAACATTATTGAAACTATCTGCAAGAAGAAAAATTTCATTGAAATTGTTCATGACAGAACACGTGGAACATTTTCCCCGCAGAAACGAAATTTTCCAAATTTGTCATCACTTGCCATCGCTTGACAAAGAACATTTTTAAAGACTGATACCTAAATGAACCGAAATCCCCTTTATGCTCGTAGTGTTTCCGATCTCGACGCGAGTTCGCTCGAGAATTTTTGATTGCGTGCGTGTTGGTAAATACGCGCGCGAAATTAACGCGGCTGATTCGACTTTGGCGTGATGAGACGAGATGAGATGAAAACGTAACCGCGTTGATTGAACGTCGGAACGGAGCTACGTACACCGAAGGGAAATTATTATCGTTTCTTGCGGCTTCTAGTGAATTTGGCTTTGTAAAGGGCTGCACGTTACATGAGCGGACTTCCGCTAAATCGGGAAACGTTCGTTAAATTGCTCGCAACTTGTATTTGTAAAACATAATAAAACTTTTGCTGTTTTTAATTGCGCGCCCTCTTCGCAATTTGCTCTTCGTTGCTGGATTCCTCGGTTGTTGTTTTACATTAACAACCGTGCTTTCCAGTTAATTGCACGTTCAAAAGCAAGCAAGTTAATAGTTCGATTTATTTATCTTTACGTTACCTATCCATTCGTGCATTCGGGGGGAATTTATTTGCTTCAATAATCTGAGAAACAAGTTGACAAAGGGGCACGTACACGCGAAGGGGACGAGCCAAAGCAAACGAAAGAAAAGTATAGAGAGGGAATGAGTATCGAAGTCAGAGATCTGCTCGTTTGACACGTTCTGAAGTGCACCGCTGGGCTCTGTTGCAGCGAGAACTCGATGCCCCGCCACTTCATATTCGCCAATGTTTTAGAAATTCACGCCAAGTCTATGCTATCGGAAGGATGTTGACTATGTTGAATATGTACACTCGTAGAACGTAACAGAGATTTACGAGCGAACGTAGATGTTGAAACATAGAAGATAATGCGCAAAAATTCAGCAAACACCTTTAAATTATCACTCGGCAAAAGAATTAACATTTTACCGAGTGACGAGTTGAAGTAAGATTGGCAATGTTCAATCGTGTATTCTTTACATTAACATTACCTATTAATATCGTATTATATATTAATATCATATTATAATTTATATTATATTATGATATCATAATTTATATTATATTATAATATCATATTAATATGTTATATTACCATATTAACTAGAACTACCAGTCAAAATGACTGGTTTTACAGTTTTATTTTAAAATTTCTATTTCATGTTACAATTTTTTTCCCGACAATGATGCAATGAGTTTTACAGTGATAACTAAAGAAATAATATAACGAATTTTATTTTATTTTTATTTATTAGAAATCAAAATAATTTTGGTACAAATAACTTCGTCTTAACTGTCGGTAGTTCTAGTATTAATATATCATATTAATATATTATATATTATATTGATATCATATTATAATATTATATATTATATTAATATATTATAATTTTTTTATATTTACATTAATATTCAGGCATTCAATATTGAAACTTTTGTTATAATTTTGTAAAAAGGAATCATGCGGCAATAAACCTGGTCTTGTTGCGAAGCTTGGAGCCTATATCTTTTCAAAATACATCGTTCGTTTGATTCTAAGATGTTTTTACATTGTGCAACAAATGGCAAAGTGAAGACACTTCTTTTCTCGAAAATCTGGCTATAAATTGTTATAGCACGTAAAAACATCGAACAATTCTTTTCGACTTAAATCTACGGCAGATTTGAAGATTGAAGCACCCTTTATATATAACCTCTCAAAACTTATTGTACGATTTTTTTTTTTCGTTAATTTCTTGAATTTTTTGAACATCAGGAAGAAACGAACATAATGACGAAAATTTTCATCATGTAAATTTAACTTTCAATATTCAATAAAATAGCGAAAAGAAAACCATACATCAAATTTTCGGGGATGGTTGTGAAAGGAAGGCTTCAATCTTCAAATCTATTATATATTTCGTGAAAAAATTTGTTCAACGTTTTAACATAATATGACAATTTATTGCATTTTCAAGAAGAAAAGTATCCTGGCTTGTCCGTCTGAAAATATTTCGGAATAAGATAAATCATGTATTTAAAAAAATAGAGTGGACAGAACATTAATTCAATTAAATGAAATCAATATTCAATTTAGTTGAGCAGATAATTCCGAATGTTCCAATTATTGCAGGTAAAATACTAATTAAAATCATTTTGAAAATATATTCGAAATATGAATCCTTACAAATCGGTAATGTAGGTGAGAATTATATTTTAATAATAAATCCACGAATTTTTCAACCCTTGCAGATCAGTCTAAATTCAACGCTTCAACGTGTAGATCATCAAGTGAAACTTAATACAGTTAGCTTGATCGCAAAATCTTCGAAATTCATAAAGAAACAAAATTAGTCAATCGTTCAAGTGCACAAAACAAACAACAAAAGTATAAAAGCAGAAAACTTCTTTTCTGATTGAGTCGAATCCTCGTCTGAAAGAAGTGTCGATCGAATGAACTCGAAGGTGTCGAGAATACGAGTTTCTCATTTACGAAACCGAGTAATGAGTAGCACCTGGCTGAATAAAATTCAATCTACCGGCCGCGAGTGAATCTCGGTTCAATTAAAAAAACTCGGGAACGATACTTTCGCGAGAATTGTCGAAGGACAACGGATGTCGTTCGCAATAGACACTGCGCGCCGTCGTTTGATTTGGAAAAGTAATAGCCAGGATGAAACGTCCGGCGAGCAGACAGCGCACAAAGCACAAAGAGCGAGTTTGAAATAATGAAAATTTCACGGTATTAATTAATTTCAAGGCATTTATCCAGCGTTATTTTCTTCGATCGGCCTTTTGTGTCTGTCCGCCGATATTCGATTCTTTCGCGGCAGAAACGATCGGCAATCGTTGTATTTTAGTTTGCGCGGTGTCCCCCCGGTCGAAAGGACCGATAACTACAATTAACAACGTTCAATCGCGAAGGAAAAAATATCGGTTTGCCTTTGCTTTGGCGGCGTTATTTCGCGGACGGCTCGCGTGCAAACATCGACGACGGTGGTTGGATATCAATTTCATTCGAAAATCCGTATGTATTACATTGCCGCGCGACGCAAATCAATGGCTCGAACCAGAGCGACTCCTCTTCTTTTTTTTTCTTCTCCAACCAGATTCCTAGTGAAAAATACAGAACGACGTCGTTTTCGTTTATGACGTTCGGCCGACGAAAAAATCCCTGACCTCGCCTATCGTACGCAAGAGTACCCAAGAGCGCGCCGGAAATTCCTGAGCGAGGAGCCTCGTATCCGGAAGGTTGCAGAATGAGTTTGATCTATCCTCTGAACTCGTTACTTCCGCTTCATTAGACAATGAGCACGATAATCTCGCGAAAGTCGCCGAGCAGCCCGCGCAGAGTTTTCGGTTACCGTCCCCATAATACGAAAGGGTGGAGCGAGCTTCGAGTAGTTCTTTTCAAGCGAGCCACTTTCATGGAAATCCTGTGCCCGTGTATGTGCGCACGCGCTTATAGTTTGCGTGTCGAGGTGTTATCGAGACAGGAAATATCAACATCCGACCCAGTAGGTTGCGATTATTTCTATTTTTTAGAATGTGATTAAGTAAATAGAATCTTGGTGGAAAGTTTACTTCAGACATTGTGAAGGAAATTTTATATGGTATTTTCTCGCTCATTTGCGATGCACGATTTTGTTCGATTTTGCACTCTGGAAATCCCCAAAATTGTCTACGCATTGATAAACGTTACTTTAATATACAAAAAAGAAATTGTTTTTATTTTATTTTTTAAAAATTACATTCTCAAGATTTAATGTAGGAGCTTACGATAATCTTATGTATAAACACTACCATAAATATTTGGTGGAATACTTTATATCGGATGTCAGATATCATTTCTATGATCAATTGCAATATTTGTATAAAGAATATACACAGTAATGAGAATATCTTTAAATCCGGTTCAAACATATTTTGTACAAAATAAGAGTGACGAAATATTTACGAACAATATTAATATATATTAATATATAGTATCGTTGTATTCATAACATATATTAATATAAAATATATAATAAATATAAAATATAATATGTATAATATCTTAATAATATCTTAATAACATATATTAATATAAAATATGTACATAAAATATATAAGCATATCATATATATAAAATATAAGTATTATCATATTATAATTATACACAATATATTATCGTCGATAATAATATTAATATTGCAGTTTCGAAGGTTAATAAAGTACATATAAGTATCCTTTTCAGTTGAAAAATCAGTGTGAATTCCGGAGTACTGCTTAGGTAATGATAATTATAGTACTTAAACCGTGGTTTTCACGAGTACCATAGCTTCAACATTTACCTCATCTACTTAGCTGTAAATTGCGAAAGAGTAACGAAGCAGGATAAATTACACGGTTGCCTTTTAATCAGTTCATTCGACTAAGGTAAACGCGGTCTTAACTCGACTACTACCGACATTACTGTCGCGCACTATAAGACCGCCCACAATTGTAATTTGTTTCGTGATTAACGAGCGGCAAGAGAACTTCATCGTGCACGTATTATTCTATGATTCTTGCAATATCAAATAAAATATCTACTTACTATCCGCGAGAGTCTGATCGAATGAACGTATTTATGTTATATAATTTCGTTGCTGTCGAAGTTACGAGAAGAAGTATCGATGTTTTACTATATTGTGAATAAATATAAAACGGATATAAAACGGATAAAACGACCAGTTCATAATTGTTCAGAAAAATTTTTTAGCGAATATTTGCAATGGTACATTTTCTAGAGATTGTGTTCTTTGTTGCATTATAAATTGCCTTTTTTCTTTAATCCTTGAACTTGCCCTTGAACTTTTAAACATCGTATCTTTAATGAACAGACAAAGAGTATAAATTTTGAACCTAAAATTTGATAACATACATATCTTATTGGAATTTCTAGTGTTATGCCACACATCTTCGGTAAGTAGGTAAAAGTCAAAATTATTAATTTTACAGGGACGTAAACATTTGTAATGTAAAACAAAATCATCAATTTTATAGAGAAATAAATATTTATAATATTTATAAGTAAACACTTATAATACCAGATTTTTTATGATAATCTACTGAATTTAACATATTACATTCGATTTAAAAGTATCCCTCTTTCATTTTAAAACGATGACGTATTATTCTAACAAAAAGTTCACTCATCAGGGATATCACGAATGTGATACACAAGGAAGATAATCCATAATTTTTACAAAACGATATCACAGCGAACAAGAACAATCAAAATCGTTGACAAAAAGATCTTCAGTATAAAAGTGACTAGTTCTCGTGCAATATTACTTGCACATATCACGTGGATAATTTTAAATTTTCGCCACTGTAATTCATCGACGTGTGAGTATTATACTTCGATTTCAAATGGCTACTGTGGTTACATTGACGAACTCAACGTTCTCCCTTTGGTTTGGTCTTTCGCGATTCTGTCGATGGTAAGGGTCCCGGGTGACATAATTCGCTATCGAAGAATACGATATCTCATTTTCACTTCGCTCTCACGTCACGTCACTTCAAAGAACCGTTTTCAAGCTGCTAGGAAGCAACGCTATCGTCAACCGCTAACAGGAATACGCTCGCGAGAGTGCTCCCGTCTCTCAAAACTCTTTGAGGGCAACGAAAACACTACAGAGGTGCTACAATTACTCGTCGCGAAACGTATTCCACCTTTCCCGTTTTCGTTTTTGATGCGCGAGGTCAATGTATATTTTGCGGGATCCTATGCTCGCGAAATTTTCACTGTCTGTTCGAGTATTCCGTCGACAATCCTCTTTTTTTCTTTCTTCTTTTCCTCCTCCTCCTCTCTTTCTCTCTCTCTCTCTCTCTTTTGGTGATCGGTTCATCCTGTGCGATAGGATGCAATTAAAATGTTTGATGAAAGTTTCTCTTTATTTTCGGCTGTCCTATGAACTTACGGGGTTACGAAAGTCAACACCGAAGACTCTTCAATTGACGCTTTTCAAACACGAACTTTTATTCTCGTAATTTTAGCGGCGCAACATTTTTCGTTCGCGGTTTTGTATTTTCTTTTTTTCTCTTTTTTTTTTTTTCTTTATATGTGACTTAAAAATGAAATGAGAACTCTCTCCTATCGAGCCTTTAATACTGTTGCACCTCTCTGTCAATTATTGTACCAGTTATTATACCACTTTTATTATTAATTTTTGAAATTAATTAAACGTAAATTAATTTTCTTCAATTGATTATTTTGAGGAATTTTATTCATTAATTTCTAACTCACGAAATTTCTAATTTATTGCAGTTTGTCTTGTTACTACAAATGTCTATATAAAATTATGAATTATACTCCCACATATTTGGAGAAGAGATTGAACTGTAGATGAAACGTTAAATTAATGCATTGCAAATGTAGCACCGTGGTAATTAAGAGCATCGTGGTAATTAAGAGCATCGTAGAGCTTCGACGCTACTTTGTCATCGATTATTACTCTGGAAAACTTTCAAAAAAGGTATTATGATCGTGGCAAAGCACTGAAAAGAAAGATAAAAAATAGAATAATAGAGCTTAAGTATATTGAACGCTCAAAAGCACTTCCACGTCATGTCGGTTACTAACAATAAGTAACAAACTTTCCGTAACGAGACTATAACAGTTTAATAAATAAATACGATAGATGACCTGAATTTTTATGTCTATGTCATTCTCTTCTTTGTCACCTGTCGCGATATAATACCGCTTTATCCATTCTTCTGTTTTATTACAGATCTATCTTTTATAATGCAGTCGGAGTTCTGAGAATCGAATTTGTCTCTCTGTTTGGTCCTCTAATATAAGTGAAATTCATTCCACGTAAAACAATGAAACACGTGATACACGTTTGTTCAGAAATGGCATTAATCGGTAGAATTTAATTCGAGCAACAAATCATTTCAAATCCGTCATTGGAATGTCTGTAGTTCATTTTTTTCGTGCTGAAGTCACTCAGTTATTTAGTTTGAAAAGATACTACCGAAAATGTTTATATTTATATTTTTCGTATTCGTTATATATATAATTGTGCATTTATATTCATTGATTCGCGGAGATGCAGTTTCGTTATTCTCACAATTTTAGATTTATAGATTCAGTATCGAATTGGACAATTAAAAGATATCTATTGCATTAATTATTTTAATATGAATTCAATTTAAACGTCTTTAAATTAATTTATTATTAGAGTATAAATGTAATTATATAATTTAATTGATACATACTTTATTTAAAAATTTATCTATACATCTAGAAAGAGGTTTTCACATAATTGTTGCATAATCAAAATTGATACATACTACCATATCATTAAATCTGTTTTTCATTTCTCAGTTTTACAACGCGTGAGCAAAATTGTCAGTGAAACAAATTTCGTTCGTTCGTTCGTGCAAGAAGCTGGCGAACGAATAATTTATAAATCTCAAAAGGTAAATTGAGAAACCCTTTTGAATCTATTGATCAACGCGATCGAATCCCGCTTCGCATGAATAAGTCAAATTTTCGGTATGTACAATTCAAATCGATTCCGGCGTAAGGGTTTTCATTGTAGCGCGAATGATGAATTATGAGAAAACGCAGCCCCGTACAAGTGAATAAATGCCGGTGATAAAATGGGGGACGGTTAACGGGATAATTAACTATCTTTAAAGTGTCCGCGTTAAAAGCGACCCATTAAGAGAAATTTACGGCTGCCCCCTCCCTCCCTCTTCCTGCGTGAATTAAATCTTTTCGAAACGAGACAGTTATCAGCGCAGTTTGAGCCACGCTCGAGTAAGACGCGAGCGCGTAATCGCGGGATATTTTACTTCCCAACCATTGAGCGTCTATCTCCACGGAGTCGAAAAATTGCGAAGTTCTTAACATAGAGAGAGAGAGAGAGAGAGAGATCCACTGTGGCGGAAAGGAAGCTCGGTCAGGGATACGTAACCGCGCCACACCGCTTGGGAATCTCTCGCCCAGAGAAATCGTACACGCGCGCCGAGTAAAATATATTCCTTTGAATAATAATTTCACTCCGTGGGAGAAACGACATTTTTCACCAGGTTGCTGCTGCTGCTGGATTTTCAACCGTGCCCGCCGTCGTAAACTTTTACCTGTCGATGCGATGGGGAACGCCGGATATTCTTGAAACTTTTGGGCTCCAACTCTTTCCGACGAGGCACTACCGCAGATTATTAAGAGGTATCGCGGGTAGAGCGAAGAGCATAACTCAATCGATAACGATGAGAAATCGCCGGACCGCTTTAAACTGTTGTAACTTTTCGAAGAGAAAATTACGCGGTGATCCATTTCGTCTCGTTTTAAAAAGCGATGACTCTACCTTGACAGTCTTGACTTTATTTTTTATTTTTCTTTTAAATTAAGATCATGTTACTGATGACAATTACTGACACTTTCGTTCTCTAAGAACGTTGGAAAATATTTCTCGTCGTGACAAAGTCTACGACGATCCTGAATATTAAAGCTCTCCCGTAAAACTTGCTGCGTGATTTCCTTTTTTCTCACAATTTTATTGAACTTTAGGTATTAAACTTCTTCAATTTTCGTCGTTCCAAGCCTGGCGTTCAATGTTAAAATAAAATGACAAAAATGAAAGGAAATCACGCAGCAAAAGTCGTTGAAAAGACAGAACTTCGATCTACAAGAACCGTGGTAGATCTGGCCTCGCGAAAAGAAATTTTCTGCAAATTTTACATTCATAACAGACAAAAGAGAAGTTCTGTTGTTTCCTTGCAAGAACTAAGATCAGGATGAAGTTTGACCAATAAATTTTTTAAAAATTACTTTCTTACAATTTTGAAGTATAAATCCTTACGTACGTGTTAAATCAAAGACAAATCAACACTTTGTTAACAATTTATTAACCGGCAACATCGTCACGAGGAGACGTTTCGAAAATTTGGAAATGTTTGTCTCTCCTCAGCAATCCTTATTATTTATTCACGAAGAATTCTGCGCAGGCGAAATCATGGTCTCGTCTCGCAGCGAGATCCCAGATTCATTCATTTGTGTCTCGATCCGCGACCGCGTTAACATTAATGCTGATGACTCGCAGGCAACCACCGGCGTCTGTATCCATGTGGCTAGCCACCTAATACGATTGTCAAGTTGCCTCTCTCTCTCTCTCTCTCTCTCTCTCTCTCTCTCTCTCTCTTGGGAAATACTGGCTGGCTTTACCTGTGTCCCACGTTCCCTGCTGCCGCGATCCTTTCGTCGGAAAGTGTGTCTACATTGCTCAATCCTCGCAGAATCCAGAGAACTTTTGTCTTCGCCCGCGATTTCCCCTGCAACCGTGAATCCTTTCTGTCCCGCGCGAAGACGAACGAAGTCCAACCGAAATCACTTTGTTGATCCCCGCCGGATTGATCGATTATCGTTGGCCGGCCGTTTGTCTGCCTTCAATTTTTCATCGACTCGCGTGTGACAAATCGCATTTGTCATCCTTTGCTGGAAGAGTGATTCTAAAACTCGATACGTCGCGTCGCTAATTCCACATCGACAATTGTCTCTCTGTCACATTCTCTTGCAAGTTTTATCCATTTATTTTCAACGCGTGAAATTTCTTTTTTTCTTTTCTTTTTTTTTTTTGTTTACCACGTGAACGATTCGCCAAGTAATACGAGATTTATATCTTAACTGAGAATTTAGATTCAAACGTTGGCTCGGTTCTAGAATTTTTAACTTTCGTTCAATTTTATTAGTAAATTACCTCTGTAATCACGTAAATATCGCGATAAATACAATAACAACGTTCTCATAGTCACTTTATATTATAGCAACTTTTGGATCAAATTATATTTTTATCCATTCAATAATTACTTTTTTACTTCGTCTCACGCGAAAAGTACTTTATCAATGACGCAAGGGAAGTAATCTTTTTCTTAAAAAAAAAAAAAAAAAATCAGTCTCTATCGTTATTCTATTGGTATGCGATTCATTATAATATAACAGTTGTTGTGATTTCCCTCTGGTAATTTGATAAAGAAATTTCTGATACGATACGATGCAGAAAATTGCAATATTACGGGCATTACGTTGCCGAATGGATGATTTCGAAACAACCGTGTAGGAGTTTCGAACAAGTGGTCAGTTCTTACTTAGTGGTTGTCAGCCACTAACAGCAACTGTACGAGCAATTCAGCTTTCATCAATCAGCTTTTAGTTAATCTTCGGTCAGGATCAGCAACTTCTGAAGCAATCAGACTTCAAAGCACTCTTCAGCCAATAAGTTAGAAAGCTGTCAGGTATGACTTACGAATACAGAGTCGGAATAATGATTAATTTATGACGAAAGTATTAAGAATTGCACTGATTCTTCCAAGGCTGTGTTCTCTACATTGTTATTTATAACAACATTGTAGAATTAATTACTGTTTAATATATTAATAAACTTATCATAGCTATTGTGTGTGTGTATAATATATGTGAAAATTAAATAAACAAAATTGTTGTTTTGTATTAACTATAAGTTATATTAAAATTGTAATATATTGTGTAATAACTATGTATAATTATATATATAACTATATAAAAGAGTTATTATATAACTTGCTGCAGTTTCGTATTTTATACGAAATAAAAATTTTATTTATTCAATTCTTATTCATTTCATAGTTTCTTGTGTATATAGTATCGCAGAGATGTTAACATAGAATTCAAAATATTTTAAATATGTAATACGTACATGCGATTGTCGGCGCGAATTTATGAATGTTTATTTTCGAGTCCAAACAAGCTGAATTGAAACAAGTCTCGATCCGCGATGAATATCACTGCAAATTTTACAAACGATAACACAATAAATTGGAATAAGTAGAGTGAATAATGCATTTGCGCGCTGAAATTGTATAAAAGTTTTTGCTGAAGCTCTTAGCGGGTTTGAACGTTTTTTTTTTTTATTTTTTCGAATCAATTTTAATACTTTTTCAACGCAACTGTGTCTGGTTTTATTTCACGAAAAAAAAGAAAAAAAAATATATATATGTATACATGTATTTTTCCAATCATGTAGACCGAACGAAAGCTTTCAAAATAATTAAATGAAAAATTTTTATCTCGCCGATGTTTATTATATGAAAACGGGCAATGTAAACGAAGTGTTCATAGATCGTCTGCCTTGAAACAGTGAAATACGTTTTTATCGATAATGCCAGACGTTTAAAAAAGAAATTACTCATTGGGCAAAGGTGGTGAAGAAATCTAACTAATAAATGCAGATTCATCGCTTCAAACGTTCTCGACCGTATTTATAAAATCTGTATTTAAAAATTCATATTTACGTTGAAAATCTTTCGTCAAAATTAAATTCTCATTTCCGCTCGTTAATTCGATTATAAATAATACAATTAAATCTTTTTCTCGTCTGTACGCACACATGTATAATTTCTGCATATTTCAAACATTTATCCTGCGCAAATATACGATTTTAACACGACTCTACTTAATCTCCTAATAATCTGGGTCAGTTATCTTATTTTATATGATAAATATTTTTATTGATACAGTAGAGTCTTGATCATCGGAATTAATTCGATGAAAATTGTTTGAATAATAGAACTTTCCGATGATAAGTAAATGCTGCAATATTCACTGTCACTGTTATACTGTAGGAATTTAAAATTCCTATAACTGGAAGTAAAGATAGAAAATAATGGTATTTTGAGACAATAATAGAACAAAAATAAATAAAAAAATTCCTACAAACTCTGGAAGTAAGAATAAAGAAATGGACAAGCACCACTAAGATAATAATAAAAGATGATAATAAAACAAGGATTCCTCTTGTAATTTCTCGAAGTAAGAATAAAAAAAAATTGACAAGCATTTTCTGTGAATCGCGTTGTCTTACTTATAAAATTGTCTGACATTTGTCGTTTTCACAACAGCTTGTCGCTGTTGCATTCGTCTTAAATCTTACACGAAAGGAGAAAGATCAGATCACGTTCGCCAGCTGTAACGCGAATTTCTCTCCGATTTACGTAAATTCAACGGAACACGTACGACCACCGTATTTTGTTTGTAAATTTGTGTCTCTACCGTTGTTCACGTGAACGTGTGCAAATCGACCGTGAAGTATCCCGAACAAAAAAAAAAAATGTTTGGTAACTTCAGGAAACGGCGGCGGGTTTTTATAATCGTGAAAGGATTGCGGTTGCTGCGAACCTTGCCCCGCGAAGCATTTGCCCCGAGATATAAAATTCGAGTTTTATTAAATTGAAAACTAGCGCGCGGCGTGCTATAGCTTCTCCTCTTCGGCTTCACGGCGATGCACGGGATGTAGCGATATTACGCGATTGGAATGTCGGGTTTTCCATTAACACGGTTTTCCATCCGCGCGAGTGTCGAAAACTCACCTTCACCGCTGTAAAACATATTTGTATTTGTATTTCGCCGACTGTGCGTTCAAACGCGATATGAACGCGCTCTATTAACGACGAAAGACTTCGACTTGACGTTGTGAAGTTAAGTTGTAAAGTTTTTTCCTTCAAGGATCAACTTGTATTTTAATACCGGTCTAAAATCTTAGATACTTGTTTATTTATTTGAAATTTACTCCTGGTAAGGAACGAAATCAGATTTCTCGTACTATTTTTTACACGAATATCGTAAATAATTCAAGTAAGTAAGCTATGTAATTATAGATATAATGAATTCGAGCGTTGGAAAATATTAATAATCGCAACGAAGTGAAATAATCTGATTTTTACACTTTAACGTGCCCCGAATTAAAGTTATTGTTTCTTCTCGTTATTTATTGTAAATAATAAAATTATTTCCAACCCGTGTCCTCATTTAATATTCATATGTTTCATTGGTTGAAAAATTGCTTTTCACAATTGCTCTGGATAACGAAGCAGGTGATATCCCAGATTTATTCAGAATTTTCGAAAGGCTAGATCGTTAACGTGTTAATTAAAAAAAAAGAAAAAAGGAAAAAGAAAGAAAGAAAGAGAAATTAGTTGAAATAATAATTCTGCCGTATCTTCTTAATTTTAACAAATTCTCCATTCATTCGGTTGCACGGGAATAACAATCGCGATTCGCTTTATTCGCCGGAATCACTATATATCACCGCTCACTTTCGTATTTATTTAACGAGCGCGCCGCGCGAACGTGAACTTGTAATTCAAATTACATCGCGTTCATTAACAAATTTTAATACATCTATTAAGACTTCAATTCTAAAGTTATTTGCAATAATCTACATATATATAGACGAGACATTACGCGGTATATGAAGTAGTTACAGGATGAAATTCATTTCGCTTGGAAGTGTCCGCCAACACTTTAGCGAACTCAGCCAGCAAAACCGCTTTTCAGACGCGTCATGCAGCGAAAACGTTGAAATACAGCTGCATTAATACTTAAACGCGTTACGAATTTTACCTCCAACTAGCTACCGTGTAACGGAACAGATTATCACCACGACTACGGTGTTTTTAGCGATAATTCGATGAAAAAAAAGAAAAAAAAAAACGTTTCGAATCGTAATTGCAATTTGCCGTGAAACGCGAATGCTCGTTCAGTTCGTGAAAAAAAAGGAATCGCGACGTTGAAAACGGATGATTCCCCATCCGTTTTGTAACTGATGATTTCTATTGCAAAAATCACAGTTATTGCATTAAAGTCGAAATTTCCACGTGATCGTCGAAATTTCTCCGTGCACGGTCGATTGTTGAACATAAGCAGCTTAAATATTCTACATTTAATTGCTGTAGTAGTAATTATTGTTGTTATCCATTCATTGCAAATATTGGTATTTACGATTCATGTAACGCGTTATAATTTCGATTACAGTGCGACGTTTGAATTCACTTCTCATTTCTAAATGCAGACAAAATATGTAAACTCGAGGTGTCTTGTTTCTAAGGAGAAGAGATTTAAATTGATCAGACAATCGCGGAAATACGGTGTTTTCTACTATCTCCTCGGAACGTGAAGTATTAATCTATAATTTACTATTAATTTACTCGCGAGGCACTATTATTCACCTTTTTTTATTATTATATTAATTATTGTTGTTATCCATTCATTGCAAATATTGGTATTTACGATTCATGTAGCGCGTTATAATTTCGATTACAGTGCGACGTTTGAATTCACTTCTCATTTCTAAATGCAGACAAATACGTAGACTCGAGGTATCTTGTTTTTAAGGAGAAGAGATTTAAATTGATCAGACAATCGCGGAAATACGGTGTTTTCTACGATCTCCTCGGAACGTGAATTATTAATTTAATAGTATTAATCTATGGTTTACTATTAATTTATTCGCGAGACACTGCTATTCACCTTGTTGTATTATTATATTAATTATAATAATAACTAATCTTATAATAACCTATTATAATGTTCTTATTATATTAATCTATTTATCTATCTATATATATATAGTCATATAGAATAGTCATATAGTCATATAGAAAAATATATATATATATATATTTTTTTTTTTCTATATGACGTACAATATACTACAAAATAGCTCGTTCCAATTTAAACGCTTGCACGTTTAAACGTTCGGGCTATTCTATAATTTCTAATTTTCGATACGCGATTTGAAATTTTCGCGAGATTTCTCTCTCTCGCTCAGCTCGGAAAAAAGAAAAACAGATAGCTCGTTGTTCGATAAAAAATCTCGCGACACGGAAGAAAATCTACTGGAAAGAAAAGATGGAAAAGTCTGTCGTTCCCTGGCTCTCTCTCTCTCTCTCTCTCTCTCTTTGCGTATTTCCTAAGTGACGGGCACGCCAGTCCGCGAAAGTTTTTTTCTGATCGTTATTCATTAAGCGGCTGCGGCCGTGGCCGACCGACGGAGAAAATTTAAACGTTGGCCAAAACGGACCGCTGCGATCGTATTTCGATCCGACGGTTAGGCATTCGTCGCATCGGAGACATACTCGTACAGACCGCGAATTTTTGGTCACGCTGGCGGTGGCGAGGGAGAGAATGGGAGAGCAGCAGACCCGTGGCGCGAATCCAAACGATGGCAGGCTCTCGATAACAACGTGAAAAAGCGGCGGCGAACCGCGCCGGTTCGTCAAACTCGTAGGAAACCACCGCGCGCGATTCCGCCGCAAAATCGCTTGAATTGTTCGCCGTACGTTGTTGTTACGCACACGCGCGTGAACAACGTGCGTGAAAAATTATTCCACCATTTCCACACGCGCTCGTTGACGCTCTTCTTCTTCTTCTTCTTCTTCTTCTTCTTCTTCTTCTTCTTGCCTTGTGAGGTGAAAAAACGACGATAGATGGTTTGTGGATGACGGGGAAATTCTGCCTCGCGGAACAATCGATTGTTGCTCATTAAGAATAATTTTCAATTGCGTGTCGTTGTTCGGTTATGCTGGCTTGATATCGATATTACGTTATCACATGTTTATATTATATTTCGTATTATGCTTATCTTTTTGTATTATACCTTATCGCGTTATTATATCACATTATATCATGATCATGTTATATTTCGTTATATTTATATTTATATTTATATTGATACGGAAACTTTGAAATGAAATGTTCGAATGAATCGAATCTCTCGAAATGATCGAACGCTGAAATTTCGCTCGAGTGCGTTATTATAAGCGTATTAGAGTTGCCGACAAACTGAACGTAGAGCCATCAGCCTGTTGGCTATCTCATTGGCTTACCATACAACGTTACGCGGACCAATTGTTGAGAACAAGTCGCACGATTGAATGGAATAAATAATTTTAAATGAACGAAATAGATCAAAGCGTCGCATAACGATAGTCCATGAATTTCATTCGATAGTTTCTTGTCTCTCACTTGCAATCGCTTGCAAACACGTTTCTCCCCAGCACGGGGATAATATTTTCCAACGTACGTACTTGCGACTAGTTTCTCGAATGTAAAATTCAAACAAGCCTTCGTTTCGTTTAATTATCAAGTAGTGCTTGTAAAGGATCCAGATATAATCCACGGAGGATTCGATTGCTTTCTTGAATGCCGGATAAAGGATCCGGAGCGTTGTATCTACAATTTTATAAATACCCGGTGCACGCTTGATCCCATCACTAGATAAAACGTAGCCGAGATAGCTTCGAGCTATCCACGTTTCTCTCTTTCTCTCGCTTTCTCTTTCATTGTGTGTGTGTGTGTGTGTGTGTGTGTGTGTCACCGTTACCGCATGCATTATTGGCTTTTTATCCCGATGCACATAGAGCACATTCATCCTCCGTGCAGGTTGAAGCGGCGCGCTCGTAGCGAGAGATTGAACCGGCAGATCAAATATTATGACAGGCAAATGCATGGAAATTTTGTCGGAAGTGTTTCTCCGAGCTATTCTCGGTCCGTTTCCACCCGAGCGGGATCCGTTATCACCATCGCGGGCTCTCTTCTTCAAACGATTTGACCAGCTCATTCAATTAACCGCCGAAACCAAAGCGGGCGAGTAGTGGAAATTAACATTTCAACTGAAAAAAGATTTCCAAACGTTTCAATTATCGGCCGTGCGTTCGCACGCTCGGAGACGTTTAAATCGGTACACACGCGTTTCCCGACCGGAAGCGATCGGCACCGAGCGTGCTTGACGCGGAACGAAGCGAAGTTTGCTGACCTAAATGATTCAATGAAGAAGTGGTTGAGAGAGAAGTTGAAACGGCAGAAGCAGGGAAAAAAGGGCAGGTGAAAAAGAAAAAACCGGTAGAGACGTTCTCTCTAATTCTAGGTCTGCGTTCGTCCGCAGTTCGAAACCGTTATAGTACGCGTTGTGATTAAAATCGTCGCCGCGTCGGTGACAACGGCGAATAAACGCGTGAACGCGTTTTCGCCTCGTTCCCTCGTACATCAACTTAATATCCCACGGTCGATCCATTGATGGCACGATATTATATTCATGTGCAAACATGTAGACGCTAGATTACACGTTCCAACTATAAAACATGATTTTCAATAGTTGACGTGCGTATCCTGAATCATCAAAACTAACGTGGCGATGTATTATATTAGAACAGTATATTAAAAGAAATACGTGTTGTTTCAATTATTTATTAATTCTTCTTTTTGACAAACATATATTTCAAATCGTTGTTAGGGGAAAAAATTTATTAAGACTAGAATTTGGATGTACAAAGTGTGGCGAATCAGACTTGATGTGTTAATACGAAGTGATGATAGTTAAAAAAAAAAATATTTCAATTATTTATGATTTATTTGATGAATATATATTTCATTCATTCAGGTAAGGAAGAAAATTATTAAGATTAGGATTAGATTTGATACGTTCATTCCTGCCGTTGATGACGATAGCAAGCAAATGTTTCCTCAAATTTGTACTGTTTCGTCATATATTTTTCATCACTATTTTGACAGACAGTTACAGAGCAATGATTAATCGCAAATCAAAGTAATCGTCAACATCGTCTCTTGATTTTGAATTTACTTAAAATCAGGTACGAATTTACCAATTAATTTGATATTTATAAGATTCTTCTTCGAAGAAGTATTCTTTCAAGTCGAAGTCATTTGCTTTGAGAGTGTCTCAAAGCTGAGCAAATATTTATGGAAACAGTAAATAAAAAAAAGAAAAAACGACAGCGCGCTGACTTTAAGAAACAATGTTACTTTAATATTAATTGGAAGTTGAAACGTTTAAAATAGTTATAGGGGGAAAGAGTTCGTTCTAGAAAGTGAGAAAAAGGAACAAACGAACGACAAGCAATCGGTAGTCGTCAAAAGGCTTCGAAAGTTAATTATATCAGTGGGACTGCAATCGACATTGTGTCCATCGGCTTCTATTGCTTTATGTCGATTTTTAATCCTATTCTGTAACTTCGTTTTATTCATCAAGAAACTATATATTACCTGTTAACAAATATTACGTTTATTATTGGAAAAATTCTAAAAAGAATCAGACGCTCTTGAAAAATCTTTTTCACG
Organism: Tetragonula carbonaria; assembly: GCA_032399595.1. Taxonomy (NCBI): domain Eukaryota; kingdom Metazoa; phylum Arthropoda; class Insecta; order Hymenoptera; family Apidae; genus Tetragonula; species Tetragonula carbonaria. Next base: position 6,446,991 of record JAUCRC010000008.1, read on the forward strand.
CTCAAATTTACCATGGTCTTGAAGATTGAAATTTTCTCTTTACAACGACTCTTTAAAATTTCCTGTTATTTGTCACGTCATTTTATTGAATATTTTGTATATTAAAATTAAACGATGAAAATTCAAGAAGTATTACTTTAATATTCAAAGTTCGATAAAAAAAAATTGCAAAACAAATTGTAAGGAAACTTTAATCTTCAAAATTGTAGATCCAATCATGAAAAATATTTGTTCGATATTTTTAGAGATGTTCGAATTTTTCCAGAATTTTCGAGAAAATTCTGTAAAAAAAATATTCTCACTTCCCCATCCGCTAGATAATGTAAAGTCATCCTTGAAAAAAAAACAAAAACAAAAAAACGCGAACTCACGACTGTCTAACTTGTCGAGCCAGAGGTTTCGTGCTTTAAAATGAGAGCAAATGGATTGCCGCGTGATTTATGAAGCTGTAACAGTAACTTTTTAATTACACTCTTCGCCCTGATTTAAACAAATCGAATTTAATTCAAACGGAATTACTGTCGAAGAGACTGTTAGATGTGGACATAGCATGAGATAGTAACAAGATAATTCAAATCAATCTGTTGAAACAACGAATCCAAAATTTCATCATCGGCCAAACGATCCTCCTCGCCACTTCCATCATCCCCGGTGTGTTCGAAAGCTGGAGGAAAAATCGAGTCGTGCGCAAGAGGATCGCGACTCGATATATCGGAGGTCGTTTTTTTTTCGAGTTGAAGGCACGAGGCGTTCGTTGCTCGCTCAATGAGGAAAAGTCGAGTCGCTCACGGCTCTCCATAAAATACGACAATACCTCCAGAAGCATTAACGTGATCTGTGTAAGCCACGTGAGGTTCTCGCTGTGGATGCGGTCCCTGAGCGTGTACCATCGGGACATAAATAATGCAGAACACTCCTAGAGCCGCCGGTTCACGTAGAACCAATACGTTCCTCCAACGGAACTGTAAACTAGATAGGTTAAAATCTAGTCGATGGAATAGAGCGCCGAGGGCGGCTCGTGCGCCTCGCTTCCTCGCCCTTCTTCACCCAGACGAATATAAACCAGCTGTTTCTGCTCGGCCAACTTGCCTTTATTGCATTATTTAAATACCGTGAATTATTCAAGCGACAGAGAGAATATAATTGACAGATGCCCGGCATATTACTATATCAATGCTGGCGATTAGCAAATTTATACTCAGGCTTAATAATACCAGCGAGAGGGATCCGTCGATTTTGACAACCTTCTAATATCAATGTTATCAATGTTGTCATCTAGTTTGATTTTGCGAAGCTCTCGATCGGAGGTGAGCTGTTTTTTATTCAAATTTTTTTTTCGATAATAGCGTCTCGACGATCTTCGATTAAAAATTGAAAATAATTTTCCTAGAAAACAATTGTAACTATTGTTACAGATATTATACGAAAATTTATTAACTCGTCTTCGGAATAATAAATTAAATTTATTATTGTTGTAGTATGTTAAAAAAATGATCAAAATCAAGGGTGGATCTATTTTTGTAGGTAAAAATTTTTGTAGGTAAAAATTTACTCAATTTACTTAAAGGAAAGGAAAGGAATCCACCCTCGATTTTGATAATTTTTTAATATATTGTCATTCTGGATAATTTTGTGAGGGTTTTAATTGAAGATGAATCTTATCCATTTCTGATTCAGACTTGTTCTTGATAATAACATTTTAATACACGATGATCCTCAAATAAATTCTTTACAATATTATTTCGAGTGATGATCTTCGTTAAAAAATAATCAAAATATCAAAATCTTAGGCAGAAAGGATGGATTCCTTTTTTTTTTAAATATTTACTAAAATTTTTACTTCATTACTGTGGAACAAGGAAATATAAAATTGGGTTACTTTCAATTTCTTTCGTAATTCTGTTCTAACTTATGAGAAAAAATTAATTTTGGATTAGTATAAATAGAATGTAGATTTTTATGCATTTTGAATTTTTTTCCAAACATAACTGAAGAAATAGAATTGAGATTGTTTCATTTATTAAATATCAATAACAAACACTCTGCTTTGGATATTTTGTATATTTTTGTATATTCTGTCTGTTGTGTGCATTTTTATGACTTCAAATTTATAATATTTATATTATATACGTGCATATTTTTACCTTATTTTTGCAAACATAAAAGAAACATACTTCAACAGAAATTTTCCAATTTTCAATTTTCTGAACGAAAATCAGCGTTACAAAGAATGATTTATATTAAAAGTAAAATGACAGAAATTGTCACGGACATAGCACGCAGTAGGTAATTATTCTGTTCCACGGTTTCAATTATTTTAGACAGACATGAACGCAAATGAATTCCTTATTTGAAAAAGGGACACAAATGATTAATCGCGACAGAAAGAATAATTTATTAACTTCTGTTGGCAAGAATTTATCATCATCGAGTTTTATTAATGTCCCGGGAATTTTTAATCAGATAAAAATCACTCTTCCCTTGATATGAATAACAAATCCTTCTCGTCCATCTTCAGTTAAATATACAATTAACAAGTTCGACGAACATAAAAGACAATACCTTGTTTACCTTGAGAGTCGTACCGTAATTAATTAGATTCTTACAATTCGATTCGCTTAGACCCGTTGCGTTCATTTATGAAAAATTTGCTAATTAAAGATTGATTAAATTAAACATAACGTGGAATAAACTCCAAAGTAACTCGTGATATTTAAAACGAAACAAAACAAGTGATATTCATGGTGTATTTTATATGACAGTGATACGAACTTCTTCACACGTGTGAAATATCGACTCGTTGATGTTGAAACGAGAATGAAAAACAAGAATTTCAAACTCTTTCAAAGAACACCGTATCAAATCTTTCCCGCTGTTTTCGAATCTCGTCGATCAGATCAAAGGAAAAACTTTTCGTACAAAGACTTGCACGATGATTAATAACACATGTCGTTCGAAGGTCGAGAATTGTCTCATTTAGGGCGATTCCTTTACTTACACTTTGTTGCTCAACGATAAGAGCTGCAAGTTAGTTCAAACAAGAAGTTTCTTCTATACTTTCTTTTCCGCAATGGCGTTCGTAAAATTAATCCTCTTAGAAAGTGCGCTGCTTCTCTCAAATTTTGAATTTCATCCAAAATGAAAACAACGCGAAACTCGTTCGCTTTGAAGACAACTACATACTTCACGGAATTTTTTTCTCAATTTTTTTACTAAATAATATTTTTATATAAGTAAAATCTCTCGCAGCAGATGTGAGTAAATAAACTCAAATTCGTCTCGTGCGCGGTGTTAATTTCAGTTGGATACGTAGGTCGTAATAACCTAACGACTACTCGATTAATACTAGCTCAAACGCGAGAGGAAATATTGGCTTTATCCCTTTGAGCATTTTTTTTTAATCGACTTTCGTATTAAAATTCGTGTTTTCCTTTACTCCGTGTCCTTCTTGTACAAGATTATGTTTACCTTATTTCCGACAAGTATTTTAACAAACGAATCACGAGTTTTTACGAGCGCAACTAAACAGCGGAAACAAATAGACTGCGGATTTTTGGAAAATTGGTATCTAATAAGTGAAACAAGCTCCTGCTGAAATTTCATCTCTTAAAATTCATCGTTACAAAAATACGAATAAATAGCGTTGCATTGGGACAGTCGCATTTCAAGGAGAATTTTACGACAGAGTTCTGTGATCAGTCTCACTCTTAGTGTAACATTCTGTAGGACGTTGTTTGAGCTCTGTAATTTATGGCCTGACAATCATCAACGTAGTCTTACAACCCTTGAGCTCGAGGGTGTCATCTTAAGCATATTTCAGAGAAAGCGACACGAGTCAGCGATAGGGTTATCTAATTAGCAACAAGTTACGATAGTTTCGTTCACACAGCCTCTACGTCATATTTAGCATACAACACGTGTATATAAACGTGTATTGTATCCCCTTTACGATCCTCTATATAATTTTCAGTTCTAATCGCCATTTTTTTATTTTAAATGCTTCAATACTCTTCAAACGATATTTATATTAAACACAGTTATATATTCGTACATCCATCGATATCTTTTATCAATGTAGCATTTGCTATTTTCACATTTTCATTGGCACTATAATGACTCTCAATTATTACGATTACATCAATTTTTAAATTGATTCTGAAAATGTCTACAAAACACTTGACTCAAGTATAGGTATCTTTCACAGAGATCATAAATAATCAGTTATTTATTATTATATTACGTCTCAACATTCAGTGTCAGTACTTTTAATACTTATTATACATTTAAAATGATTATTCATGCTGTATACGAATTTTACTAAATATACATATATGTATCTATACTTATGAATAATGTCTTGTAACTTCTATATATTTCTAATGTAGACATGATAGTCGCGTGTTTCATTTAATTTAAAAGTTTTATGTAATATTGTGATATGAAACTGTACAATATATAGTATAATTCCAAAATGTCTTATACAATATGCCCAATACACATATAAAAATTTTCTATATATGTGAATAATATAATATAAATGTGTATAATACAATATAAATACCTTTGAATATTATACACTATTATATAATTATATAATATAATTTATAATTTAAATTTAATATTATATAAAATTCTACAAAAATGATATTTTCAAATATCATCAGATTCCAAACAAAATCGAGCACATTTCAATCCTTTGAATCTAGAAAAAAAGTCTTTTACCTCCAAAAGTAACAGAAATACTAGCTGGTGTCACTTTATATCGTAAACCTGGTCTAATTTACCTGTCTCTAACATAGGATACGAGCCAAGTATTGATAAATCTAATTATTGTCTCTACCTCAGCTGAATGAGATAAATCCACGTTGATTTGGTAATCGGAGTGTTGCTTGGCGGTCGCGACGTAATTGACAAACCCTTGTTAGTTCTCACTGAATCAAGATACGTCTAGATCCTGATTTCATTAATTCTAAGTAGATTTCACCGATTCGGGAAACATAAATTGTTGCTTCCTCCTCTGTTTCGTAACCTCCGCATTTTTCCCTTTTTTGGAATATGTTCAATTACTTTTTAAACAGACTAACGAACGTATCATCAAATCAATGATTTATATATCATGAATTATATTTTTTTTAAATTTTTTTCATTAAAAGATTACTAATTAATTTAACACGAAAGCAATTGTTGCTGCATGCATCTGTATTTGGATACCTTCGAAATATTAACCGATTTTCTTTTACTAAATATAATTTATATATTATATATATTATAAACTAAATATAATTTATATATTTATATATTATAATATATTCGTGTAATATTTAATATGAACGAAGTTTCTTTTGTTAGAAAGATTTTTTAAATAACACGCACAGAAAGACAAAAGTAGTTCGTAGGGAGATATCTTGCATTAGAATACTTCAAAGCGTGTCTGACCATATATCATCCATTTCTCCTTATCGCTTCAGTTCTCGTTCTCCACTATAGTTTAATTGTATATAACATATGTAACAACTTATAATTATTCATTCAAAAATCAGATGTAAGAAAAATTCTTTTATCTATACTGTTATTCAGTTTGCAATATGATAACTTTTGTACTTGACGATAGAAAAATGTAGTAAATTAGTATGCTGCAGAGCATGTCTGATTCCTCACTACGCTTCATAAGTACACTTTCATTATAATCATATGTAATATATACGCGCGAGAAATTATAATTATTCATTCGAAGATGTAATATTCACGAGATGTATCATTTTTGTTCGTGAAGAAAAAAATTCTTACTCTATGATATCGTTTGATCTGTGGCCATTCCTTTACTCGTATTTATACACTTAATGATAGAAAAATCACGTTAGAACGTAATCATGTTATTAATCACGTTATGTTATCTAATTTAATCGTGAGTAACGAGCTACAATTATTCGAAAATATAACATTCATCAGATACTTAGCACTGTGAAAAAAAAAAATACTTTACCTCATAATGCCTCGGCTCGTGATTATTCTTGTCCCTGTCTTGTATTATTCATGTCGCGAGCCGTAGGTTTAGGTTGCGAATGAGAATGAACAGAGGAACAGAGAGTAAAGAGAGGAACGAAAGAGAAATGAACAGGTAAGCGAATGCTGAAATGCACTGGCACAGCAGCAGAATGCACGGGCAAAGGTATGATGAAAGAAAAAAAAAAAATGCACGCTGCGTACGAGTAGAGTGTACGTGAAATGGATGATGTGTGTGACGATAAGCAAAGAGCGTGTGAAACATTTGCAGAAACTCGGTGTAGAAAGGAAAGCAAATATATTATCAGGATACAGAGCACCGGAATGGCGTTGACAGTGCGAAGTATGTTTCACATGTGTTTATAAGTGTACGCCTGTACGTAGCTATGCTCGACACGATATAGCCACGAAATTATTATTGAAACCGACGGCGTAATGGTTTAATGAAATAAATCATCGTACGCGAAAAGATTATTTCAAACACGCTAGGATATTTATGGGAATTTAGGGCAAATTTATATAGTCATTAGGAATTTGTTGAAAAATCTCACAAATCATACGTAAGATGTACATTCTTTTCATTATTATATTTTTATATTTTATTATATTTTATATTATATTATATTATTATTATTATTATTATTATTATTATTATTATTATTATTATTATTTTGCGTTTCGCAAGTTGGAAATGATTTTCAGCGTCAAATTCAGACGTTCACGGTTCTTTATTTGAAATTTCAAATCAAAGGACTGTGATATTGCAAATAACTTTGTAATTTGTATCTTCGCTCTGCTGGGCCCACACAATTCGGACCGATCATTTGCATAATAATCTGGGTCAATTACCACGTTTTGTAGATCAGCAACTATTCGAATGTGTACTTAGAAATAACACGACATGCATTAAACGTACACGTATAATAATAAATATATGATATCACATCAAGGGAGCGGATATGTAACACTGCCTTAAAATGCCCACACGACAAATTCAAATTTAAATCGGATATCTTGTTGTAGACATTGTTAATACGTTAACCGTTACAATGATCATTGGCGACTGTCTGTTTCTATATATTAAAATATTTTACGTTTCTATTATTACGAATATTTTGGAATAATTAAAATCAGACGAACGTCATTAACAACGAATTTTAAATAACACGAGTAAGTCGATAATATTATAAAACGAAGAATACGTGATTCGTTGTGCTTTAGTGTAACGCAATAACTTAAGTATATTTTGTCTCGTGAAACAACGTGGAAGTTTCGCGTGACGAAGGTCAACGTGTTAAATTCAATCGATCATATTGTGCAAAAGAACAAAGAAAATTAGCTATCGTTTCACGATCAAGTTCCAATATTTACTATTCGAACCGTGCGCATATCTTCCCGAACATTATTATTTTCACTGATGGCACAGTCAACGCGCGAGACACAGTCATCCCGTAAACTCTGGCGGCGAATTATTCCACCTTGGCGCGTTATTTGCCTTTCGATTCTCAGGTAGAAATTAACGGAGTAAACGGAAAACTCGGAATCGGAAAGAGAAGTTTGGGTGGGGGGTAGCCGAACGCTCGTTATCGGCATCTTCGGTACGGTAACTTCGTTTTAAGCCAATAAACAACGCCGATGCGGGTAGCAACGATCGTCTCTCTGGATGCATCGGTCGTTAAACTTCTCTCGGGTCTTCTGTTGGATCGTGCAACTTGAGCCCGTGGCAATCAAGGATTTCGCCCAAGTATTTCGAACAAAGTTCAACGACGGAAAGGTTTTGCACGATGTCGTACGCACACGCACACGCACACAGCTGGCATTAATCCATGTGACGTGTCTCGCGTGTGGTGCTAAACATTCGCGGTTAACGTAGAATGCGGTTCGCGAAGGTGAAACGAGGCGAGGCGACACGATGGATCGATGTGTGTGCGGCGAAAGGAGTCACGCAGCCCCCTGGGCATTCGATCGCCCGGTTTAAGTCGATAAGTGCAATTCGATTTACCCCATTGCTGTCGACAGTAATGCATACTTTATACTAGGTTTCTCTTCCTTTCAATTTCCTCCCACTTCAACGTCGGTGAGACCACGAACGGCGACAACGAACCATCGTTCCCGATGTAATGGGATCGTCATCTTTTCTCGTCGTGTTCCTCGTCCTCGCCCCCTCGACAAAATCAATTACCACCACCGGAACCAATTCCCAGATATATTCTGCCAGTCATTTCTGTTTGATTTCTATCCTCTCGATTATTGTTTCTACGCGGCGATGCGCGATATTTACAATCGTGGTTTTTTTTCTTTTTTCTTTTTCTTTTTCTTTTTTTCTTTTTTTAGAAAAAGTTTGCAGAAAGTTTCGAAGTGTAGAAAATATCCAAGGTACATGCGTTGCCTGTAACGTTTGAAATCATTCTCTTTCGAGGTTCTGGTTTCTCGATTATATATAAATATCCCACAAAAAATCCGCAGTTCGTTTATTTCTTTTTCTTTTCTTTCTTTTTCCTTCGATAAGTTTTGACGTAATTGTACGCATGAAGTTGTTCGCGATGGTTGAAAATTATTATGGAATATGTGTCTTTCAAAGAGAATATGGAATTTGTTCTCTGTTCACTGAGACTCTTAGTCATTTACTCTTGTCACGCAAGGGAAATGGTTTTACGCGTGTTATTGTATATTTGGAATTTTCTACAAAAAGAATCGGAGAAACGCGCGATCCAAACTGTAATGAAAATTATTAGTAAACTATACGTACGGAAACGACGGCGCACATAATTTACCTTTTCTGTAATTGCTTTTAATTTGTAATATCGTGATTTATTTTAATTGGCTTGAAATTTCGTTTTATCGCACGTAGAACGACGCGTGTCGTACGCTTTAAGTTCGAAACGAAGACTTGTAATTTTTATTGTGTCATATGCAGCATCGCTGGTGAAAAAAAAGGGGTCCTGCGAGTGCATCGGACAGTTCAAATTCAGTTGTTCAAGCGGTTCGTTATCGAAACCTTTCTTGCATTTCGCGTGGAAACGACCTCATGCCGCAGAAATTCTTTTCAATTTTCCACGAAAATAGAAACATCGAATGGCAGAGCTTTTATTTCGAAAACGAAGGGAAAAGTACATTAACCTTGCGTTCTTACTTTCCCACGCGCCAGCATTCTCACGATTAAATTCCGCTAAATAACAAAATATTTTCCGCGCAATCGACTTCAATCGACAGGCGGAAATCGAAATTTATTTTTTATCGTTTTTGAATAATTATATCTCTCGTTCTCTGAATGTGAGAAATTATTTAAATACAATCGCCGAGTCTAATCTATAAAATTATCTGGATAAAATATTTGAAGAGTATCTGGTTTATAATTTCGCATTGAAATTCCTGCGTACAGCATAACTAAAGTCTGCGCTCTTCAGAAACATTGTGAAGTGAACTTTATTTAAATTAAAAATGTGTTCTACCCTCCTGAAAAAACGAAATCTTTTTGTTTCACTTCCCTATTTAATTAAAATTCCCACATTTTCCTGTACATCTGAGGTCATTCGTGTTTCAAAAATTTCTTAAACAGTAACAACGAGTCAAGCTAATGACGACACGAACGATAAACGCTTAATTTTCAATTAATGAGCGAAAAAAAAAAAAAAGAAAAGAAAAAGTTCTATTCAACTGTCATCAAGACACGGTTGTATCGTCCACAATTTTCACAATGCAGCAGCGTGCACCCTAATTACCAACTTGTCGGAAATTCAGGGTCTTTCCCCATTTTATTTTTTTTCCATTCATTTTTTTTTTCAACTTAACATGGCGCTGGGGCTCTCGCCTATCTGCATACTACCACGCTTTCGTTCTCCGCTACTTTTCTAGGAGGTTAGTTTAAAATTAGGCTAATCAATCATCTCAGTCCACCTTCCATCCTCGGAATTCATTAAAGCCGGTATCCTGGGCCCGCTGCTGCCCCTTCTGGCTATTCAGAAAATATAAATTAAGAAGTTGAGAGCTATCATTGCTCTTTTATCGTTACACGTTTTCATTCTTATCCATCGACTTGTTATCAGCAATGAAATCCTGAATTTCTCGATATATACGTTAATCTTGAGTAATAATAAAGTCTGGCAGCGCTTAATTAATATGTTACAATATAACGAGTTTTACCTTTGATGGTAATGAAATTTTCATTATACCTCGTGAATATCATTTATTTTCTGCGATTGCGGACCATTGTGATATTGAACACCAGCCGGGAAGCAACATCATGTCGTGGAATTTTACTTTGCATTGCGTTACAAGCACTTCGTTCATATCAGTCGAGTTAATTTAATTCAAATTCTATTCGTTATTGTTGATAATGATATTTATTATTGAAGTTACGGAATAAAATTTCGATTTAGGAAAGCGAAGTCAAATGAAATGATTAGTCAAGTTCATTGAACTCAACTGGAAGTCAGACATACATTTATCGTTATATATATTTATTATTGTATAAAATTACATTTTACAGTTATTAGTAGTAATAATAATATTACTTAATTTTAAATTTACTATTTAAATTATAAAATTTGGATTTAATGAATTCATCGGCTAACTAGACTAACTAATTGACTAACAAGAAGAAGTATATAAACTTGGAACTTGTTCATTATTCTACGTGTTATTACTTATTATTTATTTAGGACATTTCACATGTATATGATAATTATTATTATTATTTATATATTACAATATATTGACATCTTATTGATTTTTGATATAAATAACAAAGATATAAAAAAAACCGATAAGTGATTTCAAGTTTATTGAATTCAAACGTATTGAGAAAATTCGACTAATCTGAATGAGTTCTTCAACTAAAACATTTATAAATGTCTCGTATGATTCAAGGGATGAAAATTGAAGTTCCTGCACTGTAAACTGAGAACTAATGTAAATTAATTTAGCCAACATCGTGAAAGCTTAAAAGATTTTTTGTTCTTTTTTCTTTTTTTTTTTTTTTTAGATCGTGTGTGTCTAAAGTGAACACAAGTTTCTTCATTAAAGGCTATGGCCTTTTATGAAGAAACTTGTGTTCACGGCCTTTTACGGGAAAAAACAGCATTAAAGAGAAAGCTTCTTATTCGAAGTAACCAATGATTCGATAAAAATACTTCGAAAGAAATTTTCGAAAAAAGTGTAATTTAAAATTGTCGATTCGTTTGTATGAAAAATAATAATTATGTAATAATAGAGTTCTCGGGGAACGGTCAACATTTTTTTAAATCACGAACTCTGTTTCTATTCCAATAAAAATTGTAAACGTTGGATTTTTATGCAAATTCATATCTTTTGGGAAGACCTCGATAAAGAGAATAGAGCCTCGGTGGAAAATTGTTTCGCCTACTAAATATTATAAAAAAGCACTATATTTTGAATACTTTACATATTTCTTCATATTATGCAATTTTCACAGAATTCCCTATAAACGTATGAAAATCCGTAATCTAGTACTAATTTGTTTCAATCACTTAAAAATCATCTTTTTAACTGCTGAATTGAAGTAGAGCTCTCAAGACAAGTAACTCTGTAACTTGAGTTGCATTCTTTACGTGCCTAGAACCATCGAAGCCCATTCTTCAAACGCTTGAAATACCTCACCGTAAGAAGGCACGTTTTCATCAATTTCGCTTGCTGAAGATTTACGTCTTTGACATGAATCTTCGTTACTCGCGAACAAATTGTTGATCCATCACAAAATTTTACAGTTTACTGCTTGCTGTTTAATCAGTAGCATATTTAGTACATTCTTTTTCATATTCAGTAGCGTATTTATATTAGTACGTTTCTTTTTTCCAAAATACGAATAGCACATCAAACGTATGATATAATGATATTATTTGCGATGGTAAAAGCTATCTATTACTAGCAGACGTTTGTCTTGAATTAGAGAACGTTTGAATAGTAAGGATTCGCATATAGGAGACTCTACTGTACCTAGTGCGCTATAACGTGACCATTTCGTGGCCATTTTAGACAGTTATTCCATTCAGTGTAAAGTATTATTTCTCTGATGTGTCATCGTTGGCACAATTCAAATTCTCTTGCTCTAATTCTGAAGATTTTCTCGCTGTCACTTCGATTATTAAACTCTCGTTGAACTTTCACATAAACAAATAACCACCGTTTTTTAAATCAATCCGACAAAGCAAGCCAAACTTTTGCTAAATATCTGTACGTCTTGTAAAATCATGATCGTTCGTTAGTCGAAATATTGGTACTCTTAAATTACAGTTGATAGATCGCAGTCGTAAATCAGATATCAGTAAACGTGTCTGTTACAAGTTTGAATTCCAATTATTCGACGAACGATCTATCGCGTCAATTAATTACGATGATTTGCAAACCAATTCATTTTGTACGAAATTTCAGAAAATTGAACGCAATCGCCGATCATTGAAATCCATTTGCATTCCAAAGAAGCAAATTGACCAACAAATTTCAATTTCCTTGAATCCTACGAGAAACACTGCTAATTATTGGATTTTCGAGAATACGGTTGGAAAATTCGATAGTTTTACGCGCTAAATGTCTTACAATGATGTAACTACATTTTTGATATTTCAATTATTTTCCTCCTTTTCTTCACGTAAGCGCGTTATGCGTAATTCGACACGCTGAACGGATGAAAGTCAGCAGTCTGCTAATTAGAAAACTATTGGTAAAATGAACTTTGACAATTTAGATCGTCTAAACGCATTTACAAAACGTCGAAAAACACGTGTAGCTGAGCGCATATTCAATGAGCGTATCTATCCGTGACCCGCTGATAATTACGTCGGGTAGTAGGCGAGGCGTGAAACTTCGTTAACCCCAAGGATAATCTAACTTTATACGCGTTTCATGATTGTTTCGTACATTATTAGTCGCGCAAGCGGTTATTTTATTATTGATACCCCACGCTGATGGGGCGGCAGCGTCTAAGTTGACAAGTGGTGCAAGTTCATCATTTTTGGAAACAACCTTCGGGGCCTTGTAACGCTCGTATAGCTCGGTGAAACGCGAAACGTCTAAGGCGGCGAGATTGTTAGCGGCAACGCTTCGAGAGCGTGAAAACTGCTACACGGTTTGATTAATTGCCCTATAAAGTGATAGAACGTTTATTATCAAAAGAAAAAAAAAAAAAAAAAGAAAGAATGAAGTCGAATAATGAGTCACAAAATTATCTGAATATTTAGCACGGAAAAATGAAGTTTACGTAATTTTTACGTTTATGAAAATGCATATATTTTATATGCTGTAATAAATTTTTACACTTGATATATATTAATATTAATGTCTCGTACAATCTAATCACTCGGGTCAGAAACGATGAATCCACAAAAATTACGACAGTAGCATAATTATAAAAATTATACTGCAAATGACTCTTACTTATAAAATTGTACTTGAATTTTAAGGGAAAAAAACTCCAATGAAAATAGGAACAACGAACTCGCAATTGGTCGGCGAACTGATTGGCCAATATAGCACGTGTACATACACATTTCGATGTTGATTCATAAAACATCTTGATTCATTCAACAGAGATGATACGAAATAAACAAGATGGATGCGAAAGTGCAGTCGCGACCAGAAACACGAGTCATATACATATACGTGCACTCCCCTTGAAATTCTTATCTCTTTCAGTAGCCATCCCGGCTGTGATTTATTCGTTTTCCAGGGATTTATTCACGCGTGTACTACCGACGCGACACGAACGAGAAACCTGTTGCGATCGCGGCTTGCGGCCGAATTACAAAGAGATTGAATCTGCCACGTAATATGCTGCAGCTTTCGGTAATATTGTATAAACCGGTGTAATTCAACTGCTGTTCGTTGGCCGAAATTAAAATTGGATTGCTCGTGCATTTTGTCAGGCTATCCACGGATATCTACAATATTTCGGTGATATCGCAGATCGCAATTTGCGCTTTTTCCATTTTCGGCAATGTACGCCGAAATTCGTGTATTTCCCTGCTCTCCGTTCAATATTACAAGCAGAAGAACGAAGGCGAATAAAAATATATAAATTGGTAATTTTATATATATATATATATATATATATATATATATATATATATATATACATATATATTATGAAATAAGAATATGACGTGGGTATTGTAATTATACAATATATTATTAATTACAACAAGTATTAATAATTGTTAAAGTTACGACTGTTACTTTTTAAAATTTATTCCATTAAACGTAGACTCTGTTCAAAGTGCATGCTCTTTGAATCAAATTATTACGTATAATAGTAAACGGATTTTCTAATCTTTCGAAACTGAAGACAACGATCGCTTTCAATTGTAAAATACACGACCGATACGATAAAACTTTATATAAACGAAAGTTCATCGAGTCGAAACCTACCCTGGAACATCGATTTTCTTGATGACGAAGCCTCGCATGCAAGAACTTCGTTCTACGTACTTTCTCGGGAGAAATCTTGCTCTAATTGCGCCACAATTGCAAGGACTCGGGTTCGCAAGACTCCTTGCGAATGCGAATCGTTTAATGCAGAAGCGACGCGAGTCAGTTCCTCCGTCGGTTATTTGACCTGACACCACGTTTCGAAAGTCTTAACCTTCGTTCTACTTTACGCAGAGGCGAGTTTTAACTTTATAATTGCTCGCACGCGATGGAAATAGATATAACACTCTTTAAAATATATTTTTGTATTTCGCTGAAGAATCCAGGAACGACAACATTCCTGACTTTGCGCCGCTTTCGCGTTGAAATGATCGTACAGCTGGCTTCTTCTTTTGAACTGTGCACGGGTCAGTGCAATCGAAGCATCGTGTCAGGATTAAACATTATATAACTGGCCTTCACGTTTCACGCTTGGCTGCCAGGACCACTATTCTCTCTGTGTTATGTGAAATTAGAATCTTCGGCGAATCGGATTTACTGCTAAATGGTAGTACTAACGCTTACTAGCATTTGTTAAGCAAATGGTCAATCATACATAACTAAGTGGGGTCGCGTCTGCGTGCGTTTCATGCATTATAAAGATGGCCGCCACTCCATCGTTTGTTCTTACTGGCTTACCATATTGTCTGTTCTCTAAGTAACTGCTCCGCGGTTCCTCTCATATTCTATTTAGGACAGCCAACAAAGCGAATTACACACGAGGTTTACACCGCCAAATTTTATTATTATTATTATTGTTGGAGGTTGGGATAATCAAAGCGAATAACATCAAAATTAATGTATGTTTAACTTGATGTATACTTAACTGAATTAAGACTTAAGCTAAGCTAGATTGGTTCATCAGATGCTATTTATTTAATTCTGTAACGATAACACGTTGTCTGTTCTCTTCTTTTCCACTCAAAGATCAGATCCACGCTGATATTCTTAATGTTATATTGTATTATTTTAATTTATAATATTTATTAATATTATATCATTTTGCAAGTATTACATTACCAGCTAGGTCATTTCTGTGCTTGAGCCTTTATAAATTTGAGCTTTTATAAATTTGGCATGCATTAGATTTAGCACTCTTATTGATTAGGTGAGACTATGTTGGTCCGATTAGAATAAGTAAGTCTGAAAGACTAGAAAAACTTCGACGAAATTTGGACTTTTCAATTTATAAAGAGAGTTTATGGTGTATAAACGATTGAAGAAGCACATTCTGACGTGTCGCGTGAAAATATCATTCGAGTCAATAATGATTTTAACGAATTACACTAACGAACAATAATAAAATAACCATGTTCCGAGCTGCTGTTTCACGTGGCTATCAGTTCAAATTGTGCTCCGTGCTTTGTAATCTCGCGATTATTATCTCTCTGACGCGTCTCTCTTTCTTTCTCTTTTCTGTCCACCTTTCTCTTTTTTACACCAGACAAGGTTTTCCAATTATCACCGTCGACCATTTATTTTTACCGTGCGAGACAGTCACGCCGAAACAGTTTGTATACCATATAAATTTCGGAGCGAAATTGTTGTTACATCGTTTCTGTTGGATAACCGCGATTTACGAATGAAATTACGTGAATTACACCTGGTCAAACAAAAGCGTGGCCGTATATTTACGAAGGCCGTAATAATCCAAATGGAAGGGTATTCATCAGGTTCGATCTCTTTCAAAATGATCTCTGTTAATATCTGTTCGCTCTGGTGAAGTATCCCGACATTTCAAAGCGAAGTGAAGTTTTCAGTCAGTTATGAGTTTGAAATTAAGCAAAGATATCGTACACGTCTAAAGCTTTAATTTATCATTTACTCACGCTGTTTTATTTGATTCATTTCGTATGTTCGCTAACCATTTCAATGGACATGAAATGATTGAACCGTATCAAAGAGAATTGTTGTCGTCGGTACAAATATTGGTTCGATCAATTCCCAGGCTCTGAACCTTCGGATTCTTCGACCACGGCCATGCATTCGTAAAGAATATGAAAATTGATGAGTTTCGATATTTATATATAGTTCAGTCATCGTGAATAATTTCTAGCCTCTTATTTTTCCATTCACGGTCGCTCGTTGTTAATAATTTCCATATGGAAAATGTCAAGTATTTCACTACGATTTCCAAAAGGAAATGATAGATAATATAAGTCCTACCTTCAGTTATTAATTTTTGCATTTTTCGAAATTCATTTGTGACACCGTTACGACAAATCCACCGAAATATCTGGATAGTTGTCAGGTAAATGGAACGGTACATAAGATTCGTATATTTCTTCTCTTGCTGTTTCTCAACCCTCTTCTCGTCACGTCGAATAAGCTTCACAAAAATTTCTAGGACACATACGTTCCACTCGAAAATAAAGATTACCAGCGTTTCTTCTTTTATTCTATCTTTTACTTGATATCCAGTCACTAACACTGAACTTCCGCTTTTACGTGACAACGAAGCGAAAGCTTCGAAAGTGACACGGTTTGAAGATAAACGGACAAAGCTAATATGAAGATTATTCGTTATCCGCGATACACGCGAAAAAATTCATGGAAGATGTGTCAGATCATTTGCAAACACCGCAATCAATAACGAAGAAATTGGATCAATTATCGGATTATAAAATAAATTCGTTCACCAGTGTTTTATATTTTACGTTTCTGTTTGTATATAGTTCGCGAGTATGTATGCAGTATACGAGGAATAAATTTTAATACAGATGTCGCGGACGCATTTTTGTATAACAAACAAGCGATTAAATTACGACGAGATTGATGAACTAATACATAAATTTTCGTTTCGGTAAATTGCTAAATGGATGAAGGCTTTGCATTTCAGTATTTTGTATATCGTATGAATTATACGATAAGTAATATTTATGATACTGTCCCATTTGCTTTGCTTTAATCAAATTTGAAATTATTCCATTTCATTCTCGAAATAATGTTCATTTCTTTTTGTTCAGTTTCTTTTTTTTTTACTTTACTATAAAAGTGACTTTATTATAAAGCAAATAGTATTTAAAAATTTGGGAATTTTAATATATTACTTTTAATATTCTTGTATATAAATTTTTTTGTATTATGCTTATTATCGACAATTTTAACATATATTACCTTCAACGAAACAAATTTCAATTTATCTTACTCCGTTAATGACTCGTAAGTTAAAGTTTTTTTTTTAACTTTTGGCATTCAGCCTTCATCGCGCTTTCATTTCACTTTTTTATTGCACGTAAAAAATTGCACTTCCGCAAAATAGACTTCGATTTGCGTTTGATATTCGCGAGCATTTTCCCGAAAGCTTTTGAACATTTTCAGCTTTTCATGTTTAATTGTATTTCACTTGTCGCGCGAAAGAACAGTGAATTCTTTTTTTTCCCCCCGCGGAACAAAGAATTATGTAATAATGTGATACAACGGCTGACCTTTTTTTTCCTTTTTATTTTTAACGCAACATGTTCATGCATCATCATTTCATACTTCACCTTTGTTCCGTCGGCGCCTCTAATTTTATCATACTTTATTATGCTGCAGTCTGGATGCATCATCTGCCAACGTTTAATCCATAAAGAGATCGCTAGAATTTCGTGTTATAACATTACGTTTCACACACTGGCATTCACGCTTATTTAGTGTGTCTGTTAATTAATTAGCATATTGTCCTTCATTTCTTGATATTATTAATATTTAGATTTCTCTCGTGAAAATTCTGGAGAATTTTATTCGTCTGTTCGGATCCGTTCAAAGTAAGAAATCATGCAACTGTGTAATTTACGGTGATTAATAAGTAAATTAATAATAGTAGATATTAACAGATACTCGAAAATTAATTAATCGACGCAAAATCAAATGGAAGCTACCCATCTGTCGAGAATTGAACGTATAAAAATTCTAAATATATCAAGTGATAGAAACATTGTAGAAAATTATATATACACGCTGCATTATCGGAATAGAAAAAGAACGTGTGACAATTAACATAAGTTAAACACACAAAATTCTAAACATTCTTATCGAGTAATAGAAAAATTGTAGAAAAATTATATAAACGATCAGTTTTTTTTATTTTTGCAATAGAAAGCGAACCTCTGTTATCGAGGCAACGAGTACATATTTTCCCTCTTCCTGTTCGTTATTTCGATCGTTTTAAAATGTGACGCAAATTGACAGAAACAGAAACAGTTTGGCAATTGACGTACTAAACAGAGAAAATTCTATGCACACCGGTGTGCCAACCAACAAGGCAAGATCGTAGAAAAGTGACCAAAAAAAAAAAGAAAAACAGAAAAGAAAAGAAATGCAGGAAATCAAAATCAAAATTACAGTCGAAAGCCGCAGTTTATCGAGAGACGATAAAATCTCGAACGCCGTCGAGAGACAAAGTGAAATCCCTGCGCGAAGCGAGACCCCACGCCGCGACGATAATAACTTCCGTTAACAACGTTCTTAACTGTCCTGCGCGAGGAACGAAACTTGCAAATCAAGTTGTTTGGTTCCTTTCCGAAGACGACGTCGGGACAAAGCCTCCGTCACAATAGCTAATTCGCGCGCGCGGGGCTAATTGAAGCACGCTCGAATCTACGAGGATATTAGGGACAGAGAAACAGTCGTTTCCGTCTCTTTCCGAAATCCGTTTTCCGCTCACCTGGCCTAGAGGGCGCGCGCGAGTAGTAAACGTCACACAAATTGTTCCTTTATGCCATGCCGGGACGCGAAACACACCATAGAAACGAGAGCGTTATCCAGAGCGATTGTCCCCGTTTTCGCGCCGGTTTTGTCCCCGCGCTCCTTTCCGTCTTGCGAAAATTCGCCGTGCGAGCTCCGTGCGAGCGTAAACAATAGCCTAAATAATCTCGTTACCGATGGAGGAGCAGCAACATCATAAAGATCACGTCCACATCACGTGCGGCAGAGAGCGGCAGGAAACTAACTCCTCCTCCGATCGACGCGATCTATTCTCTTGCGATCTCGAGTGTGCACCTAATTATGCTCTTATAACTGATTGTGAGTGAAAACGCGACTGAAAACGGAGAACCAACCTCGCGTGTTTTCTACGAACGTTAATTCTTCGAAGTTAAAAAAATTGCGCTAGAAACTTCTTTATCCGAAATTTTTATTTTTTCTTTTTATTTTTTTGCGTTCGAATATTGTATCACTGGAGATATTGATAATATCGTACTGCTGCGTGCAATATTATATTAATTATATTAATAATATCGTATTACTGAACGCTAGTTACTGTTGCTGACAGACATACTGTTTCGGCAATGCAATATTTACATACAGCGGGTGTAGGAAGCGTTCGCGTACACTTGCGAATTTCAAACAAACCTCTGGCATTAATTATCGTTTATTGGCTAGTTTTTGCGAAAGATGATATATTCGCAATATATTTTGCAGAGTAGATATCACAAAGGAAATATCGATTGTTCGCGTTGATTTGCGAGACAAATCAACAGAAGTATCAACGAGCAACAGAAGTGTAATAATAATTGAAATATATTTCTAACGAAACTATGCAATCTAATTTCAGCTCGGAATTTCACAAGAACTGGAAATTAATTCAACACAGTGTCCTCGGTATTCAATCGAGTGTTTTAATAATTATTGCACATGAAGTATCAATCGAAATTGTTTCAAGAATTTATTCGAAACATAAATATTGAAATATCATAACGAACACTCTATCTTCGAACGTATTTCGTATATTTCGACATATATATCGTACGCACTCTGTAGACTAGTGCAGAGGTCAGCAAACTTTTTTCACAGTGGGCCACATAGCTGACAAAATGACGAGCGCGGGCCGCCTAATCACTAAACTAAGTTCAGCATTCCGTGTCAATCATCGGTGAGTGGCATGCAATGCACAAGGACAACCAACATATTTATTTACTAAAAAAAGTTATCAAAGAAAGCGACGTTAGCAAAAAAATAGTTACATCAGACACCCAGCGTGCACATATGCGAATTTCACGCAAATTCAAGTACCGTCGACGGGCCGGATGAACTGACGCAGCGGGCCATAGTTTGGTGACCCCTGGACCAGTGGAATCTTAAATTTCCCGAAAAATGCGTAAATCCAGTCAGTCGACGATGCACGATGGCCACGTATAGTACGTCTGGCATACTACCGAGGAATTATACTTCGTTATTGTCATCGTTATGCCGCGTTTTCCCGCTGGAGAGTTTTTTTGAATACGTCGTTGAGAAACTACCGGACGTAGAGTCCCCGACCTCGAAGGAGATCATCCGTTTATCAGACTTGAGTGGACGGGGGGGGGGGGGAAGATCTAAAGGAGTTTGAAGAAGTTTGCCCGAACGAACGGGCGAGCAAGCAACCGAACGAGCATGTGGTTCCGAACGTGTGTGTGTGTGTGTGTGTGTGTGTGTGTGGAGCTGCAAGTGTATTCATGCGAACAGAACGAAACTCTCCCCCCCCCCGGTGGTCTGCCGGTGTAACTTGACGGAAAATGGCCTGAACACATTCGAAATGAAAATACGTTCGAACGTAATTGGAAAAGTAAGTTGCTGGCAAGCGGAACGACGAAACGTCGTGGCGTTAGACTGATGGCCTCGAAATGGAGCATCCAAGGTAAATCTTCACCGTTATAATTGATATCGATTCGTGTTGTTGATAATTGCTCGAGTTTAATTAAAATTTTTGTCGACACGAGATAGCAAACACGATGCCCGTATAATAGAGGCATTCGTACTGTATGTGAAACACAATTTTATATATGCGAGGTTTTATCAAATCTACCCACGAATAACAACGATAGTATGTGGAACACAGGAAAAGTATATCTGTCTTTTCTTGTCTATTGACAGATTTTCACAGAGTTAAGATTGAAATATCTCCTGAACTAATAATTTAATTTCGGAGTTATGTCGATCTACGTTGATCGATGGATAAAAAAAAAGTATATTGTCCCATTTAAAGAACTTCACATCTCGATAGAAAAGCAAAACAATGACAAAACGATTACAGCGGAAACCACACAATTTTTCATTCGAAACACTATTTCGTAGAGCAAGTAACTTACGATTCGTTTCAAATAATAATGCTACAATATTATATTCACCCTGTAATTATTAATAATTTTACACACACACACACACACACATAGTTTACATGTATAATAGTAGTTTAATATTGTATAATAATAGTTATCTATATTTCAATCTTTAATTAATTTAATTATTCGTTCAATTATGATTATTATGAATTTAATTATCGATGAACTTTTCACATTAAACCATTCAATTTTAGAGTATTTCATTTCACTAAAAGAAGAAGCGAATGTACCTTTTTAATTTAATCTATACAATAATAATCATCTATGTAATTGGAGTAAAATGTAAGAGCAGCAAAATGATTCATTCGCTGTGCTTCAATCGCCGGTGCTCGAATGAACACGAAATCCCTTTCTCTCGCTTATCTTCTCTCATTCATTTCCTCGCACACATTTGAATTACGTTCGTACCGCGCGCACACAACAATTATATCTCACATATATCTTTCCGTTCTCGCATACGAATTGTCACGAGTTTTCTATCCTTCGTTTATGTGCACCTCGTGTAATATTGACAGTTACTCGATAGTCACATTAATCATTCAGGTAATAAAAAGGAGTGGTTGTTATCAAGTCGTTCGAACGAGAAACCATTTCCAAAGGTGGACTTACGAGCGGAGACTTCTGAAATTATTTTAAAATATCGTTAATCTCCAGTCGTTCTATTACAAATAGAAAGCGTAATTGCGAATTAAAGCGTACACAGTTGGAACATCTTTTATTATTATATCATTTGTTAACCATCGCATCGTTTATTAATTTCTTTTTATTACGATTTATCATCACGTTCATATTATTTACGTTCTGTTCGTCGAAATACATTTTCCACGACGTTCGTCTGCGTGGACATTACGTAACGTCCATCCTATAAAAATTCTCGAATTTATTATTGAAAATAGCAGAAAGACACAACGCGAAAGAGAGAACACAGCGAGTGCATGTTTTTTTTCCTTTTTCCTTCGCGAGTGAAAGGGTTTCCTTTTCTTTTTTTTTTCTTCTTTTCGTTTCTCTTCTTCCTATTTCGTTTCTTCGCCTTCGATCCAACCCAATAATATTAATTAGCAATTTTATCGTTTTGTTGACGAAATCGGATAGCGATTTACAGCGAATACAGCCGTTGCCGAGCGAGAGGAAACTTCGTTATACGATTTTCCCTGGCCAGGGGAAATGTTCCCTACTTATCCCAAACAATTTGCAGGAGAGACCGCTTGAAAACGAACTCGAAACTACTCGAGGAAATCGATTCTCCCCTCCCCCCCTTCCCCCGTGAATCTTATTATACCTCACTTTTAATTCCACTTCAATGGGAAACTTGTTGAACGTTCGCGTGACAGTGCACACAGCATTTCCACTCAGCGTGGTCCGCGAAATGGCATCTTTGTCTCGAGAACCTTTCGATCGCGGTCGCTTCATAAAACTTACGAGAGAAAGGAATTACCACTTATCCCATTATCTCGTAACAAACGATCGGAATCGGTTGGCATCTGAAAGAAACTAGCGATGTTTCATTCTGTGCATACAAAGTGTGGAATGGCAAAGAACTTAATTGCGTAAGCATCGACTCGAATAGTTAGTTTTATGTATAATTTTATTTATTTTATATAATTTTATATAATTTTATATAATTTTTTATTATATATATATATATATAGTGTATAATAGTCTGTTTTATATATAATTTTAAATATATTTTAAACATATAAATTATTAACATATTAATATATTTTACAAATAAAATTCGTAAAAATTGTTCGTTTTATTGAAAATATAAAGTATATTCTCTGGTTGATCAATAAGTAAATATTGAATTGGCCAAAAAGTAATTGCTAAATGCAACATGCATATGTTCATTTTAAAATGCAAATTCATGACCTGACAGCTATTCAAGCTTGCTTTAGAAAAAGCAAATGCATGATTTTACAATTTAACAATTGTTTGCTTGGCGCCGATTTCAAAATGAAAATATTTTTGTCATATTTTGTTATATACTACTTGCGAAATGCAAAAGAAAAAAGAAAAATGATGTGTACGATGAAGAAATCCTTAACGTTTCTTGTCAGAATTGATTTGTTAAATTTCACTGTTGATGAGAACATGAAATCGATCGTGGAACTGTTTCCAGTCTAAGAAGATAAGAACATTTTTAAGAACGCGGAACCATGAAGTTGACTGAAAGATGGCACAAAATATAATCGAAAAAAAAAAATAAACAACATTCTCTAACAAGAATTTTCTTATTTTTCATGAAAAAATTTGTCTTTCATTCGCACACCAAAAAGACACTTACTTTTTGGCCACTCTAATAGATTTGTAACTGAATTAATGTTATTAACATTAACTTGCAATGGTCATTCGTACTGTAATTTTTATCAGGAATTGGTTTTATCAGGACAGGTTTTTGTTAAAAATTTGCAATCGTTGGAAATCAGAGAACAATACAATAATATTACTGAGTACTGGAAATTGCACGATGGTATAGTCACCAGTCAATAACCATGAAATCAAGAATACGCAACCATATCTGGAAAGAACATAACGCCACGATAATATCATTACCATCATCGATTACCAGCTACTGAGAAATTATGCGACGCTAGTTGCTAATTGCTGAAAATTACATGACGCCACAGCCACACCATTGGTCACTAACCACTGAAAATCACATGACGCCACAGTCACCAGACCTTATAGTGTTAATAAAATGTCACAAGTATTTCAATTAAGCTAATGATAATAAATCTGAAAATTTCCAAGTAATTGGACCGTGATTTGACTTTACGCAAAATTACACTTTCGAGAATATAATTCAAAAAAATCGTTTTCTTTTTTCGTGCCAAATATTACAGAAAGACACTATACTTTGAATATTTTGCACACTTTTCCTGTGCAATTTCGTATCTTTAAATATTAATCGCGATCTAATAATAGATCAGGACTCTGATGAAACGAGTGTTGCAAAATCTCGTTCGACAATTTGCAGCCAACGAAAGTATAGTTGAATTCGTATTGTATTTTAATCTCACTACGTGAAAAGAAAATCTTCAAAATTTGTCCGTGGAAAGTTTGCCGGAAGTATCTTCATCAAAGTGATTAAAAAAATGATTGAAATATGTTCCTTGTATCTTTGGGAATGGAGAACAATCGCAGTTACAAAGCTAGAAACGTTTCGAAGAAACGATAACTCTTTTGGTTTTGTTTTTTTTTTCTTTCTTTTTGTCGGGCAAATCGTGACAAATCGTTTTGTTCTCGCCGAGCATCATTTACCACGGACAGTATAGTCAAATTGTCGCGTTCCAGCCTACGCGGACCGGATCTTCATTAGATCAAAATACAATAAAACCCAATTACACTTTCGTTGGCTGCAAATTATCGAACGAGATTTCGCAACTCTCATTTCATCAGTGTCCTAATCTATTTACGACGCGTGTCATGCGACAGGAGAAACGAAATCACGTGCGCGCGCGACTAACAAAGCGCGAAATAGCGGAGTATCGACAATCGTTGATCATCACTAAACAGTAAACGGCCTCCCCATTATGAATACACTGCTTTGTTTGACATTTCCCTTCAGTCCGTGCAATTAACGCGGGCTTTCGTTCGCGATGGAAAGAATTCATGGGAAAAAAAAAAGAAAGATAAAGAAAAGGAAGACTAATCAACTCTACGTGTAAATTTTAGAAATAAATGAACGAAGAATCACGTTTCAATGATACATGAACATTATATATTTTGTAAGCATTGTGATCTTTCGGTCAGGGAAAATGCGAGTCGAAAGGAATAGTGTAGAATAACACGCAACACTATAAATATACGTAAAATACAAACACGTTGAATTTCAATATAAGAAATTTTCGATTCTTTGATTTCTTTCTTCATACTCCTGTTTTCATTGAAATAAAGATAGCGTAACGACAGAGAGATTTTCAAGCTATGAAATTGACTATGTTATATATGTTGTGTACAACTTGTCAAAAATTTTTCTTATATTATAACAATAAATTATATCAGTTACAGAACCTTCAGTGAGTTTTGTACAATATCATGAGAAGGTTGAAAGCGTGTAAAATATTCGCATACTCTCGATGAAAGATATTTTAGGTAACTTTATTAAAAAAAGAAAGATCGTATAAGAAACCCAGTTGGCTTCATTTTAAAGTCTAAAGTCTCCACGTTAATCTTTTTCAACGATATTTTTATACTATGTAACAAGTAGAAGAGAAACGATACTTCCCGTTCTTGAAAATTGTAAAAGTTCAAATGTCTCTGAGATTAAAAATTTTTTTTCATGACTAGATCCACTATGATGTCTAAAAAAAAAGTTTTCTCTTAAAATTTTTACACCATTATGACATGCACCATTACCGACGTCTTTTCGCCGTTTTATTATACACTGAACATTAGTGTTAAATGATAAAATGTTACTATTTTTTGAATTTCTGTCGTTTAACTCTAACATTCAAAGTTCAATAAAATAACAAAAAAAAAGCTTTTTGCATGCGAACACTCTTTGTCTGAAATAGCACATATTCAAAGATATGTGAAAAAAAACATTGTTAAATTTTATACAATTTTGTAAGATATTTCAATATGAAAACAGTTTTATTTTAGTGTTGGATATCGAAGAGAAAGATTCGAAAACAACGAATCGAAAACTCCGCGAATCGAAATTTTCATTCGGCTTGTCGATTTTGATTCAAGCTGTCTTCGTTTTTCATTTCGCTCGTACGAGGTCCACGCTCGCGTGCAAAATTTATCGCACGCTTTATCCGCACATTGTTCGTACCAATAAACTCACCTACGTGATCGACATCTTCGATGCTTCAATATCGTTCGAAAAGTTCACTTCATCGAATTGATTGCGAATTTGAATCGACGAATATCAAAGCTCAACGTGTATTTATTACGCATAGAATTTACGCAAAACATTTTACATTTCGCGTAACTTACTTCCAATTAACACACAGTTTAACAATGAACAGAGTGAAGTTTATACTTCGTTATCTTTCTCGACGTATCGAAACAACGTGTCAAAATATTCTGCGTACGAATCATTACAATTTTAATGATAATAATCAGCAATAAATTAAGATTTATACAATGGAAAAATAACAGGGAAGATCACCAAATAATTTTATTGAGAAAATTGAAATTTAATATTTTAGATCACTAAAATTGAAAAAATTCGGACTGAGAAAATTGAGATACAATAATTTAGTGTATACTGCTAAAAAAAAATGAGCACAATAACGATCTTTTACGAAAACATTCTAGAAACATTATAATAAATCATGCTGAATTGTGCGAAATTGTACAGAAAATCACGAAAAAAAAACATTTCAAAGTTTCTTTCTCTTATCTCACAATTATGTTTCTATCTAAACCAATATTCAATATTACCCTTTATGCCCGAAATTTTTATGCCCCGAAGTGAATTTCCATCCTTGCCAATCACATTCCTTTAAATATTCGATTCAAAGACCGATCGTGTATTAAAGTAGAGACTTCGACAGAAGAAAAATTTGTCGTGATCGCAAACAAACGAAATTACTCGTATCAATTAAAGAAAAGAGAATCTAAAATCCATCATATCGATTGCTCCAGCGTTATATTTCCAATTTATAGTAATACTCTATTACTTTGAATCCAACTCTTAAAAAAGAAAAAAAAAACACCGCATTACACACGAAATGACCCAATGCAACAGAATTACTTCAAATCGACGACGAATACTGAATTTTCAACAGTGTTTAAAATTCAAGATACTGATAGTTTTAATTTTTAGATAGTTCCATAAAATCGAACTACAGCGAAGCAAGTTCACGAAGATAATTAACGGTTACGAAACTCTCCATCTTCGAAAACTATGGAAGAAACTAATGTATGCTTCGAGCTTAGCTAGGGACCGGCGAGAAGTCCTACGTTCTGGAGGAATATGGTTTATCAATTTATTAGTAAAGCGCACGGACGAACCTGATGGGAACGACTTAGCCGCTGGGAATATTGAAGACGACGATGAAGTCGATGTTTTATCAGGGTGTTCTAAGGGTAGAATCACACGCGAATGAACCTGATGCCTTAGAATCGTGCGAGAATGAAACTTTCATGAACATTTGTGAACAAAACTGATATGAACGTTCAAATATCACTGGTATATACCACTAACAATAAATAAATATCGAACATTAACGCTAGAACTACCGAGGACTAAAGTATAAAA
The DNA here is from genome assembly GCA_032399595.1 of Tetragonula carbonaria. Taxonomy (NCBI): domain Eukaryota; kingdom Metazoa; phylum Arthropoda; class Insecta; order Hymenoptera; family Apidae; genus Tetragonula; species Tetragonula carbonaria. Next base: position 6,474,711 of record JAUCRC010000008.1, read on the forward strand.
ATCGAGTGGAAATAATTAGAATGCAAGGAAAAAGGCTTATAACAATGAACGCGAATTTTTGTTCGTACGTTTTACAAAAGTCACTCGAACCTCCAAAAAATCTGCAAAATTATTCTAAAGATTGTAAATTAGTAATTTGGTCACATTACTACATTACTACATTCTAGTGTTAATTTTATCACGCACGTGGATGCATAAAAGGCGTTTGTATTTTTTTTTTTTTTCAATGAAATCATATATTTTTTTTAAACACCAGTCAATTCTGGAAGAAAAGTATCAAACCATTTACATCGAGAAATCATTAGTTCAAGAGATATTTAAATTTTATATTTGGTAAATTAAAATTATTATTAACTAAATGATAATTTAACGCAGCTGAAAAGCGATGAATTTATAATATTTGCCAATATTTACTGACAGGATCGATTTCATCACGCTGAATGCCCGTCGTTTCATCTGCCAAGGCATTATACAATTTTGAAAACGTAGAGAATAAATATAGGGAAATAAATATATTTTCAAACGTCGCTTATCATTCATTTTTTTTTTTTCACTCATGATCTTAGCATTCACTTCGTCCACTAGCGAGTTTTCACCATTGCGAGACGAAGTTGTTTATAAACGTTTAAGCTGCTACAAGTTTGTAGAAAGCGCGAACGATCCTGATGTAAAAATCGTGTAGCTGTTAGGTGGCAGAAGAGCCAGTTTCGAGAGCTGCGTGCCGCAGGAGGTGGAATTTTCGCGAAAGAACAGGATGTAAAATCAGAGAGCTTGAAGCTGAAAGTGTTGAGTGTGTTGCCATAGAAAATATGAAAATTTTTTATTTTTTTCTCGAAAAGTCGAAATAACGAAATTAGACTTATTGTTAGTATCAAAGTACTCTGTACCGAGGGACAATCAAGAAAAAAGAAATAAATAAATTACTGTTATACTTTTCGGAGATTATCCCTATAATAAATACAATCACTCAGTTTAACGTCTTGAATTTTCCACAAGAGAGTGAGAGAGAGAGAAATTAGTAATTCGCACATTGTACCAGCGTCATTGCCCATAAAGCACATGTGTGTGCTTACGTTTCAACGGGCGTTAAATTATTCAACATTCGAACGAAATTGAATAAGCAACCCGGCATTATTTTCCCGACGAATTCCCGCATTAAAAATTTAATAACGCCCGGCAACGACTCGTTTGTTTCTCCAGGTGTTCTCCGGGCCCGGGTCGCCTCGAACGGCCTGTCTCCTCCGAAATAATTAAATTCACTGGTATTTACCATTGCATTTATGCGGCCTCGTTCGAAACGAAATTTCACTAGGAGTTTTCCATTGCCTCGGGCAGCCAAAATAAGAGAAAACGTTCGGTGACGACAGTGGAAAACAAAAACTAGATGTCTCGTGGCTTTTGCCTCCGCGAAGCAAGTTTCAACCGGGGAAAAAGAATCTTTCCATCCGATGTTCATAGTGCTGAATGAATATCGTCACACGTGTTGTACGAAAAATTAAAATCTATTACATTCTTTTCACGGTAAAATTTGGTGCTTTCAGTGAAAATTCAGATTTCTTCTTTTCAATCTGTACTGTATTCCGTTAATTTAATCTTATCATTCTAGCGACATCTAACAAGTTCGAGATAAATTTTGTTTCTTGAACACTAGGATATATATTTTTTACCGCTGTCCATCCTTAACATTTTTCCAGGTTATCTCCAGGTTAATACGTCCCTCGATGTTAAATTGATAAAAAGTTAACGAAAAACGATAAATTTCGAAATTACAGACAATTAAATTTATTAATAGTAAATAGACTAAATTTCTATTCAGTCGGTGTAAAAATGTCCAATTTTATATCGCGATCCTGCAAATTTTACACACGTTTTGTAAAAGAAGAAAAAAAAATGGATGAACGAGCGTTAAGCTACGATACTAACTCGTTCCCCCAAACTCGAAATTACTGTACTGAATAACATAATTTCTAAGAATTCGTCGAATGAACTGAATCCTAGAAACACGAAGATAAAAAAGAAAAAAATCAAAACCATCAAGTTTCTTAGAATTAAGACAATCGCGTCTTCGAGGAACGCGAACGAAGATTCTAATTAAAACAAAAATCAAACGAATCCTCCGAAAGAAGATCGGCTGTTCGTTCGCAGAACAGGTCGCAGTTTCGAGCGTGTTCATTCGCCCTATTTCGCGCGACAGATCGAAAAGACGAGACGCTCATAAAATCACCGACAAATCGTTCAAATTCGACAATTGATTTCTCGAAATGAAATCCTGGCAGGCGATCATTGGCAGGCCGCCAGATTAACATTTTCGCCGAAAAACGGCGACCAAAAAAAAAAAAAAAAAAATGAAGGACAAAGATTTTTTCCAGGTTCCGAGTAAGGTTCAGCCTCTCGAATGAGGAGGACACTATCACCTCCCACACTCTCATTCTTCTCTATATAATCCTCGACCTGTTTTCGTCTATTTTCATCGCGCCGACGTGTTCGTTCGTTCGTTCGTTCGTTCGTCTCCGGGTGCCGCGGGTCCAACGCGGGTAATCGCTTCCTCTCTCGGCGAAGGGCGAACGGAATAATGAATTCGGCCGCGTGCTATTAGGTTACGTTACACGTTGACACTTACAAACGCCACGATGAATATGATATCTAATTCACGGCGGGCGTGGAGATAGAGGCCAGCTACTCCGAGTCTGCCGTTTTAACGTCGCAGAGCAGCATGGCGTCGAGAGAAACCCGTGCTGGCCGTAGCCCGGCTATTAAATTGAGACGCGGCGCTCTAGCTCACGCCTGTCCCTCTAAATAATGCATAACGGCATACTGCATAATAGACGATCGTAGATGCCCGTTACCGCGTCGCGGTTTGCAAACGAACGCGCTCCCTCCCTCCCTCCCGCTCCCCCACGAAATCCTTTTTTTTCGCGCGGACCTCGCGTTTCGTCTTCGCATTCGAGGATTTTCGGATATTTTTGGCCAGGTTGCTGCTCTCCATACGTTACGTATGAAACATAAATGCAAAAACACGAGCTGACTAGAGACTGAGCGCAAGCGGAATTATGATGCATGTAGTGACGTTAGTTGAAAGTATAATGTACAGGGTGTCCCGTATGAACCAGGTAATTTTCTCTTGAATTATTCGCTAAGAAGAAGTTTCAAGTTGAACTGAATCCGAGAAGAATGTTTCAGACAAGATTTACGTTGCTGCGAGAGGGGTATTTTGTGATGACCACAAATCTTTCCTGGGTGATCGTGATTCTGAGATTTCAACGGTGACCTTTGCTTTTCCAAATGGAACTGTATGTTTTTGTGTTCAGTGTCCTGTAGCTGATTTTAACCTGGCGTTAGCTGCAAGAACTGAACTCGAAAATATATAGTAAAATATTTAAAAAAAAAAAAAGATCACCTTGAAAGTGGCCACCATGAGATCTTAGACTCTTCGAAACGACATGAAACATTTTTCTCTATAGCGAACGGTTCGAAAGAAAGTTGCGTAATTAGTTTTTAGGACGTATAAGATAGGAAGAAACTTTATTAAACTGAAACTCGAGCTTAAACTTTGTTCATTCGATAAGAGCCGTAATATGACAGTGATGGTTTTCTTATAGGTGAAGAGGTTTGAGGTCGTTTCAAGGTCACTTTTTTAAACGGACCGGTATATTATTTATCTCATTAACCGAAACAGCTCGATATTCTTCAAAGTATAACCTATGTACGTTCTCTGTAAAAAAGAAATTACTAATTTCGAAAATATTCTAACTTTTTAATCATCTTCATAAAATCTACGCGTGAAAAGCAAGGGCTGAATACCTGTCCTATTTTTCCTCATCTTTCATTCGATGGACTCTGCTAATAGTTTCTCGACACACGTAGATGAATATTTTAGAGAATGTCGAGTTGCATCGATACTAATAAGTCGAAAAGAAAGTTATGGTAATCTTGAAATCTCTGAAGCTCCTCTGGAACTCGTCTACAAAATAGTTTGCACTGAATAACTTTCGACAAGATTCTTCTCGCATGTCCAAAACTAACGAAGATCAAATCAGTTACTATACTGATAAAGGTTGGGCCAGAATAGGATAGTAACTGATGAGGCAAAAGTAATTTTTTTAATAATTTGCTGAGAATCACTCTGATCCTTATTCTCGGCGAACCTGCACGATCATTCGTGGCGCCATATTTAAGTGTATGTTGCTTAGTATCGTATAAAAGTAATTTTTTAATGCATTCTCAAACGTGCTTAAGTTCCATCGATGAATCTTCGACAACACTACAGAATTCACGAGTTCGATTGAAATTCTATTTCGGTAAGTTCCATAAACCACTAAGAGTTAGGTAAGTCCTATAAACCACTCTTGGTAGTTTACGAAACTTACCGAAATAGAATTTCAATCAGATTGACACGTCGACGTTGGCCACGACGTTCCCTATGAAAAACAAACCTTCTGCGATCCTCGTGTAATGTACAAAGATATCCGATTATTATTTATTAGTTCAATAATCGAATACAATATTTCTGAAAATTTGCACGAAAACATTCGCTGAACATCGTCGTTCACGAAGAATATAATTAGCTACAATCTTCCACTTCTCACATTTAAATTTCGAAGAGACAACGATCCGATTGCACGCCCCTTTCATTCACGTTATTCGTGCACATCTTTCGTAAATAATTACGTAACACACATCGGCTAGATGAACGATCTCCTCGCGTAAAATCCAAATAAGATCCGGCCGCTGCGAGACTCGTTCGAGAGCGAGCGTGTTTTGTCACTTGTGGCAAATTAATTCCCTTCATACCGGTGGACGAAGAATCTCATTAGCCAAGGGAACACATGAATTCACAACTAATACAGAAGATCCAAAGCAAGCCGTGAAAGCAGTAATTCAAACTTATCCGAGGCGATCAGATAACGCTCTACAGAAACACGTGCCTTTCAGGTGCACCCACACCATATAAGAACCGGCACCACCTCAAATGGGATAGATACAAATTTACCTAGTATCCAATCTGTGACAGGGATCTAAACACGCTTTTGTGCCAAACGATGTTTGCAGATGCGTCACCGACAGATACACACCTGAATGGCTTTCGTGGAGCGCGTGCAAAGACGCGCTGATTCGTTCGTTATCTCAACACACGGCCGAGCACACGTTCGCAAACGTTCGCATTCTTACCTGATTATTTATCAGCGTGACGCCACGTCAGATTATCTGCGGATAATTGCGCTTGAATGTATAAATAATCGAATGGATCGTGTGTGTACCTCTGTCGACCGAGTAGCAGAAACGGAAGAAGTAAGAATTTCAATCCTGGTAAAAGCAGGCTCAACGGCAGCGCGAATGTTTTATTGTTTTTCTTTTCTTTTTTCAATTGTAGAGAAATAGAAATGGACAGGTGATACGTAACTGATATGAGAGATTTTTTTCGAGCAAACGATACGCCCGGTGACAGATTGTTGCGCTCGTGTTTATTGAAAATAGTTGGCACATTGATGCAGATAGTTGGCGAGTGTATGAGCAGTTTAAATATTCGAGGCTCTTTTTCGAGATCTCGAATACTCGGGACATTTACGCGATACTTCGTGATACTTAGATAAACGTGATTAACCATTCGGCAATTAAAGCGTAAAGATATTAATGTTACAAAAAAAAAGAAAAAAAAAGAGAGAAAGAAAATTTTATGATAGTACAAGCCTCCTATTTTACGAAAAATCATTTAAATCCTTGAAAATATGCTGTTTTACAAAACACATCTGATATAAAGATGTATGAAATATAATACAAAGTAACGTTTATATAAATATAAAAATATAAAATAATATAATCATCAAGATCGACGAAATTCCATTTTTTTTTTTTTTTTTTTTGTAGGCAAAGGAAAGGTGAAGATAAGGGATAACATAAGAGATCGTATAATGTTATGGAGTTTATCCCCGACGTAACTATCCTTCTTGAATTAACTGAACGAGGAGCATCCCCTATCGACTGACAAATATTTTTCCAAGCTCCTCGATTAAACGTCGCATCTCCAGGCAAAATACGATTTGATCACGATGCAACGTTGTTTTCTCCAAGTAAACAACGCAAATCTACGTGAAATTTATTGATATTTTCTCTTCGAACATTTCCTTTCTATAAACAAGTAGAATTTCGAAATTTAGTAATTTTTTTTTTATCAATCATGGAAAATCATGATTGCAGGCAAGTAAGTTATTATTAGAATCCGAAAAGAGAAGATTTAACCAATGAGTTTAAGACAAATGAAGTTTTATACAATTTCACAATTTAACCGCTTTATGTAATTTTTGATGTTTATAAAAAAAAAAAGAAAACAAAGCAGAAGCGACTGAGTGACTCTATTGAGAATTTTACAGTTTTACAATTTTTGATGTACTATCAAAAAGAAAAGAGAGAGAGAGAAACAAAGCAGAAATGACTATTTTACAATTGACTATTTTACAATTTAATCGCTTTATATAATTCTACTATTTAATCATTTCATATAATTCTTAATTATCACCAAAAAAAGAAAAAAAAGATACAGACCAGAAATGACTAAGTGACTCTGCTCTAAAAATTTTACAATTATACAATTTAATCATTTCGTATAATTCTCGATGTACATATATCATCGTCGAAGAAACAAACCGAGCAGAAGTGATCTTCCTCTTTGCGACCGAGGGATCGAAGATTCTTTTCGAAACGTTCGATTCGCTGTTGACGAAACATCGATCGATCGTCCAGCGAAGTGATTATACAATATTCAAAATTCTCTTTGGGCACTTTTCCAAGGCGCTTTTATCCACCTTTCATTACGTATTTAGCCTATCGTTCTCGCCTGTAAGTTCTTTCTTTGCCAGGGAAATACGAACGCACCGGTGCCGCTGTAAGTTAGCGTTCTCCGCTTCCATCGTACGAAGGCAAAGCAAAGCGTAGTTAGATTATTAAAGCCGGGTTTCGAAACTAAAGTTCAGGTTAGAAGCAACAATAGGTTCGGACGACGACGAGGACGACGACGACGACGACGACGAGGACGAGGACGAGGACGAAAGCAATCCGCGGTCTCCGCCGCACCAGTGAACCGACTGTGCAACGTGTACACTCAAGCTACTGCGTCGAAGTATCGCCAGCAGCAACGAACGAGGTGGTTGGACTTTGTCGCGCTTCGCCAAACCGGTTCGTATAACGATCCCATCGGTTGCACTTCTATTCGGCTGACGCCGGCACACGCTAGACCGCGCGCGCTCTTCTCGATTATCGAGCCAAGGGCCAAGTGTATACACGCATTCAATTGCACCGCGATAATCGCGGCAATCGCGGCGTGTATCGCGATACACAAGTTCGATCGCGTTGCAAAGTGCCGCAATCGGCGCCACTCGATGCTCCGAATCGCATCAATAATCGCGCGTTTTATTGCATTCGTTGTTTCTTTCACTTTGTTGCAACAGCTTAGTCGGGTGATATAACGGGTGAAACAAATATATTGCTGTTTAAAGAGTTTCTTCGAATATCGAGTGTTTTCTCTGTTTAGCTGCTTCGAAAACTCATTACACATTTTATCGATTTTTCTGTTTCTTTTTTTTATTTCTTCGAAGCAGAATTTGAATTGTTATTATACATTTATAATATATGTAATAACGCATGCAATGTACATATATTAAATATATATATAATTGTTGTGATAATTCTTTTCAAGCAAATAATAATGAAACAAATATATTGCTTAGAGAATTTTTTAATAGATGTACTCTTTGTTCAATCGCTTCAAAAAGTGCACATTTTATTGATTTTTCTGTTCCTTTTTTCAATTTTTTTGAAGCAGAATTTGAATTGTTATTATACATTTATAATATATGTAATAATGCATGTAATATACATATATTATATATATAATTGTTGTAATAATTCTTTTCAAACAAATAATATAATAATGAAGCAAATATATTGCTTAGAGAATCTGAGAGAGAATTTTTTAATAGATGTACTACACATTTTATTCATTTTTCTATTTCTTTTTTCAATTTTTTCGAAGCAGAATTTGAATTGTTATTATACATTTATAATATATATAATAATGCATGTAATATACATATATTATACATATATATATAATTATTGTGATAATTCTTTTCAAGCAAATAATATAATAATGAAACAAATATGTTGATTAGAGAATTTGAAAGAGAATTTTTTAATAGATGTACTCTTTGTTCAATCGCTTCAAAAACTACACATTTTCATTGGTTTTGCTGTTTCTTTTTTGATTTCTTCGAAGCAAAGTTTGAATTATTACTATACACTCATTGTGTGATATATACGATTGTTGTAATAATTCTTTTCAAATGTAACAATGAAGTGAATACATTGCAGCACGAAAAAAATAGATGTATCCTCTGCTAGTCTCAGTTGCTTCGAAAATCGCACGTTTCACTGAATTCGTTGGTTTTTTTAAGATAGAATTTGAATTACCGCAACTTTTATCGTATCTCTGAAAGTTTTGTCGAACATCTCGAGCATCTATTTGTGCTTTATTGTTGCATCATTAAGTCGAGAAGAATCACTGCAACAATTTTCATGAAATTCTCTGAGTGAACATTTTAGAAACATTTAACTTTATTACGTTTCGTGTAACTAAGAAACTCAAGAATATCCGAGATATTAGCTCTTTTAGTGCTGGGCGAAAACTGCCAAGCCAAGTTGATATAGTTTGGTAAAGTTTGAGGGGGCGAAAAAAAATGTAAAAATTCTGAAAAAAATGGTAATTACAAAACTCAGGAAGGAACATATTAAAAAATAAAGAAAGAATAAAGTAATGCAGCCAACAACGATGTGAAGAATACTATAAAGAATTAAAACTACATATAACGATCGATGACGCGACTGTAATAATATCATGCGATTCTCTTCGATGACGTGTCATAGCATTAATTTTCAAATTAATGTGAAAACGCCGAAAAATAAATTGTAACAAGTGCAAATAATTGAATATAGAAATATAAAATATTTATTGCAATATATATAGCGCATTATACATAATACATATAAACATAATATATATATATATTGTAATAAATATTTTATATTCATTTATTTACATATCTTGTGTCCACTTTTACAAATATAAACAGTTATACCGTTTCTTTGTACATAGCAAAACCCATAATAGAACTGCACTATTTCTGAAATGAAAATTCGTCAAGAACAACAGGATACCAACAACTAGGGTGAAAATATATTCGTCAAGAATAACGAAATATCAAGAACAACAGAAGGTTTGGCTTCGTGACGTTCGCATTGGTCATGAAATTTCAGTAATTTCCAAACTCCAAGTATAGTTAATTCCTTTCCTTTTGCTCTTTTCCTCAATTCAGCACGGCGGCGGTGCCTGGCGCCCGAATTCCCCAGATACTTTTCGTATAACGTCGCTCGTTATACTCCCGAAAACTTTATACGGTCGGTGTTCTCGCCGAAACTTCACTCTCCTCTCTCGCCACGCGCTGTGAACGCTGTTAAGCACATTCTGCCTCCATGCGTGTACAAACTCGGCCCCTGTTTGCACTCGGTGCTCAACAAATTTCAGCGCAACGGCCATTCCTAAACATGGTATTAACAGACTAACAGTCGGGAAATATTTGTCGCACGGCCCTAACAAAAGGCCGCGTCGCAGAACCAAGTTATTTACATTTTTCTGCTTTCTGGTGACTTGAGGTTTTTATCCAAAAAAACGACCGCTCCGTTTCCCTCTTTCGCAGAAAGGAACAAGCGAGGAATTTAATTTCGTTCATGACGCGTTTCTCGCAAGTGAGAGAGAAAGCTCAACGTCTCAGTGCTTTCAACGTCTGTGTGCTACATCTCCAACGATATAAACTAGCCCTCAAATGCAGATAACTTAATTATCTACGTCATTCGTGTATTTTATTTACTATACGAACACTAGTAACGAATGTTTTTTTTTCTTCCTGTACAAATGCTTTTTTCATATTCGCAAAGAGAATTAATTACAGATAGAGAGTTTAAAAAAAAAATACGACGATGATCTAATCTATCTACACTTTATGAATCTATATTGATAACTGTATCAATAATAATGAAAAATTGTCGTCAATTTGTAAAGTGATATAATTTTGTGAAAACAGATCACATAACGATTCGTTTGATCTTGTTTTAAAGTGTTGACGTTCCTACCTTGACAGTTGTGAGTTCATTTTTTTTTTTTTTTTATGATTTTACACCGTGTAGCGGTAAAAGGATATTTTCTTCTAAAAATTTATCGAAATTCAAACATACGTATAAAAATGGTAATTTTTTTCATGACTAAATCCATTACGGTCTTCAAGACTGAAAACTCTTATATTAACTCTAATATTCAAATGATCGTACGACAAGTTTTAAGAAGAGACTTCAGTCTTCAAAATAGCAGGTAGACCTAATTACGAAAAAAATTACACGTTTGAATTTTCACAATTTAAAATGAAACCAAGTGGATCGTTATATGATCTTCCTTTACGAAATTGTATCAGTTTGAATTATGGATAATTTTTCATTGTCACTGGCACAATTATGCTCTTCACTACATATATATTATATCTATATGCAATGTCCGTGTGTCACAATTTCAAAAATACTACGCCTATGCATTAATTATATGAATTATAGAACATAAAATTTATTTATGACGAAAAGATGCATGAAAATAAATATAGATTTATATCGTTAACAAAAAAAAAAAAACAGAACAAAGAGATATTTCTAATAAAAAGAATTGGTATTATATCTCGAAAATCAAAGCACGCGATGTTTTTCCGTACAATCACGGGTATCACGTGCATGCGTTGCTTAAACAATGCACAGGGCATGATCGATGAACGCACGGTATTTAAAAAAATGTAATGATCTTTTTTCAAATTAATTTTTAATATCTTAAAATGTCTACGATTTTGCCTTTCATTGCGTAAAATCTTCCAAATAAAAAAAAATTTTTTTTAAATTTAAAACGTTTAAAAAGTTTTGAAAAATATTTTTATTATTTTGTATTAGTTGCAATAAATACTCCTATTATTATATCTATTTATTATTCTATATTACTTACTATAAGTGCAATTCTTTAATAAATAGCTGTGAGATAAATTTCTTTTACTATAATTTTATCATAATTTAAGAAATGATAGATTATAGGATTTTTTTAAAGACTTCCTATAAGCGAGCAAACAACTCTAATAAATACATCAATCAACATATCTCTGTTCACTCTGTTATATTAAGCGTTTAGCAATCACATTTATTGCACTCAATTTTTTTTTCCTTTTTTTTCAACGTTCCACATCGTTCTCGGTGTGAGAAAATCCAACAACAAATACATACAGAACCGCTTACCCTAAGCTCAAAGCGAAATTCTATCGCTTTCGATATCCGATTTTTTTTTCCGATTAAATTCAATAAATTCCAACAACCGTGAAAGCAAACACGATCCTCAACAAGTTTGACAAACGTCACGGCTTGCTGACAAGCTTCATGAATTTTTGCTTGTTCGTATTTCCAACATTTCTGGACCGGGAATCCAACAGTGGCGTAGAATGCCAGACATTCGGTGGGAAAGCTATTCCGTATGGCTGCAAATCAAATTCACGTTGGCGCTGAAATCTGTGTCGGTTGATTTTCATTGATTCATTGCGTTCGTTGATAAAATTCGATCGTTGAATCAGATCGAACACAAGTGGTACTTTCGATGCTACTTTGACGAAAGTTCGCGCGGAGCAATCAAACTCTCGCGAGGGGATCTTCATGAATTTCCATCGACGCGTACCTTCCGCATTTTTGCGCAGGAAAAATTCGCGCCAATAGCGAACGACCGACGCAATTCTATGCAATTCCGAGTCGAAATTCACGTCAATTGACAAATTGGTAATCGGTTGTGAATTAGCTGCGAAAATAGGCTCTCAAGTTGTACGACCGAGTTAGATTTATTAATAACGATTTATTAATAATATTCTGTACAATGTAAAATTAAACGATCGAAACCTAAATTTCTATAGCCTCCAATAACTCAATGATATCAGTTGAGGTTTGTGACATAATTTCACTGTTGCATTAAAAATTGATAAACTTTTTATAACGTTTGCAGTTTTATGTTATGTTATATTTCGTATCGAACATCTCAAAAAATAAAATCTTTTGTGCCACAAAAGAAAATGCACAGTAAAATATAAAAAAAAAAAAAATAGATTCTGTAACAACGACGTTTTTAATCATTGTACATTTTAATTTGTGAAGTTGACTGCTGATTGGTTTTTCGTGCATGTCACTGAACTTCTAATTGATTCTTGCGAATCACAAAACAAATTAATAACGTCGTTCTACGAATATTTCTAGCTTCGGCATGTTTTTGAAAAATCCATCAATCTACTACTGTGTTACGTACAAAAACAAACAAAAATTTCACCCTTCGTTCATTTTTTTCTTACAAATTAATCTACAAGAGAGTGCCTTTCGACAATTTTCGCGAAAACTTTCTAATATTTAATTATTTCTCGTTATTCTCCAACATCTTTCCCCAAAAAGAAAAACAAAAAACTGCGCTTACGCACGAATCATAATTTCTTGTTATTAACCTAACAGGAGATACATGACATAAATCATGTAATTTCCCCGAGACAAAGAAACGCACCCGTGAAAATCAGGATGCGTACACGTAACGCGATGTAAACGTCAGGGGCAGGCGAATAATAGTTGAACCGCGAGGCGGAACTATTTTCACGCGAAATCGGCTTGATTGACGAAACACGGGCAGGAAGAGCGGACGGCCGGAAAATTCTATCCATAATAATTATTCAGAAAGACAATATTGAAGTAAAAAAACGATCTATGACTCGACCGGGCCGATTGCAATCTCCACGGACCATTTTTGCGTGTCGATCGCAACGACTATTGTCGCATTCCTATGGAATTCCCCGGCGTAATTTTTAACGTCAACTCGACATCTGCCAAAAGTTATTTCTCGATTACAAGTCGCGTGTGTACACCCCTGCTCAGAAATCTTAGAACAAGTACAAAATATAATTGTACAATGAAAATATATATTACAATAAATATAAATTAGAAATTACTATAAATACTATAATACTATATAATATATGATATACTATAATATAATATATATAATACTATATATAATATAATACAATAATACTATATAATATAATAGTATACAATATTATAGTATACAATAATACTATATAATATAACAATATAATATACAATATTATATAATATAATAATGATACTATAATAAATAAATTAAATATAAAATATTATGTATACAATTATATATATAATACAATTTATACATGTTTCATACAATATACAACATTACAATTATACATATCTTATACAGTAAAAAACTCTGATAACATACGATGGCGAATGGATTCGATGATATCGGCAGAACCATTAAACGATCGTGCAAACAACAAACATTTTGTTCATTCGAACTTAGGCACTTTTCACTTGTATAATTTTCTTTCTTCACTCTCACTAAAGTACACTACATACACTACACTAAGCTGAACCGTACTGTACTGAACTACCTAACCGATCGATTTCTCGCGTATTTATGTTACGTGTCAATTAGTGTACTTTCGAGTTCTGGCTACTCGCAAGTAGACATCTTGCGGCACTCTGCCTAATTATTTCGGCCTTATTGATTTGTCGATTCCTCGATGACTCGCACATTTCAACAATATATTAACATATTCTATTATTATTGTTACAATACACACGTACAATAGAATTAAATTACAATACAAAATATGTTTATTTACATTTTAAAATTTAAATTGAAATTAAACAGAATGCATACAGTATGATTAAATACAACAGATATAAAACATAATTTATTTGTATAACAAAGGCTCTGTTAATGTATCAATATATCATATTGCGTTATAAAATATGTAGACAATAATCCATGATACTGGAAATAAAACTAAAAGTGTCCTAAGATTTTTGAGCTGCAGCGATATATGTTATATCGCCGCGGTTTTTGACAGAAATTCGAGGACCGCGCCCGTACACTACTGTCGGTCATATACTTATGAACAGATCACTAGACCCGTCGCTGTAGTTACTCGTCGATTTTAATTAAAATCATTTTGGTGTATTTAATGCATGCGCGGATTCGCGCACGTTAATTGAATTAATTATCCTTCCGAACTTCAATCGACGCTGATGGCGGTAGAAACCGGTCGCGTTAAAAAAAAAAAAAAAAAAGAGCAGAATGTCTCCACGTTCAATCTACATTCCCGGTCTCGTTTTTCTATCTCCCTCTCTCGCCGATCCAGCTCTTCGTTTTTTTTTTTTTTTTTGTTTTTTTCTTTTCCAATTTTTTCCACCCCACCGAAATTTTCGTCCCTTTCCATCGAATTTTTCGCAGGCCGTCTCACTTTGAGGCCCGGTCACCCGGCTCTCTCTTCATTTGTATTCACCGGCCGTTATTTGTCAATTTATAAATCATTTTATTCACGGCCGGCTCGGCAAACGGCGACGCAACAACGACCGTTTTCAGGTCGGCGCGTTTCCGGCGTGTTTATGCAACCTTTGGCCCCCTTGATGCGCGCGTTCGAATAAACGGCTGGCAAAACCTAGTTAGGCTGTAATTTTACAATGGCGACATGCACGAAGAATCACGATAACGAGGCGCGTTTTCGGCGCCAGCATTTATAAGTGAAAAAAAAAAAAAAAAGAGAAAGAAAATATTCGTACAGGCGAGTCGACCGATCCAGCTGGAAATCGATTACGTCGATAACGAGCGCCGGGCGCTTCGCTCGCCAGCCTAGCGAGCATTATGCCACTGCCTTCGCGTTCCAACCTCGATTTTGCATAACTCGCCGGGGATTATGTCAACGAACCGTGTTATTTCTTTTCACAGGAAGTTAACAGATTCAGGGGAAATCTTTGCTTGTAAGAAGCGATGGAATAAGTTCGTTAGCGAATGGGTTTCGTATTTTAGTATAAATAAAATGTCCTCGATGTTATTCGTGGGAATTGCGAAATTTTTCTGTTAACGTTAAACCAACTCGTAAGTTATTTGAGATTCTTTGCTTTATATTCATTTCATGTTTAGAGAATTTTTCAGAGATAAGATAATATGATTTTTAAATAGATGGAAGAGTTAGAGGAACAGCTTCCTTCTTCTTTCGCTAATTTTCCACTTTTCTCTTCGTCTCGAAAAAAAATATTTTTCTCTTCTGTCTCTGTATTGTTTCACTGCCACTAGCTATGCTGCTGCAAGAAATGAAGGAATTGAGATTAATGGCCCGTCAACTTATCGCCAATATCTTTCACAAAGTCAAAAATACGACTTCTCATTCCAGACATCTTTATTACTCTTTACTACTCACTTTTAATCTATTAATATTTATTTTTACTTTGCTCCATTCTTATTACTCGCTTTTAGTTCCTTTATTTTTATTAATTATTTTCCTTTATTAGTTATCTATTTTTAATTCTTTCACTTTCATTCGTTCATATTCATTTTTATCTATCATATGTTTGCGTTTTGATTTTCAGGCGATATTAAAAGGTTCAATAGTGCACAGAATATACATAATGTACAACATAGCATATTGAAAATATAATATAAAATTCAGTGCCCAATTTCAATTTCTTCTTGCGTTCATGAAAACATGAATTCGCCGAAAACTCCACGTTCTAATGACAAAATTGCATTGATAAACATAGAACTCTGCCTTACGAAGAACAGAACATGAATGTATACATATTTACACGTATCATTGACGTATATCCAATCCGGGAGCTTCGTGATTTTCGTGATTTCGCGAAACTGGACGAGAACAAGCGATCAAATCCAACGTTTAACCGGGCGTAACAGGCGTCTAGGCGAAGAAAGAATAATAACAATCGTCGAGCCGGGCCATCGTGATTTACGGGTGGTCGTTAAGTTTCGCCCGGGTATTATCTGGTACGGCGTGAGAACCGCGCGATAGGCGGCACAACGACGAATCGGCTATTTGCGAGGTGCTCAAGATAAATACGACGATAGAGCGGCCGAAGGGCGAAGGCAAGCCAAAGTGGATATTAGATGCCAGAAGTCCGCATTAATAATTAATGCATCGTAACGACCGTGTCTTGCGAGTCAAGAGAGAGAGGCCTCTCTTGCCTCGGCGGGGACAACGCTGCTCGCTTCATAAAGAAAAGAAAAGAAAAAGAGAGAGAGAGAGGGAGAAGAGAGAGAGAGAAAGAAAGGGGAAGAAGCAGTGGGACGACGGAGGAAGAGAAAGAAGAAGCAGCAGCAGCAGAAGGAGAGTGAAGAAAAAAAAAGAGGAAGAAAGGAGGATGAGCAAAGAAAGGAGAGAAGCTTGAACAAACAAAGCGAGCAGACCGTGCGGCAGCTACTTATCTCGACGCAGCTCTACAGAAACAAGAAAGACCGACTCGACAGCTCGGCAATGACCCAGCTTTATGAATGCACGAGCAAAAGTGCGCTCGGCTCTATACCGCCTTCTCCGCGACTGGCACCGAATTTCTCGCGTCTCTTCCGGTGACTCGCCCGTTGCGACGGACTTGGCTACTTTCCATTCCCTCGAATATATCCGTTTTCTTTGTCACAGATGTTCCTAATTTTCGTACGTTCGCCACGGGTGAAATAAAACGTCCGGGAGGCGAGGCGAGGCGAAGAGACCTAGAGGAGTCCTGTTGTAACCGGAACCACGTGATATCCAACGATGCTCGTCACGTGACGACGTCTGGTTCACCGTTCACCGATATATATATATATATATATATAACTCCGTTTTATCGCTTAAGTAGGTTAGCTTCTTTCCTTCTGCAACGAATATCACGTGCTACGTGAAATCTACAAGCTCTTTCGCGTAAAGAAAGTTGACAGTACGTAAAATTCACGTTAACGAAAAGAAACACAAGAGGATCTTCCGATTTTCTAGGACCTGCGCGGTATCTAAAAACACTACGGATAATGATGCTACCTAAGGACTATATAAACGAAGTGAGCCAATTCGATTCTACGCGAGCTATCGAACGAGTCTGACGAATTGCAACGTTTTTGAATAAACGTCGAACACTGCATAACTGCATTATGTATTCTTCACGTTCAATTTCTGAAATGTGAATTCGCGCCACAATTAATATACCTAACGTTTGTAATTAACTCATTATCGTTGACATACATTGTGCATGGTCGTTGTAAATCATGTAGTATCCATTTGATCGATCTCCTGCGTTATATACGCGCGAGCATATCTATTGTGTATCGAGTGTATCTGTTTCCTCCAACATTGTGCTTGACGTAAGTTATCATTGCACGCTGGTGTTTCGTCTGTTCGAGAATTTTCACGGACGTTTTATTTTTGTTGGCGAGAAAATGTCAAGTCTTCGAAATTGGAGAAAAGACAAGTAACCATTAAAAAATATATATATTTATATTTATATTTATATTTATATTTATATTTATTATAGATAGATAGATAGATAGATAAATATATATGTAGATAAATATATATATATATATATATATATATATATATTTCTGAGATTTCGACGAATCTTGTTAGTTTCATAGATATCTTGCTAATTTCGCGACGAAACAGTGCTAATACGTGAAATTTCTCAGCCAAGATTTTCTTCGTGAAATAATCGAATTTTTCGCTGAGACTTCGACGAATCTTGCTAGTTTCGTAGATATCTTGCTAATTTCGCGACGAAACAGTGATAATATGTCGAATTTCATAGTTTGGACGATGTTTTCGTGAAATAGTCGTATTTTTCGTTGAGATTTCGAATATATATACATGTATATAGATGTGTCAATTTTACTTAGAAAAAAAGATACGTGCAATTTAATGTTAATAATCTGCGTCAAATAACAGGGGAGAATGATCGTACAGTTTATTAAAAATGGACATCTCGTTCACGTCTCACGCCTCGTACTCATACTTATTCGTTATAAACATCGGTATAAAATTCCCATTTCCCTACTTATGGCTCGTAGCGGTCTTAAATTTCAAGGCTCAAAAGACTTAGCTACTTGACCTACACCACGCATCTCGCGCGAACGCGGCCCCATCATCTTGATGGATGTGGATATAAAATCCCTAAAACCTACCCTAAGACACGGTGCCAGTCTATCATCGACCTAAATCCGGCTCTAGCAAATAACGAATCTCTATCGACGTCACCGCGCCCACACAGCGTTGCTTCTTCGGCTGAGAAAAAAAAAAAAAGAAAAAAACGTGCGCCACGAGAAAAATCAAATCTTCGCAGAAATCCGGCTGAAGAATCTTTGGATTAAAGAAATCCCTTGGGAATTACCCACCTCTTCGCTTTGTGCTTCAATAATTCGAGAGATCGAAGTCATGTTTAATCGACAGCAGTCACGGATTTGTCGAGGATCTTCATTCTTCAATCTGGTTTTTGCTTTATTTTATTATTTGGAATAGGATATACCTGTCAGGTATCGAAACGATCGGTGCGCAATGTTTTCAGAGAAAAATTTTACAGGTATTCGGATAATTTCTCGTGAAATACAATAGTTTCCATTACGAACTGTATACTTTTTATTCGTCATTGCCAAGCTGCGAATTTTCATAACTTTCTGAGTACATTCGAAAAAATTAGAGGACATTTTGTTATAAACTATTGAATGTTATACGATTCCCGTGTTTTGAGTAATTTTTTTATATTCTTCGAATTTTGCTCATTTTCAAATTCCTTGTAAATGCATAAAGATCCGCAGTCTAATTTATTAGACGTTTGTGACGTCGATCATTCCTCAATTAACAAATGAATTAAATTCCTCGCCTAGATGTTGTGAAAATCAAACTTTCGCGTAATACTTTGCAACAAATTAAGAGCAGTGTATAAATTAAAAAAAAAAAAAAAAAGAACGAAAGTGAAAGAATAATAATTATGATAATATAACTTGAAAGAAAGCTACATTTCTTTCAATAGTAAACTAATGATAAGCGTCATTTATTTACGACGTAAAAATTATTTCTTACTATTATAATATAAAAAAATATTATTAAGGACAAGGTCTGTCTGAACTATAATAACTAAGTTCGAAAGATTCGCTTAGCTGAATATTGACCTAGTGACTACTAAACTGAACTGTCTCTAAAAATTGAACTTGAATTACTGGTCGCAAAAATGGCCACTAACAAATTTGTCCCTAAACTCGTGATCTTTTCAGAGATTTTCTTAGGTAAGAAGATCTTGATCTGCCCGTTTTCAAAGGACTCTGAGGAGTCGTGAAGCCAAGGACGTATCAAGATCAATCAGAATTTCTCATTACCACGCAGTAAGAGTGAACAGAAAACGATTCCATTACCTTCTGGAAACCATGCTTTTGCCTGCACGATGCTTCTGTCATAGCAATAGCTATGTACGAAAAATTCCTCACTGACTAACTGAGATTTATAGACTAATATTCATGGGGAATATGTTGGATATTATTACAAGTCCAACAATAATAATATTATAGTTGGAAATTCTCTAAGTGGTCTACACTTGAAAGTTGCAAAAAGAAATGCGTAAAAATTCCTAATTCGACATGCTGGGTCCGAGTCCACGCGATAAGTAGTACATAACAGAAATATACACATGCAAGTTAAATCGATTAAAAAAAAAAGTATAATTATTACTTGCTATTCCTATTTTTCGTAAGCTTGAACGTACCAATCGAGGGCTCATGCAATAGTGAGTTCGATACTAATCTAACAATAATGTTTAAGCTTACACTTTATTTATCCTAATATCCACTCGCTCTACATAATTGTACAACGAATTATATCTTTATATTGTGTTTACGTTGCATTATGTCATTATATTATATTATATTTCTGTAAATAATAAAAGTTGCGGATATTCATATAAAAAAAAAAGTCAAACAGACAAAGTTATTCTATTTTCAACTTTATATCTCACGTTCGATATCTGGCTACGGTAGAGAATGCACGTATTCCCCTCAAAATTCTGTAAGACATTTTGTAAAGTAGAATGGTAAGAAAACTGCATCGTTGGTCGATGTTCAACCAAGTATTACAGCTCTACTATTCTCGTTTTAAAAACCATTTGTGAATATCGTATGGTATATATCGATGTGCACTAAACTTGGAAAAATCCCAGCCATCGTGCACATTTTCAAACCAGACGCCGAGATCTAAGACGAAGCTTGTCTTTACCATAGAAAATCGCTTGCTCCTCTTTCCTCGAGAGTATTCATCGAACAATACTTTGTTTCAATAACGAAACGAAATTTACATCATGCAACGTACGTTAAAGACGAAATGTTTGGAATATCGTAGATAAATTTTGATTCCGGACAAAGCGTCAAATAAAATACACGAATACACGAATACACGAATATACTTTGTTAATGAAATATAACGACGACGGTGACTGGCTTTACCAATTGAATACATTTTTTACAACAATACATACCTAACTTTATCTTCGTTCTCACTCGAAGCTCTTGCCGTTTTTCTCTCTCTCGAAAAAAAAAAGTAACTCTTTCTTCTCTCTCTCGACTGTTGGCGTCAAATAAAATACACAAATACACGAATATACTTTGTTAATGAAATATAACGACGACGGTGACTGGCTTTACCAATTGAATACATTTTTTACAACAATACATACCTGACTTTATCTTCGTTCTCACTCGAAGCTCTCTCTCTCGAAAAAAGGGAAACTCTTTCTTCGCTCTCTCGACTCTTGGCCGCACCTCCTCGCTACCACTCGCACGCATTCTTCAGAAGCATTTAAACTTGCACGCGCCTATTTTTTTCCCCTCTCTTTTGTCTCTTTCAGACGTCTCTTTCAGCCGTTTTCTAAAAAACATTCGAGCATATCCACTTCAAACTTTAGATAGCTGTACACACCCGCTTCGCGCGGAAATTTTAAGCACTTGATTCTAAACGCTATTCTTTCGCTATTCGTCGTTGTTCGAAACAATTTTCGCCCGTGCGATAAAATTCCCTTCGCCTCGTTGGAAAATACCTCGCTGACACTTCTCGTTCGCAATGACATCTCAATAGAATGAAATAGTAGACGAAAATTCGTTGAATAGGTAATCTGGTGATTTGTACATTGGTATTGAAAATCTCGTGGCGCTACCAGCCACGTCATCGATCATTTAACGCTGAAAATGTCGCCGCATCGCGTCATCGGTTATTGAAATTGAAGATCACGTGACAGTAACGTCACCGATTGGTAATTTGTATTTACAGCGCATTAACGACAATGAAAAATTGTCGACGTAATTAATACAAATTATCTGTAATTATATTTGTTTATATAAATTATAAACCGACGTAACTTCGTAAAAAAAAGAAATCATATATCAATATGATGAAAGAAAGACCATGAATGAACAATTGTCAGTAATTTATAACCTTGTAAGAAAAGATCGTATTATAAGGATCCATTTGGTCTCATTTTGCTGTGAAGCAAATTCGTAAAAATGAGAAAATGGGAAATACTCTGAATACTTTGAACATTTCAACAATTTCAAAGGCAATTCTCCATTATCATTTACATAGGTTATTAGAAGATTGTCGAGCCTTAATAAATCCTGTTTGAAACTATTTCATTGCCCCTGTCTAAAAATGAGGCTACCGGCAAATCAAGGAAAACGAATGCAAGAGAAGACATAGAAATAGGGAAAAAAGAAAAAAAGAGAAAAGATGGATAATACCGTTCTTTCATTGTGACAGAAAAGTGTGATAGATCTGCAATCCTGGAAAATATCAGAGCCGTGAGAGGGCCTTGACTAAGATTCCAAGTGGCAAACAATCCATCTGCTGCGTTGCGACATACATATCTGCTAATTTCGCCTCGGAGTCGGCTCGTTCGAGTATCTGCATGAAACCGAGTGGCAAGTGAGAGTTGCCTCTCCGGTGCAAAGGGTTAAAAGGACACTCAGCGGAACAGATGAGTAACATTTACGTTTCTGAAATTATAAAGGCCGAAGTTACGTACGCGATCCTTTCGATTTTGTTCAAGTTCTACCGCTTTGGTTTTCCTCTAGGTGCTTAATAACGATCTCAATAAAATCCGTTGAATGCAAAAATTCGCCGAATTGCAGAGATTCTTCAACAATTTTTAGATTTCGATTATTATCTCGGGCAATTTCATATTTCAACTTCGCGCAATTATTGCGTTTCGAAATTGTATATGCCGTTCGCGTTGAAATTGTATTTCCAGAGCGAGATTATTATCGCCGAACTGGGACACACAACCCTTTAGAAATCTCTCGATTCAGGAATATCACGAACGAATAATATCCAAGAGAAACGAAACACACGTGTGTTAATTTTATTACGAGAAACGTATTTCGCGCATAATACGTTTCGCGTGTAATTCGATCGATTAATAAACCTTTTCTTCCAAATATCACCCGAATCATCACGCGTGACTCTCTATTACAAGCAGATGGGAATTAATCAGGATTTATGCACAGGCGGACTATGCTCGGAATTTGAAATTCCCGTGAAGAAGCCCCGCTCTGAATTTCCGCGGCGTACTCGGTAAATTATGGTTATTTTTTTTCCCCCCCGCCGAGATAGAGGGAACGTCCGATACCACTGACAGAGAGGAAGGGTACGTGTCGTTGTTCGTGAGATTACTCACGTTTTCGTAACTTGCACGTAGCCTTTGGCATCGAGCCGTTCGATCACCTGGCCCAGCGGTAAGCTCTATCGATAATGCAGACAGTTTCCATAGGGCGTCCTGGGAAATCGGCTTAACGAATGTGGCTGAAAGATTATTTTCAAAGGTGTTCATAATGCATCCGGTCGTACGTTAAGGGATGCTTTGTCTCCGATACCCTCGAGAAGGGCTGCGTTGCTATTGATAACCGCGATGCAAAAAAAAAGAACAAGCCCCGCGGCCAAAGAGAGAATTTCAATCCCCCCCTCGTCGCAACCCCCGTTATTAAATAATTAATCAAATAGCCGGCTCGATTCCGACTCGATGAAATTGTTATAATATAATATATTAAAATTTTCGATAATTGGAGTGTTAAAAGAATGAAACGAATTTAGGATAACGAGAGAGAGAGAGACACGAAAAGACAGATTTTATCGTTCATTGGTGAAGAGAGTGTCGATGATTGATTTGCGTTGATTGAATCGATTTGAATAGAAATTGATTTAATACGGCGTATGAATTTCAAATAATAATTAAACGTAGGATGGGAAATAGAATTAATTTGTATGTTGTACAATCTGAGTGTATTTTTTTTTCTGTTTTTCTTTTTTTTTTTTTTTTTAAATGAGGTTTCGAAGTTGCTGAAAAATATAAAAACGCGACACACACGCGCTTATCGAAGTTTGTTCAATTTTTACTACAAACAGATCGGACAAATAAGTAAACGGAAAATTTATTTCGTGAATTTCGAATCACGGAGTGATTGGAAAATAAAATTTCCAGAATATTCTCGGGATATAACGTAAATATACGTGGCTGGATTGAACAGTATTATTTATGAATTACAGTTCGGTGAAGATATACAATTTAAATCCGATGTTATTCAATATAACAGAAAGCATGTAATTGCAAATTACATTAACCATTTAAAATTCATGTCGAAAGTAAAATTACGAAAATTGTTGCTTGGAAATTATTATTGGAAAGCATTTCAAAATTCGTTTTCAAAAATATCATCACGCGAATTGAATACGAGATAAACAATTAAATAAAGACAGCCAATTTAAATCAGATATCACGTTCGGTGCAACGTGAAGTATGCAAATTGCAAATTACATTGACCATTCGTAATAAAATCCATCGTCGAAAGTGAAACCACGTATGCACGAAAATCGTGATATTCGAAATTATTATTATTAAAAAGCATTTCTAAACATTTTCAAAAGTATAATTACACGAACTGGACGAAGATAGACAATTAAATAATGACAGACATTTCAAATCAGATATATTCATCAACGTAGTAGAAACTTTAGTCCACTTTAGTTGAGAATGGAAAACACACACACACACAAAAAAAATTTTTTCTTTGAAATAATCATCACGAAGCAATATTGCGTCTTCTGTTCACTTTCAGAAATTGCTAAAGAGAACTTAAATGGGATGAGAAGACCTTTCGTTCCTCGTTTGTACAAAAGTTTGCTGCTCATCTAGCGTGGCACGGAAGAAACGTTCGGTAAGAAAGGGGTGGGAATTCCCTTTCGTTGTATATTACGTTAGCATCGCGCGGCAAGATGGATTCCACAGTAAAATGCCATCGTTATTCTTCACCGGGGCTAACTGTTACTAACGAAAACTATTATCAACGAAAATACATTTATTCGCCGCGGGTTAATGTATTTTTAATTGCGTGTTATATTCTCCCGCGAGAAAGATGAATTTCACCGTTAACTACCCCCGTATCATTTTTTTTCCTTCCCCCCTCCCTCCCCCCCCGCCTCACGCCGCGCGAAACAAAAGATCTATCGCGAAAGTTGCATTCCAAGTTTACACCCGTTTATAATACCCGTGAAAAAACGAGAGAAACCATCGGTGGCCGGCCGATGTTGTACATCGTTTCTTCTTAATTATTCGTTACGATGCTACCATCGACCATCGCGATAATGAGGTTCACGGAACAATCTTGCCCTGTAATTTAATTCCGAAACGTTTCGAACTGAAAATATACTATTTATAATAATATCACTTTACATTCTATATATCACTGCTCATTTTGTTAATACATTGTGCGTGTTGTATAATTCAGTGATGACTATATCCACCAAGTTAGAAAAAGATCTAAATATATGTACAAACGTTTTTGATACAAATATATATTTCATAAGGATGACATGGAGAGCTATAATTATATTATTTACATACATTAGGTGTAACGAGATACATATACATATGTAATGTACAATTATGTATATAATAGTATTAAATACTCAGGATTCATGTTATACGTATATATTAATTTTCTACCAAATATACGTGTGCAACAAATATCTTGTAACTTCTGTATACGTTTACAGATTGATGTTATATGTAGATTATAATAAATTTAGGTAGATTATACTATAGCTTAGATATAGATTATATCAAATAATATAATCACAAATAACATACAATCGAATACGATGAAATAAAATTCTAACGTTTTATACAACACACGTGGAAGATTCCCTATGATAAATACTTTCGAATACTTTCGTTGCTTATCAGAAAACATCGGAAAATACGATGTCACCAACATTGCCATTAAAAATCAGGAGCAAGCTTTCTCAAATTCTCACTCAAGCTTCGCAGGTTTTTCGAAAGTTTTTCCTGCAACCACAATCCACGCTAAACACTTTGATAACATCTGATTTATTACCAATCAATTCTAAACTTTCACGTGTTACATACAGATTACAGGGACATTTCTCTCCAGGGAAAGACAAATTTAAGGAAGGCAAAGAAAAAATTCGCCAACATTGGCAAATAAAATAATTTCCATCCCTTTAACAATCAACATAATTGTGATGTGTTAACAAACTGTAACAATGCTTCGATTGTTATTGCACTCGTAATTATTTTGTATAAGACGACGTCTCCGAGACTCGATTTTAAAGCGAGGAGAGTTAATCGAATCTCTCGGGATGATGCGAACAAAATGAATTATCGTAACCGATGAGAGTTTTGCGCTTGCCCGATTAATACGTACCGCGCCGCGATTTCTATAGAACCCAGGGGTTGGACGAGGAAAGGGGGGGAGGAGGGATAAAACGTCGCCGATACACGCGTCGGATGCACACAGGCGGTCAACAATATCGGATAGTGAAATCCTTGGAAATGAAAAATTTTGCTGCAGGGCTGCGCCGATCTGTTACGCAGCGGGCGCAACCGGTTCTGTCGATAGTTTCGCCGTTTTCGATGTTAAATCGCACACGAGAACAGGGGAAAGGGAATACTCGTGGCGTTTTTACTCGAATTGTCAAAGGAAACGTGAAACGTGAAAGTTTCGTTCGAAAAATAAAGGACGCCCCCACGCTGATTTGCGACGCGCGCGAATCCTTCTCGCGAATCCTTGCGAATCGAGAGAAATTGTTGCGCCTGTTTCGTTTCGTAATAATGAATCTGACATCGCGTAACGACGTCCACCGATTTTCCAATTCCTACTTGAGAATTCCTGCTGAATCTTCGAGTAATTTCTTGGTTGTTCGATCAAACGAATTATCTGCGTGCTCCATAATGTGAAATAATGTCACATATAAAATATTGACGATATGTGAAACAATATTAGCGATGCGATTTCATATTTTTTATAACCTTTGAGTGAACAGTTTCATCGGGTAAATCCATTGTTTTTTACATGCATTGCCTGCATGTATTTCGTAGATTTTTGCAACTTTAAACTGTACATGAATTACACGTGCGATTTATGGAACAAATTGTGCATACATTGGTCTATATTTTCTCATGCTATGTGTCGTGTAGCGAAGAGAACGCGTAGATTATTTACATCGGTTATAATAATATTGAGCGTGAATCTAGGTGTTGAATGTTATTATCAGGACGCAATTTCTCGTAGCCTCGAGGCGAACAAATCTACTGTTTACGCTCCTCAGTCGTACAGATGCTATCGAAAGCGTAACATTCGCGAAAATAGGATCGGTTAAGTGCGTATTAACGTAACAAATAACGAATAAATTTGTAAGAAACTGGTCGAGAGAAAGTCGAATCCAGCTGAAATACCATGCACGCGATATTGAAATTAAACGATGAACTATTATTCTGCGACAAAAATGGCCAGAACAGTCAACAGAAATCGTAAAGTAATAATGAAAAGACCTCGATAATTATTAGGAAAAGAAAAAGTTGTGGACGACCGCAGCATCCAACAACTTGAGATAGTATTCTTGCAATAAACATGCCATAATACGTACAGCGTCAAATTCAAGCTCGATTGTAAAAAAAAAAGCTGGTCTTAGGACAAACGTCAGCAATGTCCAACGTCTTTTGAAAAAATTGTAAAACATCTGAAACAAAGAAAATTGCAACGAAAAACGCTTAAGCAAGAGCATAAGAGCCGTGTCGCAAAAGAGAAACATGTTCATACGAATGAGAAATGGTGAAGAATCGTATTTGCCGATGAGAAGAGATTCAATTTAGACGGACGTGATGGCCTCCACTACTATTATCGTGTTTCATGAAAGAAGCAACAACTTTTGAGACCTGCGATATAATGATTTTGGAAGGTGTTGGTTACCAAAGGTAAGATGGAAACAAAATTTATTACAGGGAAATTAAATAGTAGAAAGTATATTGAAACGATTGACGAACAAATTAACACGTAGACAAATTGCCAGAGATAAGTAGATTTTTCAAAAGCAGTGATACTTTGCAAATAAAAGAAAAGAAAAAAAGTCGTGTTTTAGTCAAGTATTTGGACTTAAATATTACAGAAAATTGTTAAGGGAATTTGGCGAGAACTGTACACCAGAATGAAAGATTATAAATGTCGCACTTTCTTATCTACATGTATTTTGCAGATCTTTGAAACTTTGAATCTCACATTAAATATTCTGAAGATATTTCACGCGGACACTATAATTCACTACCGAAGTATCTTCTACATTTCAATTGGTGTTATTCATTAATTTAACTAATATCGTCGAGTAAAAAATGCTAAACACGAACGTTGAACGTTAAAAACATTGAACTGAAATTTATATTATTATAAATATACACACACACACACACACACACACACACACACACACACATATACATAGAAATTCATCAAGCACGTATTTTTCACGTTTTCTATATTCAACCATAATTTCTCGTTAAAAGGGAAAAAAAGAAAAAAAGAAACGAGAAACTTACCTCGATAATTTGTTCGCGCAAATTCTGCCGTCGGATTACCGAAAAATTTTTTCCCGCTCGATCCTTAAGTACACGAGATCGCGCGATATAATTAACAGCGTTAATACGAACCGGTTTCGGAAATGGATTTACCAGCGATAATCGTGTTTCGAAGCCGAAAACATCGCGCGATAAATTACAACCGGGGCGAAACACTTGAAACGAGCGAGTTCCGCCGATATTCCTCCCCCAGATTCACCGCGGCGACATTAAAACAGGTATATACTGTTAATTTACGATTTTCAAACAGCCACGTGAAAATTTCTCGATGGTTACGTGTTCGCGCCTAAGCTTTTATGGATTTATCCCTTGAAACTTTCAACTGTGTTCTCTCTGTCTCTCTCTCTCTCTCGCTCTCTCGCTCTATCTAACGGTGTTCGTTTGCCACGCCGTGTTCGAATGCAAGTAGGAGCATTTAAATTAACGATAATTTGAGCCGCAGGTTTGCAAACTAGTCCTTGGCAATTCTACGATGCTCGTTTAATCGCCTCGGGCTTTTTGTTTCGCCGCGACTTAACGCACTGATATTCCCGCAGGCGTTCTCTCTCTCTCTCTCTCTCGCCACCCTCGTATACGGCGAATATGATTCGTTAACACAATCGGCGTCTCTCCCGCATTGATTTAATTAATAATTTCAGTCGCCACCGCGAAAACCGTTCGATTCTGTCTCGTTCGGCTAATGAATATCGCGCGCCGGCTGTTTATTAAAAGGATATTTCGGTTTGGATTCGCGATGTCGAGGTCGCGGATATAACAAAAAAAAAAAAAAAATAAAAAAAAAATAGAATCCATGGGAAATTGCCACGGTTCACTTGCTCCCTTCGTATTGATATTCTGTTGGCAGTCGGAAGTTACCAAAGCTCTTTGGATCTGGGTTTCTGTAAGTTGAAAACATCGATAACAATGATTTTCAATTATTGTTGTATTTTAATGCATTCTACTTAAAAATATTAAGTTGGCCGAAACGTAACTGCGTTTTTCTTTGTGTGTGTGTGTGTGTGTGTGTGTGTAGAATGAAAACTCTGTTAGAGAATACCTTGAGATTATTGTTTTGAGATTATCTTTTGTCATCTTGTCAGACAATTTCGTGTATCCACACATGGTTTCAAAAAAGTTCTTATCTTCTTCGATGAAAAAACAGTTCCAAGAAGTGGTTTGGTATCCTCATCAGCAGTGAAGTTAGAAGTTTAACCAACTCTGATACTACCGTAGCTTTATGATTTCTTTATCTTTACACATCAGATAATTTTTCACGAGCTTGCACAGTGTTTTTTTTCTTTTTTCTTTTTAGAAACACGATGAAAATGTTCCTCTTTGACTTTCCATTTTGAAATCGAATGCCGAAACATACAATTGTTAACGAGATCGTGCGTTTCCCTTTTTCTAAACCAGCTTGGACAGTAGCTTACGGTGGTTCACACAATGAATTTGCAGTTTAGAATAAACATCTGTATGTTTATCTATTTAAATAAAAGAGGTAATTACTTTTTGACCAACGATAAAAATATTTTTTTGCTTTTCTATGTACGAGTAATCCAGAGACAAACAGGATTAACACCTACAGTATTTGCAAGTTTAAATGAATAGTAATTTTTTTTCCCTCCTGGAAAATTTTCTGTTTGGCAGTTATGATGTTTCCTATAACTTTTTTAGTTATGTCAGGAATTTAAATTTTATTCCATGAATAAACGTTAAACATCGTAATCTCGAAACTCCTTGAAATTCGAAGAAAATTTCGAGTTTCGAGAATATTTTTTTCCTGACTCGAAACTCTCGAAAGTGAATAAAAAGAAGTATAAAATCAACGAACAAAGGATTATTTGTAGCGTGAACACAGAATGTTTGATTCCTGTGTATCTCGAACGCTTTTTTTTCTTAAGAATATCGAACGTAACTCTGGAATAATAATGTAAAATATTCAAAATCAAAGAAATGAAAAAAAAAAACAGATATCTTATATATCAACAGTGTACTATAAAAGATTTCTCACAATCAGTGGATCCAATATTATAATCGACAAAAAAGGAAGTAGTTTAAATCCAAAAAGAGTTCGGATATCAGCGTTGCCAAACAAGAATGTCGATTAGATATCTCTGTATGTTGTCATATTTTCGTTCGTATTTATTATTTTAACTGTGGCCAATAATAAATTTAATATGAAAGTGTTAACTTCTTCTTAAAACATGAAATTCCTCTCGCGGCATTAAATCAGCACGTCAAGCTTCGAGGGTTTCGAGCTTCGAAAGTTTCGGCAGTATCGAACTCTTGCTCGAAGTTCCGGATCTGAGTTTCGAGAATTTAAAAATTAGTTTCAAACTCGTCCCTGTTTTATTTTAGGAATTTGGGGTAATACCGGATCGAGACACGAGGATGTATTTTCTTAAATTATTACTCTCTTTGTAGAACTCCGTTTGTGCGAACTTGTCGAAAGGCAGAAAATTTATATAGAGCTCTGCTAGCAATTTTTCGTTCAAATAGTAGAATTCATTCAGCATTTTCAATCGAGATGAAAATTTGAAAATCACACGAACAGAGTATTAAAGTTGTAGTGCCGAATATAAATGACTTTACAATGTTAGAAAACTGCAGATTTCTACGATCAATCAAATGTTAAAAATTCAAATTTTATTCCAAGAATCTGTGATATTATTAAATGGCATTTTGACAGCATATTGATGCTGAAAAGATGATAATCGTGTTAGGAATTCATTCAGCATTTTCAATCGAGATGAAAATTTGAAAATCACACGAACAGAGTATTAAAGTTGTAGTGCCGAATATAAATGACTTTACAATGTTAGAAAACTGCAGATTTCTCCGATCAATCAAATGTTAAAAATTCAAATTTTATTCCAAGAATTAAATTTCATTGTGGAAAAATCGAGATGCTAAACTATTTCGGTGTTAAGTAATAAGGGAGCGCATAAATTATACATATTTAACACGTATCTACTCTATGAATGGAAAATCAAATAGAATTTCACGGTGTGATGGAATTTCGTAAATCTTTTATGTTTCGCTGCCTGCGAAACGCGGGCCCGTAACAAGCTTAAATGCTTTCGATACGTTAGCATTGTTGTTTCCACAGATTAATTCAGCTTACATGCGTCCAAATTAAGTTTTACGTATCAGCTGTTACGAAAAAACCGAACGAGGCGCGGATGTCATCGCTATCGATCGCTCGATAAATAAACATGTTGAAATTAAATTGTCTTCTTCGTTGCAAAGTTGAAATATATTTGTAATACATTTGCAAATATTTCAGTGAAAAATATGACGTATCTAAATTAAGATAATTATTACAGAATAAATCAATCTGCATTTCTGGAAATTCCGAGAAAATTTTTTGGAAATTTCGAGAGTGGTATTTTTGAAAGTAACGGTACGTACGGTTTAATTTGCTGGTATACATTCGCAAACCGTTCGACCATCGATTCGCTTTGTTCGATAGAAGCTGAATGTACGTATACCACACACAATTTCCTGCTTTTTGTACATTGTTATTTTAAATGTTTTCGTTGTTCGAGTTCATGAAATTTGAAAACTTTGTGCAAATTTTGATTGTTATTCTCTCAATACTGGACATGTTGCTCAATAACTTTTTGTCCTATATTTTCACACGTACGATAGTTCTGTTCGTAAAATTCATTCATATGTTTGATCAATATTTTCGCTGCAAATATGCCAAAAGAACAGGAAAGTTCAATTCGCGTTTCCACGTGAGAAGAATTTCCAAAGATCGAAAAAAAACTCGATCACGTATAAATTTTAATGACAGTCAATTCTTCGGATTTCAACGCCAAACGCCATTCATTTGTCCTTCCGCTGTTAATTCGAGGAAAAAGAGAAAAAAGAAAAATCTGTTATTTCTTTTGCCAGAACTATCGATTCGAGAGGAAATCCCAGTTTCCAGAAGAAATTTCATTAGAACGGGACGTCATAAATGTAAACATCGGAGCAATGGAAATTCCATTAAACGTCGCAAATGCACCGGAGAGCGCCGTGCCCGGATCCCGAAATTCCATCGATCGAAACTTCCCGAAATAAATTCGACGGGGAAAAAAACTTCCGAACTTGAGAAAACAACGGATAAAAGTTTGATAGAAGTGAGATTAACGCTCATTTCAACTCGCGCGGGGAAGGTTACGTCGAAGCGCGTAATAATTTTCAGTAGAACCGTTTCCGGCGAGCTCTTCCTCGCTTAGAAATTTCTTCTTGACGAAAAGGGAGAAGAGGGGGGGGACGGAGAAAGAACTCCTCGTCCATTACACGTATTATCATCCGTAAAAATAGATAACGTTCGGTTCGTTAGAAGGATCAGAGCGATGAATACTTCTGCGTTCGCTCGTCGAAGAAGTCGAAGCGAGTATGTATATAACCAAATACGATAAGTATTCGATAATGAGAGGGTTTGAAAACGTCGGCTCGAGACCGACGGGGAAGAAGAAAACTCAGATAAGACGATTTACAAGAATATTCCATTTTTCGTGGCTTTTGTGCGCGCGTCCGGGTAGAGAATGCAGCATAAGCGGGGCACGGTCGAGTCCGCGAATTCTCGCCCGCGAGTATTCCCACTTCTCGTTAAATTAAATAAGGGCTGTTTTTCGCCGGGGAGGGAAAAAAAAGGGAAGGGAGTAAAACTAACGAAAGAAAGGATGCTCGCTCACGGTCGTGTCTCGGCTGAAGGGTAGCAAACGAGCGTAATTAGACACCCCATCTCGCTACCTCGGGCCGATCGTTTACCTCTCTGCCCTCGCCGCCATTGTTGTTCCGTTTCTTCTCGCGGCCTTGATGCCGCCCTCGTCCGCCCTTCCAATTCGTCTCCTTCAGCCACGATATATCCAGTTACATTATACCAGCCGGAGCGACCAGCCCGGAGAAAAACATTGTCCGAGCGTTAATGACAAAGGCATTCGTCCACCAATTGCGATTCTCAACCCCCCTTTCTATGCACCTTCCGTGTTTCTTCTGTAACGGTGATTGTTACCAGAGATGGGATCTCCTGTGTACCTAACGAGGCCATTCAATTTATTATTCTTATAATTTCTCTTCAATCGTAGTGGAAAACGTTGCAACGTTTTCGTTTTCTTCTACTTGTCGTTTGCTCTTACTTGAAATTATGCCTTTGATTATGCCTTGATTATAGTGGATTATTATGAGTTTTCTAATTGTCTTTTAGCTGTAGCTTGACCTGACAATTGACAAGGAAGACAACACTTGAGAACCGTAATTAACAGTATATTAGTTTAGAGAATTCTTGAATTTTTACAAGTGAACGATTTTTTTTTTTTTTTGTGTACTTCGGAGATTTCCGATTTGAAGCACGTTCATATTTTTCAAGACTGCGTCAGGCTCGATCGTATGCGTACGTATTCAATAGAATAAATATAAATTAATGAATATAATGCGGAAGGTTTATTTCGTATTATTTCAACGCATTAAGTTAGAACTTCAGTCAACATCATTTTATTAAGCGAAATGAAAAATTAAAATTTGTACGTTTAATATCGACTTGAAAGAATTAATCAGTGTAATTAATTTATTATTTTCGCGAGCCTAATTGAATATTAATTAATAAGTAAATGAGAAAACATATACATCCGCGTACAATATGTATAATATATGAGTAACAGTCTCTATATTAAACTACAATGAAATGTACACATTGAATAAAATACTTAACTTGTACAAAATGAATACATTACGTACAATGAATAAATGAATACATTACGTACAACGAATAAATGAATACATTACAATTATTTGAAGCACTTTTCTGAAGCACTTTTACATTCTAACATATTGTTCGATATCCATAAAACGAAACTTGCATATCTTAACTTAACTCGAGCTAGTACACACTGGACTTAATTCCATCCCTGTTTCGTTTTTCCCCTTCGTTCAATTCTTTTTATTCTTTTTCCTTTCTTTCGTTGAACCTTTCGTTGTCCCTTGGCTACTTACGGTTAATTCGCGCGCGGCAATTAACAAATTAATCGCGAAGCCCGAATCGTGACGTGGACGCGTGTTTGTTTGCGGATATTAATGAAACGCCAGCAAGTTAATCGTGACAGTTATTATCACGAAGCGGATAGTAGGGAAACTACCTTTGCTTTGGCTACATTGTTATCCGAGTTCCATTGTAACCTGAGGGAAATATCAATTCACTTAGCAATACACAAGCTGATCGGCCAAATGATACAGCGTATCGGTCGTTTGTTAGAGGTATTAACGTCAAGCATTAATTTAACCATAAAAGGCGATTGTTTTATTTCGCGGGTGTGAATTTAATTAGATCGATCGCACCTCGTTACCCTTTTGTTACGCGTTACGCTTTCTCTTACGTTTGTTCGGGACGAACAAAAATATCGATCTTTTTCTCACGATCTTGAAACAGTCCGGAGTAATTGTTCTTCTCGTTTGAATTGTCACGGAGTGTTCAATATTCCGTTCTCGCCTTTTTATTCGTCGGGCAAATTGAACAATTGAACGTTTAATCGTGTACTTGAATTTGAATGTGAAAGGCGGCTGTTGTTTGAACGATAATTATACGTACATTGATACTGCGTTAACACAGTGACCGAATAATTGATAATCTAGGTTCATTTTGTAACACGCTCGAATGATTTATTTAACGCAATCAAAGCCGACGACGTTGTTACACACGCGTTCTATATTATATTATCTGGCGCATTAATTATTCATACAACTATTGATACGACCGATTACAATATATCATTCATACAGCACGACGTGTCTTAAAATATTCAACGAGCATTTTAGAAGATAGTAATAAGTCGTCAATAATGAACATCGTGCAAAAGTTAATGACGAACAAGTATGTATTCAGATTAAAATCAACATTAATATTGTGCAAGTCATAGCTGGGATAGCATCGAGGTATCACGATTGCATATCGATTGTCGAATACACCATTCAATTGTATATAGTTGCAGCGAATTCGTGCTATTAAGTGTTATTATTCTTATTGGATACGACGTATAAAAATTCTGCAAGAAAATTCAAAAATATTAAGAAATAAAAGTGAAAGGGGTGGACTACCCTAAACTCTTCAAAAACAGATAAAATTGGCAAATATTTTCTACAGATAATTACCAATTCTTTTCTACATGTAAAATTACTTTATCTCTCAATAAAACGTTTAATGAAAAATGAATGAATTTATCTGCTTCATTCAATTTCTTTACATATCCAACAAAACAAGAAGCATTGGGAAACGATGCTGTGGAAACAGAGGATTGTTCGATTTTTCCACCGGTTTCGGTATCAACCGATCTACGATCTGTACAACGAAACGAATATTTCGGAAAGAGTCATCGTTACATTAAGATGGTTGCTGCTGGTCGAACATAACATTGGATAGATACCGAGAAGTAGATGAGACACAAACGATTGCTTTTATTGTGCTCCTTATCTTGCTCTATTTACCCCCCCCCCCGGCATTTCTCTGCCTTTGGTAATTTTTTCCACAGGCTCGAATCGTCTCTGTACCGAGCAGGAAATAATAGGATCGACGTACGCTTGACTTCTGCAAGTCCGGAAAGTTTGCAATCAGTCGTTGATGAATAAAACGGAAGAACGAAGAAAACAGATGTATAAGAAAGAGGCGACGACGAGGGGGGAAAAAGGGATCAAAGAAATTAGTTCTCTCCGTTGGAACGACGAAGACCAGGCAGGAATGCTTTGTATAAATATACTTGATCGCTCGGATAATCAATTAATTATTCTATCGTGGACACGTTGTTGCACGTTCATCGGATTATTTTCAACAATTTCGAGAGAAACTTCGGAGTAAATTGAGCGGTTCGCAGAGTTCTGAAATTTCACGTGAAACGTTCGATGAATCGAACGATCGATTGGTCTACGTAGAGTTCGAAGTGTTTTTCTAATGCGAAGTTATAACATGTTGTTGAAATCGTTGTGAAAGACAAGACATTTTTCAATTACTATTAATCACGAACAGACATAGATATTGATTGAGGAAATTATTTACTCTCACAATGAATTGTCACTGCATTGCGGATTTTTATGCGATTTCTTACGTTAATACTTTTATTAACGTAACTAAAGGTTTTTAGTTCGTTCATTAAATGTTATAACAAGTATTTCATTTTGAATATTGTTTCATTATATCGTATATATTATGTCGATATATTGTGTTAATACGTACTATGTTGTATTAATTGTAATTACATATATTGTACTAATATATTATACCAATATATCGTATTAATACATAATATTTTTGTAATTACGCGCATTTCGTTCGTTTATACGTTCTTAAATATTTCACACAGTGCATAGAAATCCGCATTACAATTATCACACTATGTTTTCTATAAACTTGTGGTCTGTATTAACATACACACCTTGATAGACACACCTTAAATAATCTTCCAAAATGTTTCGCCTTACATCACAAAACGCAGAAACCATCGATCTATACGTTCCTATGTCGCACACTATAGCACGATCTTCGCGTTGAAAACGAAGCACGATTAGAAAGCATAAAGTCATCGTGCTGCAGTTGAACGAAACACTTCCACCAACTACAAACGCCAAAAAAAAAGAAAAAAAGAAAAAAAAGAAAAAACAGCTGCTGAAGACAGGCGAGCTAAGCAATCAGAGTAACAGATTTCAAACACTAAGTGTAGGGATGTGCCGGCAAAATAGAAGATAACTAGCCGTGGATCGTTGGCGTTAAAGCATAAGAAGAAGCGGAGTTTGCGTCTTGACTTGAGTTCGCGCGAACATGTACGAACGAATAGCTTCGGGTGCTTTGGCAAGCGGCCAGCTCGAGTATCTCTCATGTATTTGGCAGAATTTGTCGTCATTCTCTCCACCATCCTCCACCACCATTCTCTTTCTCTCTTTCACTTTCTCTGTCTCCATATTTCTCTCTTTTCTCTCGTCCGCCATCTCGGTTCCGTCCCCTTTGTTCCACCATGTGACTGTCTCATTCTCAGCCGCGCGACACTCCACGGTGTTCCATGTTCCATAGGCCTCTCGCCCACTCCTTTAGATACTCGACGCGTCTGGCGTACGTATGTTTGGTTACGCGAAATCCTCTTGTGCATCTCAAGTCGAACGTTTGATGGCGAAGTCTTCTGTTTAAACACAGGCCCCAGACACCACACGGTGAACGGACCGTGTCTTCGGATCTGCATACCGTACCGTGCGTCATCCCTTTGGGGAGGGGATGACGTTCGCCTAACTCTCCGCCTTGCTTTTGGTGTAACCCGTTCGTTTGTTCTAATTGGATCAGACCGGTTGAATCGTTTCCTCCGAAAGGCAAAAGGCAAAACGGAGACGGTCGACAATTCGCCGGGCGGATTTTTTTTACAACGGCGGAAACTTCATCCACTTCGGATGATGCCGTTTCGCACGGTCGATAGACTCTCGACCTTTCCGTTTTTCCTGTTTGGAAAATTGATGAAGCACTTTCCTTCTCCGAGGCGGCCGATCCGTCCGTTCGTGAATCCTAGATATCGTATCGAGGCACGCAGCGGCGATAAATCCGCAAAGCCAATGGATGAAGCAGCAAATGCTCCAAGTAGACTGTCAAATATACTTCGTAATCCTCCAGGTAACACGATTTATGGATTCGCCGGATGTGTGACTTAATTGCCTCGGTTGTCTATGCGTGAACTATCACTGTCAATTTTGCTCGCAGTACGTCCGTTCCACTGGATGAGGGGCAGGGAAGGGAAGGGAGGGGGGGGGGTTACAACCATCTGTCAATCGCAGTAGAAAGTAGAAAAACTACAGACAGATGATACAACAGATAATAGATTATTCAACACTGAAACTAGCTAAAATGACTGAGCAGTTACTCTTTATAGAAATTTTATACGTTCATTTCATTCGAATAGAAATATTAGTACGTTTTAATTTTTCCGAGTGTTCCAGTGATTTTTCGTAAAACACGATACGAATGAAAAATATAATTTTGAATGAAATCTTCTTTGTTATAGCGTAACTTTCTTTTTGATTTCTTTGACGCAAATTTTATATTTTAGTCACTGTGTGATTACGTGTTATAATAATCTGATTCTAGTATTAACTAATTTTGCGATCTCGCATTCTAGAAATGCCATATGTTCTCAAATGAGCCACACATGTATAAAAGAATATTAATTATTTTTCGAACCCCTGTTTTCAAAAAATGTTAAGAAAATTACAAAAGGAAACGTAAACTTTTTAGAGGATTATAAAAGTGAGAACGAAAAAAAAGTAGTTTTTAACCATCCTCCCCTCCCCCTTTCCAAGTGACGCCACTGACTTAGTGACCCACGAGCTAGTATTAAAAAAAATAATGAACGAAATTTGACCTACTTCTCGAAATGGTTCGCCGCCACTGCTTTAGAACGTGGGAAGATGACGATCGACTGTTATTGACTCTAGTTAGATATTGACGATAGAACGATGAAATATTCTTTGCTTTATTCATTTAATACATTTGGGCAATGATGGAAACACACTCGAACGTGCGAATGGATCGTGCGAATGAATTTGAAGAGGATATCTATTGAAGAACAAAAATTCGAGGGTTTCATACGTATTCTCAATAGCGAGCTTGTACGAGCACTTTTTTTACGTAGATCAATTGGTCCAGGTTCGAAGCGAGAGCAAGAAACGAATAAAAAATATATTTAATATATTGTATATTAAATATCATACTATGTATATTAAATAAATTATATAATTTATCGTGAGTTTTGTCTAAATTAACGATGAAATTTAAACTGAATTGATAAGACGATTAAAGCCATTTGTCAACATAAATCAGAAATGAAGCAGAATTCTTATCTGTATTTTCATGTGATTTCGTTTGAACCGATGAGATTGACTTGATTTCTTCACGATCTACGCCACAGATAATGGAAATTCGAGCTATAGCGAACGTGTTAACAAAAGGAACTAGATCCCCTAAATTGCCTGTGCTTCGTCTCATGGATTTGATAGACACGTCTATCACTATCCAGTGTACAAACGCCAAGTCTCAACATTTATCATACTCTCTACAGAAAATCTTTCGCATCCACATAGTCTAAACATTGTGACAATTCCAACGTTCCAACATTTTTACCGTCTAAATATTCTGACAGTTCCAACATTCTAACAACGTAACTCTCTGGCTTCTAACGTAAGACTAATGATTGAACCTCTCAAGAGGTAAACTGATCAGCGTTATTTTTTTTTTTTTCTTTAAACGCAGCAATTTCACGTTATTCAGAGAGACGCGTAATTCAACATCTCGTCATTTTTTATTTCATTTCTCTGTGATTTTTCTTCGTGTTTCTAAATTTGCATATTTTAGTTTTATAAATTTTGCGTTTCAAAATACTTTTTGGAAATATATTTGAAAATACTTTGAAACACTTTGAAACATTAGAATTCCTTGGTCAATGGTTTTTAATTAGTTTTTAAAAGTTTGTTATTCTTTCATTCAAGATGATGACACAAGTAATTTTACAAAACTGAATTGAATAAGCTAATAAAACCTTGATTCTGAAAGTGCTCTTCGGCTGCATTATGTTAAGCAATGCAAATTGATTTCAAAGTGTTTGCCCATGCACTCGTGAATTACGAAGATACTTGAATTTTCTCGTGTAAATCAGATTTAATCTGTACGTATTCATGGACTTTTTGGTTCAGTACCGTAATGAATAATGATAGTAATTTCGTTAATGTTATTCCAGATTCACTGCAATATTTAATGCGAAACATTAATCGAATACGCCGTTCAATATTGCGCAGCAACGTAATTTACAATTTATCGCGATAAACCTTGAAAACGTGAGTCTTAAATACTCGTAACGACTCGAGCGATATTGTCATTTATTTGCATGAATGCGAAATCGAAGTTCCGTTCGCGTTATGTCCTGTACAATACCTTTCTCAACTCGTATTGAAAAATTTTTTAATAATTCTGTTCTGCAAATATTCGTATCGCTAAATACAGAAATATCACGATGAAACTTCCGCGTAGCTATCTCCAATTTTTAATATCAATATATCGATGTATTACCTATACATCCGTTTTAAAACGGGCAATCAGTTTTTTCTTCAAGTAAATAAATATTTCCATAGTACCGAAATTTCAATCAACCGTATTTAAAGATCAGAATTATAATCATAACGCTCGTGTTTCTCAGAAAAATATGAAATTTGTTTCGCGCAAGAAAATAAAGGATGCTCCAAATTTTTCAACGACGATATATATATATACACACACTTATATCCAGTATTAATCCAATAAATTTCATTTGAAACCATTCGTTAGCATACATTAGCATGAAATGCATACATGTATAGAAAAGGTACGCATTTTCGGGCAATCCAACCAGGGATAATGGTAATAATACTAAAAATGTGACACGGAATTTCAGAGTGAATTAAAGTGATGCGGAATAATAAATCAATGTAGCTTCAACTTGTACCAAAGTGCACTATATGAAAGAATATTATGCACGGTCCGAATGAAATGTCACAATCATATTAAAAAAAGAAATATGAAATATTTAAGTACAATGAAATATTTAATATGAAATATGAATATAATTTTGCTATACTATAAATAATATGAAATATTTAAATATAACTTTGTACTTACGATTATACCAAGAAGAGAATAACAAGACCGATAAATTCGTTTAAATTATGCTGCTCGTGTGAAATCGAGACTATCCTTTGATCAAAAGAGTATACTTATTAGCGACGAAAAAAACGTGCCCGATTTTAATCCACTCTTTCATAAATTCCTTGTTACAGATATAATTTTCGTTGTTAGGTTAAAAATTCACGCGATCGATTCATTATTAGTAATGCAGGTTATTTCTCCTAACGAACTATTTAATATAAGTTTTTAAGTCTGTGCTACTTCAAAAATCTACATGATAAGATTCACCAAAGAAATTCAACTCAAGCTTCGACGATTAAAAATGATCAAACATTATTAGGAAGGACAGCTCTTCTCGCAGATCTATAGGTAATTTTCGTCAGTTATTTGTAGAACCACTGAATCGAATTTTATAAACGTTACCAATTTGTGTTACCAATTCCATGACGTTACGATGAAATTTTGCACAATCCTGTTGTGAGTGTAAAAATCCTGAACGACATAAAAAATGCGTGAAACAAGTTAGACAATTGGCGAGTCAGTAACTTGCAGTTTATTGATATTACGATATTATTAATTGGTAAATTATTTTAACCACGTTTAAATTGCGTCGTGTCCCAACATCGATGGATTGACGGCGGAAATATCTACGAATAGTTTCGAATAGTTTCAAGCATTTCTCACGCAATGAACGTCAGTATTCAGCCATCTAGAAGAAAACCAACGACGGTGAAGCCCGATTCGCCGAGAAACGCAGGCGCGAATAACGAAGGAAACTTACGCCGTGGCGTTCAATCATCGCGAACGTCTCCGGAACTATTTCATTTTTCCCGTTCAACAGCTCGGCTGTTCGCCGCGCTCATTCTACGCATAATTCAGCTCCCTTGACTCTTAGCGATGAGATTGCTGCTGCCGCTGCCGCTGCTGCTGCTGCTGCTCCGCGGATTATTAAATTCGACGGTGGCGAATTTACCGGAACCGCGATTTCTCACATAAGATCCGCTCGCGATTGTGATGCGTCCGTGTAATAAATTACCGGCGTAATGTTTCCGCGGCGTGCCGTTTTAAGAAAGTTCTGCCAAGTCGGCGCAATAGAAAAACACCATAAATTCATATCGATTTCAAGAGACATCGTCATCGGACGGGCAGACGACGACAATGGTTAGAAACGACCGTGATCGCTACGACGACGGCGACGCGCCGGTGGCATCGAGGACGACGCCCGCGAATAAATATTCGAACGACTAGTCAACGTTTTCCATTCCGGTTCGTCGATCGTCCAAAAATCTTCGGGGCTGCATAACACGTAGCGATGGATTCGAGCACAATACGTAACCACGAGAACACGAATCAAATTCGATGGTAAAAGTGTATACTATGTGTACATGCACGTGTTCGTGTATACAAGTTATGTTCAACATGTACATTTCACTCAGTATACGTAATTAAATTTCGTTATAGTTCAATGTAATGTACAAGTTCGATATACATACATACATTCCTTCATGTTCAACGCATACAATGTACACAATATTCCTCGAAGTTCAATGTATTGTATACTACAAGTACAATATATGTACATTTCATCATGTTCAATCTATACAATGGATTCATTCGGTTCAATGTATATATTCAATGTACTGGGTCAATGTATACATTTTACTGTAATTCAATGTTCAATGTATACAATGTATTCATTCAATTCAGTGTACTAGTTAAAAGCATACGATGTATACATTTCATTGTAATATGTTCATTACCATATATAGTGTGTAATATTTTATTATAGATCAATGTATACGAAACAGT
Organism: Tetragonula carbonaria; assembly: GCA_032399595.1. Taxonomy (NCBI): domain Eukaryota; kingdom Metazoa; phylum Arthropoda; class Insecta; order Hymenoptera; family Apidae; genus Tetragonula; species Tetragonula carbonaria. Next base: position 6,517,066 of record JAUCRC010000008.1, read on the forward strand.
ATACATTGTATACTCATATTTTATCACAGTTCAATGTACACATTTCATCGCAGTTCAGTGTACAAGTTCAATATACATACATACATTCCATCATGTTCAATGAATACAATATTCCTCGAAGTTCAATGTATTGTATATTTCAGTATGTATATTTCATTATACTACAAGTACAATATACGTACATTTCATCATGTTCAATCTATACAATGAAGTCATTCGGTTAAATGTATATATTCAGTGTACTGGGTCAATGTATACATTTTACTGTAATTCAATGTTCAATGTATACAATGTATTCATTCAGTTCAGTGTACTAGTTAAAAGCATACAATGTATACATTTCATTGTAATATGTTCATTACCATATATAGTGCACAATGTGTAATATTTTATTATAGATCAATATATACTCATATTTTATCACAGTTCAATGTATACATTTCGTCGCAGTTCAATGTACAAGTTCAATGTATACGTTTCATAGTATTTCAATTCAGATATACAACATATGCATTTTATCAAATTATCAAACGTTGAAAACACTCGTGAATCGAACGGCTAAAGATTCGAACCTGCTTGTGCTGTGCTCGATCCCATTTCTAGTATGTAATGTGTGTCGCGGTCGTCCAGCCGCGAAATGACAGATTTTTCCATCGCGCAGACGGATTTACAACAAGCCTTCAACCATTTTTCTCTCATCCCTTTTCCGTCGATGCTCAGATATTTTTTTTCTTTTTTCTTTTCAGTCTGTCCTCTTGTTTCTTTTTTTTTTTGTCAGCCGTGTGCCTTCGTACGTTCAAGCTTCCGTAGTAATTCAATTTGTCACGCAGACGGAAGTTTTGATAACATCCTTCCGCTTGATTTGTACGTTTCGCGGTGAACAACAGGCAGCAACAACAACAGCGCCAAAAAATTCTAGAACACGTGTATACGTACGGTACAATGGCGTTATCGATTTTACTCATAGTTCGCCGCTTGATATGTCTCGTTACTCTTCTTTCGTTTACCTTCTTTTTTTCTTCCAACTCCCCTTTTCCCTTTGTCCTCCGTTTCTTTTCTTTTTTTTCTCAGTCAGTAATTAAATTGTAACCCCGATTTTAACGAATTTCCGCTGACATTATTTCGCATTAAAATAATATCTCCGTTACTCGGACGTTAAAGCGGTCCGGTATTCGCGGAATAATCTACCTTTTCATCGCGTAATCTCGTGAATTTTAGCTTCTTGACGGACATCCACGGTAATCAGGCCGTCTTTGTTACGTAATAAACGGAATAAATTTATTAATAAATTTTTAAAACCGGAACAGAATCCCATATTCTTCGGAAAATTTTTCACGTTCACGTCCCTTCAGTTTCCTTTCTTCAATTTTTTTTTTCTCCGTGTTTCTTTCATTTTTTACTTTTTCGCTTTTTAGCGAAAGGAAGGATGTATAATTATCGTTCCCCTCTTGCACGCGCAATTCTGTTTTCCCTCTTCGTTTTGGGTCTGTTCTTATTTTCTCCCTTTTTTTTCTGTTCCTTTCAGCGAAAAAACGGGAATATACTAATTATCGTTCGTTGCTGTATTTGCAAATTATATCTTTTCGCAGTAATAACAAGCGAATCGGGCAAGAAAATCGTATTCGGAATTCAGCGATAATAACAAGCGAATCGGGTAACGAAAATCGTATTCGGTATTCAGCTCGATAGAGATTTCTTATTTCGAGATATCGTTGAAACGAGTTAAACTAGGAAAAACAAGAGACGCTACAAAAAAAAATAATAAAAAATATAATCTGATTAAAAATATAAATAAATATAAATTCGCCGTTTGTTGTGCAGAAAAATCATTTTCATCCGACAATATCTGTCGCAAATTTTTTTTTTTATAATGTATCAACAGAACTCGTGAAAATTCCGCGAAAAACGCTTTTATTATCTATATTTGGACAAAGCTGTGTAAATTATAAACTTGATTAATGCATTTCTTACGATGTTTCGAAACGCAACGTGTAAATCTCGCGCGTAAATTTGGAATATATTCGCCTTTTTTAATTTTAAAACGCAGGATACACGACGCGCGAAATTGCAAAACACGCAGAATTTCGCGAGATAAACACGGAGCTCATAATTAAATCATACTGTGCAAAAGATACCCGACGACATGAAAATTTAGTGGAATAATTTATGATACCGAGGATTTGTTTCTCTTTTCGTCATATACATACACACATACACACATATATATATTAATATTTCACTTTTTAATAATCAGACTGTGAAATCCTGCAATTTCACGAAATTTTAAAGAAATTCCCAGAACATCGTGATAAATTATTGCTCGCCGCTTAATGGATTGATAAATGACGTGTGTAATAGTGCATCTATTTCCTGATGCACGGCAACAAGGCGTCTAAGACGGTAATTACGTGGGATTTTACGTAAAGAATTTTAACCCGAGGGAGCAGGGACTAAGGGATCTCTCTGGAGAAGAAGTGGCTAGGATTTCCACCGTTTATAGACGGTGATTTGTTGATCGATGTGGTTGGCAGGCGTGGTGCAATGCGGTTATCCTGTCTTCACCCAGATCTTCTTCTTCTTCTTCTTTTTCCTCTTCTATTTTTTTTTCTCTTCTGCTTTTCTCCTTACTCGCCGCTCCTTACTGGCCGCATCTGCGAAGCGGCGAACTCGATGAGGAGAGGGAAAAAAAGGAGAAACAACGAAACCATTCGTTTCATTAGCGTAAAAACCCGGTCACGGAATTTAGCGTAATTGAACCGGCTGTACAACGGTTGCTCGGAGAATTTTCGGTGCTGGCGTTACGATCAGGTCTAATGAACACTTGAACAGAGCGTGGCTAGTTTTTTGGTATCGATCAAGAACCTTCGACTATAGAACCTACGAAATATATACGTTTTACACAGGGTGGGAATACCTAAGTATCTTCGTCGTGTTTAGAGATTATGCAGTGGCTTGAAATCGTGCTGCAACTTTCCAAAATACACGTACACGTACACTGTAAATATACACTGTCTGGATTTTTATTATTTTTCTGTACAAAACAAAAGAGTTGTACCGGACGGTTGATGATAAGATTAAATATAACAAGAAAGATATAAACTAATAACAAATCAACGAATTCATTTGTATAAATAATTAAAAATTAAAAAAATTAATGAATAATGAATAAATAAAAAAAAATTAATTAATGAATATATTTGTATGTTGAGGAAAGTTGGAGGGTGCTATAGTTAGCCGCTGTGCCTCTCCTGTTAATAATATCTTTGAACTAACTGGACATTTTTTTGTATAATTATTGTATCGAATTTCCACATTTAACGGTATGTAAATTTAATCGTGATTGCTCGTGGCGAAAAAGAATTAATAAGTTTAGACGCTGTCCTATTACTTAACAAGTGTAACACGTTCTAATTATCGAAGCAAACGAAGCATTTTTTTCATAAAAAAGGTGTTGAATTTTTATATTTTCCCGGGAGATGAGAGAAATTAATTAATTTCACTCGCTCTCTGCTCAGTCGCTTCTGTGAAAAGTTTCATTTCGAATTTTTTTCTTTTTTTTTTCTTTTTTCTTTTCTTTTTTTTTAAGTTCTACATGTAAACATAATAAAACGGCTGCGGAAAACGTCTACTTCGAGCGATAATTACGAGTTGAATTCAATTTATAATTGCTTCGACTCACGAAAAGCATGTAGTTAACAAGAATCACATTAACGTTACTGCGAATGAAATATCATCACGTTCCAAAAAGCCAAACAATCGCGGCTGTCGGTTTCATTACATTCAATATTAAAATGAACAGCAAAGATATTATTGTTGCACGTTACGAGGCGAAATGAAGTATGAAATTTATATAAGGTGAAATTTCCCACCTGCCTAGGCTCGACTAACGTTGAACACTGTTACATCGGTAACGATAAATATTAGCTTATTAACTTGTCGGCTGTCGGAAACTGGAAGTCATTCCTCGCGAAATTCCTCGGATAAAAATATTCCTCTCCTCGAATCGTCGGAGCCGAAAAGCTCGCGATACGGGTGGGAGGAGAAAGAGTAATAAGAAACAAACGGTGTTAATAAAAGCTGAAACAACAGACACGATCGGCAATATTCAGCAACATACTTCAACCGGATAACTCGTAACATCTATCACTTAACTTTTTTTAAGTTATAACTATCGTCGGTGGACGACGCTTTTTCAGCATCGTCTCTGCATCGTGCCTATACCCATCGTGATTTATGCAGTTAATTTCACATAAGTCAATGTCGCCGCCGATACAGCGTCGCGAACGAGCTGTAACTGGGATTTACGATCCCGCGGAAATTCGTAAACGGCGAATTACGCGCGTACCAGCGGGCGACAAACTGGGCCGCAGTGTTTTAGAGCCAGTAGTGGCAGCCATCGGCTTAGCACGCCGATTGATAAACCGCGATCCGATCGATCCGAGTCCGAAATTGTAATCGTGAGAAATTTGTCGAAATGTGGAATCGGAGCTTTTTGTCGGTATTATTCAGATTTCTGGTATCAAACCAAAAGAAAAAAAGAAAAAAACATCTCGATCGATTTGAAAAAAGAGAAAGTATACTGTCTTTGTATTATTTTACGTTTTATCAGATAAATGTGAAAGTAAAGATGTTTCTCGAATTTTGTCGCAGATTTTTTTCTTTTTTCTTTTCTATAAGGTGCTTCACTTTTGAGAAAATTAAATTTGAAAGTCAAACAGGTGACTAAACAAGATTACCAGACTGCAGATTTCTGCGTAAGTTTCCATTTTTACGAACGCAATTGAAAAAGTAGAATTTCAACGGAAACTTGTTTTTTCCTCCATTAAATGTAATTACATTATATATCGCATTTCTCTGTATTTCTCTGTTCAAATTTTCGTCGATTTTCGTCGTGAAAATTGTCACGATTTAGTACTTCTTTCATGTTACATACGTATACATTAATAATGATTACAACGAAAATCACTCTAATTATAATTATATATAATTCTTAATTATACTCTAATTACATATAATTCTCGAATTATTATATAATTCCTACGTAGGGATATTATTGAAAAATATACATTTATAAAGTAAATGAATAATATTTACTTGCTTATTTACATTACCAAATCGGTATTATTACTAAATAGCGATAAGAAAGGGAAGAAAGAAGAACAAATGAATGGGAGGGAAGGAACAAAAGCGTTTCGTCAGCAAGAGTTAGAGACTCGCCAGCAAGATTACCGAGCAAGTCTCTCTCTCTCTCTCTGTGTTTTAGCCATGATCGTGCAGTCCAGAAGATATATTTGCAAGAGAGCCATGGTTCCCGAGGACTTTTGAGAATTGTGTTTTCTCTGTGTATTCTCTCCCTGGGTGAGTGAATGTGGCCGAGTCATTACAAGTATCTACACGAGCCATTAGACAGATGTACACACACACACACACAGATGAAGAAAGTGCAGTTCCAAACGAGGCGAGCCAGCGTGGAATTTCATATGACGATTTCTCAATCAGGGCTCCACTATCGTGAATGGAAAACGATATTAGAAACTCGAACAACATGTTAGAAACTCGAACACACATGTACAGAAATTGTCCTGTCTCGCCGGTGCGTTCTGAAAGACGACATATTTCCTCACGTATAATTGGAACGATACCCTGCTACTTTCACTGGAAAAGTTGCCAATTTTTTAAATAAATTTCTGTTTTTTTTTTCTTAAACATCTGAAAAATGAAATTTGACATTTTTAATAGAATTTTCAAAGACAGTCGAACGTATCGCTAAACAGCAGAAAATTTAAGGTGCGAAAATCCGCGGGAGCTCGTTCGCAAGATTACAATGGCTGCTTAAGTTGGCGCTTTTAAATTTAATGTTTCGAAGTACGTCTATAAAAATATAAATTCTGCGTAAATTAAATAAAACTACCGCGTGCGTGTTCAATTGAAGTTGAGATTTTCATCGTGATATTGGGATAAAGTAATTTTGTAATAAAATTGCTTTGAAATATATATGAAATAAAGTTCTCGAGTTGAATTTTGCGAGAGTGAAGTTTGAAATTAAAATGAACGATTTTACAAAATGTCAAGCTTTAGGAGGTCGCTAGTTCAACGTGGATACGTTTAACAAACTCGACTTTGGCCCATTGAAAATCATTTTGGTCGTTTGAAACTTATTACCAAACAGAATTAAGAGAAATGTTTATAACCCTTCTAGGACGATCTTTATTGGCTATTGCTTCCTGTTGGCTCGCTACTCGCTGTTTATTCTCGAACGTTGGAAATAAATTGAATGAACTCCGGGACTGGATACGTTGGAATTAAATTTGGTACCGAGTTATCGGTACCAAAACGCATTTACATATACGTTACTGAATTACTCGTTTGAAGTGGGAAGCTTGTTGCTTCTATTCTTTGCGTGTTTGTTGCTTCGATAAAATCGACTCAACGCACAACGCGTTTGTTAATGTTAAAAATAAACTCTCTCAAAAGGAAAAACCGAAGTGAAATCTTCGAAACGTGATAGAATTTATCAAATTTGTTTTGTGACTGCAGCGTTCATTCATGGATTGTGCTGTATATTGTATAGTTATATTTTCCATTAAAAAAAATTCATACATGGTAAAATCACGTTTAACACTCAGTTAAACTCAGTTAATGCGATTTTTTTCTGAATCTAAATACTTCATGAATCTGGTAACTCGCATGTGTATTCATCTTCATATACATTTTCTTTGTACGTATATATAGTATATACGTTTTATAAATTAGCGTAAAGGTAATATAAAATTAAAGTAAAACCATTTTATTCTTTGCCACGTGTTTCCTTATCTTCGTATACATATTACGTGCTAAAATTATTATACACTGTTTCGTTTAACGCTTTAATTAAGGTGTTACCTTAGTATTCGATCAATTTCTATAAACATTCGTGCCAAATTTTCATCCCTACAATGCATTCGATATGGAATTAATCAAATACTGCCTGCAATAATTATAATATGTCCGTAGTCTGAAATACTCATCGATCCATATTTCTGAAGATGAGGCTTTCAATATAATTCTCGCCCACCTTTAAACAATGGACACTGACTTCGTTTACGTCGCAGACTAGTTGCAAGGCGCCATATTTTTCCCCCGAAGGACAGCAACTTATTTTCCTCGATTCCTCCGCGCTCTCGTTTTCCACCATTGATCGATCGTCGATCGAAATTCACGCTGGCACCTCGAAACTTGCATTCATTCTTGGCTGGTTTGTTATACACAAGGAACGCCGCCCATGTTGCCGCGAGCCATCGGTTGGAAAAGGGACATTGTTAGCCTCGCCAGCTATTATTGTTAGCAGGATTCGACGGGCATAAGCAGAAACCGCCGCCGCCTCTTCCCGTTCGGTCGTTGCTACTTCGTACCTATCTCTCTCGCTCGAAGCGAGACCATTTCGTTAGCGGAGGATACTGTCGCGCGATCGAGTTTACCACGTTTTCTCCTTTCATCTTGCCAGCATGTGCGAGCTGTCTCGCCACAATGAGGACGCGAGCATAATAGATCGACTTGAAGACGGAACGACGTCAGAACGAGGCAAATCTCGAGCAACGGCGACAGGAATTTCTATACTTCCTCTTGGCAGACGTCGCTCTCTGGGATTGTAATTTCAGCATCCACTCCGTTAACCCTCTTCCCCCTATCGTCCCCCCCCCTCCCACCGTGTCACTCTTACGTTTCCCCAGGGAACGTCTTATTGGGACGATCGTAGGATTTTATGCAACGAAATCGTCAACCTCATCTTTGTCATTATCGCGATCACCTTTGTTTCTTGCAACGTTATCTCGCTCCCTGTCGCGAACTTTTACAATCTTTATGTACGCGGAAAGAAAGTGTCCGTGTTTCTCTCTCTCTCTCTCTCTCTCTCTCTCTCTCTCTCTCTCTGTCTAGTAATTTACCGTGACTCGTCTATCGAGAGATTGCGAAAGTTTGTTTTTACAGGATTTCTCGCGAAAGCGTTTTGCTTGTGTCGTGTATTTGAAGGATGTTTTATCACGAAAGAGTATAAAATTGCAAGCTCGCGACGCGAAAGGGATGATTTCTTTTCGTTTCGAAAGCGAGGCGAGCAAGAACTGGACAAATAATGGTGGGAAATGATCGATAACTTGACAAAACGAAAAATCAACTTGGTCTTGGACCTCTACCTTTTCCTGAGTTCGTCTTTCTTCAACGACAATTTCACGTCGTGCAATGAGCGAGGACACTAATTCTTCGAACATTATAAAAATTCGAACATTTCTAATTTCAAGGGACTGTTATAAAGACAGCAGTTCTTCAAGATCGTCGTGCAGTTGAATAAAGAAAAAAATTGTCCATGCCTTCGTAAGAATGTTTGAATTGACAGGAATTTCCAAGAAATTTCACTTGTCATTGCTCGTACGTAGAATACGTTGATCATTGAAAAAAAAATCAGATATCTTCGTCTAAATTTGGATAATATCATAGCGATCATTCTTCGAGCATTTCACATTCGACGAATAATTTACCCGAGCACGGGGCTCGTTTATGGGTCTTAAATTCTGTCGAAGCGCTCGTTCGTTCAGTTCTGAACGCGTCGCGAGACTTAAGCGAAACGAACGTCGGGGAAATTTTAAAAATTCTCGTTGAAATATCTCGTCGGTAGAATTTCGCAAAAATTTAATTACCGGCGTCCACGTGTTTCAGAGAGTCCAAATAAATATATCAACACCGTGCGTGGCAAATGAGGTGTAAGAGCCTTTATTATGGCAGCAAGCGGGTTCGTTGAATTTAATACAGCGTATTAAACAATTAAAATTAAAAATAGCGCAAGGCGTGGCATTTGTTTTTGAGTTATAAAATTAACACGATGCCTGCGTATACAGAATTCCCTCGTTCGTGTTCTGCAATATTTCATATCATTTTGAAAGCGCTAATTATTTAATGCCATTCTGTTGCATTATATTCATTTCATCTGCATACGTACGGTGATGAGCATAGAGAAATAGAGAGAAATGTCCGTAAATTTCAGTGATTACATTATATGAAATGTATTATTAATATTCTTTTCTATGAAATAAGCTTCAAAAACACATTTCCTGTGTATCCTGAAGCACTGTAAACGTTATATTTGTTATATTACATTACGTTATATATTTAAAACTTTTCTCGAGCAATAATTACAAATTAAATTACGTTAAATGTGATATAAGAGTTTTTTTTTCTATAAAGAAACCAATATTTTCGCGGATACTCGTTATTGAATAATTAAATATTACTTGTTATTGCTAAATTATTATTAAATATCGTGCAATTTTTATCTCGCGCGAGAGCGCGCTTTCAGAAATTATTTCGAAAATTAACGTGATTCCCGTTACATTTTATTCCTTCTTTCGCTCTTATTAAAATAAATAAAATTTATTTTCTTTAATTTTACGCGCATTGCTGGAAACGTTGCAACGTTAGATAAGCGAATTCGCATATTTATAAAAACAAATGCGTTTGCAAGGAATGCAGAAGAGAGATAGACACTTGAGAAAGTGTTCGCTTCGCAGGCTATCGTGGAACAACCATAACAGATAAGATGGTTCACAGTTTCATTCGTTCTATCTTCCTTTACTTATAAATGTTGTCACAGAATATTAGGTACGTGTACGGTTCTTTATTCCTTTATTTCCTTACGGAAGTGGAAAACAGTCTCCATTCTCTCGTGTATTCGACCTTTTTAATTTTGTAAATCTAAATGTCTGAAATATCGAATAGTTGTTTACCTTGAACACTTTCAGTTTATTTCTTTTCCTATATTTTATTTCTTAATTTCGTTTCCTTGCTTTAATCTTGTTTTCTTGTTTTATTTCTTTTCTTATATCTTGCACGGTGTCAAGTAAAACAATAATACAGTTTCATGATCATTTCACTCTAAAAACTTTCGTTATTGCCTCTACTTTATAAATACACGAATCTCCTCTTCAATCTCATGGTGTGAGAAAACCGCCATTATTTTACAGAACTAAAGTACGCGAAACAGAAAATAAAGAAACAATATACATATATATTTATTCTTCGAATAAATCTCTGCGTCAGAACAGGAAGAATCTAAGACAAAGAAATTAACATCCAGAATTCGAGGAAAGCTGTTTCAACCGCACTCGTTCTCCGAGCACTCTTGTACTCTTTCTTGTACTTTCTTGCCATTTTTCTTACGAGTCCTATTATCCATCATTAGCAAACGAAAATATATATATATATATATATATATATATATATCTCCTTCCATTGCCTCTATTTCTCCGTTATGATCTATAAATCACTTCACGAGACGCCTTATAGCTTTCCTCGTTGTCTTGCCTTGTTTCTCTGTCCTTTCCTCGGCTCGATCGATAGACCGAGTTTCAAACCTCTCAATCGTAAACGCGAATAGCGGAGGCGTAAAACAACTCGAATCGCCCGGAAGTGAACTGACTCGCAACTCCGAGCTTTTTTTTTATGTTCCCGATCGCTCGCCAGACGAGGAGCATCATTCAGAAGCGAGCTACAAAGATGAGAGAAGATCGTTGTTATGGACGAGAGTTGGGAAAATCAATATTACAAACTGCGCTGCAAAGGATAACAGTACCACAGAAAGATAGTGTAATTTGTAATACAACGAGACTGGCAGAAAGTGAAAATATTCAGGCATTCTTGCATTGGGATTTTATTTTCAATCTTGCTGGTTAACACTGGAACTACCGACAGTTGAAACGAAGCTATTTCTACCAGAACAATGACCGGTCTTTAAAAAAATACTGTGATAATAGAATATTTTTATATTTATCGATTTGTTACTTTCTTACAAAAGAAATCCCACGTTACGTAGTACAGTTAATACCAAATTTGTCGGGTTTAATTCGACAAATATCGAATAAAACTGCATCTGGCTTTAGATGGAAAGAGTTGTTTGTCAATATTTGCACCTCAGTTTGTAGCAACTCTGACTATTTCGAGTAAACTTATCCCATACAGCTGATATCGAAGCAAATTTACCACTTTGTAAACGTTGACTCCGTCACTTTTTGTTTTTTATCAAAGCGAATAAATCTCAATATTTCGGTAAGATCATTTCGTGGTGTTGCAGACGAAGTTTGGTTCCATAAATATGAAAGTTCTAAATTTTTTGTCTCGTTGCCCTCCGTGCATACAAAATTCCAAATTTTTTATCCAAAACTCGAGAAGCTTCTAATTCAAGTGCAAGATATTACACGTTTCAAGCATATGGCCGTAAAAATGCAAAGAGAATGCGCAATTTTCCTAATAATTATCACCATCATATTGAATGATAGCAGTATAAATTCTAAAAACGTGCGAGAAGTATGAAACTAATTAATTCGGGTTCGGTGAACAGATTGTAAAACTCTTTTACACTTTGACAAGTACCAGTTATTTTGACTGGTATTGGTATAAGTAGCCATGATACGAAATTATTTCCATTTCTAATGAATAAAAATAAAATAAAATTCATTATATTATTTCTTTGGTTATCGCTGCAAAAGTCGTTACATCATTGCGGGAAAAAAAATGTAACATGAAATAGAAGTTTTAAAATAAAACTGCAAAACCAGTCATTTTGACTTTGGTGTGATAGTTATCTTATCGGATCTAGTGTTAAGCATTAGATGTTGTGACTTGTTGTCTTATCGGATGTAGAATATTGAAATCGTTTATTGTATACCATACATCTGTTTATTAATTTTCGATTTAAAGAATTGAGATTTCTGATTCGAATAGGCCTTTCCCTCGCGTGACTTTCAAATTGAAAAATCACGTAATGCCACGCAGCAGTGTTATTGATAATCAACTACTGAAAAATTACAGTAACGCGGCCGATTACTAAGTATGAAAAGTCAGATGACGTTGAAGATCACACGACACCTCGTCAGTCATCATAAGTACTGAAAATCACACGATGCCACAGTCATCGGTTATTAAAATTCATATCATGATTATGTCATCGATTACTAAGTAGTAAAAATCATATAACGACACAATCACGTCGTTAATTACAAAACACTAAAAATCACGTAACACTGCAATGTCGGTTATTAATCCCTTAATCAAAAAAAATTAATTTTTCTGCATCGATATTGAAATAGCTATTGAGTGCTATGTCGTCATGCTCTTTGTAGTGATTAAATATGAGTTTATTTTGACAAAGTGGCACGAAATAAGTATCTTTCGAGAAGATTTAATTGTATTTATTATTTGTAATGTTTTTATTAGTATTCTTTAGTTTTATTCTCGCTTGTATCTCTCTCAGTGCAAGTAAGCTCGCACGGATCGTCAATATCGGTCGAATTGTCATTTTTCGTTACTGTCACTTACGCTACTTTCAAAATAAACGACTCATATGTCAACATGTTTCGTTCTGGCGAATATATACATAGCGACGACAATACAAAAAAGCAATAAAATGATTTTCTTGGTACGATGAAACGTTTCGTCACCAAGTGCACGTATTTTACGGGTTAAAAATCACATAACATCGCATTTAGCTATTAATTGTAAAGTATTAAAAATTACACCACGACACCGTCACGCCATTGACTGAATTTAATTTTTATTCATATGTAGCAGTGATCTGGAAATATCTAATTCGTGTTCGCTGTTAATGAACCGGTAGAACGCTGGAGCTAATTGTAAGCGTGGTCGAGAGATGCGCAAAATAGAATTTAGTCGGAAATTCGCTGATATGGGTCTAGCTAATTATTCGAAGGGGAACTTTGGTCTAATTTTGCCAAATCATTTGGTCTAATTTTACTGAATCAATTACGTAAGTGATTCAAATATAACGCGAAGCGATGCAATATAGAATAAATATAAAAAAGAAAGATTTGAAGGGAAAAACAAACATGAAATGAAGTTTTGCCATTGTCTTCAGAGATTTTTCCAAATTTTATAATAATTGCTATAATAATTATTCGTAGTACAATATATATCATAATTATGTTTCATTACGTTATAACATCATCTTACGTTGCAATAATAATTATTACAGTTATAATATAATGTTATAATAACGATGATAAAAAAAATATATATATATATGCACATACAACTTAGGTTCTTCGCATACTAAATTTCATAAGAGGAATATTCCTTTGCCGAAATGAATTATGCTCGCGCGAGGTATCTTCGCATGAAAATAGGAACGCGCGGTGCGTCTCTCTCGGACATTTCGAATAGCTGCCACATTTTCACTCCCGCGTGTATATGCAATAACTGGTGAGAAGAAGAGAGAACGACAATAAAATTTTTAATACCTCGAGCGCAATGGTATTTTGCGCGCGTCTCTCTGCCTGCTGAAAAATATATATATCTCTCGAATTTCAATCGCTTCGAAGTCTAACACGCGCGAGAAATCCGACTTGAACCCGCGACTTGAAAATAGCGGCGCAATATATTCCATTAACACCGACCCTCCCCTCCCCACTCCACTCCACGAAAGAATTCTCGCCGTCATAGGTGCAAAATACAGACACAGTGTGCAACACGATTTTTCAAATCGTATCTCTCGCGCGTTTACCCGAGAAAATGCGAAAAATGTGGCAAGGAGGAACCGCGTCGACGGAGGAGAGGGAAGGAAATGCATAAGGAAATTTTCAACGATTTCACATAGTTCAATCGTGTTTCTAGTGTTGCTATCTACTCGATTGAGGTCGCGCGACCTCAGCTTCGATAAACAGAAGGGCTTTCGAAGACGCGTCCTCTCGCTCGCGGCGGCGCGCCGCCAGATTACAGGAATTTTAAAACAGCGCTGCTGGGAAAATATTCGCCGTACGTAACAGGTCGAACGAAGCGAGCGCGTTCACGAGGGGGGGGGGAGGCACTTTGGGAAAACGCGGGCTCGAGAATTGAAAGAGGTAGCTGGAATCGAAAGCCTCTCTCACCTCCTCCCACTGAAACGTTTCACACGGCGAAGATCTCTGCGCGCACAAGGGAATTTACCGTAGAATCGGAAGTTCGCGAGTTCAAGTGGCGCGGCTCGTTTAAACTTTTTTTCGCATCTAGGCTTGCGTTGCTCGGTCGTGGCAATTTTTCCATATACATATATATATATATATAACTCGTTAAACTCGAGGCGATGAGAGGAGACGAGAAACGAAAGAGAGAGAGAGAGAGAGAGAAAGAGAGAATATCGAAGCGAAATATTCGAAAAGGATCTCGATGGAGAAGACCAAGGCGATAGCGCGAGTGCCGTGAATAACCGATACGAGTACACGTGAAAGAGTACGTGTGCCAAAGCACCGTCTTAAAAGACACGTTTACGAGCCATAGAGGATAACCGGTGGAGCGTGCGCGAATTCGGATCAATTGGCCGGCTACGCCAGCAGCTCGTTCAGACACCATCGTCGGACGACGCCGCGTCGACGCCAGCTCGTTCTAAACGAAAGATAACGGCGCACGTGGTCATCTGGAAACTGACAGTGCGAGAACTCTGTTCGTTACTTTCTCATTGTACTGTTTCCTGAATCGTCCTCGCTCTGTTGTTCGCGACGAAAACTCCAAGGAATGACAAACTCGGAGCAGGAGATGTTGTTCCATGAAAGTTCATTTAGTTCTATAGTTTATATAGTCTACAGTCTATATATATATATATATATATATATGTATGTATGTATGTATGTATGTATGTATGTATGTATGTATATATATATATATATATATATATATATATATAGTGGTATACTATAATTTCTATAGTATATTATATAATCTATTATAGAATAGTTTCTATAATATATTATAATCGCTGTAATATACTATAGTACTATAGTACAGTATACTATAGAAACTATACTATAATATATTTCTATGATATACTACAGCATGTTACAGTATGTTATAGTTTCTATAGTCTGGTTTTATAGAAGATAAATGGTATAACTGGAATAAGAGTGATTCTTGAACATTGAAACTAGGGACAATCGAAGTATCAGATCGTCTAAATTATAAATCATATGACATTATAAGTTAATAAATATATTAATCTATATTAACAGCGTGATGTTGATTAGATGTTGACGAAATTATGAATTAACTTAGTGTTATAAAAGAAATAAAAAAAAGTAGCATCCGACGTGTCAAATATTTTGCTGGATGTTAGAGAATACGATTTTCTAACAAATGCGAAAACCAGGACGATTCAAACTTCATTGCTTCGGAATAAAGGAAATTCCATTTCATAGAAGTTTGATATAAAAAAAAAAAACAGAATTGCACATTCAACAACATTTTCGCCATGGAATCCTAAAGGAATAAAATTTGCGTGCACGAATATTCGGCTTCATTCGGCGTTCTTTATTGCTGGACGCGATAAATACAAGCGTAAGTAAAAAGATCTCTACAACGAGATCTACCAATATTTATCGAGCAAATATTTAAAGCCAATTTTCTCGGAAACAGTGCCTCGAATGAAAGGAATTTGTTCTGCGCTTTTGATTTTATTGTTTCACTTAGAATTACTATGTATTGTAGAATTACTCCGTTGCAAGAGTAGAATCAACGAATCTTAACTCGCAAGAACTATTGTCGATGAAATTTCATCCTGTGCAAATTCCGTTTTAAATTACTACGTTATTAAAATTGTTTGAATTAACCGAACACATGCAATTTGCATAACAATGCAAATTGTTTTACGAAACAAAAGTCATGTAATCAAATGATCAAATAAACGAAATCAAATATCATTCGTGCTAAATGTTGACGCATGAATTTTCATTGTCGCTCTGAAAGAATTAAAGTTGTTTAAAGTCGCGAGTGTTGATTCAAACCGCGAGTTATTATTCCAGAATTTAAAGATTAATCGAAAAGTTTGCTTCTGGATGCTTCATGCTCGTGTAACTAATATACTACACGTAACAAATATGTAACACGAACATCGTTGAAACGCTGTGGAAATTTTAATTTGCATTATTGATTCCGTGAAGTACACGATATATACCAGAAGCATATATATTCAGTGCACTTTATCAAGGTATTTGGCGAAAATGTTGCAAATTGAAAATTCTGCGCACGCGATGGATTAAGATTAACCAATAAACTATAGCTGATATACAGTATTAACGTTTACGGAAGAATATATATATATATATATATATATATTTTTTTTTCGAAAATGCCGCATTACATGAAACGATAGAAATTCAATATTTAAAAATACGTCGACTATTAACGAATTTATTATGCGAATTAATTGAAACGCGAGAGAATCATGAAACGTACTCTGTGTGATCTCAAGCAAGCATCAGTCGTCAGGTTTCTCTCGCATGATGAAACTATGAAACTGCAATACAGTTTGCGCAATAGAAATAGGAAATATTTATGAAAATATATGAAGTAGCGTGTTAACAACACTCGTGCAGATATTTATTTTGATAAAAAGAAACAGAAACGCGAAATCCCAATGCGTTGCTTTTTCCATTCGAAACAAATGTAATTCGTGAGAAGCACTCGGGCACGTGACGAGAAACTTGTTATTAACCTGTTAATTTAATATATTAAGAAACTTGCGGTTGTTCTCGCAAAATAATTCGATATTCCAAAAACTCTAACGATGAATTCATAATTCTCTGCAGTGTCGGTATAAATTGAGCGCTGAATAGAACAATAGTCTCTCCCTATTCGAAGTAATATTCTCAAGTGCTCAGCGGTAGGTATTTGTTCCCGTTTGCAATTGCATTTGACGTTTGACGTGAAAGGAAATATATTTTGAAAGACGCGCGTTTTGTTTCGGTAGTACACTGTGCATTAGCCTCTATCTCGTCGGGTGAACTGATATTTACAGGTAACATCGTAGTTATTAATCACGTACGTGTCTGAAATGCACGTGCCGGCCGCGTAAATTTCGTTCTGTAACTTTCGTTATTTTGCAGTGTTATTGTTAATGCATCCGTAAATACGGATTAAAAATAGATTCCGCGCGAGAACTCGTAGATTTAATGCGTAGATCCATCAGCGCTCTCTAAGTAAGATTTATACGTAAATTTACACATTAAATTGTTACGTACGAGAAAGGCGGATTATACAAACGCGCAAAATTTCCCTCATTTGATGACTAAATGAACCGTAAAACAGCATCCACCAACTTCAATTTATAATTCGGAATTAATAGTCGAACGAAGTTGACCGTCCTCCGTTCTCCGTAGATTGTTTTAACATAAAATTGGCAAATTGTGCATCAGGCCGTATAACGGTCTGAAATTAAATTCGAGTCGTCCCACTACAGGAAATGAAACTTAATCGCGACGTGACTTGATTAACATTAGTTGATCGAAATATACACGTTAATTATTATAACAATACTGTAGTAATATTGCTTAGAACACGAACTGAGCGCGATGGATTATTCTGTTCGTGAGGAAATTAATTCTTTTGTTACATAAAATGCTCGTTTATCGTGTGATGTTACTACGAGCATTTTATTAAACTCTGAAGCATTATTTACAGAGAGACGAGTTCGTGCCAAGGTATCGCACGATTGCTCTCCACATCTCGGTTTTTCGCTACGAACGTACAAACGTCACTGTGTTCGACGAATTTCCAGCCGAAATACTACTCATTCTACTTGCGAGTGTCTGACCGTGGACACCGTCTGACTATAAACTCGTTCTACTTGAGAATAGATAGTCTGACTATAAATTGCAGAGAGAGTAGAATAGTTTGACTATAAACTGCGGTAGAGAGTAGAATAGTCTGACTATAAATTGACTCGCTCCACTTGCAAATATCACCGTATACGGACTCGCTCTACTTGCGAGTGTCTGACTATAAACGAAGACATTCTATTTGCGAGTCTGGTTATGAACGAAGACATTCTACTTGTATGTGTCTGGCTGTGAGCTCGTTCTACTCACGTTCACGACGATGTTTTCGCATGTTTGCACAGAAATACATTTCCAGTAATTAAATATTAGTGGTCGCAAGTCATAGTAATTCTGCAGTAGTACAATTTTTGTCGAGCAAGTTAACATAGATGCGTGAAGGTGCAAAGAGACTTTCACTTTGAAGCATAATATCGCGCTGGTTTTCGCGCAATGTTGAATTATCTACATTAGATGACATAAAAATCATTTTTAAATAACAACTGAGATAATCCTGATAAATGTATATATAAAATCAATATAATAATAAATATATATATATATACATAGATATAATTATATATCACCAACAGAAGGATGATTTTGAATTGTTATTACAAAGTACGAAAGCGAGGCGAATATCGAACAACACGTTACAATGTTCAAACCAACAAAATGAACTTAATGAATATTGTCGAGAAACTCGAGTGCAGAGTTCAATGAAATATTATCCAATAATGGAAAAGGGGAAAAAAAAATAAACCGCCTTATAATGATAATGCCAAAATAAAATTATATAAATTGGCTTGGAAAGACCATTTTTTGCGCTTAAAAGTCACCTTATATTATCTCCACACCAGCCGAGTATGAATATTATAGATCATATACTATTAATTCATTTATACTATTAAACTATTAAATAGCCTAAGTTAGATGATGAAAATCAAAACTGTCAATGGTGAACAAGTTTCGATTTAAAAGTTAAAACGGGCCTATGACCTAGGATCAAAACTTGAAATTAAACAAAAACAAACATAACAGGAAAATTAATATTACAAATAGAAAAATTCATTGACCTTGGTTCAATGGTTCGATTACTGTAGCGTTATGTAATTCTCAGGTTTATTTGTCTATCTTCTTACTTTTTACGAATTTGTTGTATTTATCGATTGTTTCTTTATAAATTCTCAGTGGAAAAAAAATTATTAAATGAAAATAGTTCGTTACAATGTTAATCTTTCAATTAGTTTGTCTCGTATTACAGAAATTCAAAGTATTTAATTTTATTTTGTATTTCATATTCTCTTCAATAATGATCGCTGATAAAATTATATCGATTAAAACTTCCAAATAATTTTAAATCTAAATTTTTAGGGCGCTCAGTGTCTAATGATACCAGTTAGAGATTAAAGCAATTTGAACTGTAAAATCATTAAGATATTACGAACGATAGAGCACGATGAACTACAGATTGATTTTAATCTTTGTACTTCTTTCGGCTTTCTTCTTCGAACTTTCGTCTCAATCTTGCAGATACACAACGATTCCGATAAGCAGACCTCTATTGCTTCGTAATCTATAATCAAACTTTGAAGTTAGCAATCTCTTAGAGCAATTACATCTTCGATCTCGTACTAAGGATGCATTTGTAGCAAATTTCTCGACAACAATTTGCAGGACACGGCAACAGTTTTGTTAAAATCGAAATTTCCCTTTGACGGATATTCGGCGTAAGCTGATATAGTGTTTATAGAGAATATGCACGGCTAGTTAATACGGTTAATCCCGTATGGTTAATCCTTCTTACGTGAATTATTCACGTCCATATTATACAATGGTCCAGAAGCAGAGCAAGCAAATTAACCTGTCAATCGAGGAAGATCAGTTAACTTCTCAGCCGAATTACCAATCTCTTGGTCAGAATAATTTGGTAATTATGTATATAGAACTTGCCACTTCGATAATTCTATGATGATGTATTGTCGGAGGTTAACGTCCGAGTAATTTCATCATGTACATTGTACATTCGCATAATTACCGCTTGACTTTAGTCATCGAAGATGCACGCGCAAAAGTGTTTCTGATTATATATGTCGTATGGAAAATTTGGAACAAGTTTGAGATATTTTTATACTCCGATTGGTTATTTCTGACCAAGATTTTAATTGCGAAATCATTATTTTTATAACTGTCATAACGCTATAGCGTGTTGCGCAATAGAACATTGTGAATATTGTAGAATTAGTTTGATGAATTCTGTATCTTTAGATCAGTATCTTTCAATTTCTCAATCAGAAGTTAAGATAAAAAAGATCTTTTAACGTGATGGAAAGATTTCATATGTTAATGCAAAAATGCTTTATTAAAATTAATTAAAATGAGCTTATTATGTATTATATATTTTTTTAGCGTTACTGTACGTAAGGTGTTTCAATAACTTTGTGTCTTCAACATCTTGAGTGTTGTTTTTGGAGATATGGATGAAAAAACTTTGTTGACGTAAGTTACTCAGTATAAAAATGAATCATAATATGGCGATAATGGTTGTTTTTGCATATGGAGGGATTTCAAGACCACATTCATCTATTTTTCTAAGTAGAATGATATATTTTGATTCGTTAATCGCAGACATTTTCTGTAAAGAAAAAAGTATTGATCTATGTATGTCGAAAGATTACTAATTCAAGAGATACTGTAACTTTAATTTTATAAAATTTACGCATGAAAGACGAGAACAGTAGGAGGATGAGAATACTGCTCTCATCTTTCCTTATCTTCCGTGCGATAAATTTTTACAAAATCAAGGCTAAAGTATTTCCTAAATAACTAATAATTTTTCGACATGATATACTTTAATATTACTTTCACAAAGAATATCGAAGATAGTGATCTTGAAACTCCTTCATCTTAGAAAAGAAAAATCTTTACTACCATATTGTTATAACTTTGTACTGTAACATAAATTACTTATGTGCCTCTTCAAAAATAACAGATATACATTCAAGGCGGATAAAATTATCAAGTAAACTATATTTATACTTTTACTGATGAAACTCCATAAAAATTATAGCCACTAGTGATTCGTACGCTTTAGTAAAATTCGCATGCTGTTGCCACGAACAAAGTATGTGAATACTTATGTACGGCAACGTACATAATCTCGCATTTTCAAAGGGGTTAAACAATTCTCACGACTCGCTCTTAAGGAATGTTTCATGCAATTTCGTTGTATGTGTATGTGGTATACGTGCTTCGTTCTCGCGTGCAAGTGGACGCACGAGGCGCCAAGCTATGTAAGTACATATGTATCTCGTCTTTATCACCGGCGTAAATTCGATGCTCTCACGGTTGATTTCAATTCTACTCCGGCGAAAGATATATGCGTCTCGGCATCACTCGACGTGTTTCGGATGGACGATCGGACCAAGAATTCGAACAACGGAAATAATTACGACCCCCCCCCCCCCCGGGGAGGTGAAAATTTCTCCAGCGTGGTTTACTGCCCCTCGTTAGAACGTGTTTTAATAATATTGCGTGGTATTTAAACAATATCCAAATAGATAATAATTAAGAATATTTACTTTATACAGTGGAGATGATATCGCTTTAATGTGTCTTGCTCGTATTTTTAATTATTACAGAGCTGTCAAAAGTTGCGGAGCAGCGTGCTTAATTAAGTTAATGAAATAAATTTACTGTTGGAGTTGAAATCCGTGTTTTTTTTTTTTTTTTTTTTTTTTGGAAATGTAATTTGGGAAACAGCATCTCGAGGGAAAATTGTTTATATGTGCCAAAATGTCTGCTACGCTTTGGATGTTTTTCTCATATGACGCGCATTCTCGCCTTGATACTTTGCGCTCCGATCAATTTTCCATCCGACGCTTAGAAATCCGCAGTCTGGTAATTAAATATTAGGAAATTAAAATCGAAACTAACCTAAAGTTAAAGAGTGGTAATTATAGAATACTGAAGTGTTGTAGTTGAATTCGTGTTAAAATTTAAAGAGTCACGCCTACGCCTTCGGGCTACGATTAAAACTAACTTCGAAAGTGCAGCGGTAGCAATTAAGAGGCAGTAGCTGAAATCAGAAATTAAATTCAACGCGAAAATAAATTAAATCGAAAGTAGTTAATCTGACGAAAATTTGTCGAATCGCCGTGCGTGAAATAATCTGCCGGATTTTGTGCGTCTTGCATTCGCTGAAATTTCAACTTGCAGCCGGGGAGACGATTATTATGAAACTAGACGCGGAACATTTAAACTCGATCTCAGTTCAGCCATTTCGAGTATTTCGTACTTGCTGCGCTACGGGAGCAGATATTTTGTGTCAAGGGATAATCCTGAAACGCGGATCACTTCGACGTACTTTTGTGCGATGGTTTCAGCGAGCATAAAGGGGCGAAACTTACACAAGTTGTATCGAAAATAATCTCGTAAATTCGCGGTCACGTTTCTCACGAGGACAGTTATTTTCGGCAAATTTCTACGCTCGAAAGCCAGTTATTCGGTGAAAAATTTTTGTGAATTTCACACGCGTTTCAATCGTCGGATCTTAATTGAAGCAGATATTCTTATATTCAATTAATTAACGAGTTCGATCAATTTATATAATTGCGCTTATGTAAACGTTTCTCATTAAACTGTGTCTATAAATGAGATGTGACGCAAGCGATAAAAAAAAAAGGAGATATGTCTTCGAGGTTATTTTTGAGTTTCTAAATAATCGCGAAATGTTAAAACGGTGATCTGATCGAGGTGAATGCTTAGATACGAAGCTTGGTGGTCGAGTTTAGTTTTATTTCAACATTTTCAAAAGTCAATTTGTATCCTCTCTAAAAATACAAATATTGGTAGGTAATTAAAAGTATTCGCTTTTCGTAATGAAAATATTACGAAACAATATTATTAATATGTAAAACATAATGAACGTAATAAATATCTTGTAACTTTTACGCTTTTGCTCGAAAGTTTAGAACACCCCTTGCTTCTTAGACGAAACAAACTTCTTCCTACGTTTTTCTGATGAAGAATATCGTAATTAACGTACTTTGATCGTTAAATTTAATTAATTAAAATGTCGCCAGTATGAGAAATTAATATTGGCGCTCACTCGTTGGAAAAGAATCATTATTCCTTCTGAAATCTCAACGTGCTGTAAACTTGTTCGAGCGTGAGATGTTTCAAGTATCCGTCAGATGAAGCTTTAAACATAATATCATATGTTACCCATAGTAATGTCAGTTTCTCGATACTGTAGAAAATTTTATTTTGTTCAAGAGTCGATGCAGTTTTAATCTACAATATAATTTAACAATAAGCACACTTTTGATACTGGACGAAATTATATTTATTTCGTTCAAGAGTTACAGTTTTAATCTGCAACATGATTTAAACGATAAGTACACGAAATGTCGATATATTCAACTAGAAGATAGGTTATATTACGATAAGTTAAATTATTGCTGCTAGATTTGCAATTTGATTATTAAATTCGAAGAAAACGTTACATCGTGAGCACCACTAATATATATATATATATATATATATATATATATATATATATATATATACTCGTTTCTGCAAGCTTTGAAATACATGGAAAATTGGCAAAGCCTTTTCCATGTTAATTAGCCGGTTAATTGGGAACTTTCTTCGTTCGCTTAGTTACTCGACAACAACAAATGTAACAATTACAGCAGGCGGATAACTGGTAGTGGTAACTAACTCGTCTATCGAGTTATGGTAATTGACCTGAAAGCTTCGGTTACCTTTAATTTCGGACAGTAGCGTAGATGTGTGCGGAATATATGGCTAGAATATATTGCTTGCGGTGCATTGACCACGGGCAGCAACGCCGTCAAGCAGTTTCGATAACGCTTATTCGAGTCAACGTTCTCAAATTCTCAGGAGTTTGTTTGCACGATGAAATGAGGGGAGAGAAATGTCGAGCGATGCCGGTCGAATCGGCTAGACCAGAACCTACCATTCATCATTCATCGTATATCACGTCATAACTAATTTGAAATTTCTGTACAGCTCCCCCGCGGATGTTAGAAATTCTGAGTCTTCGGGTGCAGATTGTTTTTGTGCCAGGCGCGTTAACGTCAAGCGAGTATTCAACGAGGCATGTTCGTAATTTTCGAACAAACGTCGCGAATAAATAATGCAGATAATTATTAACGTCAAGAGAACGTCGTAAACAGTACGAATTGATGTTCGCAAATCGAACTAAAAAATCGAGTAATAATTCGTCATTCATATTGTCGATGTTTCGATATTTCGTTAAACTTCGTTGAACTTTATAAAATTGTAAAATCTATAAAAGTCTGTAGAGTTTTAAATAGATGGAATCTACAAACTCCTCTTCCAGATTCCTAGATAGATAGATGGATAGATAGATAAATAAATGAAATCTATAGATTCTTCTTCTAGATTTGTCACTTCTTCTAGATTTACAGATTCTTTTCCTTTTTATTAGGAATCTGAAATTTATAGAAGATACGACGGTGAAAATATATCGAGCGTTTGAAATTTTCTTTCCATCGTGGATAAATTCCTTCTGAGTTACAATTATCGAGTTCATTTGAGAAAGAGGAAAACAATATGAATATCAACTTGAATTTTAAATTCTAATTCTTCGAACGTATTATAATAATTAATGAAAAGAGTTGTAAGACAAGGGACTAAGGGATTCAGCAATAATTTATGACAATATTAACTCAAATAAGATTATAAGATAAAACTGTAAAAAAAATCTAACATAAGATGTGATGATGGGAAAATGCTAAGCAAATCCTTCGAATTTCATTCCGCAATCTCAGTCAGTATTGAAAAAGAATGCAAAAGAAGATTCAGTTGCGATCCATATCTTTTTCTTAGAGGAAACAATTATAAATTTCAATATAGACTCTGCCCAACCAGCCATATAACCAACGAGAGTGTAATATCAGTATTTAGCCCCTCGAGCATTATAGTTCATCACGAATTTCCCGCCGCTATGCGTTTACGAATTGTATCCACCATTCCCGCTGCGAATTGACTTTAATCAAGACGTGTGCACACGTGTCGACAGTGTTTCTCAGTAGAGAAATTTTTAAATCCCTATTGTTGCAAGCGACATCAGACCAAATTCAGCGATGTCAGATCAGTTTGAAAACAGACTAGAATAAAGATAAGAAAATACGATAGAAACGAAACAAAAAAAAAAAAAAAGAAAAACTGTAAATTGCAGATAACCGTCTGATTTTCTATCGAAGATAAATCTTTAATTTTCATTCATTCGTCGCGTGTAAAAGTTGCAATTATCCGTTACAACAGATCGACAAGTATGAGAAGATGAGAAGATTTTCCTTCGCGAATAAACTCGTAGTTTCATAGAATGAGGAGTTACAATCCATCTTCAACGCGATAGTACTCCGACATTTTCATTCAATTCGGCTCTCATTGCATCGAAGATTTCTCTCGTGTGCATTGAAATCGTCACAGTCAATGCGCGTTGGCATTGTGACGTAATAGGATATTCGCGAGACTCTCTCGTAAGTTACTTCTGTCTCGATGTCCGTAATATCAGGAGCAGAACGCACCACAGGTTGATACCACACCACATATGTATCAGGTAAAGTTCGTAATGCTCGCCGTTCGAGCGAGATTTGGGGCCAAAATCGGATCCATTTCACGTGAGCAACAGCTAAAGCTCGACTCTCAATATCGGCGTATCCGACGCTCTTTTTCACGCGGCGCACATAGTTCCTTGAAATTCTCTTCCGGCTGGGAAACTTGCAAAAATTCCGCCACAACCGGACGGTGGCAAGAGACAGCCCCCAACAGCGTTGCATTCATCACGTGCCGCGACATCGCAATCATTTCTCCTTTTTTTATTTGTTAAAGTGGAAGTTCCTTCCTGCTGGTTCTCACTTGGATAAGCGATTGATTTACATCAGGCTTGGACGATATTCTATTTCTATTAATGACGAGCTGAACGATATTTGAAACAATAATGCGTTAGTTTGTTTCAAAATAATATTTCACTGTTACTTCATTATTTCTTCAGTCGCGATTGTTTCGTTGTTTCATTTTGCTTGACTTCCAAGCGGAATAACTTTTCATTTGGTATTTGAGTAAATTTCAGATGATAATCTCAAATATTATTTTCCAATCTATGTATTTCAACATTATCGACATTTCCATTTTATATTATGTTACTTGTCACTTTGTCTGAGTACTCAAGATTGATACAATTAAGAAACTTATTTGAATCTCGCGCTAAATAAAATTACTTTGCTTCCAACACTCTGGGCAATCAAACCTGTCAATATGGCGGATTTTCTTTCTTTGAAATTGCTTAAAGTCTAAGGAAATTTTTAATTAAATATATAAGAATGCAAACTAAGAGTGCATTCATCTTTAAACATATACTTTTTCATATATCCATATGGTAATACGTTGTCCTTTTTGAACTTTTAATGAGTAAATCAACTGTTTTATTATTTTATAATTAACCCATTGTTTTTAAAATTACCAAAAATCCAAAAAAAATTGACAGCAAATAAAGAAGTATAATAAATTAAAAATGCATTCATCTTTTGATACACTTTATTCAATACAATATTCTACTACGGACTAAAACGCTCAAGTGTTAAAAGTTAGATATTTTTGTAAAAATTAGCATTGTTTTCTGGTTGGACAGAAAAACGTAATTGTACGAACCTGTTTATTTTACTTATTACTTACAAATTATAATGTAGAATATTTTGTAAAATGAAGTAATAAATATTTGAATACGTATTAAATATTAATTGTTCCAATTAAAATTACTTCTATGTTAAGCTGTTATTTCTTATTCTCAATAAAGTATTTTGCTTTATACCACGGACTAAACGCTCAAGTGTTAAAAGATAGATATTTTTGTAAAAATTAGCATTGTTTTCTGGTTAGACAGAAACCTAATTGTACGAACTTATTTTACTTATTACTTATAAATTAATAATGAAGAATATTTTATAAAATGAAGTAACAAATATTTGAATACGTATTAAAGATTAGTTGTTCCAATTAAAATTACTTCTATGTTAAGCTGTTATTTCTTATTCTCAATAAAGTATGTCCGAACTTGCTTTATACCGTATGATCTGCAATTTAGAAAGCAAGAACGAGAATAAGGTCATTGACTTTAGGTCATTGACAAACGTTCGCGTTTGAAGAAATAATCTGGGATTATTTAGCGTTCCTCGTTTCGTTTCAATTAGCCTTCCGATCGTGTTTCAAAGAATAAGAAAGGAATTATATCAAGAGCTCGCGTCTTCACCGCAGAACCTTATGTATTATTTATAAAGAAAGATATGGGATTATTTATTTTTCCTGTATGATTCTTCGCGATCGTGTGTGGTTCCCTTTCGCAAGAAAGATTGGATCAAATGAATTATTTACTTTCAAATAATTACGCCTTGATGGTTTGTTAATAATGTTTCAAAAGGAATACGAGAACAACATCTCAAATTATTCGTTATTACTATTATTTCATCCGTTTGATCTATTATTATTATTTTTTTTTTAACACGAAGTTACGCAAACATATAAATTCCACTCGATCTACAGAATATTAATATTCGTTTTATTTATAGAAACACGTCCCGCGATTTTCTCGGGAGAATATGAAATATTTATTCGCGCGGTATTTGTTTTATAAGTTCATTTTAATATCTTTTCGATAAAACACTCGTCATTTGAGAATCGGAATTATTAATCGAAACGGATAGCGGAATTTTCGATAAAACTTATCAGTCGAGACAGACAGTGGAATTTTTTTTCTTTTTTTTTTTTTGATAAAACGTCCATCTGTTCATAACATCGTTGGAAATATGTAATAAACAAAACTTTCGTCGTTCGTGACGATTTTTTTTGTCGAAAGGCTAGCAACGAACCTAATACAACGCTCGAACATTTCAATACGAATGTGAAAAACCGATTCGCCAGAAACCGATTCGGCATTTAAAATAAACACGATTCGAACGAGCGATTCGTTGTTAAATTCCAAGCTGATTGCCAGATATCAAACTGACCGAATTGATTTCAATGAAAATACACGAGATGCTGAACGCGGAAAGTAAAAATCGAAACGAAAATACGGTCCTATAGGCAACATTAACGGAATAACGTTTCCCTCTAAAAATACAGTTTTATCTACGGTCCGCCGCTTCTCGCGGCTCACAATGCGACCACAAGTGGGGGGGCTGGGCGTGAAAGCTGCTTTAATCTCGGTCAGATTCAAATATCCGTGTTCCGAAAATTCCATTCGAATCTTAACACCGGGTCCATTATCGCGGTCCATTGCGGCCGAACGAAGAAAGAAAGAAAGAAAGAAAGAAAGAAAGAAAGAAAGAAAGAAAGGAAGGAAGGAAGGAAGGAAGAAAGAACCGCTGTTCAACTTTGAAATCCTCGGTGGATATTCCCCGAGGTGGTGGATGGTGTACCATGGACCGTGGACACAGTCAAATCGAAAGAACGACGAAAAAGATCGGTAAAGGGCGTCAAAGCGTGTGCAGAAGCCGGGCCAGAGAAATGAAAACGGGAAGGAAGATGGAGAATGGCATTCCGTTGGCGCAAAGGTACAATACGCTGTGCAAAGATAGTCAGGTCGTCGTCTTTGGCGACGGACGGTGGTCCTAAGGGATAAGCCGAGAGTGGCTGGTACCGCTAACCACGTTCGATAAGCGGTCAGGTCAGATCCCACGAATCCTTGCGTTTCACTCCGGCCACTATCTTCCGGTATAGTCGCGGTAACTGTGGCAGTGTGCTCACATTCGGGCACCGGAACTTTCCGAAACTGTACGGCCCAATGGAAGGAACTGGCCGCGTTTTCCTCGCGCGACCCCTAGCGTTCACCTTCCCTCCGCTCGAGAGGGGACCTTGATTGCTTCGTTGCTTCGTCCACCCTTACCTATACACAATGTTCTGTCCGTTCCCGTAGGAATGTGAGAGTAGTAATCTAGTAGTGTTGTTATCGGTACACTGGTTCATTTTGAATGTGCGAGCGCCGACTGTCCGTGAGAACACGCACGTAAACGCGGCAGATGTAGGCACTAGGGATGGGATCAACTGCAATGTTTACCTACGAATTTGAGTGAAGTTCAACTGCACTTGCTATGCAGTCGTTTCATAATAATTTCAATGTTATCTGTTAAACAGGTACATTCAATGACAGGTACAAGACATATATATATATATATATATATATATATTTTCGTTCGATGCACGAGTTTAATGTACGTATAATGCATGTAGTTCATCAAGTTTAATGTATATAATGTATACAATGTATAAAATACATTTCTTGTAATTCAATGTATATTTCATTATAGTTCAATGTATACAATGTACAAATTTGTTATAATTTAATATATATGTTTCATTGTAGTTCAATGTACAAGTTCAATGTATATAGTGTACACATTTCGCCAAAGTATGATGTAATATATACAATATATTCCTTGTAATTCAATGTATACAATATATATATTTCATTGTAGTTCAGTGTACAAGTTCAATGTACATAATATACACATTTCATCAATGTATGATATAATGTATACAATATATTCCTTGTAGTTCAATGTATATAATGCATACATTTCATCAAGTTCATTGCAATTTAATACATGTATTTCATTATCATCAATGTACAAGTTCACTGTATACAATATATATAATCAAGTTGATTATAGTTTAATATACAAGTTTAATATATACAATCTATACATTTTATAAAATTCACTATGTACATTTGCAATTTAACATACAAATTCAGTGTATGCATTGTAATTTACTGTACAAGTGTTCAATGTATACACTTCTTCAAATTCAATGTGTACATTTTATACAAATCAAATCCTAAATAATTTTCAAATTATACAAATCTAAATTCTATCTGTATTTCGTTTCATAGATTTCGAATATTACTTGAAAGTGAAAGTTACGATGTTATTCATTTTTATACAAGCCGTATCTACAGATATCAACGTTTGAGAATCGTGTATAAAAGAAAATGATCCTCTTGCAACATTCGATGATTCTCTGAATTAAAATACGTATCGTCAAATGTGCTTTTCAGTATTGCCTTCTTTCATCAATTGTCAGATTAAGTTGCAGCGTATATTCTCCCAAAGACAAAATTATAGGAACGACAAATAAACATCAGACTACGGTACAACATATATTCTTGATCCATTTTCAAGATTACAATACAGAGTCACATTCGTGAATGAGGAATTATGATTTCGATTTAAAAGAAGAAAGAAACTCCCACGGAATGTGAATTTGAATTTTCAATTTCAATTGTTTCGAGCCGAACATTGATAAATACAAATTACATACAATGCTTTCGATGTTTTCACATCTGGCACAATGCGATGTGTATCTAATAACAACTAATGCTTTAACCGAAGAACTAAGAAAACAATCGCGAGGCAAAGAATTAACAGATATAAAAATAAAAAGAAATCGTATTTTTTTCGAATATATCTTTGAGTCCAGCAACTATCGTTCACTTGTACGAGGGTAATGCTTCCAGTCCAGTGAAATATTTATTCCACGGGTTGAAAGTTTTCGGATCTACTTGCAAGGTGCTCAATCCCATCTCTAGTTAGCACACCAGCCGTGCTATACAGCTATAGGTAGCCGTATGTCACGACACGAGACATCGTCCTGGACAAATGGGATTCGTGCCGTGCCATTGACTGCCCTCGACGTACCGACAGATTAGCGTTAATGTGTTTTGTTGACCTCCCCGGCCCTGATTTCAGCCCGGATGTATAGGGATATTGAGGATCTCTGGTGTGTTCCACGTGTACCTAGTCGCGCGCGTGTCGAGATTTTCGCCGAGTAACACGCCCAAGCAGACACATCGTCCGTGAAATTAGACGATCGGAGGATCCTCGCCGCGGAGGATCCTGTGACCTTCGTAACACTGCTAGTTAGCTAGGTTAGGTATGGTCAAATCGAGAGACGCTCTTATCAGCGCGAGAAGAAACGACTATATCCATTGTCCGACGCGAACGCGGTTGCATCGTGTCCCCCCCCCCCCCGATTTGGTACACGTGTTTCTCTCTGTTCCCAATTCCTCTTTTGCTGAACGGAAGCAGAGGGATCCCGAGAAGGGTCGCTCGAGTTTAATTGCGCCCGATGCTGTGAACGCAGCGTTCCTATTCTCGCTGGCAATCGGCCGGACCCGGATTAAAGGGGTTATCGTATTTGCTATTTCGGTATTTTTGCCCTGCGACCAGCAACGTTGCTGAGTGAAATTGAGAAGGACGCGTGGGATAATGGTTTCTTCCGAGTCCAATAAACGATCTATTTTCTGCTTCACCGATATTGAATTCTTTTTTTCTTTTTTCTGTTTTTCTTTTTCTTTTTCTTCAGCCGAACGAACGAAGTCTGTCTCATCGTCAGTAACAATAATTTACCAGTTAACGACTATTGGGAAATTGACGGGCGACAAACTCGAAATTCGTAGGCTCCTGTTCACTTGCACGTGAAATTCTTACTTACCTTCGAATGTTTTCGAGAAAAAAGATTCACGTCCGTAAATTAATTCGAGTCGTCGTTCTCTGTATTTCATCACTGTGACAATCTTACGAATGTAACACGCTGATTTATTTCCCTCGGCCATAACCTGTGCGTTTGTACTGTCGAGCTTAATTCATCGTATGCCTCGCGACCGGAATTTCCGTCACCGAAACAAAGGCAGTTGCCCCTTTACGAATTTACGAAATACCGCGAAGCTAAACTCTGTTCTCTTAAATTAAAATCGTAAGAATCACGGTATTCGCCTGTCCACTGGATGACTCAATTACCTGTATTTTTTTTTCTTTCTTTCTTTCCTCCATGCTTTTTGAAATACATGAATAATTTCTTATGGCTCGCCCATGCACTTAATCCGCTTTCCCTCCGTCAGATATCTCCGCCGGGACCCTTATAATGAGGCCACGGCACATGCAAGAAACACGACGCAGGCACACCGGGCGCGCAAAGACATCCGGGCGAAATTTCCGCTTGAAATTCGTAAATTACCTCACAGTAGAGTAGTGGAAACCGGCGCGGGCCTATTCTTTTATTTGCGATACACAATTTTCCCTCCTTTGAGGAATCCACCGCCTGTCACCGTTTGCCCCCTCGCTTTTTGTCTTTATTTGCCCGACCGCTGTGCTGCGCGAATCCTTCGAGAATTGTATAACGAGGCAGAGGAACAAGATAATATAAGCCACGCACGGCCACGGCGCACGGCGAAATTTCTTGGCTGAAATTTACAAAGGACGACAACCGGGAATTAATCTCGCACGAACCGGAACACGAGGGAAACCTCGCTTCTTAGCGTTCGGTTGTCCGCTAGGATAATGCTCTCTCTCTCTCCCTCTTTCTTTCTTTCTCTCTTTCTCTCTCTTGTTTCAACTATTCCCTTCGTTGGATTCTCCGTATTTTTTTCTTTTTTTCTCTCTACCGCAGAAGTTCCGTTTTTTTATTTTCTTTTATTTTCTTTTCCCTTTTTTTCTTTCTTCGTTTTCACTGGACACGTTATCGCGTCCTCTGTTTTAATTGCATATTAATCTGGCGAATTGAGAGAATTAACGACGAAAGCTTTCTCCTTTCTTCTTCGTCCTCGTTCGAGTCTCTCTCTCTCTCTCTCTACGTTTTCAGATTTTACTCCTATTCTTTCTTTCTTTTTTTTTTTTTTTTTTTTTGATACATTTATACATCTCGAACACTCCCGATGCTCTGTTTCCGTTCGTTGAAAATTCGTCGTTTACCTCATTGTCTTCGCCCCTTTCTTCTCGTCTCTTCTTTTCTCTTCTCTTCTTTGTATCTACCGTTAGGCTTTAAGGTCCCTTGCGGCGTAGAAAACGCTAAGGACATAATAGTGTTTTTACGACTCCACCCTTTAACGATCATAATGCTCTTTGTGAAATGTCTGTCTTTTGTCTTTTTTTTCTCTCTTTCTTTTCATTTCTTCCGTTTTTTTTTTCTCTTTTTTCTTTTCACGAATGAGATGACTCCGCGAAAAGGGGAAATGTAGGTTGCACGACTGTATTTATAATAACTGGTTTGATGTCGTCAAGGACGATCGTAGCGAACGAAATATTCATAGTCGTAAAGAATGAAATGGGAACGTCGAAGTTGCAAATGTCCAAATGATGAATTTCAATTTTTGGATACACTTCGTGCTACTGGTAATATATTTATGATTGATTTTTTTTTCTTTTTTTTTTTTTTTTTTACTTTTTCCCAGTATCGTTGTAATGGAATGCAGCGTCAGGAAGTAAACATGACAGGGAATATTTTGATTCAGTGGAAGTTAGTGGAAGTTTGATTTATATATTTCCGACGTGTATTTCATTCACAAACGTCGCAACAAAATTGCAAATTTAATCTGTACAAACAGTATATTACTTGTGTCTAGCGTTAGAAATGTATCTAAACGTTTCATGCTATTGCGCTTGAATAAATTAAATTCATTAACAATGCAATCAAACGATGAAACGCTGTGAAAAAATATCCGAGAAAATTTAAAATTTCTATCGCTATCGTCCACGAAGTAGTAATGATTCAAAATTCTAAAAACGACGACGAAACATTTGTTAATAAAGCTATTGAAATACTTTTGTATACAAATTTGTTAAAATACTTTGTACACAAAATTTATTTTTACAGGGCTCGTTCTTTGGATAATATATTTAATGTCCTCTTCGATAAGAAGGTGTTCCTCTTATCTCATATTTTTTTCTATTCAAAGTATCACAATAAATAATTTCACCTGTGTTAACCCTTTGTGGTCTGTAATCATTTCATTATAAATAATTTACAACGTTCCATAATATTATTTTCAAAGTATATTCGATATGTCCGTATTTTCGTAATGAACCTGACTGATATGTAAAATAAAAGAGATGGAACTTGAGTAAAAAAAATTGTTCGTTACATAGGGATTGACCAATAAACACGGTTATAGGAAGTTTAATTATAAAATAATAAAATTTGATTATAAATTTATAGACTGACGTAACACTCTACATTCTTTACAGCCGTGAAAAATATGAACATGTGCGGAAATATCTGTATTCTGCTAACGAAGCGTACATTTGTGTCGGAACGAAAAAAGAAAAGCAAGGGGAAGCAAAGGCTAGAATCCAATTCTACAAGAAACGTTGAATTCCACGTCTGAGTATGTAATCGATACATTTTTCTTCCACGTCAAAGCGCATCCTCGGGAACTTTTTAATATTGCAATATCCATATTATTGCAACGAGGATGGAATATAGCTTGGAAATTCTTCGTCGCCGCTTGTGGAAAAAATTTCCCTCTTCCCGTTTCTTATTAACTTAATAAGCCGAACTTGGCAATTTTCATTTTCCCTGTTTCTGAAAATTCGCTCTTTATTGCCAAGAAAGACAATTATCGAGTTCTTGCATAATCCTCTTACCACGTTGAGGAAGTTTCGAACGATGAATCTCCGAATAAAGAAGATTTCGTAAGGGGCTGTATATTTCACGGCGACATTATGTACCGTTTTAGTATTCATGGCGCTTTACGTTTCATTAAGACTTTCCCAAACAGCATAACGTTTGCTTTTCAAAATCACGGGACGCGACCTCGTTGCGAGACGAAAGCTGCCAATCTTAACGAAAACTGTTCGGAAATTCATTTATATACTTAACTTGCAGCTATGTAAACTTAAAGGAGGAGAACTGTGAAATCTCAATTTGAATTGATTGACTGATTCAAAATGAAGTTACTAATTTATATCTGTTTGATCCGCCTACAGGGGAAAAAAAAATCTTCTAATTTAATCCGATTGCTTCCGAAACGAAATTGTTAATTCACATCGAATTCGTTCTTACTTGCGACTAAAAATGAAAATGAACTTAGGAATTTGATTAATTCCAAAATAATGCGTCTGATTTACAGGATGAAAGAAAAAGTGAAATTTCAATTTGATTTGATTGTTTCCTAATTCCAGTCAGAATTCAATTGAATTCTTAAGTCAGTTTAAATTGAAACTTATGTTACGCCTGAAAGTGAAAAGCGAAGCTAATTTAATTTGATTAATTTTAAAATAAATATAACTGATTTACAACTAAAGGAAGTAAACCCCAATTTTACTTGATTGTTCCCAAAATGAAATTCTTAATTTACTCTAAAAGCAGACTTTATTTATTCGCCTAAAAGTGAAAACGAAATGCCAATTTAATTCGAACAATTCTAAAATAAAGATGCGTAATTTACATCTAGAGAATGTAAAAGTCGAAATTGCAGTTCGATTTAATTGATATCGAAATGAAATTTCTAATTTACGCGTAATTTACATCTGTTCGAAGCGCACGTAGAGAAATTCTAAAACGCGTATTTCTCCTTTGACGTGGATCGTTAATTTACGTAACAATACACGTACTTATCAGAAAAACAAGCTTCCCTGCCTTCCGTTTGAACTTACCTGTTACAGCGTGTGTTTTAACAGTAATTAATTAACTATCGATCCCTTCCCCCCCCCCCGATGTTGCGTATAATGTATTACTGCGTAATACGATTGATGAAAATGGAATTGTCGAAAAACACACACGGAGAAACCTGAACGTATCGAATGTCATTTAATTAAAATCACCAATTTGACAGAAATGGAAATGAAAGGACTAACTTTTACCGAGGCCGATCGATATCCGATGATGTAATGTATTTATATGAATTTGAACTGCAAGTAATCGTCAAACGACAACAGAAAATACGAACGTGAAAGTGAAAGTGAAGTTGAATTTATAGTGAAACGTAATACGAATTTTTATTTAGAAAGATTATTTATTTTTCACTTTGATAATCATGGTATTCGGGTCTTGATTCACATTTGAGTTTCAACTCAAAAAATAGTAAAATTACATCGACTTGCATTTAAATGTTATTTGTATGGAATTAATATTATTAATATGAAATCGCAGTTAATATATTTTTTTTTAATTTGAAGATAATTTACGATCCTCGAATTAAATAATGTTAATAATATTAATAATGTAATATAGAAATAACATCTGTTTCATTTATTAAAATTTCAATTCTGACAGAGAGAAAAAGAGAGAAAGAGGAGAAAATTGGCTTTCATACAACGTATTAACATCACGAACGCGAAAAGACTTTACAAATTAATTAGAAAGTTATTCGCCCATGTGTGTAACGAAGTATATGATTATCATTCGAACCAATTCCGTTTACGAGTTTAAATTATAAATAAAATATGATTTTGATTTAAGATAAAATTTGAAATAATGTTTCAATTTTTTTCCTCGATTTCCACGCGAATTATTTATTCATCGAAATTAAACTGTGATGTTACTTTCCGATTTTACAAATATTCCTACACGGCAGTTCAAATTGAATTTGTACAAATTAACAAAATATTGAATTACATACTGCATAAAGCGTTAAAAACTCAGTTGATTGCCCTTAAATGCTGCAAGGAGATTTTATAGAATTTTAAC
Source organism: Tetragonula carbonaria (assembly GCA_032399595.1). NCBI lineage: Eukaryota > Metazoa > Arthropoda > Insecta > Hymenoptera > Apidae > Tetragonula > Tetragonula carbonaria. The sequence goes on from JAUCRC010000008.1 coordinate 6,553,176, forward strand.
ATTTCGAACTACCGACGATCGAAGCATCAGATTTCCATCACGGACATTCAAACAAAATTTACACAAACTTTATTATAACACAGTTCGAAATACAGAAGATTTAAATGAATTGACAGTTTACGAAAAATCTCTAAAGATATACGCTGTTTTGCATCTATAAAATTTTTAATGAAAATTACGGATCAATCGTTCTGATCGCCTTGTGGCAATTTTAACAATGGTTAATGACAATAATTTCAGGTACCAGATCGTTAATATGAAAGAATGCAGTAAATTTCGCAGACAAACAGCGACGTAAGCGACAACCAAAAACGTTGAAAATTTGATTGGTGAACACCGCAACAGTGAAATATAATATAATACTAATTATGAATAAAAGATCCGATTACTAGATCGTGAATATTTATATCCAGAGATTGGTGTACTTCGCAATAATACATGCAATAATAATGACAACAATAATTTATGCATATGTTGTCATCGCACGATGTTTGCACAACGCACGAATTTGTCAATTACTGTTATAGTATGCGCCGGGGGATATGCCCCCAGGAAATCAGTATGCGCTGCACGACGATTTTAACAATTAAAAGTGAATCCATTCTTCTCACCGGGTGAGAACGTAATCGAAATCACATCATCGTGGTGCTCTCTCTCTCTCTCTCTCTCTCTCTCTCTCTCTCTCTCTCTCTTGCACGTTCTTGACAACGTTATATATCTCGACGTTATTCCCCGTAGATGGTGGAGAAGGAAAAAAGGAAAGAGGGAGTGGAGGGGAAAGAAAAGAAAAGAATAACGTAGCTTAAATCCTTTTGATTATATACTTTGACAAGCACGCTGCAAAACTCTATCTCACGGTTCCCTTGGCACTTGGCACGCATCTCACGATTGTGACGTGAAAAAGGATTGAGTTCAACGCGTTCTCGTCTCAAAGACGCTTGACGCTAGAATGTAGTACGGCTTAAAGCGAATCAAAGGCTGCTTTTTGCAAAGAGTGCATATCGTCATTTGTTATTGAAGTTCTGAGACTACGAGGGCCATACGTACATCGAGTTGATAAGAAAATGGCACAGTTTCAAGAGGCAGGATTTCACGCGGCCAACGAATAATGAAATAAATACTCCTGAATAGATTGCCGTCGTCGATACGCTAAAAAAATGTTTATCAACACTCGTAATATCCTAATTATTAACTTTCGTTTGCACGTCATTGTGTGTTCATATTTATTGAACACAGAGAACTGTGAATAAAACGGTCCTATTTTAGTTGTTTTTTTTTTTATAGTTATTCTACCTTAAATCGAGGTAAATAATCACGTTCTAAAAATTTCCACGGGATTTATAGACCGATCCGTTGTAAATATCTTTGATGACTGAGCTATCCGAAATTTGAGTATTCTTTACCATTTCTTTTCTTTTCTTTTCTTTTTTTGCACGTGATTCGAATCTTCATTATTCGAATACTTTGATATTTGAAAGTTAAATATATTACTAGAATTAATTGCCTGTTATTAGGTTAATTTTCAACTGATCGTGACCGTAGTGTAAATATCATATAATTTCTCGCGTTTAAAAATCTTTCTTTTCGCCCCCGTTTTGTTTCGTTCGAACGGAGTTGGAAAGCCGAATGAACGACGTCTTCTAAAACTTTAATTATCCACGCGTATTATTACGTTCCAACAACGCAAGAGTAATTTCTCCTCACGCAATACTCGAAATATCTGTTAAATTCAGAAATTCAAAATTGCAGATTTTCCTGTTAAATGAAATACTTTTGCACTCTGATTGATATGTTAATAATGTTACTTTCCTAATTACCTTTCGAACGTTCATATTTTCATTCATTCGACTTCGATGATAATTTCCTATTGTTCACTCGATAACATTATTATAACTAGAATATTTTCCTGAATAATCATTTTATTAATATTAATAATAAATGTATTATTATTATATACTACGTAATAACACATTATAATACATTTATTATTATTATTATTATTATTATTATTATGCTATCACATAATTTGTTAACAATAAAATAAAATAATAAGTTATGGATATGAATTATAGATTTCTCTTGTACAACTTGTACTTTCGTGAAATGAAATATTTATCAAGTTACTAGTGGTAAAAATGCTTTAAATAATATTTAAAGTATTATTTTAAAAAATGTCATTTAAATTCTATTTCTTTTGTGTACCAATTTCGACATCTCGATCGATGAATCTAATTACTTTGTTTAACATAACACGTGTTTCTTATTATAATTTCGTTGCATGTATACCAACGTCGTCCGTTTTAAAAAAAAAATTACTCGTAGATGTCTGACTTCTTTCTTATCCAGGACCTATCCTATTTTCCAAGTGATCCCACCTCTCATTACTCATTCATGCACCTTCCCTTACTTAACCTTTATAATTCTCCACTGTCTCGAATTCTTCTGAAAGCCAATTTCACTTGAAAATAAAATACGTTTTCTGTAAACTATCTTCTTGTTATTGTATATATGCACACCTAATTTGAAAAACTATATTTTCTATAAACTATCCTCGTGTTATTGTATATATGCACACCTAATTTGAAAAACTATATTTTCTATAAACTATCCTCGTGTTATTGCATACACATACCTAATTTACTACCACTCTACGTTACAATCGTTCTCGCAACGTAATTGCAATGATCATGCGATAAATCGATTTATAAGAAATTTGTTTCAAAATTTGTTTCAAAACGATTTTCTAGATTCTCTTTACAAAACTATGAATTTGCAACAATCGAGAGAGAGAGAAAGCAGCTCCCTGTCCGTAAGTTTTCACTTTTCTAAATCGTACATTTTATTTGCCGGGACCTGAACCTGCATATAAATAATCATCTGAATGAAACATAGCAAAGAGGAACTAATTGCAAGTAACGAGAGTGCAACAATTTTAACCTCGTGCCGATACTACTCGGTTAAATTCCCTGTTAATTGAAATACTTTTACACGCCGCTGGCTGACGTGCTTTCTCCTCCTTTTTCCCTCCCCTCCGGTTCCCGAAGGGAAAAGATTGCGGAATGCCGCGGCGTACAATGCCTAAATTAATGCCCGCCAGGAAGATGCCGTGGTTTATTACTTTCCCTCGGTGCCATTAGAAGAGGCGTGACAACGGTGCCCGCTCTCTCTCTCTCTCTCTCTCTCTCGCACCCTCGTTTCCCCAGCACTTTAGGTCCTTCCATAAATATTCCTTAATACGCGCTGCCATAATGCGTATCGATGCCGGCCGCCTGTATAAACATAAATATGACTGCATGCTCAATAAGCGTCCTTACGGGTTCTGCCGCGAGCGTAAGTTCCGCTAATACTCGCTGCATAAGATCGGCTAATTTATCGTTAATTCATCCTATTTCGCCGAAATTAGCACGGTTCAATGGATCGGAAATAATCCACTGTTTACGCTCGGAATATCTTTCAACCGGAGCGACTCGTTTGCATGAAAATAAGCAGCAAACGAGTGACTTGCAGGTAATAGCGTAGATAACGGTTATCGGTGAACGTTGATGATGGGAATTCTCGTATTCTTTCGCCGTGCTTCGATGATACAGTGGCTGGCAAAAATCTTCCAACTCTGTAGAGATATTCTGGTATATAATGGCATTAATGTTTCGAACTAGTATATTCGGTTGACTAAATATTGAAAATGTCATGAATTTTGTAAAAAGAGATCGTACAATGACAAGCTTGTGTCCATTTTAAAACTTGAGGCCTCTACTATCAAAATGCGCCATTCGTTTTATTCTATGGAACATATAACAGTGGAACTACCGACGAAGTTACGACGAAGTTATTTCAACCGAAATTATTTTCATTTCTAATAAGTAAAAATAAAATAAACTTCATTGTATTATTATATATCTTTAGTTATCGCTGTAAAAGTCATTGCATCATTGCGGGGAAGAAATTGTAACATGAAATAGAAATTTTAAAATAAAATTGTATAAACCAGTCATTTTGACTGGTGTGGTAGTTCTAGTGTCAAAATCGTTGAAAACATTTTTTTCATAATTGAATCCAGTTTGCACTTGAAGATTGAAGCCTTCCCTTTATAACAATCACCGAAAATTTGATGTACCATTTTTTTTTTCGCCATTTTACTGAACATTGAACATTTTCATAGTTGCTACACTGTGCTACACTTTATAAATACCTCATAAATAATTATGAATTTTGTCTTCATTCAAGTCCAAGTTCTCGTTTCTCCCAAAAAAACGTACTTTCCCGTTTATATGTCTACTTTTTTTCGCAACAAAAGTGCAAACATACCTTAAAAAAATCATAAAATCGATCAATCAATCAAGCGGAAGAATCTCGAGCATTTCCAATAACACCTATCGAAACTATTTACGATCGTCAATGTGATTTGTTCTCCATTTACGAAAATATTAGCACTAAACAGACGTATATATATAGCCAAAAAAAAAAAAAAAGAAAAAAAAGAACAACATCGCAAACTTTTATATTTCACCAGTGTTTCGCTGCGTGCGCGAAGCCGTAGGCGAAACAAAGAAAATATTAATTTCAGCGTGGGAATAACAAATCCGCGATACGGATGTTTCAAAATATCATTCCAATCTTGATTCGATTACCAGCAGCGAATGCTGTTTTTTTTTTTTTTTTTTTTAGAAACATCCGATGTTTTCCTCCTCGCTCGCTTCTTCGCTCCGCTATTTCGGATCGCGGCGATATAAACAGTCAAATAAATCGGAAACGCGCATGGCAAACTCTTTATCTGATCAGGGAACTGAAAAATCGGAAACGCGGCATTATTTATTTGCACTTGCGCGATACCACGTTGCCTAGGGCAATATTTCGACACCCGAGTTCCTCAATATACTATAACGCAGGGAGAACTGAGAATTTTCGTGTAAAACGCTTCACGTTGCGTTAAAGACATCAACGAATGTTAATGTCGAAATTAATTTCACTCTGCTACGTTCATATTTAATCAGTGATGTTCCCTCAACGACGATGGAAATCTTCGTACTGTTTGAACACTATACCATGGATCATAGTATTGGTGCACATAATTTCTTTGCAACATCTTTATGAAAACAAAATGGTTTTATTAACAAAATTTGTTTCCATAAATAGATTGCTGCGTGCAAAAGTAATGCGCATAGTAGCAATTAATGAGTTGTACAGTAATGATAATATCATATAAAAATTGGAGAATCAAAAAGTTATTGACACGCGAGGGATATTTTTAGAGTTCTACCGTGTATTTGAGAACAGATAAATATTCTAGTGATTTGAAGACGAGTGATTTCCTAATGTTAGGGAAAGATATCATTCGATACCATATTTTGTAATATCCTTTAATAATAACGTTTCGCTGTTAAATGCAGATTAGGTCGATACTTTCAAATTTTTTAATTTCATTCGTTATTATTGTGTGACTCGTCATTGGAAATTACTAGACATTATGTACATGTTACTTTTGTATATGAACCGTGTTTATATTTTTACTAATACGTAATTTCGATTTGGTGAATTTATCATTTGCTGATTTATTATTTGTCGATCGAGAAACGTCGCTAATGGGTATGACAGTTACTTTTCCATTTCAGTTACTTCTGGCTGCGTTCTTTCTTAGACAAACTTTGACAACAAAGTTGAATTTCCTCGAGGTTATTCTTCAGAGTGTGCCTTCGGAACTCTTACAACCAATTACTAATTTACCCTTTGGAAATTTTTAAAGGGAAACCAACTTTCGAATACCTCCGATAAGAAATGTTTGCCTTTTATTGGCGCGCTTCAACGAAAAATGTGAAACCATTCTTAAATTTACAGATAATTTCATCTCACGATCTCAATATTCTTTAATTTACGTTTCCACTCTTTGTAGCTTGCAGTTTCGTTCTAATAATTTTAAAATTGACAAAACATTATCCAAAAATTAGATTTCTTTTCTTTTTTTTTTTTGTTCAAGAGGTTTCGGTCTATTTCATTTGTCTGTACAATTTCGTTAATTTTCTTTAAGCGTTAGTTTTTACAGTGTGATTGTCCAACGTGTCGTTAGAATGATGAAAACAATCGATAATCGTACAGAATGATTGAAGCAAAATCAATTAAAATAACTCGATGATTACCATTAGATCGCAGATTTTCATGCATTTATGCAAAATTGAAAGGTGAAAAAAATGCACAAATGCATGTGATATACATGAAATATCCAAAGTATTACGATATTTATTACGCAATGTATAATAGATAAAACTTTCTGTTTGTTTCTCATTTGTTAAAAATTTCACAAAATTTCACAAAAATTAAAAAATATGCAAAAACCAACAGACGAATTATTATTTCTTGCTTTGATTATCTGCGCTTGAACGCAAACTACACGTATTAAAAATGTTCGTCTTGGCGTACAATGTTCGTTGAAACTTTTATTATTTGTTACAATCTGACAACTCTTCTTTTTTTTTAATACATCCAACGATGTTACGACGTTGGCATAAAAAAGAAATGTTGGTGTTATATGGCAGAACTACATACTGTAAACTTATCCCTGAAAAGTTGCAGCATCTTGTTAACCCTTCGGTTGTAGCGTATTTCAAGCTAAAAGCATACACGCTGCCCGCGGGCTTGTCATGTAAATAACATTTCTTTAGTGAATTTCTTTGGAAATTTCAATTTCCACTCGCGATAGTCTATTTTTTAAACACTATAAAAAAGTGACTGTACGCAGTGCAGCGTTAAAAGTTACTTGTTGAGTGCTTGTCGGGATAACGGGTAAGCCACCCTTTGCGTCTCGAGGCTTACCAAGCAAAGAAGATCACGAATATGTTTCGAAAGATACATTTCGAAGAGATTCAGTTTCGAGATTTTTCGAATATTACTTAAATCGTTATTATTAATTTTGACGTATGTTTCAATTTTTATTTTTCATCAAGGTTAGGTTCGTGTTTTTACAGGATTAAATATTTTACTACTCGAAGAAACTTCATTTGACATTTGCGTCTCGAGGCTTACCAAGCAAAGAAGATCACGAATATGTTTCGAAAGATACATTTCGAAGACATTCAGTTTCGAGATTTTGCGAATATTACTTAAATCATAATTATTAATTTTGACGTACGTTTCAATGTTTATTTTTCATCGAGATTAGGTTCGTGTTTTTACAGGATTAAACATTTTACTACTCGATGAAACCTCATTTCACAAGTTAAATCAAAATCTGTTTTCATTTTATTTCTCAATGGTATTTCACTCGTGCTTTCAAGAGCTAGAACAATTATTATTCTCTAATAAACTCTCTTTTAATCTAATCACTGTATTTCCAATTTCGAGAATTAAAGAAACTTCGCAGTTTTAAAATATCTTTCGAACTAATCTTTCCCGAGCACAAGTTTTCTCTACATCAACACCGGCAAAAAAAAAAAAAATTCCTATTGATGTATGAACTTTTGGAAATAATATTTTCATTTATCATCGTTTGTTAATTTATTTGAAATAATGAAGATTAATCTATTTGAAATAGACGAGTTTAACGTGAGCTTCGATGACGCGTGATTCCGAAATATAGAAAAGCAGCAGTAAGTGATGGAGATTATTGATTGCAGATTTGAATCCAGATCCTCTCTTTATCGTTTCACTAATGAGCCGATCGAATTCCCCAGATGAGAGTTGTCGATAAATTTCGTGTAATATTCGAGTATCGCTGCCTGCGAATCAACTAATCACTTACGTAATTTGAATCTGTTACGTTCCGTTCGCGATATCACAGCTGACGATGTTATCATAAGCTTTAGACAGCTTAGGATCATCCTCGAAAGCGTTTAATACCGCGGTACATTGCAAATTCACGAATATACTTGTACATCGTTACATGTTATTTCTTATTTCGTTATTTACGAAAATACCTATGGAATCGTGAAAGCAAAATCTGCAACTGATACATGTGATTTTTGACATTATCAGTTGAAGAATTGTTCAAGAATATTGTGTTATCTACTATATTCGAGTGTAGTATTAAGAAAAAATGGAAACTATCATCGAGTTTGAATAATCGATCGATGACAAATAATTGATCAATTATTCACAAAAGTATTAGTTCTTCATTCTTTTCATTTTTGCATATAGCTAGTTGAACCAACAACTTGGCTCTTGCTACTGAAAAACAGTAATTTTATCATCGCGTCGCCAGTTTGTTCTATGACTGGTCCCCCAAATGAATCAATATTAGCGGGAAGTTGGTCATTCAACTGTATATTCAGGAACACACCTTAAACCTACTCGCGCCAAAGTGTAAACGAATTTACTTCGTGGTTCCAAATGTGCGAGATCAGATAACGACTGTTGATAGAGATTTCCCCCCCCCCCCACTAAAAAATCCCCCCACTCTCCTTCCGTCCTACAAAGAGAAGGAAAGATCTGGTGAAATTTTCTTGAAGATTGGAAAATTGTTTCGTTTCCTTTATTATTACTAATGTTTGTCTTTAGAGCTTCGAAGACTTGTGAATAGGAATTTCATTATTAAAAAGTATTTGTCTAATTTCACTAATTCACTAATATCTACTCTAACCAATGAAAGTTACCGATTCAAAAATTACTAATTAGAAGAAATATATTATATTAAGAAGCTATTCTACATTAACTTATTCTTCCTTACTAACGAATTAATATTAATAATTAATTTTAACTAATAAACCGACTAATTTACCGATTACTACGTGTACCAATATTCCTACAAATAACAATTTTCAACTCTCTTTTGTCCATCACCTTGTCACACTGTAATTTATCACCAAATTTCTTGTTAGTATCGCTATTATCTCGTATATTTGCATATATTGTTCAACCTAAACTATACACAGCGAGAGAGAGAAAGAGCAAGCACAGTTTAATTACCTATTTCTTCGAGAACCGCGGAGCGTTTCTACCGTGTCTTTCGTGCACGATTAGCGCGCATGATAAACGAGCAAGTTCATCGCCGGTCAAGGCGGACATTCCATGGATTCCTGAAGTGTTTTAGCTACGAAAATTTCGATCGGAGTGCAAGAGAACACGTTAATCATTCGCCCTTCTCTTTCGAAATCGACAAAGACACGGGTCGATGTCGGTGAAAACTAGGGATGGGATAGTTCATTGTAGTTCAATGTAAAAGTTCGATATATACAATGTATATATTTCATATATACATTGTAAAAGTCCAATATATATATCTAAGGAATCTTCATTTTGATACAAACAAGAACATACTTCATCAAGTCAAGAATACACACCAAAAATGGTCATATATATATATACATGGTCATTTGTAACATTCAGGGATTCCCAAAATAAACGTATTATAGAACCTAACTAATGTTTAGTATTTTTTTCAGTATTGTCTTTCTTTTTTTCAATTGTCAGATTAAATCGCAGTGCACGTTTGAAGCGATTTAATTTAGAAACAAAACAGCAAATAGAAGAACGAAGAATTTGTAACGCTTATGAATTAGTTACTTACCGCTGAAAACGCCTGCGAAGCGTTCGAACGATCTAACGATTAAAGGCTCTAGCCTAACTTGCGAGGTGCTCGATTCTATCACACAGTGAAAACGACACACGGTGAAATGGGCATGAAAGCTGGGCGTGAAAGAAAAATTCGCCTCGAAGAAAGCTAAGGGGAACTCCTCGAAACGTCACGATCACGGTTAAATTCCGGAAGACCGATTGGCTGTCACGATCGCCGATCTCGTTTCGTGTTGCAGCTGAACGAGCGACAGAAAAAATAAGAGCAGCGCCGGAACACGGCGTGAGGAATGGATCTGTCGTTGCGAGGCGAACCAGAGTCCCTCTGTTGCTCGATCGCCTACATAGCATGTAAATGAAAGGATCCCGGCGTTACAAGCGTATCCGGATTTTTGGTTTCCTCGGAGCACACTGCTCGGATGTCTCCTTAATCTTCTCCTTTTTTTTTCTTTTTCTTCTTTTTCCCTTCTTTTTGCGTTCCCTTCTCTTTCTTGATTGATACTAGGAAGAAGACGGTTTAATTAGTTATAAAGAGATTAACCTCGATCGAAGGCATTCGTATGTAAATTAAGGATCGAGTACTGAGGATTGCATTGTTTTTTCCCTCCCCTTTTACTCTGCTGCTTTTCTTTTTCGTCGAAGTGAATGAGGAGTTTGTTCGTGTTAATTTGGACGTTCGAACTAATTTGTAAAACAAATTCTTGTATAAAATGCTTCGTTTCGCGGGATCGGTCGACTAAATAAATTTAATGGATCGGAAGGAAAATTATTTATTTCAATAAATGCGCGAGCTTATTTCACACGTACACCTTCGCGGACAAGTCTTCTGTTATTAGCAGAGTGTATGCAAATGTATCTAACGTAATTTCCCAAATGTTCGAATCGTTCTCCATCGAAGAACAATCGACATTCGAATGTTTGGTTAACGTTGAATAAAAGAAACGTACGTTTAAAATTAAAACAAAAACGTATCGAGGAGCATGTAAGATACAAGTGTAAAATAAAACGCAGGAAGGAAAATCGGGAACGAGTAAAAAAAAATTGAATGGAAACAGTCTCGAGAGTTAGCGAGAGAAATCAAAGACTTCAGATAGACCACCGGATGAAGAAATCTCGCGACCGTGTATCCACAAAACGTATCGTCAGGAGACGTATCTTTTTTGCAGCAGCAGCGGCAGGTCGATTAATAATTTGAAGCGTCGTTGTTTGGCAAAAGAAAAAAAAGAGAAAAAAACGGCACGGAAGCTCGGATGGTGTGTATTGGTCGAAAGCGCAGTGGTTGCACGCTCGGAGGACAATGAGCCGGTCGAGTGGCACGGTCCATTCATTTCGAGATCTTTATCGTCGCTAATCGGTCCCTTGATAGACGAGCTCTCCCCTATCCTGACGGACTTGCGAGATGATGGATGTGCCGGCTTCGGAAGCACGTCGAGGGTCAGCACATCGTCCGTAACAGAACGATGAGCGCGTAACGCGAGGATATCGATTCGATGCGGCTCGCCTAGAAGGAGGTGAATGCGTCGTTTTGAATGTTTCATGGCCGGTTTCTCCGTGGCCGAGGTGTGCAAAACCTCGACGATGTGTTTTCTCCCGTCGACTGGCCTCAGTCGAATCACAGTTGACCGTCTCTCGGCTCATCTCGCCTGTAGACGATCGCTTTAAATATTTCGTTTCGTTTAACGCGTCGAGCCGTCGGTACATCATCGTTCAGAACTTGTCGATCGCCTAGACAAAGCTTCGATTCCTTTTTTTTCTTTATCTCTCTCTCTCTCTCTCTCTCGTTCGTTGCCGGATTGCTTCGGCCACCCCGTCCGCTCGAGCCCGTCCGCTCGAGAAGCTCATCAACTAATGGAAATGCGATCGAGCGATGAAAACGATATCAATCAAAATATTTGTCTCCGGAAGAGAAAGCAGGAAGCCGGGCTCGAAAGAAAGAAAGAAAGAAAGAAAAAAAAAGAAGAGAAAAAAAAAGAGGAAGAAGAATTGGAGACGAGAAAGGAGGACGAAGGATGAGAGAATGGGCGAGGAAGAATAGAAGGGTGGGAAATGGTGATAGAACGACGCGCTGCTCGAACGGCGAAAAGGAGAAAAGTTATTAGTCCGACGAGCGGCACCTGTATGATGAAAAATAGTAAGTTGCGTCGACGATGTCGACGCTTTTCCTCGTCGTCGAATTATACCGAGTGGCAGAGGGGGAAACATTCTTTCCGAGGGAGAATAGCAGGCAAGCAGGAGGAGGAGGAGGAGGAGGAGGAGGAGGAGGAGGAGGAGGAGGAGGAGGAGGAGGAAGAGACGACGATCTAAGTAAGCGGAAAGGAGAGGAGACAAAGATGTAACGAGAGGGACGAAGGGTAACACGAAATCTCTGACAGAACGGCGGAATACTTGGGAAAGTGACTCTCGAGGTACGCGAGCGTGAGACGTTGAAAGGCAACGATGAAGAACCAAAAGCCGATAAATCAGCCAGTCTAGTCAGAATTAGTTACCGTTCCATTTTGCCACGACGTTAAGTAAGTTCTCTTCCTTCCTCTTCCTTTCCGTCGCCGCCCCCGCCCCCGCCCCCCTCCCCCACCGCTCGTTCGCCGCTTGCTCCCTTTCGATTTCCTTGCTCCCAGTTCCCTGGCCTTATCTACCCTCCTTCCCGGTTCGTCTGCAAGCTCACTTCGTTTCCTCCCCTTTTCTTCGCGGCATCCGGATCCGCGGCTTCGCCCCTGAGACAAAACCGCCGCGCAACCACCACGGTTCGCCAGTTTTCCAGAATTCCACGCTGCTGCCAGACACCAACGTCGGTTTCCGGCGTGGCGTCACCCACTCTCTCTCTCTCTCTCTCTCTCTCTCTCTCTGTCTTTCTCTCCGTTTGTTCTATCGATCACCTTCCTCCACCTCCTTCGGGGATATCGCCTAACCCCGTCCACCGATCGTCAACGATTGGAAATACGTGATTTCTCTGACGCCGTCGTCGTCGACGTCTCTCTACTACTGATAAAAGGTCACCGATTCTTACGGTGAAGAGAGAGAGAGAGAGAGAGAGAAATTTCACACACCCCTTGACACGTCATCGGTAAACGTGAAAATGTAATATTCCGCGATATATATATATATATATATATATATATATATATATACCACGCCTACCGTCCGAACCGCTTGGGATCGAAGAAAAGCACCATTTGCCATTCATTGCCTATTTTCTTTCCATTCAACGTCCATCTCTTTCCATGTTTCCCGAATCCTTTTATCGAAAGTGACATTGCCGCGGTTATTTATCGCTTGCTGTTCGTTGCTTAAAATATTTCATCGCCGGGAAGTGAACATTGGTCGCGTGAACATTTCTGAAACAATATGTTTCCGTTTATCGAGAGAAAGAACTTCCGATTCGAAAGAAATATTTTAACAAATGTTAATGCCTGTAAGTGAATATTGGAAAACTCAGGTGAAATATTTCAGTCAGAGTCAATGTCTATATATGGAAGCTTGTTTTACTAATTTCTACAGTTTTTTTCTATTTACTATCTGTTTGCTTTGTTTCGAAATTCCGAATTTTCAGGGATATTCAATTCGTCGAGTATCGTAGCCGCTACGAGTATCAGAAAATCTAAAACCTGCTTTGAAGACCTTCATGCAAATTTACATCAACTGCGCTCAGTTCCCGATAGACATTTAACAAGTTGCTTCAACGCGTAAACTTTGTTGTCAGTCACTGTCAATACAATAATGCAAAATTATTACCGAAATACGCTGCTATGATATATCCTCTGTTCCAGATTCAAGGCAGTTCGATTCGCCGTGAAACGCAGTTGCTAACGCGAATTCATGTGAATTTAAATGTGTCGTAAATTTTATATTTTTCTATTTTCTTATTTTTCTACGTTTAATTACGTTTAATTACGTCTAATTAATACGATCGCAGATAAATGAATAGCAAATAAGATTAAATAATATATTTGGAATAATGAGGGATAATTAGCGGTGAACAATCGGTAGACTTAATAATATAATATAAATTTAATTTAATTTAATTATCTGTTTAAAGTTTGAAATATTAGAAATAATCGCGCGAAATACAGAGATCGAAACGTTATATACTCTTACCGCATAATATAATGAAATCGATATACGAACAATAAAATGTTGGCCTTTTAGCTTTCCCGTAAGAATTTTCGTAATTTTTAAAAATAAAGATAAGAAATATGGTGTAGCAGTTTCATTTCAAAAATTATAAAACTTCGTCCAGAAAGTTAATTTAGGAAACAGATCAAATAAAAAAAATGTAAAAATATATAATTATACTACTCTTGTCGATAATGGATAACGTTTAAGAGCATCAGCATATTTGATATTAAAATTAAATTAACTGCTCAATTCCTAGAATAGATGCACATTTATATTGAAAATGAAGATGATCACTTCAAGCAATTTTTCTAAAAATATTCAAGCAAATATTTCATTACATCTTGAATCACTTTATATATTTTAACTTCATTATATTTCAAAAGAAAAACACCATCAATTTTAAAAGAATTTTACTAAAATGACCAAAAAAACTTAGAAACTTTATCTAAATTTAATGGAAAAGATAATTTTAACGATAAAACTATTTTGTGAAAAATGTTTCATTATTTGTTTTGCAAAAAAAGTATTTGTTACACAGTTCACTTAAACTATCTCCAGTAATTTTGATTAAAAGATTCAGTAACTGCGTAATTGTACGTGAACTTTTTTTTTATAGGTGCACAATCCCGAATAAAAAAGAAAGGAGCCCCTCTTGCTTTTGATTCTTAGAACAGCTTCTAAAACATGAAAGCGTATTGACACGTTTTCAGAACGCGTTGTTGAGGATCCAAGTGCGCTTTCAGTGCCTAAGTATAGAGTAACTTTCAACATTTTATCCTTTGTCGTGCAATTTCTGCCAAACGTCGGGATAGAATCAGTCTCTTCCACGTTCACGCAACATCGTTTATTTTACATTCGCTAGAATTTTCTTTTTTTCTTCCGCCGTCATCAAATATCACTTATAAAATGTTATTTACAAACAGAGAAAATATCGTTATTCGATTTTCTCTTTTCTTTTCTTCTCGACAACATTTCACGCGTCGAGCATTTATTAAATTACGTTGATTCAGTGCAGATTGGTAATATAATAAATATACAGTAATTTAAGTTGGTCAATTAATAATCAATATAAATAACAAATAATATGTTCATTAAATTGATTTCAAACTGTTGCCAAAATTAGTAGAATAAATACGTTATTACGAAGTGAACTGTATAACTATTACACAGAAAATTTCGGTACGAGCGAGGTACGTTCATCGATACGTCAGGAAGTTGAGCGATAATCTTTCATGTGGCCACAAATTTATTTTGGTTGGCTATCTTCTCGGTACAGCGTTGTTCTCGTTTGTCCACGCGAGCAAAAGGGAAATAGAAAGCATTTAGGAGCGCACTTAACGACGTTTATGAAATGAGTTACTATTATATGGAGAGTTCAGTGGTTAATCGGTTTAAGTCAAGAGACCGTAAAATGGGGATTCGTGAGGTACAATGAAACAGGCCCTACACCGAGCTTCATCAGCGTGCCGTATCGGAAATTATATAACACCTTAAACCGTGAGATAAAGCGCCAGACATATTGGACGAGATAAATTTGTTTCACGCTGGACTCGATTTTCACTAAGCGCTACGAAATTTGCTTATCGCACAATTCGCCGCTCGTCTTTCTATTTCTTCTTTTATTCTGAATATATACTCGACTTAACGTAGCTCTCTAGTCTGTTTTATTTGAATTTTCTCTTCCATTCTAATTTTTCTATCTTGTCACGTTCTAGTGGAATAATCTACAGACTTAGATATAGATGTTCATGTGTTTCGAAAAATCGACGACGTTTAAACTGTTACGATTTCGTAACGAGAAATCATACAGAAATGAATCATTTTAAAGCGTGAAGCTTTACTACTTTCACAATCCTGGATTCATTTTTCACGAAAATGTCTTTATATGATGTCGGGCAGCAAGCGGGAAAGTGAAGACACTTCCGTTTTACCTCGAAAATTCGCTATAAATTCAAACGTTTCCCAAGACAGTGAAAAATTTTTTTCATGACTGAAAATCCATCAGGAATCTGCAGATTAAAGTTTTCCCTTTACGATGATCCTCCGAACCTTGCTGCAGAATTCCTTTTCGCCAGCTTATATTTGAATATGTCCAAAAAACGATGAAAATTCGAAGTCTTGGAATTTCTTGAATTTTTAACTCTAACTCTGTTTCTGTTTATATTGGTAAAATCGTTCATTTTCGATGAATCACCGAAATTGATATTTCACATTTATTTGCAAATGTCGAATAAACAGATTTTCGTATTATTGGAACATGAATTTTCGATATTTTAATTTAAATTTCTTTGATTAAAAGCGACGAAATAATCTTGGTTTGAAATAATTGAATAATAGTTGTTAAGTCGACATTGCAAACGACAAACTTGACGATAGAAAAGAAGCTCGCTTGTAAAATACGAAAGAATATCTCGTCGATGAAAATTGACGTTGCGCCTGGACTTTGATAAATTAGAAATTAATTAGATATCACTACTTACGGAGTCTCGGAGAAGCGGAGACAAAATATCGGAGAACGGTCCAATCATTAAATTTCCTTGATACTATTACCGACAATGGACGCTTTGTAAAGTAAAATAATTGCATTTTCGTCGTGCGAAGGCACTCTGTCCAGTTATGCGTGAATGGAATATACGACAATTTTATTGGGAGAGAGAGAGCGTCACCATTCTTTTCTTTTTTTTTTTTTTGGTCAGCAATTAGTGACACGCTGAATAATACTATCGCAAGCTCTCTATATATTTTGATAATCCACTGGCAATTTAATTACACAGGCATTTCACATGCATAGGAAAAAATTAATTCTTACGTGATTGCTCAGCAAAGTTTATTAATTGAAATATATTTTCTTTTTTATTAAAATTTATCAAATCCGCGATATCGTTCAATTACTTCAGAAAATCAGTTTTTTTTTTTTTAAATTGGTACTATAATTATTGCCTTCTCTAATGCCTGTCGAAATATTGATTTTCTAATGTCGATTATTTCTATCGTACAGAAGTTTTTATAAGTATCAACATGTGTCAACATTTGCTTGAAAATTTACAGTTACTTAAGTGAAACCGTATCTTTGGAATAGTAAGCCGATTATTATAAACCAGCTATGTTATAGATATTAAACTTTGAGATGAACGACGATATCTATATCTATATCTATATATATGTATATATATATATATATATATAGAAGATAATGCAAGTACAAAAGACGATGATGTAGTTTTAAAATATGAACAAAGCAATTTCTGGAGTAGAATTGACGTGACTTTTTCTCTTTTTCTATCTTTGGACTAAATTATTAATATGAACGCAACTCAATTTTCGAACGAAACTTCTTTCGAAATCATCTCGCTTTTTGAAACTTTAAAATCGAGTATCGACGCGAGTAAAACCTTGTGCAATGCTTCTAAATACTTGCGTCGCACACTGTGACGCAAACAATTATACCAAAATTTTGATGATAATTAAACGTAGATAATTAAATGCAGAAATATTCTCGATGCTTTGTTATAGGGGAATTGTTATAGAAAATACTATTACGAGTTAATGATATACTGCTTGACACAAATTTACTGAGCTGCGTTCTCTTCGTACTCTCTAATCACTGTGTTTACGCTTCTCAATCATTATATTTCCGCAACCACATTACACATCAACTTGCATACGCTCGATCACCACATCCGTGCAAAACAAATTTAATTATTTTCGATGAACAATAATCGAACGTGCAAATAAATTAATAACCAACAACAGCACAACAACGGACAACGATTATTGGTAATCATTATTACGGTTAGCACACAATATATACTGTAAGTAACGAGTTGCGTTAATTGATTTTGTAAATGTGTGGAGATCATAATTCTTACGCGAATAATTACACGCCTTTAATTATAACGTTCTTGTCTTCTTCATTCTCATCATTCTTCTTCATTCTGTTCTACATTACAATGAAAATGACGCGTCATTTTATTATACTTGAAATAACGTTCTGCTACTACGTTTCCTGAAAACATTTAATTCCACGGTATTAATTCATAATTACATTACGTACAGAATGAATGTAATAATAATACACTGTTTCTTCAAAATTTTATAGAACAATACCAAACGATGCCAAAATATGTGAAACGATCCCATAGACTCGGACTATATAATGTACATAAAGTGATGGTACAATCGAATTGGTGATTCTACGCGAAAAAATGAATCGAAAAGAAAGGAAATTTTCTAGAAAAACCGTTGTTTTCGAGAAAATCGAGTTTGAAAATTTATCAAGTACGTACACGTCTGCTAATTTTCAACGAAACGTACTCGAAGTTTATTTTCCTGCAAATAACGCCTTAATTCTAACATTTTTCACGTATTCTTGCACACGAAATATCCTCGTGCCAGATAAATTTTCAAGCTCAGTTTCCCCCCCAAAAAACGGAGGCTTTAATGAAAAAATTTTATTCCTTCCTTCCGACTCATTTTTTTTACGTACAATCACCTCCTTGAAACATCATGTACAAACTTACGATTCCTTCGAAATATCCCACAACTTTCTTTGGTAACAAAAAAAAAAAAAACAATGGAAAGAGAACGACTAAATATCATTTTTCTCGCATTATTTAAGACTTCCTGACCATCGTTAAAGTTCCGTACTCACGGATGGTACCAACAATTTTTCTCGTCGCGTGTTTTCCTTGCCACCCTCATCATCCACCCTTCTCTCCCCCGCTCGCACATACGACACCGTCAGCCGTCTCCTCGGTCCTCCATTCGTCGAATTCCTAAACATCAATGGGGAGCTCGTTGACAAATATTCGTCGCGCGAGCGGGCAAGCAAAAAGCGGCGGAGATTTCCTCGGTGAAAAGTTCGCGGGCGGGAGGAAACGGTCGGGAAGAAGGCCCGAAGGCGAAAATATACGATAGCCGAGGAGGAGAGAATCTCCTTCGGCTTGGTGTCTGGGCGAAAAGATGCTTTCATAACTGACGAAGCCGCAGTGCGAGAGACGCGCGCGGCTTCGTTCCCTTCGTTGAAATATCCGCGCGTGAATAATGCAGAAATTCGCAAGAAAATATGAAGGCGCATTACCGAAACGGAACAGGATATTCACGCGGATATTTCGCTGCGGCGGCGACGGCGGCGATTCTGCTGAGCGGAGTGCCGGACATCGGGGCCCGCGATCTACGAGGATACTAAAGCCAGTCGCTTAAATCTACGAAGTTGCGTCGGCACTTGCCCGGGTTACTCGGCAAGACGCGACCGGCAAATGGCGTTCAAATTAATTTCGCCAAAGTTCTGGCCACCTCCCTCCCTCCCCCTCCCGACATTCCTCCTCCCTCGTCCCTTCCTCGCCTTTTCCACTTCCCCTTCTGGCAAATTATTAATACCGTCGTCGGAGGTTGGCGCCTGCTGACTCGGTTGTCCTCGGTTAAATACACTGTTTAATTAGGAAATCCGCAATTGCGGCGGGGCACGGATTGTCAACGGTTTTCAATCTATTGCGGTTCTATAAACTCGGTCGCGAGCATTTTCACGCGATGCCCACCGACATAGGGTTGAGTACCTTCGATACTTCCTGGTTCCGATCCTTTCGTTTGCGTTTACATGGAACTAAAACACGTTTCAAACCGTGTGTACCTGTAAACTGACATTGAAGAAGACAGTATGTAATATATTCTTTTTTTTTTAATTCAGGGATTCCTCGAATGTTACAAGCGGAGAACGACTTTCAGAGATTTCTTGGAGATTTGACGGGGTTTGTTTCTCTGTGTGATAAAGTTCCCTGCGAATTACAATGAAATGTATACATTTCACTTCTAATTTATATATATATATATATATATATATATATATATATCTTTGAATTAATTTTGAACTTTAATATCGAACTGTTACAATCAACTATTCGTATACGTTGCATACACTGAAATTTCACATTGGATTATTATGAAATCGCATTGTACACATTGAACTTATATGTTGAACTTGGTGAAGTATATACATTGTATACATTGAACTTGACTTTGTACAAAATGAATACACTGTGCTCGTTTCATATGAATATATCGGTAGAGAGTATTCATACATTGTATTCAGACATTATATTAGTACAATAAGTATATCAATACATTGTATTCATAACAATGAATATATCAATACATTTTATTCGTACATTATATTCATACATTGCACTCATACAATGAATATATCAACATATTGCATTCATACATTTTATTCTCATATTGTATTCGTATATAGACGTTATATTAGTATAATAGATATATCAATACATTGCACTCACATAATGAGTACATCAATACATTGTAGTCAATACAATAAATATATCAATACATTTTATTCATACATTGTACTCACACATTGCGCTCATACAATGGATATATCAACACATTATATTCATATATTGTATTCATGTACGTTTTATTCATACATTATATTCATATACTGCGTTCATCAATACAATGAATATATATCAATACATCGTACTCATTGGAACATTTTTGCTTTCTAGTAAGTATACATTGTATTGGCTACAGATCGGATTGTCCGGTGTATGAACGACTACGACTACTAGCCGCTCTGGCGCGACGAGTAAACAAGTTTAAAACAACTCCGACGCGTCGGATCGTTGTTGCCTTTGTTGGCTGCGTGTCGTGCGTGTTGCGTCGACGTGCAATTACATCACGTGCGAATCACTCCAAGAGTTTTCGAAAATTACGTGGCCCCGGTCCATTTGACACAACGAAATTCCGTAACTTCCTTTTCCAGAAAACGGGGCAGCAGTGTGCGATATCCGCCGCGCTGGATATTTGACGAGTTGGCTGCGCTGCAAAACTGGCTGTAAATTGAAATTTTCCAAGCTGCAGTTTCAGAGACGCGGAGACGTGCGTGAACGCAAAGTGGAAATGAAGTGCGATTAAATTTCAGGGAACACCGAATACTGAGAACCGCCATGTTGGACGGCCACGCGCATTGTGCGCACGTTTGTATGACAATTTCGGCGAACGAGATTTTAATTAGCCCTCCGCGCGATCCGTGCATCGAGAATTCGGTTATGCGTCGGGAATTAATCGCGATCGTTTGACGATTGTACGGAAAATGAAATTTCCGATGATTTTGTTCCTTATTTTTTTTTCTTTTTTTTGGTTCTTTTTACAATTACGACACGAGTTTCCTCGTGCACGATGTACAGCGATGTGCAACGATTCACGGATGAGTTCCATTATTGTTCCAAGTAACATAAATCGTTCTAGGTCCAGAATCTACTTAATTGTACAAATTGCAATAGACCTTCGTGTTACGTGCCAGGCTAATTTAGTATTACCTGAATATACAGCGCAAGCAGCTAGTCTATATCGTCCTCGTTGCATTAAAGTGCTAAATACATACTTTCGCGGTTATCCCTTGAGCCGGCTACGAAAGTTTTCCAGCGATTTTTTAAACTAATTTCGCCAACTTTCGCTGTTAAAGGAATTTTTATAACTTATAATAAATGACTAACTTGTAATCTTGTAACCCGCGGATGGATATTATCGAAGCTTGAAAGCTAATTTCAACGTTTCTTGGGTTTCTTTAATCTTGCGTATTTTCGCCGGTTTGTGCGGAGAATCGCGTCAGGATTTAGTTAGCTCGAGCATTGGTGTTTCTTTTTTTTTTTTTTTAAATAACAGAAATAACATGGAACACAGCGGTGGACAAAAGAAAGGTTACTATGGAAACGTCATAAGTCAAGAACCTACTGAATTATTCTATATTCTTTATCGTATAATGTCTATTTCGATATTTATATTTATTTTACATCGTATTGATGATTCTAATATCATTCTGACATAATAATATAATTCTAATATAATTCTGCTTTCTAAAAATGTACCACGCTCATTTCTATACGTAAAAATTTTCTTCTCACTTTTCTCGATTTTCTCCTGTCGCTCTATATCGCAACAACGATGTTCATGTTTTCAAATACGATGATTTTATAAATTCGTCTGAAGAACAAATTCGTGGCAATAAGCAAAGCAAGACAATATGTCGATACGATCTCCCTTCGGTTTATAATTTAATATAATCTCAAGCTTAATGATGTATAATTCCTCGACCAATTAGAAGCTCGATAAAAGGAGAAAGGAGACGGAACCGATCCCTTTTTTCTTCTACTCGTTGTTACATCGGCAACAATAGTCGCGAAAATAAAAGCGATCCGCGATTCTTCATTGCAGGATGCTTGAACAAGCTGCGTCTGTGTCCGCGATTGTTAACTTCTCGATATTAAAGCGCGGTTCTTGCTGCTCGTGCGGTTCAAAATCTCTCTCGTCTGGATTGGCTACACCGGCGAATACATTAGGCGAAATCGGGCACATTCTTCCGAAGTGGAGAGACGCATCGATCGTCATAAGTGAATTCGCCCTTCGAATATAACCAGAGGGACTTGGAATACTTGGTCGGCCTCCTAAGAATTTTCAGAGCGACGGCTCATGAATGCAAATTAAAACGTTTGCCCCGCTCCTAGCTCGCGCTTTTCCTCGCTCTTTCCTCCCCCCGGTTATTTGACTTTGCCGTATAAGCGGTGTTCAAAAGTCGATAAGCCGCTACCGGGGGCTTTCCGGTCGCCCCGGAAGAACTTAAATAATGAATACGCCCCTAGTAAATAGCTCTGCTTTCTAAACATTCTTCCTGGTGTGTTCTCCACTTTCTCCTCTTCCTTTGCCACGAAATTTTTCGATACTTTCACCTTCTGCTCTCTTACTCGCTCGCTCACCGAGCACTTTCGGCCAACCAGATTCGACTGGAAACTATCGCCGGTTTCGCGAAGGAAATCAGACTGTGAAAAAAAAAACACAGAAAAAAAAAGAAGAATAAGAAAGAAGAGAAGAAGGTGAAAATTAATTTCTAGGGCAGGGATCTTTCCTGTCGTTAAATAGAAACCGCATTAACGTCGAAAGTGAATTAAAATTCGCGAATTCGGCGCAGCCACAGCGGGTGCACGATTATTCAATTAGGAGCAGAGGGCACTTGTCGCGGCCCCTGTGGGGCCGTTTTCTTGTATTTTTCTGACTTGGGGCTGCCGAGCGACCGGCTCATTAATTTCCTTCGCCGTGCCGCGGCGTATTGTGCCGATTTAACGAATCGCTTGACAACGCTCGCCCGTTTGTTGACCGCTGCGGGGCGACTCGGTCGCATTGCTCGTTCTCCTTCGCTTATGTAATCTCCCATTTCCGCGGAAATTGGCCACTAACGAAGCGAAACGGCACCGTAATCGGGTAAGTCTGCTAGGCTGCCGCTTGCTAACCCAGTTATCGAAGAATTTACCGAAACGGATGTAAAAATAGCCGGGTTTAGGTTTTGCGGCAGCCACGGCAGGAAGTGGCCACGCTTTTGATAAATAAGAACCATTTAGGAACCATGTTACGCTGGAGTCTCTTTCTTGTATCTTCTTTTCTTTTCTTTCGGTAAATTGGGAAGAACTACGTTCTTCTTTTTGACGAGAACGTGGCTTTCAATAAACGAAAACGTAAGATTGATGTTATATACGCTCTCTCTCTCTCTCTCTTTTTTTTTGTAAATGTTTTTCATTGAATTGAGAGGAAAATACGTTTGTATGACATTTAACACTAGAACTACCGACAGTTAAGACGAAGTTATTTTTACGAAAATTATTTTGATGTCTGATAAATAAAAATGAAATAAAATTCATTATATTATTTCTTTAGTTATCGCTGTAAAAGTCATTGCATCGTTGCGGGGAAAAAATTGTAACATGAAATAGAAATTTTAAAATAAAATTGTATAAACCAGTCGTTTTGACTGGTGTGGTAGTTCTAGTGTTAAAATGTCATAACGTGTTTCAATCTTCTAAAGCCAGAAGTTTCGTTTAATTACTGGAGGAAATGATTGTCAGCCAATAGTAATTATTTACTCCAATTTGCAATACGGATAAGTACTAATAACGTTAGACAATATTAAAACAATTATATTATAATAATATTAAAATGAACTCGTTCGGTGTTTTTGTAATGAAATATTAATAGTAAAGGAATATGTAGATGAAATAAAATTTTGGAAAATGTGGACGTATGAACCTTCAAATTACACGACAGATGGTCGAATCAATCAAAATAAAAAAAATAGAAAGAAAAAATAAAAATTCCTCGTCAAGAATTATTTATCGTATATTAAACATATCTGTTCATATTTATTGATGAAATGTATTATTTATTAAGTTTAATATTTCTTATTAAATTTCATATTTAATATTTCTTATTATTCATTAAATTTAATATTCCTTAATCACAGATATATTTTAATAAATATTTCAATCTTTGTAAACATCTCAAGATTGATGACTTTTTTTTTCTTTTTCAATGCATCGCGCTTCTAGCAAAACAATAATTTCAATTTAAAATTTAATGAAACAGCGAAAGAAAATCATATATCAAGTTTTCATTCTAAAGGATCATTGTAAAGAGAAGGTCAATTCTCGAACCAATTACAAATTCAATCGTGAAAAAAAATGTTCGATGTTTTTATACATCGTGAATATTTATAATACTTTCGAGTGGAAAAGTGTCCGCGTGACGTGGAACAAATAAACGATACATTTTTGAAAGTAAAGGCCTCAAGCTTTATTTTCATACAATTTTGTTTTACGAAATTTGAATATTTAACCACCGATATATTTAAGTGTCCGTACATTAGCGCGAGTAACTGTGTGTCACGATGAGCAATTTCCAGCAACGCTGTAACTTATCGCAGAATATTACGATTAGATTATTTAACTCTCTATTAATATTGATAGCAGTTCAATATCTCTACTTCAATTTAACAGAGTGAAATCACGTCAAAATTATGTATTTCAATTACGCGAAACTGATGAAGAAAATTAAGATATAATATATTGGTGTTATACATGATGTTCATTGATGTATCGGCTCGTAGAACCTGATTTATCTGACAATGATTGTAGATACTAGATGAAATACACGTTCGTAACGTGAAATTAGGTAAATTCGTTTAACTTGTTCGTACTTTTCAAGAATTAATTAATAACGTGATTGCGTTGATTGATTGAGATAGGTGATTTACTCTGTAAACCAATTGAGATGAACTATTTCTTTTTGACATAAAAATTTCAGGGGAAATTAACGAATTAATACATATTTAATAAACACATGAATGAATAAATATTCATGGACATTCTAAGAATTATAGATTATCTACAACGTTATTATTTATTTTTATTTATAAAAATTATAAACTTAGATCGCGTGGAATGGATAAGAAACTTTTGAGAACAATAAAACATTAAGAAAAAAACTAAAATAAAATAAAATATAAAACTAAAACCAACTTTCTTAATATATTACTCGAGCACTTGTGCAAATTTTCAATGTACAATGAAAGAATATAACAACGATTAACTCTCTTTATTTTATATTAAGCAATCCGCAAGGATTAATATTGACTCTTTTAAAGCCGTAATTATTATCATAATCATTCTCTACACTCGAACGTGCAAATTGGAAATTCTTGAAAAATTTTTCTCATCGTACGTGCATCGTATTGTTATTTAAAGCATTGCACTAGAAGTATACGTACAGCTTTAAGAAGCAAAAAAAAAAAAAGAAAAAAACAATTGAAATCGCTTCAAAAAGAAATGTGCCAGTATGAACAATATCTTCGATATGCTAATAATCTCGAGAACGATATCTGGATATGTAAGACTGTGATCCAAACAGTCATGCAACATTCATGAACCGTCACACATATCACTTCACCTTTTTAGTTCCCACGCAGTAAATCCCAGTCATATCGTATCTTTCAGGTTTCAAGAACCTGCATTACAGAACCTTCTTACCACTATTTCTTTCAAAGTCTGATTTATTCGATTTATTCATATCGATTTACGAACGTGTACGCCGTTAACGTGCGAGTGAAGATTTTTAATGAAATAATACACAAGGTAGATTCAAATACATTCGAAAAAAGAAAACAAAGAAGAAGAAATTACGTGCGATAAAAATATTGTACACTGATATGAAATATCAGTAGACAGCTGTTGCAGAAAAATTTAATTCAAATAATAAATTAACGAATAAATCGATCGAATCGGAGAACTGTTTAAAAATTTATGTTATGACAATGCGAGAAAAGATGAATCGCTTCTGAATATAAAAAGTATGAAAGATATTGTTGAAAAATATCAATTCTATTATGCAGAGTAACTTGATCACCTTGAATATCTTGATCACGGTATTTTCGAAGACGTGTAAAAAAAATTTTGTTAACAAAGATTATTTAGCACAGAGGAAGCGATAATATGATAGTTTTTCTTGTACGTGAGATATCCAAGGTGATGAAATTATATGGTTCATCCTGCGCGAATAATTAGAGTGGTGAATAAAAAAAAGTTTACTACATGTGTAACTGTTAAATGTTATATCGCAGGTATAATGTTTATCTCGTTATTCATATTTATCACTTATCGTACAAATGACTCTATAATTTAATTTTCTGAAAACCATATGTTCTCGTACCTTTTATTTTTGAAACTCTTTTTTTTTTTTGGACCCCTTGAAATGTTATATCGCAGGTATAATGTTTATCTCGTTATTCATATTTATCACTTATCGTACAAATGATTCTATAATTTTATTTTCTGAAAACCATATGTTCTCGTACCCTTTATTTTTGAAACTCTTTCTTTTTTTGAACCCCTTGAAATGTTATATCGCAGGTATAATGTTATCTCGTTATTCATATTTATCACTTATCGTACAAATGATTCTATAATTTTATTTTCTGAAAGCCATGTTTTTCTCGTAGCCTTTATTTTTGAAACTCTTTTTTTTGAAACCCTTTATTTTTGAGACTCTTTTTTTGTTTTTGTCCGCGACATAATAACAGTGTACGAAAACAATTTCGTTTCTACACATATACTATTCGTACACATTAAGAAATTCTTAATCGTGAAATAACACGTCGAGAGCATCTCGTCGGGTTCACGTCTATTGATACAGATGATCGAGTGTTCGAAATTTTTGCGTTTCCCCGTCGAAAGAGATCTCGCATGCGTATAATATTCGTGGCACGCTTTCGAAGCGTCTGCGTTTTCACACGTCGTGTGGCAGCCAACTAATTACGCAAACAGCCCATGGAAACCAGACAGACGATGAATTAACACTCTTTGTGTCTGGTAATTAACGTGACGCCGATTAATTAAAATTGCGAACACGAGAGACAACACTTGCAACAAGAACTGTCACGCAAATGAATAAATCTCGACGAAGAGATTTCCCTCTCTCTGCGCAAAAGAACTCGCGTGAAAAAAAAATAAAGAATTTTTGCCTCCCACTCATTTCCCCTTGTTGTAAGAACGAAGTGATTTAACACTAGAACTACCACACCAGTCAAAATGACTGGTTTTACAATTTTATTTTAAAATTTCCATTTCATGTTACAATTTTTTCCCCCGCAATGATGCAATGACTTTTACAGTGATAATTAAAGAAGTAATATAATGAATTTTATTTTATTTTTATTCATTAGAAATCAAAAGAATTTTGGTAGAAATAACTTCGTCTTAACTGTCGGTAGTTCTAGTGTTAATGCCGGCAATGGAGATGGAAATCCAATAGAACGAAATCATCCTGACGCTGAAGATGATTCTTGGCTGAAGGGGCGAGCTCAGAATTTTCCACTTGCGCCGCGATATCGAGCTTACTACCATGCGAATAGCGTCGTCTGTTTATTCGCACGAAATTTACGACTGGCGCTCGTGAAAATATATTTTCCACAATGGAGAGATACTTGGATACACGAACGCGTGTGTACACCGTTGTACAATGAGTATGTGTAGAATGAGAGTTCAACGTAACAATGGCAAACCAAGGAATGTGCAAATATGCGTGCACAATGCGCGACCTATACGTTCGATATACTAGACGCAACAATGGCGCTGTACGTAGAATCTTTTGTGAGGAAAAATCAAAAGGAAGATAAAGGAAATAAATAATACGATTGGTAATTGGACATTTATGCAAATGTACGTCCTTATGAAAGTAGTTAGAAGACTTAGGCTCGAAGTAGGAAAGTTATATTTCGCTTATTAAAAAATATAAGTTCAATCACTCTGTTTTTTATTTGTTAATTTCCTTCGTTGTCTTTTTGTTGTTGTTAATTTTATTTACACTGTATGTAATGATAGAGGTTTGTCCTGTCGATGGAAATAAACTGAAATAAAATTTTTTAAAATATTATCGGACAATGATCTGGATATGTACTTTATGCAAGACTTAAAAGTATTTGCTATTAGTATTTTATTAAATTAATACTATGTCAGTAATTCATGTGTAAGATTTAAAATTTATTAGCGCCATTTATTGCACATTCGTCAAACAAATTTTCTGCAACTCTATGTTCTCCGATGTTAATGTTTTATACAGTAGTTATGATGAAATCTATCATCAATGATTCATATGGGATGATCCTATCTTTCAAAAGCAGCTTTAGTTACAAGAGAACTATTTTGTTATTTTAACATTAATTCAAAATCATTCCGTGCTTCGGTGACAAACTGATATTCCGATGAGATCTATATTTTTAATAGAAAAAAAAAAAAAATTCCCCCGAAATTGTATTTTTCAAGCGTCTGTCAGCGAAACATTTCGAAATTGTTCTCTCGCGTGCGACGAAATATTTTAATATTTTCAAATTTTTGAAATAAATCTATTTACGTCCGTAGCAAAGAGTTGTTCGTCTCTATCTGTTTGATATCGGCGACAGCTTTCCCCGACAGTGTTTCAAAACACTCTCAATCTCATTTAACAAGTTTCTGCATTTCACTGCGTTCCATGCATAACCATGTTTTTTATTATCTTCTTCTTGCAGCGTCACTGTGCGACATGGTTTTCAGCAGTGACTCGACAAAAACCGGCGTAGTCACGTCGCCAGGATATCCGAATCCTTATCCACCGAGGACGCACTGTACATACGATTTCCAGGGACGAGGGAAAGAACGAGTCCAAGTGGTATTCCAGGATTTGAACTTGTATCATACGTCGAACACAGCGAACGAGTGAGTTTCTGTTTTGTCACATATCTCAACCTCGATCGTTTTTCATCTGGAGAAAATGAAAGATGATTAAATCTCGTTCGAGTATGTCGCCGGATTGCAGAAAGCAATTTTCACATAATTGTAAAAAAAGAAAAAATTATTTTCTAAAATAGTGTCATTATTTGATAAAATTATGCTCTTTATTTAGATCGTTTTATTTAAAAAAAAAATGGAAAATTCATATTAGATCTCATTCGAGGCGTCCTCACTTTGCCAAAAGCATTATGAGATATTTGTAAAAACAGTGAAGACTGAATTATTTTTTAAAATAGGAGTGTCATTATTCAATAAAATTATACTATTTATTTAGATTATTCTATTTAGAAAAATGAAAAGCTCATTTTAAGTCTCGTTGGAGGAGTTGTCAATTTCTAAAAAGCGTTTTGAGATATTTGTGAAAAATACTCATAAAATAAAAAATAATTTACAAATTACTTTCCAAAATGGGAGCGTCATTATTTAATAAAATTATAAACACATTTAATCTTGCGTCAATCTAGTTTGCTTCAGTGACACTTTCATTACAAACAAGCATACAATTTTTAACGTTTGAGAAATATATTTAGTAAAATTTTTCGAAACGAAAAATCACACGTATCGAGAACTCTTTATTTTCTTCGAATTTTGTTGTTTTCGATCATCACTACGAATTATAAGCATTGAAACCTGCAGTATCAATTGAATTTAAATATGGCGCGCCATTAAATTATCGCGAGGGATCTTATAATTACTTAATATCGAAAAATGCTTTGACGTGTTTAAAATTTTTTAAATATCTCTCCCGCGCAAGTCGAATAATGCACGTTGAAAATATTTCGTTTCAACGTCATTTTTATAACGCTCAAATCATCATACATCCATGCAGACCTATTTGCACGTTGAAAATATTCCATGAAAGTTACCTTTCAACCCTCGAAAGTCATTTTATAATCCTTAATCGTCGTACATCGTACGCTTGTAGACTTATATATCTCGGTATACCTACTTTTGAGAACGTACTTAGAGCTGTCACTTGTTAGTCACACTAATATTCGCAGGTATACATATATATATATATATATATATATATATATACACACATACCCGCTGGGGAAAAGCTCCACTTTTCAAACATCGCTCTCGTGTACCACTTCTGCGATATTCATTTGAAAAGAGATATGTCCCGCGCACGTGTTTATACTGCAGACAAAATCATGAAAGTCATAAAAAAAAAATTGTAAAATTAAACGAATAGGTTATACCTGTTATGCTGACCTGGATAGAATTTCGTGAAATAAAAAGCTCGGACAGCTGACCCATTTGTCAAATAAAAGGCCGAAGTGTTGTAGAGTATGAATCAACTGACGCAGCTTTCCGTCCGGTAAAATATCATTTCTTTCTTTTTCTTTTTTCTTTTTTTTTTTTTGTTTTTGTTTTTAATTCTACACGATCGATATCTCGCGATTTTAGTCACGAACGCGGCAGAAACTTTTCCTGACGAATTCGATTTTGTTTCACATCATTCGTTATTCTTGTTCGCCTTTTTTTTTGTGTTATTTCTTTTCTTTTCTTCGATCTGCAACGAACGATATTTCAGATTCGAAGGGGGGGGGGGATGCGTGTCTTCGAACGCTTTCGAAGAAGGATCTCGAGTTCCGATAAAACAAATGAAACTTACTTTTATTCAAGTTATTTCAGATTATATGTATTTGATGAACAACGTATTTCAAGTCGCTGATAACGAACAATTATGATCGGAACGATCGGAACAGCGACAAATAAAAGTGACTTTTAAACGATCAAACGCCGAGAAGATGAAATAAAAACTGGGCTTTGTGACAGGATTAAAGACGCGCAAGAAATATAGAATCGCGTGAATCACCCGTCGAATCAATCATGCCGTATTTTTAGAAGCGAACGTGAAAATATGAAATAAAATACGATCCATGCGATTCGCGTGCAGAGTACATATTGCAAAACCGTTACACGTTTGTAAATACGAGCATCGCTATTTTGTGCTTTTAAACGATTAGCAAAGAGAATCGGCAAACACGCGGCAATACTGAAAATTGAAATTGAAGATTTTATTAGACTATAAAGTGAAAAAAAGAAAAAAGAGAGAAAGTAAGAAGAGGGAAGGGAAAATTGAATTGCAATTTAAACATTTGAATCGTAACGGAAGGTTCAGATACTAATTAGCATTTAAAATTATTAAGGTATTAGTATTTGAAATTATTTTTCAAACAAATATTTTATTCAAAATTAAGTAAAATATTTTATTGTAGACCTATATTTATGTTTTTAATATCTTCAGTATCGTGATTAACATATCCATGAATTTGTAATAACATAAATATAATATATAGAATTATTTTTCTATTATTTATTTTTTTTTTTTATTATTAGGTGACCACGCGAATATCTTTTCGTTGTGAAAATCGTCAATTTGCGGAACAGTTCAATCATTACAATATATAATCATGACTAAACCGTTTCATCCGAAGGAATGTACGTTCGCATACGATTCGAAGGCGTACGATAGTTACGAGTTTTTTTTAATAGAAAAAAAGCATCTGCATGAAAATCCTTTGAATCCGTATTTTCACGAAATTTTCATAACCCGGGTACTGTTTGAAAAAAAAAAAAAAGAAAAAAAGAAAAAGAACTGCTCCTACACACGAACTGTTCTCTGCACGCGAAAGACCCATTCTCTCCCACTGTTTTATCAAATCTGGCAGCTCGACAAACGCAAAAGATCGACTTTTAAATCCTGGCAGAACGATTCGATCCTTTCAGGCCATTTATACCACAAACGACTGTTTTCTTTTTCTTTCTTTTTTTTTCTCTTCTCCTTTCTTTAACCCCCTCGCGTCCGCGTGGTAGAATAAAAAGCTGAGCCAAGCAAATTGCGAACAACCGCCAGCGGCGCTCTTGAGCGTTAATTTGAACGTTATAGGCATCGCGCCTATAATGGCGGAAAGAACTAACAGCGGCAGGGTGGAGATCGGCTTACGAACGAGCAAGCGCTCTCTTTCACCGACTCGCGTTCCTCCGTGTGTAATCGAAAGACAATGCGGAATTTGGCAACTGCGATTCTCGGGCTATGCTTCGACGTACCTTCGAATACAATTTTCACTGAGTGCATCGAGTGGCCGATGGCCGAAATTCCGCCGCCATTAGCGTGCCGATTGATCGACGAGTTCGTTTCGTTGTCGAGAGACGAGGATCGGAACGTTCCTGGAATTTCTGCTTGTCCTTGTGAAAAGCACGGGAACGGACAGTTGTGATCGATTTCACGAACGCAGCACGTGTGCAGCGTCTCTAAAGGGTTGCGTGTATCGTGACAATGCGCCGAATATATACGCGGGCAGCCTCCTGCCTGCCGCTGCCTGGTAACCGTGTCCACAGACTTTTCTCCCTCTTTTTCTCTCTCTCTCTCTCTCTCTCTCTCTCTCTCTCTCGCCGCCACTTACGCTGATTGCGAAAGGTTATCTACAGAATTAATTGCTCTCTAATTGTCAGTTAGCGAGGACAATTACTATCGTCCCGAGGGAACCGCCGTTTGTCTCTTCGCCTGTTATAACTCCGCCCGTGCGCCTCGAAACGGAGGGCAAAGTTTATATGGTGAAGTTTCTCTGTTTTTTCTTTTTTTTTGGAAATTCTATCTGGCGAACTTCGGGATTTAATTGCGATAAGTCGGATGGTAAACAGCGTTCAGCGGATATATATATATATATATATATATATATATATATATATATTCTACTAATGCCGAACTACTGCATATTTGTGTTTACTTTGTTAGGGATTATTGTAGCGTTAATTTGCTTAATTCGGCGTGGTTAAATCAGAGTATAACGTTGGCGTTTATCTTCCTCCATTGTCGGTGTGAACGTGTCGAATTATTAACGCGTAACGATACGCGTAAAATATCCGAGAGCGAAGTGTATAAATCGTTACAATACGTTTTGGCGAACGAAGCAAATTTTTATTTGTTCGTCCCTTGAAACTTTCACTGTCGCGCAACTCGAAGAACTCGTCACAAAACTCCCACTGTTCCAGACTCCGGTGTTAAAAATCCTGATTTTTACGTTCGTGACGTAAGGCTCTATCTAACGAAAATCTATATCGAGAAGTAAAGAAGGGGGTGGAACAGAAAATTCTTCCGAAGAATGCAAGCAGGAAATTCGCCAGGTGAACGTATTAAAAACCAAGTGAAATTCACTCGCGTCTTTTCGCTCTTATGTATTTTCTTTCTTCTGAAAAAATATTACGGCGTAAGTGAGGGAAATTTTCAACCGCGTCATTTTTCCCCCCTTTTCCTTTTTTATTTTTCATCAGAGAAATTTTGTGAATCGGTAGAATTTCCTTTGACTTTGGTACATGATCTATGATTGTATAATTACAACACAATTGTTTTACTCGTTTTTTTTACGCGCGATCGGGGAAACCAATTGATTTGGAAAACAAATTCAAACATATATATATATATATATATATATATATATATATATATATACTCCTATTTTCGTGAACATTTTATCCGGAGAATATTTCCGCAGTTACATTCACCGCTGATTAACGTTAAAGTTTTTCGGGAATTTCAACGGGAATGTAATCAAAGAATGCAAATAGACGATGCGAATTGATTCGACGGTTTGCCGAGTGAAACTATTTTAATGATAATTCTGCAGTTTTAATCGCGCGTTTCGTTTAATATTCAAATACGGGACACAGATGCATATAACTATAATAAGTTATACCGTGTGCGCATAAAATTGACAAGCAATAAATCGCATCGTTAAAACGTCACAGGAATCACGGATTCCTGTTTCCAACAAGAAAATATTGTCGCTTTTTAATGCGCAACTGCCTTGGATATTTATTTGCGCATTTGCGTTATTCGCAATGTCGTGGATTTATGAAACTATCGTTCGTAAAGTGATTTAAGTCTTTCGCTTGAATTAAATGTTAAATATGTTTGAAGGGAGAAGCAGCTTCGAAACAATCGCAGCGATTGAAGAAAATTAGTGGTTAAACAGTAAATTTCTCACGACACGACTTTATTGCGCGCGAAATAACAGTTTTCATCTCTTGTTTCATTTTCAATTTTTTCGTCACTTCGAAACGATGCAACATTCGTAAATACCGTGTTCGTTCGAAGCTTAATTTGTCTTTTTTTTTACATATCTATATTTGCAAAATATTGCAATCGAAAAGCTCATTGTTATATCCCGATGATAATTCTCTGGATCGTAAAATACAACCGTTCTATCTATCGCTCGGTTTTCAAATAAAAAGAATAAAAGAATGACGAGTTTTTTAATCAGTCACCCTGATAGTTATACACGTTAATCGCCACTGTGAATGTATATAGAGTCTTTTGGAAACACGCATAAACATTGTACTTTTATTCGACACGTTGATCCGACAGATTTTTCCTATGAAATGTAAAATGCGTGAAATGTGTAAGATTGCACGCGTTATCGCACAATCGCATTACACGCGATTACAATAGTAATTATTAGCTATTTACTGCTGATACAAAAATTTATCTTTCCATTGCAGACATTAATTTTACTTTTTATCGTTTTTTTTATCGTTGTGTCAATTTGACAAATCACGTTTGAAAAATGTGGAACGAATGAGGATTAAAATGAGGATTGAACGAAAAAAACTCTCGTTTTTTTTTTCTTATTTATTGTTTTGGTAGGAACTAAGCTCCGATATTGTCGTGAATTTTCAAAACAAAGAAATTAAAATAATATCGTACCTTTTAGTCTAACAGTAGTCTTGTCTAGAAATTTATTTAGAGCTAGGGTTAATCATATTAATATCACTTGTAAATAAGATCCAGAGTTCATGCGTTTTAAGATTATTACGGACATTGCCAGAAATGAAACCTAAAAAAAAAAAATTGCTTTATCTACTGTATATTATGATATACTCTATTTTGGATATTTAATATAGATATTGTATCATATACAGTAATGCATTTTTACAACATTCCAATTTCCCTACAAATAAAATAAAATCTGCATTCTGCTTATAAGTTTCACTTTGTTTAAGAGTGGTGGATATCTCGATATTCAAAATGGCGTTAGAAAACGAAGGATGCTAACAGGATTTGTGAACGATGAAAATAATCGAAAACTATCGGTGCAACGGGTACTCCAACCCGAGAGAATAGTGTAATAAATGCGGCGATATTTTGTGGTTCAAACTTGAAAGGTCCTGGTCAGGAAATAATAGCTTCTCGGCCGTGCGACCGTCGCATGCTGTAACATAATACAAACTCCATCATTTCCATTTTGTCCCAACGTTCAGTGATGAATAGCTAGATGGGTACATTCGTAGAGATTTTGCTGCTTTCCTCGAGTATATAAAATTTTTTTTCCCCGATAAGAAGTAAATTTCTCGAATTTAGCAGTTGAAAGATTATTTATTTGCTGCTATATCTATGTGACGTAATTATAAGCATTATGTTAGACCTCGTTATCTTCGTTAAACAGGGGGCAGGCGGTGCCATAAATCCAACCATTAACTGACCTGTCAATTTATTATTCTATCTCCTCGATAGAATTAGGCTGACAGATTTATGCCATATCGCGTCGAAACGATTGTATTTCCCGGATCCATTTTCAAAAGTAGATCGGCCATTGTAAATATCATCGATCAATTGGCGTTGCTGAAACTCTTCGTTATCGTTAAGTTAACGCGGAAATTATGCACTTGCACTGAAATTGCAACGTGTGCCTCGACACGATTATGTTACGTTAATTTTAACGTTTCATTGAGGTTTACAATTTCATTGGCAAATATCCAACTGGACGGCAAAGTTTTACTTACGTACTCAGATGATATAAAAATTGATTTACCTTTACTTTTATGATAATTAACTGACCAATCTCAGAAATGAAAGCAATGAATCGTCTTGTTGCGAAGCTATGAAAGCGAGCGTATATATATACTGCGAACGAAATTGTTCTTCACCGACAGGATATTGAAATTGTGTTCCGCGCGTAATTTAATTATATACCTCTTTATTAATTAACCAACTGAAACGAATTTGATGGAGACTTCGTCAAAGAATACGAATGCAAACAATCGAGTGTGTTTCATTTAGAAAAATCGTGACAAGACCGTGAAATGAAATGTCGAGAACGAAATGAGAACGAAAGAATGAAAGGAAAAAATTTTCATTAAAAGCTCTATTTAGATACATCGGAGGCCAGGTGAAATTCACTGCGAGGCAACTAGTCGTTAGAACTACCGATGATCAAAGAATAAAAATCTCTACCAGAGACGTTTAAATTAAAAACGAAAATAGAGAAACTTTATGCGCAAGCTTCTGTTTGTATATTTCGCGAAAAGTAAATTTAAAGTAAATACACTGTTTTTCGTCCATAGGAAAAAATTTCTCCTGAAAAAAAAGAATATAAACTCGATTTCGATAATTCCAGGTGTTAAACATCAAACTCGTCGATCACAACCATCCACCGTTCCTGACCTATCCGACTAATGCAACGAATTTCCATAATTTTTAAGCATCTCTCTTCCGCGACTTTCGCTCTCTCGTCGTTCGTTGTGAAATCGAGTTAAAAATTTCTAGCTAAGAGTTCGCTTGAGTTTTCCGATAAAAGAAAAAAAATCCTCGCAAATGGAGGTAGATACGGCGAGGTAAATACTCGTGGAATACGGTGGAATATCGGAGGGAATTAAGAAGATAAAAATTTATAAACGACGAGATTTCTTTCTACACGCAATCAGGACTTCGCTCGTCACGTTCACAAAGCCGCCGCATTTTTAATTGAAAGCATCGCGAACGTTGAGGCGACCGAGCGCGAAACGACGTTATCTTATTTACCGTATTCCGCTGCGATTTTATTTAAATTCGACTTAAGGAGCCCGTAGAGCGATCTCGACCGATCTCCCGAAAATTCACGGCGCATTGTGCGCGCCGGAATCGAAAGAGAGGATGTCGCATTTACCAAACGGAGGTAAATCGCGCGAACGAGCGAGCAAACGAGCGAGCAAAGGCGAGCGAGCAAACACCGATCGGGAAGAGATACTCCAGCCTGGAGGATGGTATTCGGGGAATCTGACTACAACAACGCTTTCCTGACAACAGCAATTGCGATCGGTCATCCCCTCGTTCATTTTCCACGTGCCTGGCCTTAAACGCAGTTTAATTGCCACTGGCACGTTTCATCGTGCGGTCACTCGAGTAATGTTTCTCTGGCCGTGTAATTGTTCCCGTTCGCATTTCAGGAAAATCGAGATAATCGCGTGTAACAACAACATCGTTCGTGGCGTGGAATCGAACCGTGTTGCAGCCAGAAGAGCCAGAAGAACTTTAACGAAGAATGAAATCGGATCGATCGTGCCGCCGAGTAAAAATGAAAGCGCCTCTCTTTCTCTCTACCGTTCCTCTACCATTTTGTTACATAAATCGTAAATTTCTTACTAACTTCGTTGACGTAGTTGCGAGACGTAGTTAATAATCTATAAATGGCGCACAGTTGTCACAAACTCGTTTAATAACGCCGTGTCGGATCACTTTGACAGACGCCGTTACTTGCTTGATTAGAGCCTGATGAATATTATATCACAGTTTAAGCCGAATATTTCATGACGTAACATTCGATGAATCGTGTAAATTTCAGGCTGTAATAGTACATGTACATGTATCGTGACGATTATCGTATTATATATTTTTAGCGTTTGAAGCCAATAAAAGTTGTTTCTCCTTTCCCATTTTTCTTCGGTGTTTATAGTTTCTATTCTGCGTATTTCTGAGCAAATTTCTTCACACGTTTCGTCGAGCAGTGATCTATATATGTTTCCATAGTGATGTATTATTGCAATTTTCAGAAAATCAATCAAGATACGATATCCTAGAAAAACTGTAGTTTCAGCGTGTTAGCGACAATATATAATGCATCGTGTTTCTGAGCATGATGGAATATCGAAAAATAAAGCAACGTGTGTTGTTAGGCTGTTACGATGAACCGATAACAGATAAGGTGCGTTTGATACGCAGAATATAAATTATTTCATATTTCCGTCAATTTTGATAAATCAAAAAAAAAAAAAAAATCACATTGTCTCACGCTCGGAGATGATTTTTATGGATGAGATTGTTGAAACAAGAAGGGGAAATACTATTCGTGACTCGTTTTTCTGTAATTCGTTGTTCTAGTTGAGGATAGCGTGATGATAAATCCATCTTGGTTTATATCGCTATATGAATTATTTATAAGCTTGCCCTCGTTATTACGTATATTTCGCCTGACGTACTAAGGAAGACAAATTGGTCGTAATTATAATTATCAATCTCTAAATATTAGATCGTCGGAGAAATGTCGTCGGTGTCCGCGTTGTCCAGCCTGAAATGGAAACTTGTTACTGAAATGAAAATAATCGACTGTAATTTATTTTCTTTCTTCCTAAAAACTCTAGTAGTGGAAAGTAAAGCTGCGAACATTTGAAAAAGAATAAACGTGTGCGTGTACAGGTGTATATAACGAGCAACGAAAGAAGAGTCACGTTAATCGAAATCTGTCAGTGAACGTGACAAATTTTCAAAGTCGATTTCCTCAGAAACAGTGCCAACGTGCCGCCAAACTACGCGCGTTTCCACCACGTCTCCGTGAAATGAGTAATTACTTTTTCAATCAGATATTTCATCCGACTTCTACTAAAGACTAGAAAAATCAAACTTTATTCCCTTCCGGGCGAGTTTCCCAATTCGAATGATAAAAGTTCCGCCGGTATATATCGCGTGGCGAGATGTTTCAGGCCGAAGGAAGGAAGAATACCGGCAGGAAGAATACAAACTTTATATAACAATTTCACTGTTTGCACTCTCGACGAGTTCGTACGAAACAAATTATATCTTCGAAGCCAAAAAAAAAGAAAAAAAAAAACGAGCCAGAGGCGAAGTCCGAAAAGTTGTAATTTGAATGAAAACGAAAAATGTAGAATAACTTTTTCAAATATTCCGGAAGTGCCTTTCCATTTGAAAATTCATGGAAACTGTGTTTGCATCTTTTTTCTCCTTTTCCCGTCGACGAAATTATACTCCGCGTGTACGTTTCTAGTTTGATTCATATTTTATACCTTCGTTATTTCGTTTTCAAATACGCGAGGTATAAATGGAAAAATCATTTTCATTTCGCGAGTCTATGATTATAATCCCGTCGACGTACACAGATGAGTTATTGCGGCTCTTTATATTGATAGGTTCGAAGGCCATGATAGCCAAGATATTATACTCTTACGATCGATCCGACCAGAATATCGGATATTCTGAAATTCTCTGTAATATGTCTTCAATCACGTATCGCGTATAAAAGCATTTGACAATGCAAAATATTTCGGAAAATTATCTATCATTATTGTTATTTTTTTCTTTAATTTTTATTATTATCGTCATTGTTATTACAACGAGATTACATATTCAATGAATTTTCAACATTTGGTTGATATTCAGAGATGAAGGTTTTTCCGTGGGAAAGCTGCACCGTCTGTTTTCGTTTGCGTGTCTTCAGCGTTCTCCAGTTTTGTAACGCCATTTCGGTAACACGTGGCAGAATTGTGTGACAGGACATTGATTAAAAGCCATGCGTTCAATAAGAAAGGATTTTTTATCAGAGAAATGCCTCTAGCTGCTCTAAATAAAACAAGAAAACGGGAATTACATCTGTGCACATTCTTGTTATTTATTACCCAACTTCCAATAACTTTGCACGAGACATTTCCCATCGCTAACATAGCGTCAGGCGAGATTTACTTAAAAAAAAAATAAAAAGGACACGTTCATTCGGTAGAAAAAGGATTTTTCAATCGAGATATATATATTTCAGATTCCCTTGATTTAAC
Organism: Tetragonula carbonaria; assembly: GCA_032399595.1. NCBI lineage: Eukaryota > Metazoa > Arthropoda > Insecta > Hymenoptera > Apidae > Tetragonula > Tetragonula carbonaria. Next base: position 6,592,772 of record JAUCRC010000008.1, read on the forward strand.
TCCGAAAATACCGAAATCTAACGAAATAAAAATTGCTCGCTGAAAAGTTCTGTCGTTCGTGTGGAAACGTTCAAACGTGGAAAATGCAAACACGAAAAATTACGAATATTTGATATCGATCGAAGGTCTTAATTGCAACGATGGACTTACAGTGATCAAAACGCGTCGAATCTGGTGATTTTTTCACGGGAACTTATATTTTTGTGAAAATAATCGAAAAAGTAGAAAATAGTAGTCAAAGGTATGTTTCACTTATTAAATATTATAGTAGGTACTGTATATTTTGGATGTTTTATATATTTCCGTGCATCTTGTCACAATCTATACATTTTCTCCGTGCCTTTGAATTTTTCGTAAAAGCATAAAAATCATCATTCACGGTTTTTTTTTTTTTTATCGTTACGCGTGACCTAACCCAAACTTAACACTGCGCAGAAAAAAAAAACGAAATCATATTAAAAATTCAATCTGCAAAAGAAAGATTTCTGAAAGAGAGAAAAAAGTTATTTAATAAGAAAAATTATTCCCGGTAGAATATAGCTCTGAAGTGCTCTTGTTTTACATTATACGTATTCCACGTGTGCACACAGTGTGGGCACGCATTCAAATGCAGTGAATAGAATGGTGGCGAGGCCGCCGCAACCGACATCTGATTTTCCTGGCCAGTTTCCTTCCAATCATCCGAGTGGATTGGTCGAAATTTTCCTCGAGCGTCACACACGCGGCCCCAACATTCACATGCATTCTCGCTCTAGGTGCATTCATTCCGGACACATTCATATCGTGCTACACACGACCGGCCAAGCACATAATGTTACACGAATGCACGCGCAATAATATTTCTTTATATCGGACCATTCGTGCGGCTCCGCTTCGCTCAAAAATTCGGCATTTCCACCGGTAATGTTGAACCGGCGAAGTGTCAGATCGCGTGTCCAGAAAACGAACGGCGAAACAGCTTTCACGGCGAGCGAGTGAAAATATTTAATGAAAAAACGTTGGCTCCGAAAAATTCCAAGTCGCCGCGTGATGTCGGGTTGATGGAGAAGCGATGTAGTTATTTTTAATCGCGCTTCAAAACACCACGCCACGAATTACTCGCGTCGTTTGTTACCGTTTTTTTTTTGATAAAATTCAGTCGAAGCCGCGACGATCTCATTTGAAACTCCTTGATTTAATTTCCAATGCATCGCGACGTCGTACGTTCTTCGCCAATTGTCGTCGCGAAAGAAGATCGTTCCAGCAGTCGAGTAATTTTTCAGAAATTGAAATTGAAAATTGCGAGGTGAAAGGAACGTGTTGAGCAAACTGGCAATTATATGATATTTTAAAATTGGTATTTAACGTATCAACAGCAAGATCGTTAGCGAGAGCAATTAATTAAATAACGACACTGTAGTAAATTGTATCACCTTTATATCCGCGAAACTGACATTACTTTCGCATCAACCTGGTATTAACCTCGCCTCGATTTCGTTCCGCACGAACGGAAATAAAAACCACGACGAAAAAATGATAAATAATATTAAACGCGGGAATTTCACGATATTTCTGAAACGCGAGAACTTTTGTTTCACGGTTCTTCGTATACCCGAAAGGTGTACAATTATGGGGAACAAAACAAAAATAGGCACGGTTAAAACGTTTTCGCTGTTTCGCACAACAGAATGCCGCAAATTAACAGACATGCATTAGAGGAAAATAAAAATTCGTTGTTGCTGCATTGTTCATTTTACAGCGGTGCGTTCAAATGATAATTTTCGATGAAAACGATAATGTAGTAAAAGCCGCAAATTCGGATTTACGATGCGTCGTTGGAACTTACAGCATGCTAATGATCTAATGAACTGCATGTTCAATATTTATCAATCGGATTTGAATATTTATTATTAACATGTTAATGTGTCAGATGTGAAAGGTTTTGCGGTGTGGAGCAAAACGAGAGATACGCAGAGATATTACGAGTGTAAAATGTCTGGGTTGTTCGTATATACTAACACAATGTTAATCGGAGAATACAGCAAAATTTCCACTTATCTGAAATGATCAAAGGACAAGCAGTTCGTAGAACTGGAATTCGTGTAAATAGTAGGTCACCAATTTTCCATGTTCACAATAGTTCAGATATGTGAATTCAATTAATTAGTACAGTTAATTAGGCATTAACGAAAATTATCGTTTCGATAAACAGAATAGTTTCCACAAAGTTCGATTCGTCGAACAAAATTCGATTTCGCGAGAGGCGAGCTGCAAGGTTGCTTTAAAAGAAAAAAATCGAAAGATCCTGCGTTCCGGTAAACTGAAAAACTCACCATATCACCATCATCGCGTCGCTGAGTGATTTAAGAGTAGCCATAAACAATCTGTAACTAATGGAGACAATGCAATTAATGTTCTTGCAAAGGGAGATAAATCATAGTACCCCACATTAATACGCGACAGATTGAACGTCAGACAAGGATCAACGAAAGCGATGTATCACGAATTCACGCTCGTCGCGTGATTCGAAATATACGAACTCGGCCAGAAATACTTACACTGTATATGGATTTTCTACACTGATCACATCTTCCATATGAGCTGAAAAATAGTTGAGCTGAAAAATTAATCGATGGAGGGGGAGGTTGAGGAAACCATTCGGTATATTTATTAAGCTTGGCGTGAAAGTAAAAATAATTCGCGGAAAGAGGAGTATGAAATTTGTTAAATTTAAAAGCTTTCACGAACGCGGGAACGTTGCATTACATGTAGATTGTATTAATAAATCTTGTTCAGCGCTGAAAGTAGCATTATTCGGAGCATTATATTCCCTAAATAGCCTCAGTCGCCGAATTCGTCATGTCCAGATCACGAAGAAGCACGCCTTCTATCGCGAAAATTTCGCGGTTTTCCATTTTCCTCAGAAATCTCTCCCGGATAGAAGTTTCTCTCTTCTTAAAGCAGATACTTTCTCAAATCTTGCAACAACAATTCTATTATATTTTAATATAATATTCACTTTAATATTAATATAATATTATCGTCGTTTTTCGCATTTTCCTTTAAATCGACAAATTGAAAAACACGTTCGAGGCACGTTGTGTTCGAAAATTCCGAGAACACCCCGTGCGAAATAAAGCAGCGAAATTAATTGCACCGCATCGAAGCAAGAATCGTTATATCTCCGCTTTAAATAAATTCAAATTTAAATTTATATTTAAATTTCGTTTGTTAAATTTATACCAGGAAATATGTGTTTTTATTAAATCTATATTTAAATTTATTTAAATGAATTTAATATCGCAGCGACCTATCGGGGATGGGGGAGGGAAAAGGAAATATTACACACAACTTTGTGGTGCGTTTCCAATTTACATCTTGCGAATCTATCGATACCTGAACTCGTGTCTCTCCCCGTAGAATCTAATATGCATGTGTTTTCTCTCGCCGCGCCAATGCCAACTGAACTCGAAAATTTCAACTTCAAAAACAAATAACCCCAGCTGTCCGGCTTTCACCACCGGAACTTCAAACAGTTTATTTCCACCGCAATTTTCGCAGCGCCACGCAAGTGTGGCGCGTAGCCTCAAAACTCTCCATTAATTTTAAAACTAAGTCCTTAAATCGTTCTTAAACGCGCGCGCACGAGAGAGAGAGCCTTTAAAGAACATCTTAGTGCGTATCAAGAGCGCAATATTTCTCGCGACGAAAAAGCACGCGCACGAATCGCGTTGAAAAGACGGAGCCAGACAGGTAGAAAGAAAGGGGAAATAATGAAGGAAGCGAGAGACGGGAGGATAAATGCGAGCAGCCGAAGAAGAAACAGGGAAACAGAGAGAGAGAGAAATTTCACGATCGTAACAACAGGTTCGTACGTTGCGAACGAAAACGAAAGTCAGGATCAAAGAATGTCGAGCGATTGTTCGCATCGAGCTGTTGTCGACAGTTAGGTGGTAATATCCGTAGGCGTTTTGAATATGAAATTGGACAGTAGGACGCGGCCATCGTGCATCAGGAAAAATACATCTTGACTTGACTGTGTGTTTCTAACGGGACGTGAAATCAGTAGCGAATGGAAATGCACAGCGGTCCCTCAGGTGAAGCATTCCTTTGTCGGTGAAAATGAAAAGTTTTCCCATTGAATATGTTTTACGCCAGGCGCTGTTGACGTGCGACCGCCGTCTGCCTGTCAGGGAATCTCGGATAAGCGCGAAACGAGAAACGATTCGACCAGATAGAATGAAGTGGTTGGTAACGCTAACGTTCGAAAAGAATTATGCAGACTTGTTTCTCGACGTGGCGTATAATTATAAAATTCAAGTATAAAATTGCAGGTACATCTTGGACTGTTCGTTCGTCTGTCTCTCACGCAGCAGTTGTAGTTTTTTTCAAGTAACAGATTCCCGCAGTTACTCGGTACTGCAAATAAATTGGATCGCCGAAGGTTCGCCGTAATTTATAGCAGATATTTATCGGTCGCTGAGCATTGCTTCTTCGTTAAAATGGAGCTGGAATTTCTCGAGCGCGTGATCTTTCTCGTCGAGCTGGTATTTTCATTCGAGTGCCATTGTCGCGAATTTTCACCTGAATGTTTTCACGATCGCGAGTTAGTAATTGTTTTTAGGGAAATGCGAAGACATAATAAATCGACACGAGTCGACGAGGAATTGATAACGTTACGTGTATCTCTTAAGACAAATTTATTTAGCAGACTGCTAAAAGAATGTTCAAAAAATATAGAAAATACTCAAAGTGCAGTGCTCGTTGAAATATTTAATAGATGAATTTCTATTTAGAATACTTCTTACAATCTTACTATATTTAATGGATGAGTTTCACTCCTTCGATTCTATTCGCAAAAATATCTGCAGTCTAATCGTTAAAATCTTTAAAAATTTTTATCTTCATATATTCACTACTATTTTATTAATTAATGTATACAAATGTGTACAATGTTTCTGTAATATACAACCGTGCGAGGAACAATTTCCTCGTGAAAGGAAAATCCAGGTGAATCGTCGCGTTTCCATACGAAATATTTATAAAAGTTTATAAGTTTGTGTGCTGACACTTGTAGTGAACAATAAAAGAATAAAACGAATAAAAAGAAAAAAAGAGGGAAGACACAGATATTAGCCAGAAAACGCAATTATTTCGATTCTCTGTCTTCAATTTAACGTTCGTTATTAATGCACCCCTGAAGTTCATTTCGCGCATACAAATCGCTTCGTTAAGAGAACGAGGGGAAAAAAAGAAAAGAAAAGACTCGGAGTGATATATATCTTCGAATATATTCCTTTTAACGGCATGATAAATCCGCCGTTTCTCTCCGAAAGAAGTTATAGATCTTTTGTATCGTCGTTTTTTGCCAGAGCGCCGAACATTGGGCAACATTCATACTTATTATAGTCGGTTCAGCGATCCGAGCGGCACGCGCGAAAATTTAGTGGCTTCTCTCAGAATATGACTGAAACACTGGTTACCCGGTTTCGTTGTTCGTCCGATCGTTTTACTTTCACAAATTCGCCGGCGATGTTCGACGACGTATTAATATTAAACAGCCGATGAGTTCGTCGACGTAACAACTTTATTATTGCAAATAACCACGGTACTATCCGCCGCAAATGTTTGAACAGTCTGATTATAGTCAAATTTGTTTAGGAAAGGAAGCGATTCGAGGATCTTGTGATTCACGATAGTCATAGAAATTGTGGAAAGACAGTCAACTTACCTGGATTTTTATAAATTAATCCCCGATGATTGATTTGGATTAAAAATAATTTTTATTAACGGTGTATGATGGTAATATGTGCATCTGGTTGCACAGCTACAGAAAATGTAATAACTGAAATGAAAAATATAATACAAATGTAAATATATAAATGTATAATTGCATACATTTATATATTCCATAATTATATGTATTCATATATTTCGTCATAAATGTATCATTATTATTATTTTTATCGTTATTTAGATTTACATCATTATTTTAACGTGTTACTACATCATTTCGAAACGAAAAATCGTTACGAAAGTAAGATTCATTTTAACTGGTAACGCATTAAAGAGAATGTAAAACACTGCTGATTTTCCTGAAAATACCTGTAAAAAAATAGCGTAATTCACAGTTTTGGATGTTACAGATTGGCAAACGTGTGTCCTTTAGTTATTGATATTGTCATAAGTCTGAGATATGTGTCGTACCAATTAACAGTCCCATTAGCTGCATAGGCACCTGAGACCTAAGCTCTTACGATTCCTGTGATGGACATCATCTTGTTGCTATATGCATGTATAGTGAGCAGTGGTTACAAATCCCGGAACGAATGTTCATTCATTAGTCATGTCCGTCCATTTAATTTAATTCTCCGTTAATATGTGAGATAAGCAAAGAGAGATCGCTCTATAGAAACAAACATTTAAAAAACAAATTGTAAACTATACAGAATTACTGAGTGGAAATTCGATGCATTGGACTCGCATGACCGAGAATATTCAGAAAACAAATTAAATATTCAAAAAAATAAATATTCAAAACAAAATATTATTATAAATATTCTTATAAAAATATTATTATAAATATTATTTAAAACAATAATATAAATATTCAAAAGAAAATAAATAAATAATAGATATTCAAGAAATAAATAAATGATAAATATTTAAGAAAATAAATAATAGAACAGCTAATATAATTCTATGTTTAAATCTGTTATCGCTGATTCTACATTAATAAAATTAATAAAAATGTGTTTCAGTGTTTCTTACAATGTTTCGTACAACACGCGCGAAATATTCATAAAATGTTTGTTGAGGAACGAATATGTGTTGAGAATTCGTATTTAGCCGCCATAATTTATCGACAAGCGCGCCGCCCGCGGTCTTCTTAGTAAACTGTTCGTTTCTATTCTTCCCGCGCGTGTCTTTCCTCTCGCCGCTTTAAAATTGCTCTACGTGTCATCAAATTCGCGCAACAATGTCGCAACAGAATTCTCGAAGATCTCCTTTGTATCATTGCGTTTCTCGAAGATTTTCACGACAAAACGAGAAGTGAACGAGATTTTCTACGAAACGAGACTTCCGTCGAATTCTAAAGGTTCGATTTTTTCTTTAATTTCTTATTAAAAACATACAGTGAGATTAGACGAGCGTGTATTTTGTTAGAAAACGTACATAAAGCGAGATAACTTTCATAAAATAAAATTCAACGAGAACAACGGGCAGACAATTGTTATTGATGAAGAAAAAGAGGTATATAAAAGTTACTAATTGTCATGCATATATGAGCCATTGGGAAGCCATATTGGTTAACTTCGTCAATAGAAAATAGAAAAATGAGATTGGAAATATTTCTTAACCTCTACTTTGGAATTTATAATCATTTACGTTGTCTGTTCGCGGCAAATAAATTGACAGAAGCGAGTCAATTATTTTTTTTTTCTCTTCAAATAATTGCATAGTAATTATGCGTTTTCTAACAATCGGAAGTAAAGTTGATAAATACACGAAAAAGTGGAGTTGATCGGTTTGGCTTCAGACAAAAGCTCATATTAATTTTAAGCTCCTTTTTCTCCGCTATTACTCGTACGCGTGTGTATTTTCACACAGCTTGCGCATGCAAGCAATTTTCAAGTAAATTGCTTGTTTTCAACTAATTGCTGTCGTACAACGCTATCGTGTATTAGTATCGCGTAACCGACTAAATAGAATTCATTGTTTCAACATTGTTTAATCAACAATAGTCGGAGAAAACAAGAGAAACGGCGATACATAGAAACAAACCGAATATCGGTGATATCCCGTTTATTTGTATCGTTTTATCGTGTTTGCGTTGCGAGTCGACCCCTAAAGCAATGTCCACGTTTTACGATAGACCTTGCCATTTATGCGAATGCGAGGCAAACGTGGAGCCGAAACGCGCGCGCATTGCCAATGCATATGAAAAAGATCGATCGAACAACGCCACCGGCCTGTTTCGGCAACGTATCGAAAAGCAATTTGTATACGGCGCTCAGCCCAAGTACTTTAAAATATTACACCGGTTTACGCTTGTTTCCACGCGAAGGCGCGTGGTATTTCTCTTTGAAAGCGGCGCGTATATTAGAAGAAAAAAAAAAGAAAAAAAAAAAAAAAAAACGTAGAGAAGATCGAGCTTTATTAATCTTCGTCCATCTTCCCTCGTTTGATTTGGAAAATTAAATCGGTGTCAAATTGGCACAGTAGTATATCAATACCTGCATACAACGAAAGGATAGTTAAATCTGCAAACTCTTTTGTTAACGATAAACAGGCCAAATTTCTATAAATTTACACAATAGATAAGAAAATAGAATTTAAACGAATATGGAGATCGCAGGAGGTAAGACGTGATATTTTCATTGATTTTGTGCTTCCAACTATCTCATTTGAATAAACAACAGAATTTTCATCGAGCGTAATTGAAAATTGGGAAAACATCTTGTTGAGAACTTGTAAAAATAGATGATAAGTTGACGAGTTCAAAGCTTGTTTTAACACCAAGTATATAATTATATTATTTTAGATTATATCGTAATTACTCGCACGATTTAAACATGAAACGTGCTTAGACAATATACCAAACACTAAATGTACTTCTCTATAAAAGAAATAAAGAATGTAACTTATCGTGTATCATTCCCCATGATACTTCATACAAAATAGAAAGTAAGAAGAATTTCTTGATTCATTTCCCAACTATTTTTTTCCGCCTTCGAATTTCTCATCGTCGTTTATTTCATTCTCCGTATCTATCCTAATACCTGTGAACAGTGGTGTACTTAACACATTTAGGGAAATGGTATTAATTTGATTTATCGTTTACATGGTACAGTATCGACACAATACATAGACATACATGTAGAAACTATTCGATGCTGTTTAATACTCTAATATACTGTTTGAAATCTATACCTACGTGCACACGGTACACGCACGTATGCACACGTGTTAGTGAATTCTAAACACATTGTAATTAAGATCCGCAATTTCCCCCCGGCGAAATTCGCACATGTTTTCAACGATAATCGTTACGTATACAAAGAAAACTTCTGCAGTTTCCCGCTAAGACTTCGTTAAAGTCATCTCAGACAGAAGGACAAACGGAGCAAGGACAAGGAGTTTTCTTAATTCCCGGAATGCTTTCCGCAAACAAGGCATTACGCGGAGTGTACGAGCACGCAATGTAGGATGGTTGTACATGTTCCTAATTTTGGGGGAGCCGTTGCCACAAGTCCTAAAACCCATTACTGATCAGATCTGTTTGAATCCGGCACAAACACGAGTTTACAATACGCTGATGAAAACCCGAGATCTAATTAAAATTTCAGCCTTCTCCAAGGTAGAATTAGTTGGAGCATAATTATGTGTAGACTAGATGTGAGATGGAATTGTTTAATGTTAAAAATAACAAAAGGGTGATAGTATGTATGCAATTGATTATCTTTATCGACTGATCGACTGTAAGTAATCATCATAGTCATCAACAATAATAATTATCGCGGCATTAAAGTTTAAATAATATAATACGATGATGTGGATGATCGAAATGTTCATTAGATATTGAAACTAATAAGGTAATATAATAACAATTATGTTACCAATATAATTCACGTTTGTTGAACGACTTCATTGATAAATGGAGAAATTTAAAAATTCAGAAAAGTATTTTTCTTTGAAAGAAACAAAAACGAAAGAGCAGTAGCACGAATGTGTTTTAAGCCTGTGAAAATTGTAAGTAGAAAAATATTTTCAAACGAAGCGCTTAAACGAATTAAAAATGGATAAAAATCGTATGTGTGGAGAGTATTTATCAAATAATACGATTTATTTGATAAAAGTTGTATTCATTTAAGGAAAATGTAGTTATATTTCTAGCTGAAGTTATCACGAACATTATTTTGAAAAATAGGAATATTTAGCAGAAAATTGTGTAATATTTTTGTAAGCGCTGAAAGCATAATGCGTACATTCTAGAAACAAATTGCATCTGATAGCATTGTATATAGTTAAAACTACTTGAAAGTAGAACAAACTTATTATTAGATAAATTTTACGTAGAATAAAAACACAAAGTAACAGCTTGAAACAGCTGAATCATGTTTCAACTAATCTGTTACTTTGGCTTTAAACAACACTTACGAAACGTAACTTTGATTTATATCAAAATAAATAATTTTATACGACTTTTTAATATCATTAGTTTCTGTCTTGTATTCGTTGAACACAATATTGGACAGGATATTTCAGTAACAAATTCTTGCAATTAATAACAGTAGTAAACCGAATACAAAATAACATTGCACGGTAACAATTAAGGCAAACAGGAAATATATTATAAATTACATTGCTCGCACATTTCGCGAAACAATATATGTAAATGAAATTCGCAATATTTTATCGTTTGCCTCAATTTTACGACGCTAATTTACACATATGCTCATCCGGTCTGCGAAAACAAGAACTATTTTGCGTAACCTATACTCGCTCGTATCGTCCTTTAGCCTCGCACACAATTTATCCGATTACGCTAATCGATGATAATGAATATTGACACTATTACCCTGATGATGTATTACATGTTACGTTCATTTACTGTGAATAATAATAATTCAATATAGCCACGTATCAACAATGAACTTTCCGTATTTTCCGTGGATCCAGCGAAAGGACACGGCAACTATTATTAATTATTTCTTCTTTTGAATAATAATTCAACCACTTGATTAAAATAATTACTCGAGCTATAAGCTTCGAAATTTATGGAAATAAATGCAGATAATATAATGATCGATCGAATACTAATTACAATAGTCACTTCAGAGCATTAACTCTTCGCCAAAGCGTAAATGTATTGGTTAGAAATTTTATCGATTTTGTTTGTTATTAGTTATTAGTTACTAGTGTCGTAACGAATGTTCTCTAAAAAAATTTATTTATTAATTCGTTGATAAAAAATTTCCCGTGTGCGAGTCGAGCGATGAGAATTAATTCACTTTTCACTGGTATCTGTTTATTTTATTGACGTAACATTTATTGTGAATTTCAGATGCGATGGCGTGGATTCGTTAGTGGCGTACGTGCACATAGACAGGAAGAAGGAGAAGATAGATTCATTTTGCGGTGAAAAGCCAGCACGGCCTATCATGAGTAACGGACCACGGCTTTCTTTGGAATTGAATGGCATCACATCGTCCCGCCAATCTCGAGGCTTCAAAGCTGTGTACTCCTTCACAGAAAGTAAGTACAACGATCATCGTTTCTTTTTTATTAAATCGTCCCGGATAAAACGGCTGAATTCTTGATAAAACTTGATGAAACGTTTCTTCTGCCATTGTCCCTGCCAGTAGATGAAATTCTCAATCTAGAGTTCACTGTTTCAATTATTACGCGAAAGAAGAAAAATTTGAATTCTGACTGTATCTAAATTTTGGGATTTTATTTTTTTATACAATTCGTAAATAGAGAATTTTTTTAAATACAAAATTTCGTAGAATGCACGTAATATGTGTGTGTGTGTGTGTGTGTGTGTGTGTGTGTGTGTAATATCGAAAGTAGTGCTTTTTATAATATTTCTTTAGTTCGTGTATTTGATTTGGTATTTCTAAAATAATTTTCGATCGAGATTCTATTTTTCCAATTGTCGTCCTCAAAAATGTGAATTCGCATAAAAATCTGCATTGTAATAAATAACACACGCTATACATCAAGGAATCTTTACCATTAAAATATCTGGTATAAAGTACTGAGAAAGAGAACTTTTACTTCACATTATCGACAAAATTGTTTAGTTACTTACTCGAACGTCGAATAAACAAATTCGAAGTGTTGAATTTCATATGTGCGAGTGAATTTTGGCGTGATGTTATTCACGTTATTCATTCAGTCGAATTGAATTTTGAGAAAATCGCAGTGCGAAACCGCGTCTCACAATGAGGGTTTATTTGTATTCATTTGATCGAACACGTTTCACAAACAACGAGCTGAGAATGTGAAATTTGATTGAGAGAGGCGATACGAGAGAAGTCCAGGTTGCATCAGTAAGTCATGAATAAATATCGCCGATCATCAAGGACAGAATTGAGAAGCGTTTCATTAGAAAAAGTGCTTCGTTCATTCATTCGCGCCATTTAATTCTCGATGATTTAAATCGAGGTATATAAAATTGCGAAAGTGGGACACGTCGAGGTGTTTCTTTTGTTTACACGTGTGAGTGTGACTTGCTGGAATGTCTCGTTACAATTTTCAATAAGCGTGTGTAACATTATTGTCGAATCAGACCATCCACGATGAAAGCGATCGCTTTAATCGTTTTTAAAGGGAATTGTCCAATATCAAGAGAAAAAAACCAAAAAACAATTCTTATATTTATTTATCTCATCGAAGCAATCTGGATCTGAAATATAAATATAGTACAAGACAAGGTATATTATTCTCTACGGTTTTTTTCAAAAATAAATTGACGAAATTACAAATTGATAATATACGTAGAAAGTCATTTGGAACTTTAGCTAAAAGGACAACCACTGACAATAAGCGCCCCTATAGGATTCACAGTAGATGTGGGTATAATCCTTATGGCGCTCAAAGATTACAGCAAATAAAAGCGAAAGTTTTCTGATTATGATACAGTATTCGTTTTTGGACGGATGGATGAGCTCGTTGTGTTCGCTTGAATTTGGTATGTCATCCGTGACAAAGACTTTTCGAAGGAAAAATCCTATTTGAAAATACATATATATATTAATCAATTGACTTGGAGTAGTAGCAATTCCGGTAGTTCATTTAATTTTTTCAAACAGTTCATGCGATTGCAACAATATCCTGACACGTGTTAGGATGGAATAAGGATAAAATTCAAAAAGGACACGATCGTATCTAGTTTAAAATCCGCGGGAAATTTCATTCTCGTCAGCCGCGTTTTACAAAGAAAAGTGGATAACATACCGCGTATATAAATGTTCAGTTACCATTTAGTGTAAAGTTCAGGAAATTCCTCGAACTCTCTGCTTCAACCTCGAGTATTCCTTTTTCCTTTCTTACTCCCTTCACCTCACTGTCTTTCGTTATTTATACCTTCTCTCTCCGTGCTCCTTTTTTGGCTCTCCGCTTCTCTCTCAAGAGGGAGAACCTTCTCCTTATTTCACTCTCGCTCATTTTTTTCTCAAATTCCTTTCCTCCCTCGTCGTTACTCCTTCTCCCTTCCGTTTATTTCTCTTTCGTTGTTTCCGTTTTCACGCTTCTCTCTTCACGCTCGTTCATTTCGCTCATTTTTTTCACCCCCTCCACCCCTGTTGTTTCTCCATCGGCTCTGACGAGCGTTCGCACGTCCCATCCAGCGTCTAGTAAATTCAGACGTTGTCAGTACCATAAATCGGTTCGATGTGCTCCGGCAAAGATAGACGATACGCATCATTGAGAATAAGTTATTGGTATGGGACGTGTTCGAGACGTAACATCGGTGCATGACGTACGGTCTTATATACGCCCGTATGCGCTCGGCTCGGCGTCTGTGCCACCAGTAGTCCGGTCCTTTCTGCCGCGTGCGCGCGCCCGCGCCTACGCCCCGTCAAAATTTCAATTTCCGTTGAGCATTCTATCGTGATGGCAATGTGTCTCTCTTCGTACGACCGTTCATCATCCGCAGCTCCGAGGTTCAGATTGCAGCGTACACGCCGGAATGCCCGGCCTGTAGAACAAATGGATCGCGAAGTGTGTTTGTCTTTCGCCCCTGGGGAAGATTCGCTCGCCGCGCGGGGGAGGGGGAAGGGCGGAAGAACGATACTTCCGCCTCTCGTGGAATTCGAAAAGAAAAAAGAAATTCCTCCTTTCGTTGAGCCACTCGGGTTGGGCAGGGGCCGGGGCAAGAAACGAAGGGGATGAAAAGTGAAAGAAGAAGAGAGAAGGGAAAGAGAACGATAGATAACACGGACGCAGTCGAATTTAAAAGCGGGTCGGGGAAAATCGAAAGGAATTAAACTACGGGTTGCAAGTTTGCCCCCCCTACCCCCTACACCCCTCCCCCCTAACCCTGCCGCCTCGCGAATATTTCGCCCGACTGCGGAAGCGTTTTCATACCGAAACTTTCTTCCTGTTTGAAGGAGAGCATTCGAAGATCGCGGTGTTCAGAGCTCGAGGGAAGAGCTCTGCAGCTAAACGGAAACAGGGGAGGGGTAACGTTGTTGACGTTAGCTTTTATTCGTGACTATCGTCCGTAAGTAGGTACTTGTACCCTTATTTCCAAATTATTGCGAGCGTGCGGGGGAAACACTCCCGGCCGGAAATTTGAGTACACGTACATACGAGGCGTGTCTCGGTATTGAAAGCACAACCGAGGAGATGACGATACTACGTGAAAAAAATAAATCGGAAACGAAGGATAAATTTCTTTCGGTTGAGACTTCTCGTTGTTTAAGAGGATCACGTTTTCTGAGAATTTTCAGCTAATTCTGAACAGCTCTGGAATAAGTAACGAACAAGGAGATTGTTCTATCTGCGAAAATAAGTGTGAAATATAATTTTTTTTTTCTTTTTTTTGCAAAACTCGATTTAAAATTTTATCAAGCATACGTTTACTAAACAAAATTACCAAACGTATCCAAACTCTGTTTTCTTGAAAACAGACGCCTCAAAATTTCATTTTATGTTTATTTTGTATATGGAACAACCTCTTATCGATTAGCACTCCAGCACAGTGCAGAATTAGCGAAATTCAAGCATACCTTATAAATTTTCAAATTTCAAAATTCTTCGAAAATGATGACTTAAATAAAGTATTTCATTCTTTACTTTTGACATATTTTTTCACGTAGAATCTCAGGATACTTCAATACTGAGACACGTACTCTACATAAAATGCGAAGTATTCTTAAATTTTTATACGATTTTATTGACTTCACTTTTTGTATCTTTGAACAATAAGAAGGAAACCGAATTGATTATTTCTGCAACAGTCTAAATAAATTATCACTAGTGATTATCATTATCCTCTTAACTGAACAATTACGATTCTAGTCGTGCGTTTCATTTTTATGGAAGAAACAGTTCGCTAAAAATTGCACGCACGCACGCCTGGAAGTTTGAAGCAAATGGCTTTAGTTTTCCAATCGCTAGCGAATCTTAGAATCGAACAATTGTAAAACGCTTAGTACTTGGATATTTAAACTTTCTCCATTTTCGGAGGGTACCATTGAAATTGAATATAACGGAAGAACGTTGGACATTCGCGATATAAAAGAGATTGTAGTAGTCGATGAATATCTGATTCTCAGAAAAATATTGTCATATTTATTCAATCAATAAATTTCAAATAGACGTACCATCTCCAATTAAGGAGGAGAAATATTCCGTTTCTATATTTCAAAGAAACGAAATTAAGTTGTCTGCGATTCAAACTAAATTAAATCGTGTCTAAAAGATATGTGTTTTTGTATGTCGAACAAAAATATTAAGATAATATTTATGATTGATATTAAGATATGTATATTATTGCATATATTAAAATAATATGAAATCGTGTATATGATTTGTATATTCATATATTATTTATATTATTATTACATTAAGATATTAAAATAATATAAATGAGAGAATTACGAAACACATTTCATCAAATATAATTTATGTAACAGAAATTAGATCAATATGTCTCTAATTAGATGTTAAATCATATATTTAGTAGAATATCTATGCTCTTGACGCTTTGTAGATTTCATCCTGTTATTACGTCAGCTATCCCAATAATTTGTTAATATTATCAGCACAGTTTAATCAAATGATTTCTAATTTTCAGCATATTAGTTTTAATAGGGATTAAATTTCGTACTAATTACTGAGAAGTATTTTTAAATATCATTTACAGAATGCTACATCTTTTTACGAAAATATAATGAATATAAGACTGTATATTTGTTTGCTAAAAAGATGAAGGGTGTATTATTTATAATGAAGTGGATTGCAAGCAATTAGTATGTGAATCATATAACTCCTCTGTCATAGTAACAATTAAATTAGCAACTTATTAATTACGCAACAAACGTTAGTTCAATGTAATATGATTATCATCCATTACACGTCAGTGATTATTTCACAAATTTTCTTGCTGTTGTATAATATAATTATCGACAAAATTTCATAGTTGTCGGGCTTCTATTTGACTATTTACCATTCTTTTTATAGAAACTGAAGATCGAGCACGAAAAGATTATGTAAATTAAAAGACTCTCGTAATAGAAAAAGAGGGATGTTAACTCTGTTACGTTCTTTCTGACATTTTCGACCTAATTATATTTTTTCTACATTGAAAGACATCTTCAGTTTCTACAAAATGTAAAAGAAAGTCCTATTAATACGCTTGACTTTTCATTTGAATATTATTCAATTCAAACATCTCAAATGCCAAACAAATGCAAACTCGCGCTTCTTATCAATTAATAAATTTCCATGAAGGAACATACCACATAATCTGACAGTAAATCGTCAGAAAATTACGTATTTTCACGTGTTGTTCATGCATCAACAATTTACTCAAAACTGAGAAAATGCAATTTCATCAACATGTTTAAGTATTATAATATTTAAAAATATTTATATATTACAAATTTTATAATATTTAAATGTTATAAGTTTCTGCGAAACTAACAGTTCTGTCTTGTAGAGATTCTTTCATTCAGAAATCTCAGAGATGCTACCATGGCGCAAAAATATTTGGACACTTCTAAATTGTAACAAATGTAAAATACGATTTTAAAAAATCTCCTTAATTTAATCTTAATATATACAATTAACAAACGTTGAGAAGAAAGAATGATTTTAAGAGTGTCCAAGAGATTCGAGTGTTCAGAATTTCAAAACGATTGAATCACGTTTGAAAAAGATTTGTACAAATTTCGTGAAACATCACAATCTACTACACGCAACACAATTTACGAAAAAATGAATATGAAATTTGAAAATGATTCGTTGATTATAACTTAACAAAAACAAAAATGTCACGTTTCTCAACAGAATTGCCATCAAATGTCCAATTATTTGTGCGCGTTGATACTCATACTTACTATTAACAATTTATTAACAAGTAACTTCGATTTTGTAATCCCAGCGTTAATTCCCGAACGAACTTTTGTCGTTAAGGGTAGAGTAGCACGACACATACACATACACATACACAGATATCGCGATATCTCATATTCCTCTCCGCATTCATAAGTACACACATTAGACCGGCGCGTTAATTTCAAGATACAAGTTTGCCATCGGTTAACACCAACACTCTGACTGCCTCTATCGCTGGTGTGCGAGCAATGTATTATCCCGGCAAGTTCCGGGCTCCTATTGTCGTGTAATTGAAACGCGAACAAACGGATTTCGAGGCGGTTCACAACGGTAGGAAAGAGAATCTGCGGCGCCGAAGTTCTTCGTTTGAGGGTGGCGAGTCAACCGGGCCTCTCTCGCCCCCGCTGTTGAAACGAGCCGCGCTAACGATAAAAAGTTTCGCTTTAATTGCTACGCTCGGGATATCCTCCTGACTTGAACTTCAAAGCTGGAAAAATCGTCTGTCGAAAAAAGGCCGAACTTGCGGACGCGCGCTCAAAAAATCCGTTCATAACCGGATTTCAAGCAGCTACTTTCAAGAAACTTTCAAGTTTCGCCGCGCCACGCTCGAAAATCAAACGCCGAACTAAAATTAGCAACGCCGCCGAACGCGTGCAAGCAACGCTCAAAAGCATATCGGTCACCGGTCGCAACTGTCCGACGAATCAATTTTTCAAACGCGACCGCTCGCCTCGCGTGTTTCGGCAAATTGACGCCGCGCAAGCCGGTGAATTTCCGCCGGCCGGAAATCCTCGGTCGGTCGTCCGCGGATTTTTTTCACAAAAACCAATGAAATCGGCCCCTCCCTGCTGCTGGCCAGAAACAGTTGCCCTTCCTCTGCAGTTTTTATTGTCTCGCGTGCAATTTCAAAGTACGATTCCTAGTTGCGCCAATGGAATTGCTAATGCAACTTGCCTTGTCGAAGGGGGAAAAAAGGAGGACAAGCGAGCGGTGGAATTTGCAACGCAACCGTGTACAGCGAGGTATTTGTTTGTCGGGAATAACATTTAGAATTTAGATCGCAAGGAAATTGACAAAATCAGTCGATTTCGCCTAGAATTATTATGATTGAAATTCATTCGATTGCTACGTTCGAACTGTGTCGTGCATCTTTCACCGCGCGATATGTATTGAATTAAACTGAATTCTCCCGCTCTGATTTCAAGAAAATCCTCCGCTTTAATTGCCAGAGAAATTGAAATTGCTCTCTACGTCAGACGAATGTTTAAAATGTTTTACGTTCCCTCTCGCGTGTATATAAAAAGAAAGAGAGCCGAATGACGTAGCAAAGTGAACAATACAAATGAATAAATAACTTTGCAACTTTCCACTTCGACGAAACTATTCATCGAGTGGTCCGAAATCATGCGAATTACCGGCTCAGTGCCGCGATAAATTACCGCTGCACGATTTTTACCGGCAACTACGTAACGGAGCGAACATTTATTGTCCGTATTATTTCGATTCATTCTGGAATTGCAACGTATAAAAGATCCTGCACGCGCGCTTCCTCCGCCAACCCGGGAAATTCGTTACTTCTCGAAACGGTTTCCGAACGCAAATTGCTCCGTATAACCATTGCCCGGGTGCACCGAACTCGAAATCGTAGAAATCACGTGCGCATTTCTGTGTTCCTCGTCAACGTGAAACTCCATTTCGCCTATCTGATCGACGATATATTCCGCATTCCCGTCGACGCGGACGCCGTGTCGAGAAAGGAATGACTCATTTTCAACAGGGTGAGAAGGGTAAACTCCTCGGCTATGCCGGTTCACACCCGTTGGATCCCGGAAACAGGGAGGAGAAACAGGAGAATGACGTCGTCCGTTGGCGACGGGCGCGATCGAACGAAATCGACGCGAAACTTTTCGAATCCGCTAGAACGAGTTAGAGATAGCATCAGAGACAGCATACAGCGTACGGATACCGGGAGACATATTCTTGCCGTCGTTTTTCCTTTTTTTCTTTTTCTTTTTCTTTTTTTTTCGAAAACTCCTCGCGAGAGAAGCCTTGACGGATTTACGGACCTCCCAGCCAGCGAGAAGTATGCCAAGAGTTTTGAAAACAACGGGGATACTTGCGTACGTGCGGCGGTATGTCGATACACGCGCACATATCGATCCCTCGAGCCTGTAGCTAGAGATGGGATCGAGTGTCTCGCAAAAGTTTTTTTTTCTCGTCTGTTGTTCGCTGTTTTGCTATAATCGCTTCAAATACGTTAAATATGTATATTAAATTGCATTGAAGTTTGTACATACCTACATTGTATATGTTCAACGCATTGAATTATAATGAAATACGCATATTATACAATGTACAATGAAATATGTATATTGAACTTGTACAATGTATAATGGACTATTGTATAATGAATTGTATAATGAAATATGTATATTGAACTTGTACATTAAGCTACAATAGAGTGAATACATACATTAATTGCACATTCATACAATGAAGTATATACAGTGAACTTATACATTGAATTACAATGAAATATATACATTGTGTACTCATACATTGATATATAATGAAATGTATATATATATATTGTATATATTGAACTTATACTATTAAACTACAGTGAAATGTGTACATTGAACTACGACAAAATGAATACATTAGTTGTATGTACATTGAACTATAATGAGATATATACACTGAATTTATATATTGAACTGTACAATGAAACATATTGTATACATTAAACAATAAAATATATTCACTGAACTTATACATGAAATTGTAATGTAATGAAACGTGTACATATACGTGTATCCATAAATGTATACGTTGTACATATGGAATTTGTACATTGAACTATAATAAAATATATACATTAAACTACAATGGAATGTGCATATTGAATTATATACTATAATTACATAATAAAATATTGATCTTGTAAATTGTACTACAATGAAATGTATACATATACATTGAACTTGTGTACATTAAAGTACAATAAAATATATATACACAAACAAACATACATACATTCTATATAAATTAAACTTGTACGTTCAA
Source organism: Tetragonula carbonaria (assembly GCA_032399595.1). Lineage (NCBI taxonomy): Eukaryota > Metazoa > Arthropoda > Insecta > Hymenoptera > Apidae > Tetragonula > Tetragonula carbonaria. The sequence continues at coordinate 6,612,890 of JAUCRC010000008.1, forward strand.
TTGCAATGAAATTGTACATTGAATTTCAATGAAAAATATATTGAAATTCTATATTAAACTGCAATGAAGGTATGTACATTGATCTTGTACATTAAGCTACAACGAAATGTATACATTGAACTTGTACGTTGAACAGCGATGTAATGTATTCACTGAACTTGACATGACCATAAAATGAATACATTGCGAGTGTATCGAACTTGACTCAGATTCGTAAGTACATAGTTGGACTTAATTCCATCTCTACACATAGCAGGGATAAAGAATCCGCGTGTAGAAGTATATACACGTACGCGACGTTCAATATAGCCCTTGACACGTGTGCAGCCCCGTGTCAAATGCTCAAAACTTGCGTCCATATCCGCGGCAACGTTTTAATGTAACCTGGCGTATTTCACTTCCAAACTTCGCGTTCAGAGTTCAGATGCAATATTTCCGGCTTACTCGACAAAGTCGATACACCCCCCCCCCTCTGTGTGTGTGTGTGTGTGTGTGTGTGTGTACGTACGTGTAGGCATACATCTTTGCCAGCTGCTTCTAATATGTGGAAGAAAGTAAAAAGCGACATTTCCTACGAATTTCTACTCTGCATAGTATATCTTCCTTGCTGTCGCAAGTACTCCGCATACTCGGTTTATTTCGTGTAACGTAATCGCACTCTTTTCTTCGGGAAAATACACTCCCACGTTCGTGAGACTGCCGAGACGTTAGAACGTGAATAAAATATTCTTTTAATACTAAATACTACTCGATAGGATCTGTAGCTGTTGCTTTGCCTCTTTGTATTTTTTATTCTATTTTTTATTCTTAAACGTAGAGAAAATTCTATTTGCTTAGTTCACTAGCATTCGATGACACGCGCTGAATGACAGCGTTTCTTCGGCTTTTATACGAAAAGATATTTGAATTATCGGAGCAGAATCGAATGTGAACGCGAGCCCGCATCTCTCGCGGGTTTTCCGTTTGAAGATTTCTTTAACCAATTAAGCTATTCAATTTATCGATAGATTCGTTCGTTCTTTCTGAACTTTATACGTTGCGTTGTAAAAAAGAGTCGAGATCGATTTGAGTTGAAGGGCAGTTACTTTTGCGAAAGTTAAGCCTAAAAGAAGTTTAAAATCAAAATGAAAATTATATATCAGAATTAAATAATAAATGTGAAAGGTAAACTTCGTTTATCTTACAATTAGATCCGTTTAATATCGTACGTTTGTTGTTTTTTTTTCAAATAAATATCAATAAATGACTTCATAAAACAAGCAGAGCAGCTAGTTCAGCCATCCTAATTGGTTATTTTATCTCCGTTATTTTATACTTGGTTATTTTTACAGAAGAATATAAAATTGAAATTTCACGTTTGTAATATCGAGGAATTTTCTCTTTCATTACGATCTTCAAAAGTGGCAATAACCTCGCATTTGTGCTGCTCAATTGTGTCTGCTCCAGCTCAAATAAAGATAACAGAGGAATATTTTTGTAATAATAAAATTCCTCGGCATTTCAAATAATCTCATTAATTAAAACAACTGGAATATCAAAAGGTCTATCTATTTCAGTTCAGCAATCCGATTTGTCTGTGCTTCATTCTCCCGTGAAATCTAAACTAATTTGCTCGAAAAACAGGAAAAATTTAAATTACAAAAATATCGTGTGCACTGTTTTTTTCTTCTTTTTGTATCTGTCGCGTATATCGATCACGGTTTCGCCGAATTTCGGCATTAATATTACGAATATGTGAATATTTTAATATCAATTTTTTTAGTGTTATTCATTGTTACATGCTGCGAACGATTTCAATACAGATTCAAAGTTCGAGAGCATTCGACTTTCTGAAAATCTTCCGGTCAGATTTAAAATTCCCCTCCGAATTCAAAAATTTAAATTGAACGCGCCACTATACTACAGCAATTCCAGTCGACAAATTCTAACAAATTTCCGCCATATATATATATATACTCGTCGGTCAATCGCAATCACGTGCGGATATAAAATTCAAATCGATTAATCATATCCTCGGTAATTTATATTAATCGTCACGTCTCGCATGATGCCGATAAAGTGTTTCTAATATTTATGAAACAGAAACGCGCGTCATAATGAAATATCAATTCGAAATAAATCACAATAATTCGCAATGCGACACCGATAAAATCCATGCCCGACGCGGGAACACGTACCACGGATCGCAGCAGGATCTTATTCGATCAGCGTATTAATTTTCGCCGAAATTATCAAGCGCTATATAATTTCGCTCGGTGTTTATAAAATCACGCTAATCCAACGGCGAATTAATGAATCCGCCGATTGTGATTATCAGAACGCACCGGGATGGTAAATAACGGGAAGTATCTGCCCGTGTGGTTTGCGGTATTTTGTGACGCAGCAAATACGGATCGGCGGAGCGAGAGGGATAAAAGAGAGAGAGAGACACACACACACACACACACACACACACACACACAGTATGTCGACCGAAGCGGCGAAAAACAGTGCTCGAAATTGTCGGCAGCCCAGGCTCAAAGGTAATCTCTTAAATAGAAACGTTCGAATGGCCGTTTTGCATTGCGCGGGGATTATTCCGCGCGAATAGCGAAACGAGCTGCCGGAATCGTTATCGTTGATTACAATTGCAAAGTTGGAAGGCAACGGGGGGATAGGAGGGAGGGAGGGATGGGGGGCCGACCAGACAGCCAGGAAGGAAGGAAGGAAGGAAGGAAACGAAAGGCGGACCTCGGAACGGCGAACTCGGTTACACACACTGCCGAACCGATGCGGCGACGGCAGCTCCGGATCTTTTGTAATGTAGATCGCGGGACGATTTTACGGCGGTTATGCTCCTCGAAAGTGTGATAAACAGCCCGCATCTACCCGCATAGACATAGACGTAGCGGGGTACTCGAGATGGTCAATGCTACGGGGGCATACGAGGCGGCAATCTAACGGAGGTTCCTATTTCACCTGCACGTAGATGCACGCGTGCAAAAAAAGATCTGTGTTCTCAGTCGATGGAATTTTTAATACACGTTGAAGGTCTTGGGACAAATTGTTTCGAAACAAGAAGTGTTGAGTGACTACACTTGTTTCGAAACAAGAAGTGTCGAGTGACACTTTGTACGTTTGTAAGAAAGTAGCACGAAGTGTTAACACCGACCATTAATCGCCGAGCGTAAATCGAGTGGGTTTTTCGAATCCTTTGGCATTCTATTTCTATTTTTGTTAAATCTGTGAGTGTTAGCTTGTCAAATTAGTTTTTACACATTTTTCACGTCCCTCAAGTGTGGACTGGAAAATTTAGGGAATTTCCAACGAGACCCTTAAATCCCATAATGTTTTTTCAATATATCGCAAGTATTACAATATTATGCAATATTTTTATGTAATTGTGACTACTTTCAAAATAATTCAAAAATTCACTATATTATTGTTACATCGTTATTTGATATCGAGTTTAAATTTGCTTAATTTAAAAACCGATTTATTATTAAAAACTGATTTTTCTACGAAATATTTCTTGCTTTAAGAAACGAACGGAAAACTTGACTATCATCCAAATACGCGATTACCGTGTTGATATACAGTATATACAGAAAATACATACACACACGTATAAATGAATATTAAAAACAAAAAGATGTCGTGAGACTTTGAGCGGGAGTATAGCATCAAATCAGATCAAGTCTACATTTACAACTACAGTTTACTTCACGTTGCTTCTAATAAAGAGTGTCACGCTAAAAGTCTCTAATATTTTCTAGTATTCACTGAACATAAATATATATATAAGTATATAAACATTATACGTAAAAGACACGGGCACGCGTATTAAGAGCGAATCCTTAATTTCTCAACACAGTTTCGCGCGTACACGTTCAGAACCGCGGCCTCTTACACTGTCTCCGGATAGAATTGAGAAGGTGGTCGCCCCTGGAAGAACATAAATTGCCAGCTCGTATATACTTGAACATTCTTCAGCGGCCCGGTATTATAAAAGTTCTTGGCGAAACTTTATCAATTTAACGGATTCGCCACGTGTATCAGGGAAAAAAGCTACTCCTCACCCATCCACCCACCTCCCCCCCCCCGCATGACTTCCCGCCGCTTTCAATTACTCTTCCCCCGCGAATGGCTGCACACGTACGGCCTCTGATTCAGAGAGCGTGTCGGCCAAGGCGAAAAGAAACACGCTCAGATAATATTATAGAGGGTGCGAAGGGGTGCGAGTCGCCCTGGCGACTTCTCGGCGATTATGCAGACCAGCGTTTCCACGAACGCTGCTGTGTTTAATTTACAAATTAGATAAAGCGGCTTGGTCGAAATGCTTCGGCTGAAAATCCTATTTCGGCTGCTTAGGAAAAGTGTCCGATCGTTGTTGGGTAATTTCTGACAGAGGCTTACTCCTAGAGTCGGGCCTGTTCGTTAGATTGTTCGGTATTTCATCATCGAGATGTCCGAGTATCAAGAGTAAATTTAAGCTCGATCACAATGCACAATGTATCGAACATTGATTCACAATGTCATTCGCTTTCTGGTCTCCTTTGTGAAGCAAAATCTTTTGTAAAAAAAAAAAAAGAAAAGATTAATTTATTGTTGCATCTTTAGGTATCTTTGATCGTTGCAACATGATTGAAAATAAACTGTGAAACCCGGCGGGGTTTTGTATTCGCGGGGCTAGAAATTATCCATACTTCGTCACAATCTGAAATCATGAAAATTCTGTTCATCCTGTTTTGTCATTGGAATTTGATATCTTACAAGATTTTTTTTATCATCCCGACATGACTACGCGTGCTACTCTCGATACTTTATCAATTGCGAATAAATTGAACTCTGGCTTGTACGCGAACGCGAGGGACGTATTGACACGTTATCCAATAAAAACGTTAGCCAGTCTTTCGATCGTTGTGCGACACTGTTCTAAGAGAATCTCCGCTCTCTTTCTCCCAGTTGCGCAATCCCTCGCGAAATAGCTTATCCGAAAGTCGCAGAGGTGTCGTAAGAACGCCGGGAAAAACGAAAGGCCAGGGTTCGCGAGGTCAATAACATAAAAATGGCACGTGATGCTTCCCGTAGGATGGCTGCGATAAATATTTCAAAGGCAACAGACGTCATTGTTCGTCTGGTGTGTATCGATACCGAGAAGCAAGCCATTTCATCCCGACGGTGTTAGACGAAAACCGACGTACTTTCGCCCGTATGAATTCGATTTGTGGTAATGTACGACGACGGCGGAAGAAGGGACCGATATCGAGCCAAAGCGAGACGAAGAAATTTTCTCAGGGAATGGTCTTAAAAAACTGATGCCGCGAACTCGTCCCGGGCTTGGTTTTATCGCCGCAACGGGCTACTAAACGTACCATTTTATTGGATCGTTCACGGTACAGATACCAGACGCGGTTGTGTAGCCATGCACAAATCTCGAATGGTGAAACGAACACGCAGGCCAACACGGCGAACAGAACTTCTCTCTATTGTACGGCGTAAATTGCCTCTGGGGGAAAAAATCGCGCACGCCGATTTCGAAATTATGAAATCGCCGACCGCGAACGCCGCGGTTCTTTCATCTGCATTCGTTGGAATAATATTTGATTCCGCGAGATTTTCGATATTTAGCCACTTTTACAGATGTGAAATTTGTGTAGCCAGCGCGGGATAAAATTGCCTGATAATCGCCTGAACTTTTCGGAAATTTTCGTTTCAAAAATAACGTTTGAATAACGTTTACGTTTACGCGTAACAACGGCGAGCATTTTTTTTAACCCTTGACGATTCGTAATTGTTTTCGCAGTGCAGTTGAATCGAAAAAAGATTGAGAAGGGAAAATGGAAATGTTTGAGAATTCATTCGAAGCCCGAACAAAGGTTTGTGTCAAATATTTCGGTCGAAATTCAATTAAGGATATAATATAATTCTCTGTAAATCGTTTTCATACACGCAGGCAAAATGATAAAATTGAACAAAGCAGCACGTCAGGTGTTTGAAATTATGGAACATAAATCTATAGAATATGAATCACATTATTTCGAAATGTAGTAAACGTAATATAGACTGTTACTCAAGATTTCCATTCATTTGTTTAGAGGTAAAAGACAAACTTAGTGAAATTCATTGGCAAACATGTTAGTCTTGTTTCTCAGTTTAGACTCGTTGAAATAAAATCGTTGTTTGGACATTGGACCCACTACAATAAAAGGATTGTTATCCAATCATTCCGAACATAGGTGTTGTTCAGAGTTGAAATTGACTCGAAAATCATTCTGATAAATAGATATCGTTCTGTTGATCTTCTTTTCTTTATTTTCTTATCATTTGATTTTCCTTTTGAACTTTCATTGATCTATTTGTTTCTCTATGTGTTCTACATTTGATGTTAAATGTCGATACGCAAAACTTCCTTCGTAGTTCAGTGTATGATTATGTCGCTTTGAGAAGCGACTCACGCGTTCTCAAAACCTTTCATTTTGATTGACATTTGCAATCAACGAGAATAATTGTCGACAGGTACGTGTTTATAGTTGTAGATGATATATTAAGAGATATCCATCCCGCGATACAGTTTTCAATCGTCAGACAAAAGAATTTCACAGAGGAGCCAGCAGTTTTTGTCCGACTTTTATAAATATAAAATGGTTCCTGAATGAGAAAGACTATTTTTTTTATTTCTGACTGAAAAAGTATTACTGAAGATATAGCAGTTATATTTTTTTTATCGAAAGATGCTTTCAATGCTTGCTACTGACGATAAAGAAGCTTTAAAGCTCTTCACTTGTTTACGACATGAAAATTTCACTCGAAAAAAGAAATACTTTACAACAAAACTGTTTTTGCCTGTTAACAAAGAAAATAATAGATCTCTTTAAATTCTAAAAATAAATAATAAGATTTAAAAAAAGTATACGTTCACATTAAACATTGGAAGAGAAACACTTTGGTGTTTCTCGTCCAACAATACACTATCGTCTAGAAATACCTGATCATTTGCTGGAATGATTTTATTCATATTATTCAATTGGTATTGAGTGTTATTTTTACTCAATTGAAATATTTGTATTTTGAGCGTACGAAAATATATAGATACAGTGATAAAAATATCTTTGAAAAGTTTTCGTTCAAATACATTTAGTACATCAAATATTATGGACGAGTAACTATAGAGAACGATACTATGTGTCATAATCGTGTCTTTAGAATTAAGGATTAAACGTATATATAGACAACAATAGACATCCGGATGTCTGGTCTTCAAATGTGCATGGTCAATATATGTATGAACGAACAAGACACTTGAATTTGAAGAAACATGATAGATATTCTTAAATTTTATAAATTTTCTAGATTTAATAAAATATTGTGTTCCTGTCAATTGATAAACTGTGATATTTAATCTGATATTTCACACTGATAGATGGTAGAATTGACAAGCCAAATTTATACACAATAAATCATCCATTTGCGATGCACTATAAATATTTTACTCGATCGTGTGTTTAACAGCCTTTAATATACATTTGAAGCTTTTACAATAGTAACACCAAAAAATATAATATACTTTCGTTCTACAATATAATATATTTTTATCACAATATAAAATATTTCACTTAATCATACGTTTAATAATCATTGTTATACGTATTTATTTACCTCCCTGCTTTTGCTACATTTGAACCTTCTACAACGATAACATTAATAAAACACACAATTTTTATTTTGTAATGTAATATATTTTTATTACAATATGCTAAAATATTTCACTCAATCATGCGTTTAATTCATATTTATTTCCCTATTCTTGCTACATTTGAAGCTTCTACAACGATGATACCAAAAAGAAAAACACAATATATTTATTTATTCTATGATATAATACATTTTTATTACAATATATTACAATACTTCACTTAACCGTGTGTTTAACAATCGTTAAACATCTCGTTCATCATTCACTTCTCCCCACTTGTGTCACATTTGAAACTCCTACAATGGTTAACACCAAAAAAGACACGATATATTTTTTTTGTATTTTGTGATATAATTTATTTTTATTACAATATATCGCAATACTTCACTTTACCTTCGATTGTGTGTTTGACAATCGTCAAACTCATACAATGACAATACCAAAACAAATTTTGAAAAAATTTCACTGAATGGCAAAGTAAAGCGACAAAGCTTGGCCTGTTACTCAATGGCAACCGGACAGTCTGACAAACGATCGAAAGCGAGTTCATTCTCCCTTAGGTTAGGTAATTCGAACGACGTGTGCTTTTCTTCGTCTTCTCTTACTTCCCTCCTCTTCTTTTCTCTTTACTCTTTTTTTTTTCTTTTAATAATTCCACAGAAAAACCGAAACCACACGGCGTACGCAAGGCAGCGTCAAAACTGAAACTTTGTTAACATAGCTAAAAGGAGAGAGAGAGACAGAGACAGAGAGAGAGGAGTCAGGTCATAGTGTCAGATGTTGGAAAGCCATGGCTGCGGCTGTGCAAACAACCTCCTGTAATTTCCGTAAAAAATGCACAAAGCGTCGGGGGTGGAGGGAAACGTAGCTATCTCGTTACTTTAAACCACCCCGTTCTGCCGGTGTAATCGAGGACATCGTTTGTCGCTTGTAAAACAACCGGACCCGGTGACGAAAAAAAAAAAGGAAGGGGGAAAAAAGAGAGAAAAGAAGCGGGGCCGGCAAATGTAAATAGGATCATTCGAAAATGAAAACTCGCCGGGACAACGACGAGTCCGCGATTCCGGCTGAACAGAGAGAGAGAGAGAGAAAAAGAAAAAAAAAAGAAAAAAGTGCTAGTTACGTTTCGGACTATCCAGGCTTGAAACCGGGCAATATGAGGCTCTAAATTTAGGATGCGGCCAGCCACCTCTGGCTGGCGTGCGTACGTGTAAAACGAAATGGAGCGAGAAAAAACGCTTGAGCGATGTAACGTTTAGGCCCGGTGTGCCTAATTTCCATCCGCGGTTTTCCTATCATTCTCTTAGCGTTTCCGTTTCATTGTTATTCATATTTCGCCAAAAGAGCGAGAATACGAGAATACGAGAATATGGCACGAGTGATAGAAGCAGAATCGCGAACGACGTGTGGTGTGGAAATTGATGGTGAAAATGATAGGAGAAACAACAACTGGATTAATTTGCGAAATTAATTCGACTTCTCCGAGCTTTTTCCCTTTCGAAAATTTCCCAGAATAATTTCTTTCTTTCTAGTTTCTCCTGGTTTTATTCTTCTTTTTTCTTTATATTTCTGTTTTCAGTTTTCAGCGAGAATAAAATAGGAATGAAACTCCAAAATAGAAACGAACATCGCGGAAAAGAACAATAATTTTGATATAATCGGGGGAAATAATTTTCTGTATCGCGAAAAGGTATTCCCTATATTAATTGTTATATTGTTACAATGTACAATACATTAGTAACGATTATTATATATAATTATTGTGTATCGGTAATGAACATTATATTTAAGAGAAACGATTAATCGTAATTAAAAGTTGGATTTCAAAAACTCTAATCAAACTACAACAATGGTCAACTCCACATTCTATGAACGTGTTAATAATAATTATTATTATTATTTATTAATAGTTTATATTTATTAACAATAGTTTATTAATTGGGGATAGTTTTGTATAATTGAAGTTATTATAACAATTCATAATTTTTCGTAATAATAAGAGTTTAGGTTCAGATAAGTATTTCAACTCAAGAGTTGAATGTTGATTTCTACCATGTTATTATAATTTTCCGTTGATGTTGCAGTAATAGTGCTTGAGTACGCGTGAACGGTAAAACACCCGTTCACGGATTTGAGTTTACATTTGTTCTCCTTTACGTTATGGCAATATAGCATGCAAGCTGGATGTATAGGTTTGTGATGGTAACGTATGCGGAGGATCTACGAGACAAATATATTTCAAACAGTAAATCGTATTTCACAGCCGAATAAAATCTCGGTGATCCGGAGATACGGGAAAAACGTGAAATTATTGCCTGATTCCCTATCGATTGCTGTAACGTATGCGTTTAATGTAAAACGATAGGCAAACGATAGGTAGTTTCGCGTCGTATTGTTAATTACCTAGCCAAAGCCGTTTGTTTCACAATAATCCTAGCGTTGCTCTGCAACGCTAATTGTAAAGCAACACTCCGATAATTACCTGTTACACAGAAAACATTTCATTATTATCACTGAATCGATATCATCGCTGATCGACGACAAACGATTTTATTAGATATTTACGAACGAACGTACGTAGTTAAATTATGAACACAGTTACACAGTTGTTATCCCGTATTACAGAGATGAATATGACGTATCATATTCAACGCTTCACGCTCGAAGCCCTATTAAAAAATTAAAAAAATTGACAATGATATGTTACACGTATTTGTACGATAATAATATATACGAGAGTATCCTTATCTTTTAGAACGCGAAATAAAATTGCTGATCCGAATTCACCTCACTTATGTCAGTCGATCTTGAAATAATTATAATTATGTTACCAGTGAATGCAGGCTCGTCCAATTTCACTTCACTTCAATATTTCTTTCACATTACTTTCAAGCCTCTTCGTGGATTTCAATATCCTATTTATTAGCGGTTCTTTCAGTGCAATTTTCCAACATACATTGGTCGAATGTTGGATTGAACACTCTGAATTACGTTCTTACCATTTTGCTAATTAACTTCTGACTCTGTAAATCTAAATGAGCAGTTGTTGACGCTCTTACGTTGATAAACAAATAAATTTTTAACGTTTTAGAGAAATTCTTTGTAGGTGTCACACTCGAGGAACAATGGAAAGTCATACGTATGAATAACGATTAATTCGTACTTTATTTAGATTATTATTATTGTTATTGAATTTAAAAAAAACATAGATGAATTAAGCTGATCTTCGATACTAATTGAGAGAGTTAATACAATTGCAAATTGCTATAAATTCCATGATCGACTAATCATGAACTTTCTCATTCCTGAATACAAAATCTGTTGTTTCTTCCTTTCTTTTTCAATGAAATAAGAATGGAAATTTTTATGTTGCCTTATATATTGGTGTATACACATGCGTCTGAAAATTCTGTAACTTTTACACTTGGACAATTTTATTTTATCTATATCAACAATCGTCTACTCGTTGTTCTTACTAACAATGTATATAATTTCGTTTTATAAAATCATGGATTATCACACGTGATTTGCCTTTTAGGTTCTCTTTTCTCCCCACTGTACAATATACTGTACAATATAAAATACACAATGTATATACGTAATATACAATATTGCAATATTATTAGTACAGTATATACAATATACACAACATGTGCAATATGCACAATATATACATTTATATAATATTATTGTATATATTGTAATCGTAACATATACGATAGTATATTTTATATTGTATAATATGTACAATGTATAAAATTTATATAAAATTTTCTTATTGCCGCAGACATATACAATGTATAAAATTTATATAAAATTTTCTTATTGCCACACTGTACAATATAAAATACACAATATATATACATAATATACAATATTACAATATTATTATTGTACAGTATATACAATATATACAACATGTGCAATATGTACAATATATACAATATTATTGTATATATTGTAATCATAATATATACAATAGAATTTTTTTTATTGTATAATATATATACAATGTATAAAATTTATATAAAATTTTCTTATTGCCACACTGTACAATATACTGTACAATATAAAATACACAATATATATATACATAATATACAATATTACAATATTATTAGTACAATATATACAATATATTCAACATGTGTAAAATGCACAATATTATTGTATATATTGTAATCATAATATATACAATAGTATATTTTATATTATATAATATGTACAATGTAAAAAATTTATATAAAATTTTCTTATTACCGCAGACTGCAAACCATTTCCATATCCTCGCAATATTCCCTTCGATCGTTGGAAATGAGTGTAAGCAATCTCTATAAATTCATTACGATCGGATTGCAAAAGGGTCCGCTACAAATAGCACAAAATCGCATTTAACCGATGCGTGGATCAATATTTATTGCCTGGTTGCTCGTCGACCCTTTCAAGCTTTTCAAAGGGGTTCCCCTTGATCGCCTTTATTTATACACCGCTACACCGCCGGCAATGCAAAAACAACCTAATAATCCGCGTCCAATAATAAAGCGTGCATGCGTCGGGCGATCACTCGAAGCGGCGGCGGCAGCGGCGCCGATCGTCGTCTCCATCACGAATAATAACGATCCCAATTATCTTCACAACAGGTGCGTTCGCGTAGCAATAATTTGCCCGCCTCGGAGTAACGCCTTGTCTCTAATTTCTTTCGTCGCGTCGCGTCGCGCGTTATTGCGATCGATGGAATACGAACAAGCATGTGGAATGCATAACGATCCGCGAACATGAATACAAAGCAAGTGGGCGCGAGTCGTAACGCGACGAGCGAATAACAGCCTGCAGGGGAAAGTGAACGAAAGAGGGAACGCGTCGCGTACGTTTGGCCTGACGCACGTAGAGTAAGTCTTCGTGCAACGCGACATTCGCATAACGCAGAAGCGATTGCTGCAACAATACGTTGCAAGAATTTTTACATGGAAATTCCAAGACAGGGATTTATTTAATTATAAATAAGTAATTAATTTAATTTGGAACTGTTTTCCACTGTTAATTTTCCATGTCCCCAACTTTCGTATTTCGTATTTTTTTAACCCTTTTCAATCGACTGTCCCTTCATGGAACATAGAATTTCTAAGACAGGAATTTTCAATCATAAATAAAGAATTGATTTAGTTTGAATTCCATTGGTATTCCAAGATTGATATTTTCGATATCACGACTGACGAACATTTTTCCACTGTTAATTTTCCATGTCCTCAAGTTTCGTATTTCATTTTTAACTCTTTGCGCTTGACTGTCCTTGCATAAAACATAGAATTTCTAAGACAGGAATTTTCAATCATAAATAAAGAATTAATTTAGTTGTCATTCCATTGGAATTCCAAGATTGATATTTTTGTCACAATTGACGAACATTTTTCCCACTGTTAATTTTCCATGTCCTCAACTTTCGTATTTCATTTTTAACCCTTTGCGCTCGACTCTTCTGAATCGAGATGTTGTATTTACCTAGCTGGTACTTCCTCTTTCTATAATTTGCCGATACATCATTATAATGAACGTACGCATTTGGTGTTGCATAACGCGATGTTATAATAGTATAACATCTGAACAGACGCCTAGAATGAAAGCTGTAATAACGAACAGAAGAACGAAAGAATTTTCAGAAGAAGAAATTTCCGAAGATTACTAACCTTTACAAACAAAATGAATTACTTAAATCATTCTTACAGACAAGTGACATTTTGATTAAATATTCTGAAAGATTTTCCAACTTGAAGGGACGAAAGTATAAATAATAGAAAATGATCGGAACTTTTTCGAACGATTTTTCCCGGTCGGATGTTTTGAACGGCGTGCACCACTGTTGGAGAACAGGATGAAAAAAAAAAAAAAAGAAAAAAAAAGAGTAAAAGAAGGGATGATGCAGCAGCAGAGCGCGGAGAGAAACGCGCAGGAGCAAGCGTGCAACTCGCCCATTTGATTTGCCACAAATGAATATCCGATTGCTCCTATATATAGGATATGCGTTATATATGTATATCCGTTATCCGGTGATACCTTTAATCGTGCGTTATCTTCCGCAAGCTATCGACAAACGTCATAAAATCGACTCTGTCGCGAATCGGTCGTTTCAAAATGGTCCGACTAATGCGAATGTTTGATCACGTTTAAGATCAGTTTGCTATAGTTGTACGTATTGCTGTGTCATGTCGTTTCACATGTACGAGTTTGTTGGTACACGATATTCAATATACGGCTTCAGTACGTATGTTTTATACGTTCTAGCCGAGTGAAAAGCGTAACTTTACCTATGAAAAATAGACGATCATTTAAATCAATATTGTCAACGATCTAGTTGGTATCATTCTGAAGAGTGAAGTTTCGTCAGCTCGTCCCTTTCGAAGATGATTTTACGTCATGCAGCGAGCGGGAATGTGAGACTGCTATTTTCTCGGAAATTGTAAAAATTCGAACGCGTGTGAAAACGTTAAATAATTTTTCCCGCAACGAGATCCACTATCGTTTTTTTTAAAGATTGAAGTCTTCTCTTTGCAACGATCTCTTGGAGCTTGTTGTACGATTTTTTTCATCATTTTATAAACACGGAAATTTAAAAAATTCCAACATTTCCTCAGGTTTAACAAAATGGTAGATTTACTATAAAATTTACTATAACGCCGTCTCCACTTATTTATACGATATAGTTTTCCTATCTTCTTCATCTGTAAGCACAATATAATTCTTTACTACTTCTTCTTTCGCGGTACAAAAATAAACAATTTTGTTTAAGAGATATTATTAATTTTTTTTTTTTATTTTTATCACCGAAATCGGTTTTTAACCAATCGCGTTTCAACGAAATTTCTTCACTATTTTAATCGAAATAGTTCATCGCGCTTTGAATCAATCGTTATTTAATTTCTATCGTCGAGAACGTTTCTCAAGTTTGAAAGAAAATTTGAAAAGAAGAAATCGTTATTGACTTCGAAGATTAAACTGAAGATCTTCTTGAAACGCCTTTTTAATTTACAAAATCAAAGTGTTAATTTCTATTTCATTCGGACACTTTTCTACAGTGTTAATTGATCATCATGTTCCAATAACGTTCTGTTCGAACGTTTGTACGGATAAATTAAATATCCCCTCGACGTGTAAATTATGCTTCACATAAAAGCGGCTTGTCCTTTATTATGTTAGAAATATACCGGGTAAAATATGCATACACTTTGTTGCATAAACACGTTCGCGTTTGCGTTCGTGTAAACGAAACAATTCATTACAGTTACAGGTGTGTTCTTCTAAGAAAAGTATACAAGCCGGTTACAAACACTTTGTGTAATTCTGCAAAATTAATTAACAGAAGATGAATCACCATGTATATTACCTGTACTTGTTACGTTTTATACACATAAATATGTACTCGTAACTTTGCTTAAGTATTATAACAACGATCGCACGATTTTGCGTTTACCTGTATAAATAAATTTCTACAAATTTTTTAATTTACCGTTATTTACGGTTCCGTGTAAATAAATAAAGAAGTACGGTTAAAAAGATCGACGAGAAAATCAACGCGAATTAACGTATCGCATTCAGACATGCGCGCGTTCTCAAAGACATAAACGTCTCCTTAATTGGAGTTTTTTGCGAACGAAACTCGCGAAACTTAAATTATACGTAGGATAATACGGCACAATTTTTCGCATATTCAATAGTGTTTGAAAACTAAGATCCGTGACGTTTGCGCGTCTTAATTTTTCATACTGTGACTTCTACACATTCGACGTCGACGTCGAAAATTGGAGTGCCTGTTGACCTATTAACGTTCCGCTTTAAAGTCGCGTGTGTTCCGTATCTGAAACACGTTCGACTTTCGCAGCAATGTAAACGTAGAAACGTTTTTTTTTTTTTAAATTTAAAAAAACTGCTTGTTACTTTTCATTGTGTTGGAAAATGGCTCGTGCTTATTTCTTAACTTTCGTACTCTTCCGTTTCAAGGGTCTACGCATACATTTCGTTCCGCTAAGAATAAATCAGTGAAAATCGCTTCGTTTGAAAAATCCTCAACTGCCTGAATTCCGCTTATTATTCTCTCGTGTGTTTCAATAGAAATTATCTTGTAACTGATAGCTTCGATCTTTAGCTGATTTATTACTTAAGTTTTGTAATTTGCCAGCGATAAATAATCGTATGAATGTTGAATAACAAAAAGGGCAAACACCGGAAATACGAGCCGCGTAAAACTCGGTTTGAAATATATTTCACTCTGAACTCTCTCGTCCCTCTAAATTTCTGCGTCGAAATTTCTATTCGTTCCTAAAAATTCTCCTGATGAATATATGTACATAGAACTCTATACAGCCGTTCTAAAATTCAAATGTACCGTCCGTACAAACCCCTCACGTTTTTTTGAAGATCCTACGTATAACGCTGCAAAAAATCGCTTAAGTACCTCGTATTACTTGGCACAATTAAAAATACTTCGAAATTCCAGCTGACTAATTCCAGCTGACTGATTATTTCTTGACAGCATTCCTAAGAATTTTTTACTTCGTTTTTTTGTTGTTGTAATATTCTACCAGAAACAGTCGTTTCCATTCGCTGCGTAGAGAATTCTGCAGATCGGCAATTTTTGTCTTAAAATGAAATTATGTTTATATTCGATATTTGTATAGAATAATATTCGTCGGATACATTATCCAGCCAACCTCGAACATAAATGTTTCAGCGAACAAAAATTATTTCAAAATTATTTCACAATTCAATTGAAAATGAAATTATTTTATGGTTCGTTTGCAAAACATTTCCATACGAGTTGAAATTGTTTTCAGCTTCGGCGTGTACAAAATCATTTGACATTATGCTCGAATTTCTCTCGGTCTCAAAGGAGGCTACACTTTCAAGCAGCTAAACATTACAATTCCGTGAAATCGAGCGTAACAGATAAACTTCGATGTTTTATTGCCGGTAATTCGATGCAGTGTAATTTGTACGCGTATTTTGCAAATACGTGTGCGTACATGGAAATTTCAGATATCTTTATAAATTAGCGAACTCGATTAAGTAGTCGAAGCAGCGAAACTCGTAAAACCCAGGCCCCCGGAAATCGTAAAGCGTCACGTGTGTGTGCTGTTTACTCGCGCGGACGGAAATTCGGTGCGAAAATAAATTTTTAATTAACATCACGGGTATAACACGGGACGAAACAATCTTTCAAAACAACATAATTTCGCGACAGAACAATCAGACTTGTCCTTTCAAGGTTTGCAATTAACTTAATTGACGACGATACTCAAATACTCATCTTACATTACTAACTTAGTCTCTTTTAGTTAAGTAACCTGACAGACAAAAAATTTTCTGTTTCCAAAAATTGCTCTCAATCCATTGAAAGACAAAGAATAATTTATTCTTGAATTTCTTGAAATTTCATGAAACTTATAGATGAAACAATTTCAATAAAATGGCAAAGGAAAGTCGTACAAGTAAGTTTTAAAGAGTCGTTGTAAAGAGGAAATATCAATCATCGATATTATCGTCGATTTGGTCGTGAGGAAAATTTTTGGCAACACTTTTCGAATTTTCACAATTTTTCCGAAATCCTGACATTTCGTTGGCTAACTCCAATAAAGTTCAGTAAAATAAAGGAGAAAAATCGCAAGTTTTAAAAGCTCGTTGTAAAGAGAAGAATTCAAGCTTCAAAAACTATGGCAGATCCGATCTTGAAAAGGAGTTTCTAATGCTTTCAGAAACGTTCTTTACAATTTTCAAGAATAAAAATATCCTTACTTTCCCAGCCTCCGTTTTCTCGTCGTAACGTTAATTCACATTTTAGTAAGTTATTCATGTATAAATATGCAATCGATTATACTTTGTGAACGATAAAACAAAACGATCAATGAGTATTTTTCTTTCTTTTCTTTTTTCATGAACGATATACGTCGCGCATCTACGCAGTCATGCGAACAATCACAATTTTAGTTGTGGAAATTATTTCCATATACATTCGCTTCCATATTCATTTTACAAAAGCCCCCCGTAATTCGAATTACGCGAAGGTCCATTAACATTTTTAATACGTCCATTAAGACCGCGATTTTAAAATTATTTGCAATAATCTACGTACATGTTACGCAGTATGAAGCAGTTATAGGGGATGAAATCCATTTCTATCTGAAAATTTAATTCCTCATTTAAATATCTTATATTTCCCACCGTCGATCGAAAAATGTGTTTAATCGCGCGTCGATCAGAATTTTTGCCCCGTCGTAAATGATTAAAAAAGTTCCCGTACGATTTCGTGTAATACCTAAAAAAAAAAAAAAAAAAAAAAAGAGAGAAAGAACTGTGCCGTACTCTGTTTCACTCACACAGACGCGAATATTCCACTCCCATATCTATCGATTGTTTAATCGAATTTTCACGCGAGCAAATCAGGAAATAATTCATCAAATCGCGAATATCATTTTCACTCGCGATGAAATTATCTGTCCGAAGACTAAGCAAGAATTTCCAATAATTGCGCGAACAATAGTGTCTGGCCCCTTCCTCGAAAGAAAAAAAAAAAAAAAAAAAAAAGAAAGAAAAAAGGGTTCAATTAGCAATCCATTAACTGATATTACAGCAAAACTGTCTTATCGCTTATCGGTGGCAGCAATCTGGTCACTGCATGGCCGTAATGGAATTGATTTCGGACGTTATCAGTTACCCACATCAAGAATAATAAGCCGTTTCTGCAGTGTCCGCAGTTATTCCGCGGTGTGTTTTGCGCCGGAATATGCAGTATATTATGCGTAAATATTTACGGTCTATCCAATCATTTGCGACAACAAAATTTACCGAAGGCAGATGCGATGAAGCGCGTGCTTTGTGGTCGATTTGCCTCGTCAGTGATTATCGCCGACTACACCCCTCGCTCATTACGTTAATACACACGTGCACGTGTGTGCTTAAAAAATGCAAACACCGTGTATGCCGATAATTTCAGACGGTTGCGCCAACGTTGCCGAATAATTTCACTCGATTTTAGCGAGGTTCGATAGAGAGAGACGGTGTTTCTTTTCATCGTCGTGTTGGAAATCGGGTACGATCGTTTAAAATGGAAATCTTGAGGAGAAGATTTATTCGAGATACTGTTATCTACGTGTCTAATATCAACGCTAAAACTACCGGCGTAAAACGTGAATGTATAATTTCCATCAGAGATGTTGTAAAGTAAAAAGAAACAAAAAGAATAGAAAACAATGAACGTTACGATACAATAAAATACACGAGCTTTTATTTATGTTTTTTATATATTTTATATAAATTTTTTATATATCTTACGAAAAATCATTTAAATATCTAAAAACACACTGTTTTACATCTATCGAGATATCTAACAAGAATTATAAATCTTGACCAATTTGATAGCTCCAGCGTTAAGAATAGAACGAATACTGATGCGGCTGTACTTCGAGATAGATAATTGAAAGATGATTGATAGAGAATTTTGTATTTGTTTTCAAATACGTATGTTGAATTTTGTATTTGTTGTGTACTTGTTACTCCTTTGCTTGGACAATTGAATGTTATAACAGAAAAGTCTATGCTTTTAATAAAATAACAAGAGAGATATTGCGAAAGAAAAGATCTCTCTGGAAGGAAAGAGGAATAATATAACAATATATAATAATAATAATAATAATAATAATAATAATTAATAATAATAAAAAAAGAACTTTACTGTGTGTAAAAAGTGAACTGAACAACAATTGTATTATATGTAATGTATTGCAATATATTCAAGCGACACATTTAATTCAAACAAGTGTCAAATAATCGTTTCGAAAGATATCGTAAATCGGAGGTACAGATATCTGGATGAAAGCGTGGTGCAGAGTTAAAAATTACCGACCGAGAATTATCAAGAACATGTGAATATTATTCGACACGGGAATTCTGACTGGCCGATAGAATTGGAATTACGTTGAAAAAAGAAAAAAAAAAGAAGAAAAAGAAAAAAGAAAAAAGTGGATTTTGAAACGAAGTACCTTCAATCACTCTCCATCTTTTTTAACAATATTCTGATTGGCGGAAAAAGGAAACGGTGGTGGTGGTTAAGAGGACCTTTCAAGTCGAAGTCAAGCACTCAGGCTAAAGATAATTTATGGCGACGCGAACTGGGTGAGACTTTTCTACAGGACAGTAATTTGACTCGACGTTCGACTAAGACCCCGGATTTAAAATATTTCTTTAAAAAAGGTATGCCTTGTCGGAGTTATGATATCGTTGTATCATAAATATAATAATGATATAAAAATGAATTTCTATAGGCGAAATCGGGTGTGTATTTCAGGAACTAATAATAATAGGCGTGCAAGTATCTCTTGGTTTCTTTCAATCCTTCAGCTGCTCTCATTAATAATTGCTCTAATAATAATTCAAACGATCCAGAATGTTCGCATAATAATTCCACGATAATAAAACAAATTTTTATATCCAAATAACAAACATAATTAATGGCATAACCTCGGATATACGATACAAGAGCTCATATTTGTTATCCTTATCTGTCATTTCGCACTGTTCGAACAAATAAGAATAAGGATATGAAGAGAATTAGTGAATCTCCATTATCGGATAAACGACGTTCCGTTCTAATCAATCTAAACGATATAAAGAATTCAAATAAAATATAAAGAATAATTCAGTATGAAAAATAATTAAACGATATAAAGAATACAATAATAAAAAGAGGAATTTCGTTCGAAATTTCGAAATCAAAAACTAAACGAAAATTCAATGAATAAGCTTCGAGCTTCTTGTACACTTGTGCGTTTCGATTGTGGCAACTTGCTGGAATTTTGAGCGAATCATTTTTTTTTTTTTATTATCAATAAAATCTTTTTTCATTCTCCAACTACTAACTCGCGTGTTTATCTTGAATTATCGCAAAAGACTGACTCATCAGCCGAACTTGTGAGCCTGAGAAGCAGTTTCTGGATGGGCTCATTCTGGTAGAGCTCATTTGCTTCAAAATTACGCAAAGTTGATTAGATAGTTCTTTGGACTGCTCCCTCTAAAGCGTTGCCGTCTGTGTTTGTCAGAGATACATTTTGTGACTATAACGAATTTTCTAACGAGAAAATACGATGACAAATATTTTTATGAAAGGCATTTAACTTGACATTTGTATACAATATGTAAATATTTAATAATATTCCACATTAACATTTGTCAAGATAATATTGTTATTGATAATATTAACACTCGTGAAGTTATTCTTTAATAATATTCCACAGACAGTCAAATTTTGCGAAAGTATAAGTCTGAAAACGTTAAATAAACATTGTTGTGCTATTTGGATATCCTTTTGTTAATCAAACTTTCAGCCAACAGAACGAATTAATTCTTGTGTAATTCGTAATAATTATAGTGATCATATTTTCGTAATGACCAAATTGTTCTATCGACTGAAATTCTTGTTTGCGTTTTGCGTTTTTAATGAAAACTGACTTATACTGATTACCAGACTTTTGTGCATTTGTAAAACTTTTTTACATCAGTTAAGAGAATAATAGAACAGAAATTTATTTTATCTATTGAATATCAATAATAAACAGTCTACTCTGAACAATTTATATACTTTTGCATATCATGCGCGCACATTTGTATCTTCAAATTTCCCATAAATGTCAATAAAAATCTGCAATCCTCTATCTCATCTTGTTGGTTTTTACATCAGTTACATATCATTTGAGAAGTGAATTAATGAGATGTGGATCTAGATAAACAAAGAATCCTGTGATAAACCTTTATTATCGCATATATTTCCTGAATCTACGTTAGGTATATTTGTTTCGTATTACATATACCGTGAGTATTTAATGCCATCGCTCTCCTGAATGGAATATATAACTCGAATGCCGAGTTATATATTTACAATTACTTTGTAGCAAATTATTGCGTTTGTCGATCTCCTATTTGCGTTTGTTACCAAGAAAAGTTCTTGCCGATTTTTTTTTTTCATATCGAAATTCTAGAGATTTTTCTGATTGACAATACAATATGTGTGTATAATACACATAATACAACGAAGATAAGTTAGAAAGAGTTCAGGAAAAATTACGGGGAAAAACAGCCAGCCTTATAAGAGAGTGAACAGAGAACTTGAATAGAAAATTATGTCCCATGCAACATACTCACCAGATCAACTCGGTTTCTGAATCTGGGTGAGGAACAAACGATTCAGTAATGAAAATCAAGATTTTTCTCCGGTAAAACGAAAGATTTTTATTAAAAAAAACGGTGTAAGCTATTAAACCAGCGAACGTCACAAAATTAATATTTTGATGCGACGGTAATATTAATATTTTGACGAATAAGACTCACTTTAAAACAAGAATACGTTCATTGAATTTCTCGCATGAGAAAACGAACAGAAACTGGATACCTGACGTACATTTGCAATAAATATACTCTTACTTGTTATATCTACAACATACATTTCTATTAATTCTTACGTGTGTATTTTCTATTCCTAGTAATTCTTATAACACATTTTCATGCCGTTCTCAAATTCTACAAATATAACCATTAGTCTCTCGTTACAATATGTAGGGATATAATTTAGACGATTTATTATATCAAGTAATAAAGAAAACGGAAACAAAACAACAAATGATAAATACAACTCAAACAACAATAATTCGAATAAACTTAAACGACACAATTAATATACAACACAAATTAATCTTTTGACCACACTCATTCAACAAACACTCTTTTTCGACTCTCTCCTGACTCGCACGATTTTCTTCTTTTTAAAATGAAAAGCGCTCAGTGCCAACGCTGTGCCTCTCACATCACATTCATACTTTTCATTCGCGCATTCTTCGGCAAACAGGCGATCTATTAAAAGTAAAAATAACTAAATATATAACTATACACAATAATTTCGATACTACAAATATTAACGAAATACAAGTAATTCGTGCAACGTACACATAAAAAAAGAATGTGTATTTTCTCCAAGTTCCTTCGCTTCCAAGTTCGAATACTTACGAGTTGCACGCCGAAAATTTTCACCTCGTCATTTTTATTTGTCCTCCATTGTCTCGGACTTGAAAATTTGACGAACGACTCGGCAGCGTGACTCGGTTGACAAATCGGGGGGAAGCATTGTTTAACGACCGGGCGACGAAATAGATGACGGAGGAAGCGTGTACAGCGTGCAGAAAAAGGAAAAAGACGCGAAATTCAACTCACACGAGACAGAGTTTCGTTGTTTTCGAAAAGCGTAGAACCGGCGGCTTCAAGAAGAACGGAAGTACGTGAAACCTGGCGTGCGTATCTGGCTAGGCCTCGCATAATGCTGGATGCTAAATACTCGGCGACAGTGTCCCGGAGGCTGGCGCCGACGTTCAGGAAATTTCTTCTTCAGAATCTCCGGGCTGCAGCCGGGCTAAAAGTTGCCGTCGCAGTTTCGCACACTTGCGTGTTAATTGCGGAGAATCCGCGTGTCGTTCCCGTATCGTAAATAATTACGATGAGAACCGTCCATGGAGGAAACGAAATCAGGGTCGGGCGAAATCTGTGCCTCGAGCACAGAGCAAATGTCCCTGTCAAATCTTGTATCGAAAAGTGCTCTTCCTCTTTTCTTTTTTCTTTCTTTTTTTTAACGAGGTAGAAGAGTATTAAAAATTAAAAATCATTTTTATAGATTCGTTGAGTGAAATTCGTTTCGTAAAGGGAACAAAGCGATGATTATTGTTTCACTTTACCTTGGACTTTACAATTTATCTGTCATCTTCTTGTCAATAAATCAGCTCGCACAGAGCAAATGTCCCTATCAAATCTTGTATCGAAAAGTGTTCTTCCTCTTTTCTTTCTTTTTTTTTTTTAACGAGATAGAAGAATATTAAAAATTAAAAACGATCTATTGACAAAATCAACTCGCACAGAGCAAATGTTCCTATAAATCTTGTATCGAAAAGTTTTCTTCCTCTTTTCTATTTCTTTTTTTCTTTTTAACGAGGTAGAAGAGTATTAAAAATTAAAAACGGTCCATTGACAGTTTACCTTGGACTTTACAATTTATCTGTCATCTTCTTGTAATAAATCAGCTCGCACAGAGCAAATGTCCCTATCAAATCTTGTATCAAAAAGTGTTCTTCCTCTTTTCTTTTCTTTTTTTAACGAGGTAGAAAAGTATTAAAAATTAAAAACGATCTATTGACAAAACTATTTTTATAGATTCGTTGAATGAAACTCGTTTCGTAAGGGAAACAAAGCGATGATTATTGTTTCAGTTTACCTTGGGCTTTACAATCTATCTGTCATCTTCTTGTCAATAAATCAGCTCGCACAGACTTGATTTTTGAGTCTAATTGAAGAAATTTGTAAAAAGTGGAGACTGGCCAACTCGTCAAAGTGGGTAACCTGACTTTTGGAGAAATTTGGAGAAATTTGTAGAAAAACGGAATTGATCGGTTTAGCAAAATAGCAAGACATTTTAGTAAAATGAGGACTAATGGAATCAAACTACGTAATTACAGGTGGAAATCGTCGATTAAATTGCCATCATCTAGTAAATTTATTCGTGCCCAAAAATGTAATTCCTGGCCTTGCTTTGCCTAAATACTTGTTTAGTATAATTCGCGTCAATTTAAATTTGTAATTCAGATCGCATTTCGCTTACTTGAGTAAACATAGGTAGATAGGTAGGAGGTAAAGGCAACCTCACTATGGAATATACTGACGCACATCCGAGAGCTGCACTGTTTGTAGTCGTAGCTTGATTCGACGTGTTCATCTTCATCGACGTGTACACACAGACAGGCGCACGTACATAGACAGAAATTTGGATTTAATTCTTAGAAATCACAAGTCGATCGTTGGTATTACAGCAGGAAATTATCCGCAAAAGCGAGAAAATATCGCCTTGTAAAAACTATGTGATATATTGAATACTCAAATTGCTTATCCAATTGTTCGTTAATACAATTACATTGATGCTATTGAAATTAATTCGACTCAATTTTAAATTATTAATCGCTATTTCGTTAACAAGGTTATTTAAATGAAGTATAAACTTTGTAAACCAAGCCAAGGTAGAAACGCGATTTTACTTAATAAAACTACAAAGCTGAAAAGAACTTCGTTTAACAGAAGACGTGAACGGAAGACGCAATTGAAATTGAAAGGAATATGGTTTTATTATATTTCTAAATTATACTCGTTTTAAATCGAAATTTCCAGATACGCGAGAATATAAGCAGAATTCGCAAGGATACCGTGAAAACTTCAAACCGTTGAAGTTTCGAAACTAAAATGTTATTTTACCAAGTTTCTTTCGCGCTTTGAATAACCATAAATGTTTATGCGACTCTTTCGTTGCAAAGCGTATTAATGAAACAGGTCAGACGAATTAATAGTTTTAATGGGCGGTAGTACGAAAGCACGCGTTTTCGTACCACTAAAAACTGTCACAAAAAAGCGAGTAGTTGCCAAATGAAATCTTTATCCTAAGTACTAACGAGACTCTACTTATCTCGTGCAACGACAACATACATTTCCCAAGAAAATATCGAAGTTCCTTATAGCTAAATATTAAGCTCCTTATAGCTTTCAAAAATGCAATTTCCTTCGTTCGTGTGCGTGCGTATCATGAAGTTTTCTTTTCTTTTTTTTCTTTTTTTTTTTTTTTTTGAACATTTATGAAAGTATGTATTACTTATTTATGCATGTACCAACTGAATAAAAGAAACTTTCCCGCAGATGAAATATCATTTGGAAAGCCATTTTAAATTACTGTTTTATCAGACTCGGAGAAAATAGTTAATAACATTCATGCAAATTAAAATTGCAACATTAAAGCGCGTATCACTTTTCCAAATATTGTGAAATATTTCTGGTGAAACTCTAAACGAATAAGAGTACAATTTTAATTGCATACATATACACACGCGCTGCAATTTAATCTGTTTCGGTTCATTTCACATTCCGTACAAAGCGAAATCTTCTTCATTCGTTATTCAAACTTGTCGCTGATTGTGAGCAACAATTTCATTTTTTTTTTTTTTTTTTTTTGGTTGTCGGCGCCAGTTGCAGGGAAACAAAATTTTTTTACACGCCGTTTTTGTCGATCTACGTGCCACTCTAAATGAAAGCAACGTTACTCAAACGAACGTCGTTTGTGTTGGTGTTGGAAATTTAATTCGTAAACCTTCGTTCGCGCCGTTTAAAAAAAAAAGAAAAAGAACGTGTACGATTTGTCCGATAACCTAAGTAATTTATCGGATTTTCGAGCAGATTTTCTTTACATCTGACGTGTAATTCGTAACGACTGGGTTATTTAGCTGGCAGATTACGGTTGCAGGAGTTTCTAACCACTAAAGCTAACTGCAAACCGAATTTCCAAATGGTCATTAATTTAATCGCTAACCGTATCTAAGTAATAGTCTGGTCACTAATTTCAGTAATTAAACGAAACTTGTGCTCAACCGGGTGCAAGAACTACCGTTTATTCACTAATTTCGATAATACACCACGCGGTATATTCCTTGCGACAATTTTTTCTGTCTCGTTTATCTTGTTGTTTATATTATTATTATTAAATTTATATCTCACTTATATTATTATTATTAAATATAATATAAGTATTTCTATTTATTTACAATTAATATATATATCGATATTAACATTCATATGATGTATATTTTATTTCTATATTCCGTATGTATCTGTAGTTTCGAGCTACTCGTGTACATATATTTCAATTTTAATATGTTACTTGTGTACACATTGAGATATTTATATCGATTGATTTTATATTGAAAAATGATATATTATAGTAAATATAATAATATTTTATAATTATATCTATTGTCAGATCATAGTAAATGAAGAAATGAATTCTTTACAAAGAAGTTAGATAAATTAGAGAAAAATTTTATAATTTAATTTAAATTTTGTGATTTTATAGTTACGCGATACGATGGTAATTTATTGATAATCGTGCAAGCAATACGTTGATGCGAATAAATAACAGAACATTGCAAAATCGTCGTACAATCCAATGTATTTTCTGTCGTCAATTATTGCGATGCTTTAAAAAACAGATTAACATGCAAAAAAAAGAAAAATAGCTCCAGATAAATAAAAGGAGCAGCGTTTACTTCGAGCGAAGCCACTTCGCCCCGAAGCGTTTGAGACACTTTATCATGCAGTCACTTTCTTTCCTTTCTCGTAAAGCTACCACAGCTACGAGTAAACGACAGCCACCGCCTTTGTAAAATAAATGCCGGGAAAAGGTATTAGTATTTGGGAAATAGAGCTAGATCGAAACTATAGTTGCTCTGTTTCGCTTGTGAAAATGAAATCAACCTCGATGAAGATGGGTATGAATTATTATTCCCGCTCACGGCCGCGCAGGACCGATGGTGATGAAGAAAAAAAAAGAATAGAAAAAACTTCGCCGCCTAACGAAAAATTTCGTTATTTTAAGGAAATACCTTTGTTTTGATATTTTTCTCTTATGCCGGATTTAATTCCAAGTTTTTCCCTCCCGCTGACAGAAATTTTAATTAAAAACCAAAACAGACGAAAAAAAAAATCTACAGGCAAAAGTTAATTCTCCGTTCCATTTACAAACACAAATATTTTGCTCGCAAGAATTCAAGATGAACAAAAATGTTTCGATAGAAATGAAAATATAAAAATACACTTTTTTTTTTTCATTGATAAGTTAAAATGTAAGTCATTCGATTACTTTACTGTGCCGCTATATATTTCTGGACAATAACAATAACAATCGATCGATCGCAGTGACTAATTTCGCAATGGTTCAAATTTAATCTGTAGTATTTTTAATTCCCGCGCATTGAAGAATTATCAAAGTGACATGTCGTTGCGCTTGCACGAACTGCTTTTTCAATTGCATTCGGCAAGTGAATCCCGGGTCTCGAAAGTCACAGGCCACGTTCGGTGCGGTTCCGCTTCGAGCAAACAAAAACAGAATTCGCGATCTGCTAGATTCCAGCTAGATGGAGCAAGAAGTTTATTGGTTCGGAAACGTGTGTCTAGAGTCTTAAATATGCCGAGATCGACTGCCCATTTGCTGGGAAATTCTGTCGAAAAATGGAAGTTTTCAAACAACGAAGCGGCAATAACGCGGCAATAATTTTATCGACAGAGAGGAACGACATCTCGCCGACGCTCATTCGATTCGATAACTCGAACGAATGAGAAATGAGAAGAAAGTTTCTCCAATGGTGCTGGTTGCGATAGAAAAAAAAGAAAAAAAATAACAAGAAAAAAAAGAAAAGGCAAGAGAAAGGAAACAATCTCCAATCCACTTCCGGCGAAGATAAATACCTTCTGGTCGGCACTTTTACAGTAGCTTAGCGGCGAAGAACGCTACGTTTGCAACGAGAAAAGTTCCAATTGCACGTGGCGTTTACGTTCGAACGAACGAGGTCAGCTAGCCGACTCGATAGGCGGTTTACGCCGCTTTATCACGCGTTTTCTTTCTCCAAACCTGGCCTGGCAAGACCTGAGGCAAGCTTGAGACGAATAGACGAGACGCGTGACAAACGATGTAACAAATGCGACCTAACTAAGCGCGAAAGTGCGCGGCGAAAGCTTATTACTCGATGTTTACAATCGCTAGAGGAAACTTGGTCGCCATATATATAATAACGAGCGGGTGGAGTACACTTTGCGAACTGAACGGTGGAAGTTTCGCCGCAGACCGAAACTTGCACCGGCCATACCTTCTCCCCTTCACCTGAACGATTTCAAACGAGGCCTGACGACCTTTGCCCAATCTTATAATTAACCCATTTCGCCGTGCAGCTTTAATTTTCGGTCGCTCGCCTCCCTTCATCCCTCTGTCAGTAGAGGTTTAGGTTCGAAAGTTGCGATTCCAATGGCTGAACTGCGCCAGTCGCGAAACTTTCATCGCTTCGCCGGACGAAACGATTCGCTTTCGATGTGAAAGAGGCGCGTGTAAAATCGTGTAAAACGATTCTCTTACACAATTGATGAGCGTATGAAGGGCCCGATGGCTCTAATGGGCGTTAAAAGCGACGTTTGTGATTTGCAACGAAAGAGTGGCGAGTACAATTTGAAATAATATAGCTCTCTCACGAAGCGATGAGTTCGTTTGGATTTCTTTCGTCGACGACGATTCCTTTGTGGAAAAAGTAGAACACTGGAGTCGGCGGTTCAGGTTTTCGAAAGAAGTCGACGTTGAAACGTACTTGTGCTTGATTCATTCTAAATTAGAACGATAATCGAGGGATTAATTCTAAATGCGAAGGTAAGTCGAAAGCGTGGAATAATTTTTTTTACTTATTCGAAGCTTCGTTTTTGAGAAATGGATAGCTTGTATATAATTTTCAACCACGACCGGTATACATTAGAAGTTCCGATTTCACGTGAATTAAACGTATCTTAATCTGTGCAAGTTTTAACAATAGGATTTGTTAAAAATATATGCAGAGTCCATTTCACGTGTATTTAAGGAAATATTTCCATTCAGAAACGCGATTGATTGGATAAAAAATTGTCGGGTTGTTATAGATCAAGCGTTTGTATAACTTTGTATACCTATTTGATCATGTTTCATTACAGTGTAATTATTCGTACAATTATTTCGATCATTATTCGAATTATTGTATGTCTGAAAGAAAAAGATCTTATTGTTGTACGAATTATAAAAATATTATTATTCGAATTATTGTATGTCTCAAACGAAAAAATCAAGGATGAATTTAAACCTATAAATGTAAAAAACATAAGTAGCTTATGAATTAGAACTGTGTTGATTTATCGCCTGAGGTAAAAATTTTATTGGAAAAATTTTTGTCACTTCATTTTACTTCGCAAAATAACCACGTTTATCCTCTTTTTTTCTTAACGTTGCTGTTAATACTGATTTTTAGTTGGAAACGATTTTAATCTTGCAATTACCTTCAGTCTTACCTTACTTCGTGTATATTAAACATATATTAAACATATTGTAAATATATTTAAAGAACACTGAAATTCGAATTTACCTTATTTGGAGTACATGTTCCTTTTGCATAAGCTTGTCGTTACTAGACAGACACCTGATTGTTAAAACCTAGCCTGTATTGCTTTCCATTCAGAATGTAGCAGATGTTAAAGAGGATTAAAGTTAAGTACGCGAGGAAGAGGGAACTTTTTAAACATTTAGCGCGATCAAACGGATGGTAGATGCACGTTCTTGCGTACCTAGTGGCGAGAACATTTTTATTGGTCAATAAAACTCGGGAGTAGAATGCGGCGAGGATAGTAACTAAATGGTTTTAAAGAGGATGTAATGCAGCGGAGGAGGAACAAGCGCGAAAGGCGCTTGAAATTTAAATGGTTTTTATAATTGTTATCGAATGTATCTTTTCACGTTTCGTTCCATTACAAGCTTAAAAAACAGAATATCCAGTATATCGTTGCATCCACAACGACAAGCAATTACAATCGTAATAAAAAGCGTGCGTTACTTTCGTCGATTTTCTTTTTTTTTTTTTTTCCTTAATTGACCTGACAACAAGTCAGTCTGAACATTGATGAAATATCAAAAAGTGATGGAAAGAAGAAAAAAAAACGTACGAGAATTTTCGTACGTCAACGATGAAATGAGAACGAAAACCAAAAGTCTTCTTCGTTCGCGGGGGTTAATTTCAACGCGGGTTCCTCGGATTGCCAGGTCAATTTCGTTTCGAAACTCTTATTAGCCGTTATTTACACATTATTTGATCACTTCGTAATGTTTGTGATTGCCTGCATCATATCGCTGTGCATCTCGTACGCTTAATAAATATTGACGTTCGTTAATGAACAGCGCCCCGCGCGTCGAAATATATAAAGCGTCACTGTCATAATCACTGTATTGTAACATGGTGAGCATTAATAAACAACAGGAGCATAATTGCTTACGTATTATTAACTAGATGTTCGAAAACCAAACCAAGAGAGAGGGAAAGAGAGAAAGAGAGAATAGGCCGCTTCAATTTGTGCCAATGAATGTACAATTCATGCGTGATCCTGTGTTCCTGTGTATACTTCAGCGCATAAATCACATAAGACAATTTAATATACTATGGTAAATATTAAGGGACATTTTCGTAGTTGATCGATTGGGTATTTTTAACATCGCGCGTTTGCGACAGATTGAGACTGTATTATCCCTTGAAAGCAATTATTAAATAAAATCACCGTTAACATACAGTGTTCCCGATTTATTCGTTGTTGAAAATACGAAAAAAAAAAGGAAAGTTGCACGAGGGAACAACATGAGGGAAAATTGTTATTTTGCTTTTTTACCGAGATATGAAGGTCACTTTCAGTTTTTTGAACAGAGTGATGTATTTTTTCCTTTTTTTTTTTTCTGACCCATTAATCGATGTAGCTCGACATTCTCTACAAATAATAGTATTAGCCTATCTATTGCGAGAAGTTATTTAGCTTAGTTTAATTCTAAGAAAATCTATACACTAGAAACAAAACGCAATAATACTGCCCTTGTCTTTCCTCTTTCAATTCAGATGAAATTATCTCTCAAGCTAATAGTTTTTCTTAAACTTAAATAAATATATTCTCTTCAAAAGAAATTACAGTGTTCTATGCTGTCGTGGAAATCATGCAACTTTTCGTCGAAACATTTTTCCGTGTCCTCAACAATTAAAGAAATTTTTAACGTTAATTAAAATTTTAATTAAACTTTTAAATTAAAGAAATGTTTAACGTTATGAATGTAATCAACATTGTGAAATTATTATCATTGATAAGACTTTCGCTGTAATACTGTCATTTTACTAAAATCGTTTCAAACATGCTAATCAATAAAAGAAATCCTAATAATATATATATATATATAATTTTATATATATATATATATATAAAATTATAAAATTCGTCGAATTTTTGTTACGCAACTCTAACATTCAGAGTTCTATAAAACATTGAGAAAAATTGTACGAAGCAATTGTTATGAAGAGGATAACTTCAATATCTAAGACTTCAATCTAATGGTAGATTGAATCATAAAAAAATTTTTAGCGTTTCTACAAACGTTCGAATTTTTACAACCTTTTTTTTCCATTCGCTACTACATGACGTTGAGATATCTTTGAAAAAAAAAAGAAAAAATGAATTGAACGCTTTAAAATAAGCGCAGGTAGATCTTCTTCACAGAATTATACACACAACAGTTTAAAATATCGACAAGTTTTCATCGAGTGTCCGA
This sequence comes from Tetragonula carbonaria, assembly GCA_032399595.1. Classification (NCBI taxonomy): domain Eukaryota; kingdom Metazoa; phylum Arthropoda; class Insecta; order Hymenoptera; family Apidae; genus Tetragonula; species Tetragonula carbonaria. The sequence continues at coordinate 6,644,812 of JAUCRC010000008.1, forward strand.
AAATACTTCAACTCGAGGAATCCTCGAATCACGCGTGAACTTTGTGCGTGAATTTTACCGTTTTAAGGTTTAATTAATTCAAAACGGCGATCACTCGCCATTTCTCAACTATTCGATCGATCAACACCGAACCTGAATCAGATTCAAACGAAGTGTCCCGATAATTTAAAACAATCGGCCGATATAAAGATCGGCCGTCCCGCTTATCCGAGGCGCGCGCCTCTTTGAACGGTTTTTCTCATTACGCGGGGGAAGGAAGAAGGGCGCGAAACAAAGGTGATCCGAGGGTCGGTTCAAAGTTACCGACTTCCTTCTTTCCGCAATTAAGTACTTGAAACAGCCCGCGATTTAATTAACGAGGTCGAGCCATCGTCCATATTTGCCACCGTCTCTCCCCCGTGAAACGCAACAGGGCAGTGGCGCCACTTTCCAGGGCTCGGCGCCGGGGAAGTTTTATTCCCCGCGTTCCACTGCCAGCAGATTCATTTCAAAGAAACGCTAACACGTTTTCTGACACGTTCTCCCGTGTGTGCTGCGTGTGTTTCAGATTTCGGGATAACGACAGGCCGGCAGGAGGCGCAATATCCCTGTGCCTTTGTTTACAACAGCAACGAGACACGAAACGGCACGTTCGCCTCGCCGAATTACCCGGGCCTTTATCCGCGCGACACCGAGTGCCATTACTTCTTCAACGGCCACCCAAACGAGCGGGTACATCTTCACTTCCACTTCTTCGACGTCGAGGGTGTGACACCGTAAGTACAAAGTTACGCCGCCATTACGATCCTTTAACATCCTTTAACCGAGACCACCGCCAGCCGGGCTGTGAAACTTGCAGAAATTAACGCGCGAGAAACAAGGAAGAAGTTTATAATGCAATAAAGAATGTAAAAAAATAGAGAATATATGAGAATATGAAAAGAAATTTTATTTTAGAGAATATATTATAGATACGTATTATAGAATATATTATATTGTGTAAATTTTATCATAGAGAATATATAAGAATATAAAAAGAAATTTTATTATTAGCACTTTAACGATGGTGGGAATTTCTTGTTTCGGAGATATGCGTCTTTTATCGCACATGTGAAAAATGATGCTGAGACAAACGATATCTGTATGTATCTGTACGTGAGTCGTAAGTAATTCGCTTGAATCGTGAAATTGTTGTTTATTTATTTTTTGAAAGCCGCTGGCTTTTTACTGCCTTCGATTGTGCAATTATCATTTGAAACGAAATTATTCGAACCATTTCTTTTTTTTTCTCAAAGTTGATCAGACTACGTTAGTTCGACTCGAGCATTTTTATTATCAGTGTTAAAAATAATTCGAATCTTTAAATTCGAACCCGCAAATCCGTTGCAAATCTATAAAATTTCTATGAAACAAAACAGAGTCTGTGAGAAATAACGAATTGGTTATTTTGACCATTTTTGTGGTTTTAATGTTAACAATGAGTAACAAGAATGTTCAAACGATATTCGATAATACGCGACTATTTCGTGATTTTTCAATGTAACTGACTTCGAGAAGAATTGTTTTTCTTTTACTCTTGATATTTTCTTCCGTGATTCATTTGCAATGTTCTTATGTTTTATGATAATGAAATATAATTCCGTTGTTCTCAATCCGACGGTAAGTGAATGATTCTACGTAAAAAATTAAGTCGAGAATAAAGAATGAAGTTTTTTTCATTTAGAAAAACTTCTCGAGAAAATAGAGTTTTAAAATCTATCAAGTATACTTGAATCTATGCTTGAAAGAAGAGAATATTTAACAGAAGATTATTCTACATGAAAAAAATCATCATTCAAAAATGTTTTTAGAATAAAATCTTTTTTATGTGATGTTTCGTTCTCGAGAAAATCGAGTTTGAAAAACAATTATTTGCCAATGCAATTTTTAACGAAACAAAGTCTATTTTCTTAAATGAAGAAATATCATTCCACACTTTATTTTTTTTTTTTTTTTTATGTGGAATCATGTTCTTTCTGGTTGTATCATCCTTTATACCCCATAACGTAGCGTTCGAGTACTTTGGTTATTTGTAATAAATATTATGCAATACATTTCCATTTATTTCTATAGTTTAATTAAAATACTTTTTTTTATTTTTTTTTTCCTACGTGTCTGTATTTGCAAAGTCTACCGTTTTTTGCAATATGATTTTCCAATTGTGTAAATTGAATGAGAATTCAGACCCAGGAGGGAATTATTCGACATACATAGTATATACATCAATGTAGCATTTCTATTTAAAAAATAATTGAAAAGAGTTATCCATCTGGAGTGGGTTAAGTACCGGTATTCTATCCGTCACATAAAGGATGCCTGCAGTTTCTGACATGCAAAGAAAAGACTATGCTGTTATCCATAATAGTCTCGAGATGGAAGGCTTGTAACCATTTAGATTAATATTTTTACCAGCTACGAAACTTCAATCTTGAAATACATTTTATATTGAGAATTAATAATTTTAAATAACATAATAAAGAAAAAGGGAGGGGAGAACAGATCAAACGAATTAAAAGAAACATGAAACAAAAGATGCACGAAATGTCGCTTGCCGAAAGAAATTTTTTGATCAAACGTTGACGAAAAAGTAAATTTCAAACTCGAGTATTATTCCGCGACAGTTAAATAATCAGTGTAAGCTTTTCTTTTAAGTTTCAAATTTTAATAATTCAAGATATTTCCAAATTCGTGTAACTCCAAATTTCTAAGTGTTTGCAATATGTTTAGCATGCAATGTATTTCCGCAAAAAAAAAAAATAATATTCCACTCGATTAACTACATTTCGAATATAATAATTATTTTTTTCTTTACTATAACCTGTATCTTATATTTATGATATATTTAGAATATATCGAATCAAAATTTACAGTAAATAAAAATTCATCTAACTAACGCTGATAATAATAATTAATAGACAACAAGTTAAATTAACAAACTGAGAGTTCAATAGGTTGTTTCTGCTAACACAAACTTTCCGGGGACAAACTTTGAGAAACGTTGCTTCGTATTTAAGTTCTGCTTTCATAATTCTCAGATTCTAACAAATCTGTGTTCTCTCGAACAATGCAAATATTTCCTAATTCGTTTGTTTTCTGTCTGATATTTTGCAAACAGTTCCACTTCGTTACATTTATCGTGCTGTTATTACATTTATCATTTACGACAAATGTTTCACGATTGATATAATTCGTCGAATTTTTTAAACAGTATCAGTTTTATAATTATGTAAATAATATAATAATTTATAGTAATAATATAATAAGATAATATTGTAATAATTTATAATAATATAAATTACCGTGTTACAAACCTTATAATTTCGAAGAGTTAATATAGCATTAATGGTGCATATTGGTTCTCACAGACTAAGTTGAATGAAATTTTCTACAAAGTTAGTTTAACATCCAATAATGTTAAACTATCGTCGATATCATCCATAACAGAGTGATTCTGTTCTTTTTTTTTTTTTTTTTAGAAAAATTACGCCTTTTGAGGACATAAAATATTCTCTTTGCAACGATCCTTTAAAATTTGTCGCACGATTTTCTTTCTCCATTTTACTGAACTCTGATTCCTTCAATTTTTGTCTCTTTTGTTTAACTTTGATACTCAATGTTTAATAAAATGATTTAAAAAAGCATCGTACAGCGGAGGATTTTAAGATGATTTTATAGAGGAGAGATTTCAATCTTCAAAACCGTGGCAGATGTAGCCCTGAAAAGAATTTTTCAGCGTTTTTGAAAAACGTTTGAATTTTTATAATTTCCATGATCCTAACATTTCGTTGACTAATCTTAATAAAATTCAATAAACACAGAAAAAAAAATTCGTATGGCGAATCTTAAAAAGTTGATGTAAAGGTGAGGCTTCAATCTTCAAGATTATGATCGCTCTAGTCATAGAAAAAGTTTTTCAATATTTTCAGAAGCCTTTGAATTTTCACAATTTTCAAGATTCTGAAATTTCGTTGTCTAACCCTAATAAAGTTCAATAAAGTAAGAGAGAGAAGAAACGTAAAAGAAGTTTTAAGAAGTCGACGTAAAGGGGAGATTTCAATCTTCATGACCGTGGTAGATTCAGTCCTGAAAAAGAATTTTCCATGTTTTTAGGGAATTCTTATTGTTTTCGCGAATAAAAATATCTTTACTGTTTCCACTTTGTTTTACACGATTTCTTTGAGAAAGACAAACTTGAAATTATCAATGAAGAGACTTCATTACATTTTGTGAAAATGAAACCACAGTGAATTATAATGTGAAAGTTTTGTTTTTAAGTGATAAGAATTTAAAATATCTGCAATTTTTCATTAGTTATGTCTCTCGTCGCGTAAATTGATGCGAAAAGAAAAGAAAATCTCTCTGATCAACTCAGGTGTGTTAAAAGAAATAATACACAGAATGATATGAATGAATTTTCAATACCAACGTAATATAAACGTTGAAAAGAAAAGTCTGTTCTATAAATAATAAAAATATACTCGTGTAAAATGCAAATATATAAAATATGGATGATCTGCTTACATCCTTCACTACAATTTCGCACATTACATTTGGAAAAAAAAAACACAAACGATAATAACGATAATAATCGTCGGACCCGTCAGAAACGCGAAGAAACACCGAACGTCAGGCAGGAGAAATAAACTAGCTACTCGACCGTGACTAAAATCCTATGTATCGATCCTACTTCCTGTCCCTGTCCGCCACTCGACGAGACGAGGTGAGACAAACTGAGTATCCTTAGCCAGCTAGAAGTCTACTGGAAGCAAATCGATGCTGGTTCAATTGGGTTTCCTGATGTAGTTCGACGTTCCACTAAATCAAACTACGTCAAACAAAGTTCCAAGCTGCTTATCAGGAGTGAAGACTCCACGTCCGAAGAGAGAATGCAGTAACCGATAGTCCGAAAGCCCACCGAAACGTGGAGTATTTGCATCACGCTGACCAATTAGCAGCCGCGTGGCCGAGAGAAACGGAAAACAGAATGTAATCCATCATGTGATATTAAAACGGATTGTTACAGCCTTACGCGGCCAGGTGCTGCGACGGTTTATGAAACGTAGTCTGGATAATTGCCATTTTCGAGAAGCAGGATTTTAGCCTTTTCTTTCTTTTTTTTTTTTTCTACCATCCAGCACGCGGGTAGAAAAGATACACGGATTACCATAGGATTACCATCGCACGGAAAAAACTTTTCTAAATAGTCGCGAGACGCCGTATGTGCGTAGAAAATGAAACGGGCGAGATAAGACGTGATAAGAGTGAATATCCATTCTTTTACAAAAAAAAAAAAAAAACAACGCAGACACAGACTCTTAACACTTTACCGACCGTGTATTAGCGGTGAATAGTTAGCCGATTAATAGGCTACCGGTCGGTAAAGTGTTAAAATATGTTAGTTAGCCGATTAATAGGCTACAGGTCGGTAAAGTGTTAAAATGTTAGCCGATTAATAGGCTACCGGTCGGTAAAGTGTTAAGCGTACTATTCTGTTTGCTTTCGTCTGTCCTTGTACCTTAAAGTTTGTTAAAGCTCGTCCGTCCTTAGAGTTTTATTGTGTTTCAATGCTGAAACTATGTATTTTGAGCTAATCTTAAAAATAGATAGGAGTGACAAATAAGACGGACGTTCTAGTAAAATTAGATAATTTATCACCGATAAACTTGACCTAAATATTTTCTGAAGAGGTGACATCGTGTATTTAATAAACGTGCAGATTTTCACGCGCGAAACGTTTCTTTCATTTCTGAATTATGAGGAAGTGATCGAAATTATTAATTAATTCAAATTGAGAGTGTATTATTATTATGTTTTTCGTAATATTTACGGCCTGTTGATTTTGTAAAAATGCTTAAAAATTCAATGCTTATTGTAGGTAATACAATTTTTAAATGAATATTACATATTTTAAACACAATTTGGCATTGACATTTCACAGACTCTTTCCTAGTTCAAAGTATTCGTTTAATACTTCCAATTTTAAACAAACAAGCCTGATACTTGTTCCAGGGCCTTCGAACGAGAGTACGGTAGAAATAGATGTGAAACGGAAATTATTAAAAATTATCGGATTCGATTCGTTTACTCTACTTCGTGTACACGTGTGCATTTACACACACGTGAAATAGTAAACGTATCTTTGTTTCACCGTGGCGATGAAAGCCAAAGGAAGCCACGTAGTACGAAGGGAAAAGTCATGATTTGCATTGAATGCGTTGCACTTTGTCTAATTGAACTCTCATTCGAACGCTAATATTTACGATCGGTTGTGCGTGCTCTTCAAAGGGAAGAAGGGGAAAGGTGGAGAAATTCCACCACCTGCGCCCCGAAGTTCTCGCGCGAAACGAAGAACCGCTTCTGCACCTGTAATAACCGAATGCAGAAGTGGTTCCTCTAACGATCCTTGATATCGGCCGATCTCGAAATTATTAAATTCAGGCCGTGTTTCGCGTGGTGAAAACGGAATCGATGAAGTCGCCGAAGAGGCCTACTTCGTGCTTCCTCTCCGGTGTTATTGTTCAAAAGTTTGGCAGAAATCGGCAAAACATGACTAATTAGCTGCCTCGAGTAATGAACGACCCGCCGGGCGTATTACAATCGTTGTTGGCGATTTAACGCGACCCAATTAGATTATTGCGGAACCTGCCTTTTTTTTTTTTTTTTTTTAATATACGTGTATTAAGATTCTCAATTTCGTTTCACGTGCTGCACGTAGACGCAATCTTGAGAAATACATATATTATCGTCGCGTCACGTGAAATCGCGTGCGTATCACGTTTCGTTTGATAACAAGTACTCGTAACATTGCACGTTGGCAATACTAGTGATATTAGTATTTAAATTAGTAATTAGATTTAGTAATGCATTTAGTTTCTTGTTAATAGCTCTTCTCCGATTGGAGAAATGATTTTCTGATTTCGGATGAAGCGCGTAGATCAACTCGGATGTACGAAATGAATGTAATAGGGAAAGAGAATTGAGGCGAGTGTAGATGTTTAGTTAAATAACTACAAGAAAATTCTAACAGATAGTCTGGTTCAGCACGACCAAAGCCGAATTTTGTCGAGACGAAACGATATTAAAAAGAAAGAATACAAATTTTTTTTCTCCAACCGAGTCCTCATGCCGTGTTTTTCGATCGAATTTAAAGATTTTTATATCAGATTTGTCCTGTTTTCTATAAATGCAACTATTTCCATAAATGAAATTATTCGTCGCTTAAAAAATGTCTCAGATGCATTTTTTTTTTTTTTTTGTTTGTTTTGAGGGGGCAGTAATTTTTAAACCGATAGCTTTTCAATATAAATCGTTATATATAATATCAGAAAATGACCTGCTGCGTCAACTATCGCAAAGAAAATTATATAATTATACTTGAGGAAATAGTAGTAGCTCTTCATAATAACTAACTATCTCCTCAAGTAGTAATATCACTTCGTATCTCTTACACATGTAGAGACAAACAAAATATGCCAAATTACTCGCTTCATATCTCCTACAAAGTATGCCAAATTACTGCCCTCTCAAAATCAGAAAAATTGCACTTGAGACACTTTTTTTAAATGACGAACAGCTTCAGAGATAATTATATTTATAGATTAAAATTACCCTGTCGGTAACTTCTCTATTCTATTTAAAATCATTCTGTTATTTTATTCTATTATTCTACTCTATTTTATTATCAATTATCTTATTATCTTATTCTATTATTTTTATTTGAAATTGCGAGACAATGCGAAAAGTGAAACACGTGATTGTCATATATATTAATATTTGTTTTCAACAAACGAAAAATAACAAAGGTTCGCGTTTTCTGAATTAGTTAACGTTAATAACGTGTGTTTCTACCCTCAAAATCCCGATTTCTACTTGCTGTCTGCGAGGTCCGGCCGATTCCGTAAACACACTGCGAAAACGTACGCGAGGAAACGTGCGAACCGAATGATGATCTATCACGGGAATTGTCGTCAACACTTACGTCATCGATGAAAGAAGCGACACGCGTGATATATATCTCCGCCGCGGCGATAATAGCGTCATATCGCTCACGTATCAATATTTCTTACGAGCGCGATATGTTATTTACAGGTGAGTATGAATGCATTGCACCGCGTGGACGAAACACGTTTCGCGTAAATCGTCGTTATCAGTGCCATTTATCCTTTGGTTGATCGCCGCGGCTTTCTCTCGCTCTCTTTAATTACAGGACACGGGGCGTAATATTTTCCCCGGCGGCTTTCTCTCTGTATGTAATATTCACCGATACGTATTTCTGATATGTATGCATTTTCGCTCGAAGGCGGTGACGTGACGTTTCCGTACCGGCCCGGGCCATTATTCGAGCCGTTTATCTCGAAAATGGCCCAAGTCCATTTTATCATTAAATCAATCGTTCATATTTAACCGGCTTGCGTTTTGATAAATTTGAAAATTTGAAAAATCGAGGAACAATATGATGTTTCGAAAATATAATTGATAATTTAAAAATATTGATAAATAGATAGTGTGATGAGTGTATATTTCTAAGAGTGTATAATTTACCAATCCAATAAGCATGATGAACGTTGCTTAGAAAATAACGCGTGACCATGAATGGGCTTGAGCCACTTTCGAAACTAACGAAGTAACTTTTTTTTCATTTTTAGAAAGGCACAGGTCCCTTGAAAAAGGCAAAATTCCCTTGAAATAAAAGAAAAATATTATAATTTTGTGTTATAAAATTAAAAAAAAATATCCAACATTACGTTCAAATAATATTTCGTAATTTATAATTCATTCTTCTCCAATTTGTGTATGCGATTGGTCTTACGTTTTTGTACAGCGGTGTCGATATTATTAAAGTTTCTTGTCCTCCCAGTTTTGAATAGTGCATCCTCATTCCATGATGTTTCACAGAACATTTTATATGGTTCTGTTCTCGAAAATCGCATCCAACGATATTTTTAACTCTTTCAACCGTTAGTATTTTCTAATCTTTCAAAAACCGCATTCTCTAGAGGTTCAGTTAAAATGAAATCTTCTATATTTAATGGAATTATTATTATTTAAAGAATCACTAACTAAGCTAAGCGAACGCTACAACTTCGATAATAGAAAAATATAACTCTTGAAATTTTACCGCGCAATGTACGCATCGTATCTGTTTGAAACTCTTGAAAATGGGACTTTCGAGATAAAAATTTTTATCATTTCTATTAATCCATTCTAATTTTCCGTGTAGACAGTAGAAACTTAGCGAAACTTTCAGTCCAGAATTTGTTGAAAAATGAAAACACAACGCGGTGAAACGCGTGAATATCGGAACAGCTGGCTTGATGATTTCTTTGGGAAATGCACTTGGGCCACTTTCGAAATAAAGCGGCTTATTTATTTTCGCGCGGCCGTGGGCGTGCGAGAACGAAAAACTCGAGCTTGGCACGCCTCTTGGCTCTCCCGAAATCGTTCTCGCGCCGCGCAGAACAGAAATAAAACGACGACGATTCGTTTCTGACGGCCCCGTCCGTGCCGACTTTAATCGCACGTTACGTAATCGGGGAAATTCGTCGGACGATAACCCGACGGAGAAATACATATTTATGGAGCACGAATGGAGGAGGGCCAGAGAGAGAGAGAGAGAGAGAGAGGGGGGGCTACCCGAAAGCAGGATATCCAGAAAGTATATATACACCCGATCGTAAATATCGCTGTGATGAACGCGAGCCACGCGTGCGTTTACAGATGCACGTGGCCTATACGTATATCGAAATTATGCGCGGCAAGAGCCAAGAATTGAATTACTTATGGAATCGCCGGCCCGCGCAGCCACGAAAGCAATTTACGAGCACGCGCCACCATGCTCGTTGGAAAAATCATTCGGATCTCCTCGATATTCGCCGCGAAAGGTGAATATTTCAGCGAACGTTTCCCCCTCCTCGTGTATTCCCTGCCATGTATATCAATTGACCAGCGATTGCGTGACACACGACCCGACTATGAAAAATATAAATTCAACCTGAATAATATCATCCGCAATTGTATTTTGTACATGATAGCGAACCGAACGCTTGCCGCGGGCTTGTCACCCTTGCTGAAACAGGGCATTATGTCATGATGTTTCGCCACTATTGGTTCACGTTCAACAACACACAACTGCACCAGTGTTCGCAGAGACACGATGTTATTTATTAATAACGTGTAATCTACTAAATACGATACTTGAGATTCTATGTAACAAATGTTGAGCTGTTCATATGTTGTGATACATTCGTCAATTAAAGAAATCAAATTTACATATAAATATATATATATATATATATATATATATATATATGTAGGAGCAGTGTAATAATGATAATTAATCCAAACTCGTGGTGCAAAACAGCGGTTTTCCAACCTGTGATACGCGTACTCCTAGGGGTACACGAAGATAATATTGATAACGGTGGAAAATACTAAGAAAAGGTTTTGTGCAAACGCAGAAACAAAATAATAGATAATTATGCTTTGCAAAGAGAAACTCGTGCTTTGATCTTACGTTAGGCTGCCATTATAAAAAAGTTGGAATAAATTGTGAAATGTGAAATCAGAAATAAAAAGCATATAAAGGTCATCAGATTAATTTGATTGTCTAGCTGACCTAGAGAAAATTAAAGGGAAAAAAGAAAACGAACTTTCTCGAGGGATGGGGGTGGGAATATTCGTGAATGAAAAGCCTAATCGAGAAACACGAGAGAGAAGAAATCGCTGGTCTAAAATATAATTTCACTGCATTCTTAATTTGTTGCCTCAATTTTGTTGGAATTTTCCAAAAGATTCTTGGTAGTAATTTTTATTAACTTTTTATAACTCGACCTACAGCTCTGCGCGAACGAATCACTCTTGGCTTTCTTCGAAGTGAATTTTTTGTTCATTTTTTGCTAATTATTCCCTCGCATGTTTGATTCAAGCATCGGTTGTACATCAAATTAGAGACCTCGATAAATATATATCTCGGAATTTCTTCAGACTTTTTAAAAGTCGAGAACAGTAGAAAAATTAATCGTGGTTAACAAACTACCCAGGTTACTAATAATTGCTAGTTCTTTCTTTCTACTACGAATTTTTTCTGAATCGATGCATTACTTACACCAAATGATTGACCTTTAATCAGACTTCGCCACGAGTTCGCGACGAAGATTTTATAATTAACGCCTCGATTTTAAATCGCGTTCGCGAGAACGGGCCGAGTTCAAAATTTATTTAACCAATGTGGAATTAACAGTAAATGGCGTATTTAAATTGTGCACGATAGCAGTGCTCGTTATTGAAGTTACGACCGGTAACATTTAAAGAAAATTAATAACTCGCCAGGTTAATGTGCGCAACGAAAGAGCAGCCAGACTTCCGTAATAAAGCACGCCGAAAATCGTGTAAACTCCGATATTCTGTATTCTGCTCGCATATTGTGTGTAATTTTATACAAGTTCGCAGACACGGATAAGCTTGTCCCCGCGTCGTTCCTTCGGGATAATATCGAGCGCAATATCTTCCCGCTACATTATGTTATACTATCCAATTCATAAGATTATACCGATCCCATGCAGGATCGTTTTAAAAAGACGGGATTACGCGGGTCACCGATTTTGAAATAAGAACGAGGAGTAAAGGAGTTCAAACGACAGTATAAAGAGTACAGAATATAATTCATTGATTATTGTTTTAAGATGTGTTGTTAACCTGTTAGCCGGGTTATTTCTTGATCAAAGACTCTTAAAACTAAGGAATTATTAATAATCAATGAAAGCATACTGATTGTGATTTGATCAATCTTGGTCCTTGTAAATGAAATTAGAACATGATTTGTTTTTTAATATATGTATATAACGTGTTTTTTAATAGATATATAGATATGTATATAACGTGGAATTTTAGAAGATAACATCAATAAATGTAGAAATTATCATATTTTCAAGATTGGGATCCCAAAACAATAACTCGTCTTTCTCGGTTAACAAATTAAGGATAACATCCTGAATAATTCTGTCGAGAGGTTAGGCCTTAGTTTTAAAAGTATAATTATTGACAAAAATATTCGAACACATAGAAATTTATATAAAGTGCCCATTATATGTATGTATGTATATATATATATATATATATATATATATATATATATATATGCATACGTGAAGTTGAATATTAGATTATTAAGATGAAATAAAAAACTTAAAAATTTCGAGTTGAATATTATACATATATTCATCGTGTGGTTGACTTCAAGAATTTCTAGTAAGATTATATATATATATATATATATTCATCATGCGCTACATCAACGTCCAACTTTCTCAAAGATATCACAATCAGTAATCGTTCGATGTGATATCAGACACTTTCGTATTAAAAGAATAAAAATAAACTTCACAGAAGTTCAATATTATAACACAATCATTTATTGGGATATCATATTCAATGTGTCACGATGATATCGGATTCAGTTTTTGTTGCAAGATCAACTGCATTTCCAATACAATTGAATATTGTAAACAATAACACGATGGCGTGAAAATAACTTGATCATAATAATGATTCATAAGATATCAGAATTGATATGTTTTACACTTTTTTTTTTTTTTTAACTTCCGTTAGATTTGGCGATCCATTTGTCTTTCCATTTAAAGAGAAGTCGAAAAACTAATTAGCTATTTTTTTCCATCTCTGATAGAAACGACGCTTAATGTTGCAGCTGCGAGGCGATATCTGCGAGCGACTTCGTCGAATTTTCGAATTACATGTCCAGGGACCGGAAGTACTCGAGGCACTGCGGCCAGCAGAAGGAGTTCGACGTGGAGAGCGACAGAAAGTTCTTTCGCGTAACTTTTAAGAGCAACGACAGATACGATGCAACAGGATTTAACGCAAGCTACGTGTTCGTGGACGAGGAAGGAAATTATACAACAAAGCCACCGATGAGCAACGCATCAGCGTTAAAAGGTAAAGCTAAACTTCTTTCTCCGTGTTTCTCTCCTCCGCGGCAGGAGAGTTTCCACCCTTTACCTTTTTTTTGCAAACTCGAATTTTCACGTTTCCTGCCGCGCGGTGCCGGATATTTTCTTCTTTTCTTTTCTTTTTCTTTCTTCTTTTTTTTTTTTTTTTTTTTTTTTGTTTTTTTTTGTCGTACTCCGTGTGCTGGAGTTAATTTTCGAAAAATAGAATTCTCGAGATATTAATATAATCCTCTGGCTCTGATTGTACAAAAGGAAATTTAAATACGCCTCATTTAATAGCGAGAAAGAAGGAAGCCGCGCGATATCTCTCCGCGCGCATCGTTTTGTAAAATATGTAATTAACCACGGTGTAAACCGCGAGAGACACGTTTTCAAAGAAGAGAAAACTGTAGCCTGCGGAAAATATTTGTACACTCGATGATGAATTACCGATGGTGCTTCCACAGCGTCGTGAAAAGTGATCGCGCGACAAATTTTAAGGGATCGTTGCACAAAGAGTAAATTTCGATCTTCAGGGCCGTGATGGATTCAGTTGCGAAAAATACTTTTGCCAGTGTACGTAAATACGTTTTGAGTTTGCGAAGTATTTTCAAGAGAGAGAAAGCACTTTTCAAAATGATGTGAAAGCATCTTTGAAAAGAAAGAACGCAATATTCTAAGAGCAGAATTGCTCGCTTTAGAATGAGCCCAGTTAGGTCATTCTACGATTTCTTTTTTCCTTCCTTTTTTCTTCTTTTCACGAAGCTATGAAAGTTTAAAATATCGACAATTTTTCATCGAGTGTGCGAACTACTTCCCGTAGCACGAAATAACCGAAAGTGGTATGGAAATTTCATATTCGTGGGTATGTTTGGGCACGTTAATACATAAAAGATAGCGGAATTTACGTTATGAATTATTACGAAAAAAATGCATAATCATCGTGCTCGGGTAATTATATAAACTGGCAATTGAGTGAATCGTTAATATCTCGTTTTAAATAATACAATTTCAACAATTGTTTATATGACACTGGTAATAATTAAATATCAATAAAACTGTCGCTCTGCGTTCCCGATCCTCTCCCGTTAAATATTTTATGGGAACGATCACGGATATGCGATCGAGTCACGTTTAATGTTGAACGACATGAAAATTAGGAAATGTTAAGATAACGCAACAATTTTACACGAGAGGAGATATGAAAATACAGCTGTACATGAAATTACGGAGCTTTTATAAATATTATCTTGGAAAAAAGAACGTATGCAAAATAAGAATATCAATATCAGTATAACATATTTTCCGGTTATTTATATTGCACGGTTAAATAATATTATTTAATTAAAAACATATTCGTTGGCAGAAAAAAAAAAACTGTAGATATAGTGAATTTCCATATCTGAACGCCCATTATTCGAATATCGAAGCATTCTGTTATTTCAACAGAATACCTGTTATTCTCTGACATTTCCTCTTGTTAGATGTCCTCGTGTACGCGCATTATTATAAAAAATAATGATCAAAATTTACGAATGATCGAGAATCGTTGACACAAATTTCATAAATTTCACAGACAAAAAATGATCGATCACGTTCGAAACGGAGTTTCGATGATCTAATGATGTTTCTTGACGATCAATCTTTTTAATTAGAACTAAAACGAAGCTTTAGCGTACTTTCTTTATTGTCAGAAATTTGTCTAATCGTAACAAAAACAAGTCACTCGCGAGAAAAGAACGAAAAAATCATAAATTTTGCGCGAACTAAATTAAATTCATCGAAGAAAGTTGCAATAATATATTCTAATGATTTTGCTTTTTGCTCGACGACCAATCTTGCGTTTAATTAGAATTAAACGCAAAGCTTTCAAAATCTCTCAAAAAGAATCTGTAGCATATTTTCTTGTCGTTGAAAAATCGTTTAACCATTGAATAAAAAAAAAGAAAAAGAAAAGAAAACAATAGAAAAAGAAAATCGAAAAACTCGATCGGAAAACGCAGCAACGAAATCCTCCAACTCGATTCATTATCGAGGCATACATTCTAATGAAGGAATCGATATCGCGCTGCTAATGCCAGTCTTTAGAAACGCGATACCGAGTTAGCGAGGCTCACGATACCATAGTTTACAATGCAAACGCATACCCCGGTTGCGATTGCGCGTCATGAAACATGTAACGTGCACTTGCATTTCGCATTTCCACGTGCAAAATTCTCAGGACACTTTTTCACTTTTAATACTCGGCACGTATCGTGTGTGTTAATTCATTTATAAAAAAAAAAAGAAAAAAAAGAAAGATTCTGAAGTGAACTACTTCGTTATGGTACTTGTCCCTTAAGGTTTCTCACTTAGCTGTGCGCTAAGAAGCTGAATCTGAAGCAAGTTCGACGAATATTTTTCTGTCCGTGTTCGCGAAATGAAGAGGTGACATTGGTCACGGTTTTAAACAGAAAAAAAAGAAAAAAGAGAAAGTCGAACCTCTCATCGGATTCAAGTAATCGACGGTTTATCGCGCAATCCCATGAATAATCGACATGAGTTTACATCGGAGGGGGCACGCGTAAAGTGTAAAAAAGATTATACGCGATTTATAAGAGGATTTGCGACGGACGAGCGAATCCGCGTCTGCTCTGCAGATGTTGATAGAGGAAATCGAATTTTTCTGTACTTTCTTCCATTATTAAATCACACGAAAGATGGACTCGCTTGCTTTAATCGTACATAAATCGAGCGAATCAAGAGCGATGAACATGAAAAACGGGGAAAACGAATAGCGATATCGCTGTTTCTGAAATTTTTCATTCCACGATGTACACGATCAGGCTCCATTTGAACAATAATTTTTACTTAGGATAATATTAGGAATATAATAAGCAAGCAATAAGTTGAAGATGTAGACTAACAATTTTGGAATTGTATAAATAGGCTTTGCAATTATACACAAGAAGAGCTTCAGTGATCAAAGTAATTTAAAATAAACGTATAGTCTAACATTTATAATCTACGTTTATAATTGAACATAGTGATCTAGATTCTCGAAGTAAAACAGAATAGAATTTATTACGTTGGATGCACGAAGAGCTTCGGTGATAAAAACAATTCAGAATAAAATCTAAATTTCTAGATTTTTATAACCTTTCTTCAAACATCTTTAAAATAAATCTAAAGAATCTAAAAGTGAAATATATACCTATTGAAGTCATTGCAGGACTATTTGTAATGTTAACAAGTTTCATATTTCTTCTTCATTAACATAATCTGTGTTGTACGTGTATTTTTTTTTTTTTCTTTTAGTATCCATAGAATGCTAGAATATGCGTTTTACACTTCTTGGTCTCCGACCAAGGTAGAAAAATTTTTATCTTTTTTAATTTAACTAGTTTAGCAACGTTTAAACGAGGTTGCGAATAAAATGAAGAAAATACTGCATTCACTTATTATTAAGTGTAAAATTCAAATATAAAGTATTGTCTAAATTCGTGTTACGAAGTATTGCAGCGAAGGGGAACATCTTATCGACAATTATTCGCGGCACAGTATGAGAGAAAATGGCGGACAGTAACCGCCAGTATCGATGGGAACGAAAATGTCAAGTTGCAGCGGCTGAACTTCACATTCGGAACACGTTTTGCACGCGAGCATTGCGAGATTTTTATTTTACAAAATCTCCTTCTCCCCCGCACGAACGACACAAAGGGCTCCTTTCTCTCCTTTTCGTTTTTATGATGTTACACGCACACCGTACAGGCACGCCTGCGCTTGACAGAGAAACAAAACAGGCGAAAGAGAGCGAGAGCGAGAGAGAGAAAGGGAGAGCAGAGCAGAAAATGCACTCGTTGTACCCTCTTCTAAATTCGAATGCAATGCAAAGCAAACGGAATGCGAAACCAATCGCGAAGACAAGAATCAAGTTGCCCGGATATAAAAGAAGCCGAACAAACTTACGGAAACCTTTGGCATGATGTGCTCTAAATTACGCGGGGGGCCTCCTTTTTCTTCGATTCGCTCAAAAACACCCGGTAGCAAACCCGGTGTATAGTTCTGGCGAAAGTTGAATTGATTAAAATCTATCACTACGATAGACAGTGATTTGTCATCCAATATTTGAAATATATATATATATATATATATATATATATATATAAAATATAAAATGTATCCATAAAACTGTAAGTAAATAAAATTTTACCACTTGCAATTTTAACGATACAGCGATCTTTTTTCGATTTGTTAAATGTCTTAAGAATGTGATCTGATCAGGATGATAAATGCGTTGGAATTAAATTTACCCTCGTTACCTTCGCTACTGGAGTTAAATACAATTAGATACTCCTTTTTGACGTTGGTATATTTTCAATTTTGTTTGGGACCGATGTAATCATAACTGGAGTATTTTGTCTGCGATATTTAACAGACGAAACGATTTGTTATTGAAATCTCCTTTTTGTAAATTGCGTGATTTTACGTGAAAAACTCGTCGTCTAATTACGATGGACGTGTTATACTAACCACGTATGAAAATGTGTTTCGTCCAACACTCGCAGACGTTTAATCGTGTTCATCGAAGCATGGAATTGCACGAAGATCCGATAAATTTTCAAATTCGCTTTTAAAAAAAAACCACTGCATGCATTTTTGGTGCCTTTACGTTTTCGTACAAATGGTTATTTATTAACAATTAGCTTTCATTCATAGCAGATAGATTATGAAAACCTTCTCTCTTAAACAATTCGAGCGCGTAAAATTCGTTTTCGGATTTATCGCGCTCGAATATTATAATTGATGGCGGTTAATGGACAGTATTATTGCACGTAATAATCCACGTATTCTCGCTCAGGTTCCATAATGTTGAAGTGTGTTACGAATAAATTGATGAACGTATTAATTTCGAAAAGAAATTGAAATAGGCCGTTCGACTAAATCCCGCGAAAGTTGAATTGAATCGAAATTAACTGTAACACGATTACGGCGTAATCTCCAAAATTGCCTCGTCGTTCGCGCGCTAAAATTAATTAGATCTTCGCGTAAGAATGATTCACGAGCGAGCGTTCGAAAAATCGTGAAGTATTTGGAAAAATCGACGAGTAATACCAACGAAATGAGGTGTGCAACAGAGCTTTCAAACATATCTGAGCAAATAGTTCTAAACAAAGCGAAGAGCAGAATTGATCGAATTGACGATGAGAAATTGTCGATAATTTAAACTATTATGACTTTGTAAAAAAAGATCATTTAACAATCTATTGTTTTTTGTTGCAACCGTGTACAATGAAATCTCTACTTTCACAGTCTTGAGTTCGTTTCTTCCAAAGATGATTTTACATAAAAAAAATAAAGATACCTTTCTCTCGAAAATTGTAAAAATTCGAACGTCTCAACAGAACAATAAAAATTCTTTTTTACAACTGGATTTACTATTACCTTGAAGAGCGAGGTCTCGTCTTTTTCAGCATTTTATTAAACTTTGGTCACTAGGCTCAAATGAGGAAATGTTAGGAGCTTTTGAATCTAATATTCAGAGTTCAATAAAATTCAGAGTTCAATAAAAGCTGAAAAAAAATCGTATGGCAAACTGTAAAATGGAGAAACTTCACTCCCGTCGAAATAACAGCGGATCTAATAGTGATAGACGAAAAAAAATTTCCACTGTTCCTAGAGATATTTGAGTTTTTACAATTTTCGAGAAAAAGTTCGGTTTTCCACTTATTATATGATGTAAAATCATATGCCTTTGAAGAAAACGAACTCAGCGCTGTTAAACTCAACATAGAAATTCTATGCTCAATCAACTAGATTGTTGTATGATCTTCATTTATTCAAAGTTATAAGAATTTAAATTATCGACAATTTTTCATCGTCATTTTGTACTCTTCACGATACGTTGAATTGAATAGATTCAATCAATATAACGATGTGTTAAATACAAAACGTAGAGCGAAATGAATATATATGTATATAATCCACGAACAGAATTTTCATATAAATCTTTGCATGAATTTTGAAGAGAACTCACATTGTTTTCGAAATGTTACTTGATTTTCGATATTTAACGCAACTGCCCGATTCTTCACATTCATCGTCGATACAATATAATAATTTCGTTTTCTACAATTTTAAAATCTTTTACACATTTGAAGTTCGGCGAAATGTGTAATATTTATACAATGAAATTCACATTATCGAGCGACGAAGTATTATAATTTATATCGCGTGATACATATGGAGAATTATATCCAAAGTGAAAAGTTAGATCAATTTAATTGAGAAATCTGTATGTCAATTAATAAATGTAACAATGATAAATCGTTTCAGTGTAACAACAGTCACAGCTAGCTGTTAATACATTTGCATATTTGATTTATGATCATTAAATATAATTGAAGTTTGCGTGTCTTGTAATGATCGAGCAACTGAAGATGCAAAATCATCGATACAAGCTAGAAAAATCAATTAGAACAATGAGTTCTTAGAACTCTTCGAGAAATCGAAAAAGGATCAGTTCCGAATTTTTACCGAGTTTATAAAAAAAAAAAAAATAAGAAAGAAAAAGCAAGAGCAATCAGTTGTCAAATTGCTATTTCTCTCTCGCCGGACAGTGACATTTTTCTTTCGTTTCTTTCTTTTTTTTTTTTTTTTTTTAGCCGAATAAGAATCGAGAGGAAAAAAAAATGGCTCCAAAAGAAATTGGAAACGAAATTAAAAGGAAAATTGCATGGATGTAGCGAGCGCGGCAGCAATGGTGCGAGTAGGCGAGCAAAACAATACAACTCGCCGGCATCAGTCTGTGCAATTTAGTCGATCATGAAAGTAATTAATGCGTTCGACTCTCTCTCTCTCTCTCTCTCTCTCTCTCTCTCTCTCTCTCTCTCTCTGTCGATATCCTCGTACAGATCGCGGCTGGCATCAACAGAGAAAGTACGGCGAAGAGAGACGAGAGAAAAAAAGGGAAAATACAGGGAGTGGGGGAGAAAAAAAAAAGGATTCGGTGAAACTAAACAGAGCCAATTATTACGCGCGTCGTGTTTCGAGGGCGGCTGATGGAATTGAATTGGACGGCATTGTTTTGGAACAAACTGCAAATGGAACGCGGACGTAGCGTATTTATGGCAGTCGATAACGTCGGCTGTTCTATTCGGGCCATTTTTAAGCGTTCTTTTTTTTGTTTTTTTTTTTTTTAAGACGACAGAATATATCCCGAAGGATTCGATATTCCTAATTATATCCATTGATCTTCAGTATTTACCGCGATGCGATCGCACAGGATTGCGTAATGTTCCATTCATTACGAAGCAGAAGGTATATTGCTTCGCGTCTGAGTTCCTTTCCCTCTCTCTCTCTCTCTCTCTCTCTCTCTCTTTTCTCTCCTTTTCTTTTTTCTTCTCTTTTACCCTCAAACGTGCTTTCGAACGCAATTACTCTCCAAGTGCCCTCTCCCCCCCCCCTTCGAGCATGCCCCGATTCAAAATTTTTCTCAATACGCCTGCATTACAACAAGCACGAAAAATCCGTGCAACTCGTTTGCTATGCAAATCAGCGCGAGAGAAGGTTCCGCCCGCTTTCTCCCGCGCTGTTGCGGAAATACAAATGAACTTTCGACGGTATATACGTCGAAATCGGATCGAACGGGAAAGGGAACGAAACAGGAAAGAGCAGTCGCACTACGCAACGATGCAGCATTAACGAACGGCAATAAAATTATCGCTTAAACGAATAATCGTGAAACGCGCGACCTCGTTATCGCTGTCAATAATTTCGCTAGTAAATACAGCGATCTCTTGTCAAATGATAACGTCAAACGTCATAACGCACGTAACGAAACTTGTCTCGCTCGTATATATTTTCGTATGTATCTGAAGAAATATGTACGTTCACTCGAAAATTTGTTCACTCAGAAAAAATTTACTTCTATCGTTGCAGCAACTGCATTCCTCGAAGGGAGTCAAATTATAAAATCGCAGTCGCGTAATGCACGCCAGACGACACGCACCAAACGAAAGAGAAGTAAAATAAAAAAAAAAAAAAGAGAGAGAAAACAAGGAAGAAACAACAGTTTCTTCGAGACGTAAATAGCCAGAGAGTTAAGAATTGGCCGGCAGCACATTATTCTCGCATAAATCATTTCATGGACGCACAGGCTTTAAGCTGGATAATTATACAGACGGTTGTTTTCACCCCGTTTCCAGCAGCGACGGAGTCGTTGCAGCAGACGAGTATTTACGGGGAGGATTTAAGGGAAGCGGACGTACCCGCGCAGCGGTACATAGTTATTTGTGTTATCGTAAATGCCTGCTATCGCGTCGTACGTCCGTTTCTTTCTTACGTCGCCGTCGTCAGACGCCGCTGACCCCCTCCCTGCCCCACCCCCAGCCCCTCGTGTGTAAGCCCCAGAACGTAAAAAGATTTTTAGAACGTCGTTATCTCGATCAAGGGTAATCACAAGTGTCTCTCGCTTTTACTATATTTTTTGTTAAAGGTGCAACGATGGTGCTGGTGATGCTGTTCGTGAGCCCCCTTCTCTTTGGCCGAGTTTCGCTTTAATCACGATCAGTAACTTGGACGGTGGGGGGAGGGACGAGGAAGAGGAGGAGGAAGAGGAGGAGGAGGTCTTGGCTCAATTTACAACGAACTATAACTTCGAAGACAGGAGCCATCCAAAATCCTCCATTATTCGTCGCACCAAGGAAAGTGGCTGCATCGTTTGCATCAGTGAAATTGCCAAAGGGGACACACCAGAGCCGATCTCCCCTCTGAAGATATATATATACATGCACAGACAACAGGACATCGTGACTGGTTTATAGTAGACCTAACGTCACCACGCGTTGACTCGCTCGTTCATTCTCCATCGTTTTACTACACACACACACACACACACTGATGACTATCCACGGAGAAAATCCCGAAAATTGGCAATAAATTGATATTCTATTCGCGGTGCGAATCATTCGCGCATGCGAAGTAACCGCGAAGTTTAAAAAAAGAAAAGTGTCTAATGGGGATGTCTTGATTGAGTGATGTATACGCGGTTGTTACTCCACATTCCTCGAACAGAATTTGAAGAAAACTGAACGATTCCAGATTCCGAATCGATCTTAGTTGTTGCAAGTATACATAATAGATATAATTTATTTTTGACACAAAAAGAGGAATCTGTAAGTAATTCGTTCTTCTTTGCTTAATCAATCGTTTTGTTTTTTTTTTTCTTTTATTAATATTACATAGACAATATTATATAGATTCTTTTTCTTTTTTTTTTTTTCAAAAACATTAAAGCTACGATCTTCAACTGAGATTCGTTGGGTCTTTACATCTCTTTGGAACAGAAAGGAAAGGCCAGTATTGTCTACGCCGCGTACACTCGTTGAAAATTTCATAACGTTTTATCTTCACGAACTCGAGAATCGTTCGTCCCTGTTGGTATACTTAACGAACGCGTACGAAGAGAGGATATTACGAGAATTGTACGAGTATAAGTGGTATAAATCTATAATTTGTTGTAGCATGACGTACCCAAAAGTGCTGAATTGTTAATGTTTTTCTCCTCGTACGGAAACGAATTTATTAAATCGCTATGAACTGTCTGTCCGATGAATTTTATTCGAAAGTCGTATACACGTATAGTGGAAACCGAGAGAGAGAACACGAAAGAAAATTCGCCTTCCTAAGTACACTACGAACATATTTATTATTACATCCTCTATATGACTGTGATGTTTCCATTCCTTCTTAGTTCATTAGAAACCGAATACAAAGTCTGATTATTAACGCGAACAAAACTGGTGCGGAGGGGGTTCGTAACGCGAACAATAATTCGAATCGGATGGTTACGAATCGCCGCTCGGACTAAGTCACGGATAAAGAAAAAAAGGTTAATTACGATTAAACGTCGGAGTTTCGATATTCTTTGAAGAATCAATCAGCGAACGGAGAAGTTATCGATGCGACACCTCGAACCTCGCGAACAAGCGAAATTCACCGGATCTAACAATTTGCGCACGTGTTGGAACGTTGAAACTGGGAGTGACCATTAAATCGAGAAATTCAACAGTTCAGATTTCTTCTGAAGGAAGAGCAATAAGTTTAATCGTCGATCGGGACGATTATCGAGACTATCGCTGGTTAATTCACGAGATGGTTTGAAATAATTTTCTGAACATATGGTTCAAGTGGTGTATTGAAAGATGATTCCATTCGTTATGGATTACATACAAGCGATAAATTGAATTCGATTTTGTAGCAACGGTGATGATGTAATAAACCGCTAATAAACGTTTGTTATCGAAAAGAATTGCCTCGTTACACGCGCTGATCGCGTGAATGTATATAGCAGGTAATGTAAATTGATCTACTATATTTTTTTTTTCTCGGAGTATTATAACTACAGCGTAACAATTCGAATAATTTATCATCACGTAAATATTAATTTTTCTCCGTTTCTCCAGTTTCTCTTGGATAAGCGATGCATTTCAACGAATAGTTGGAAGCAAAACGCGGGCGAATGGTTAACAAAACGTGTAAGCAACCGCAGTTTAATGAAAAGGAAACAGAGTAAAGGAGTCGCAGCACGGCGAGGTTGTCAAGATAAAAACGATACACGCGAAACTTCTGTGTTCAAAACTTCATCCACTTAAGGTGCAATCGATAAAGATAAATGTTTAACGACCAATGCGAGAGTGAGAGACGGGGAGAGACAATGGGGAAATGGCGGGGCATGCCGAGGCAGAAAAGTCATTATCGTCGGAGTTAACGATAGTTTCGCGAAACTTTATCGCACAAAGGTTTGCCACTTTATGCCGGAAAATTATTTCGAACTATAAGCCGGCGAAACTGTAAACTGTAAGCCAGGACCCACTTTCTCGACGCTTATCGCGGCGAGCGTAGGCCAGCAGCAGAAGTGGAATATGATTTTTTTTTACCAATCGTTGCGACCGGCAATCGCGTGATACGCTGGCCAACTGGTATTCGTCTAACGAACAAACAAAAAAGCGAACAAGAAACTAGAACTGGCGAACAAGAGGAGTACCGTGTACGATCGGCCGTCGATGTTCAAAAAAGTTGAATCGCCATGGATACATCGAGAGAAGACGAAAATTATTGAACTCTCGCGAATTCAATCGTCGAGCGTGATGTATCCAAAGACACATAAGGATAGGTAGCAATACTGTCATTGTGTATGTTAGACCACTGTGGATATTTTTTAATAGGTTTATAATGCGTTGACTACTTCTCCCATGTTTCTAGTTGATTTATAAGAAAGAAAGAAAGAAAGAGATTAAAAAAAAGAAAGAGAGAGAGAGAGAGAGAGAGAGAGGAGTATAACTGTGTATTACGATTTGAACGTCTCTGGTGCGCGTGATAAAGTAAAAGATAAAGGACTGTACAATGTATATGAACAGTTGTCACTTCGGTTTATTGTTATTTATATGTTGTCTATGAAGAGATGAATACGGCAGAAACACTATTAGGAAGTTGTACACCCGAATTGGCACTATGAAATGCTTCTATGTACCTATCACGTTGTAAATACTGTTATATTTAATCCGTTCGAGTTGCTGTCACAACAATGTATTGTCAAACTGTTTTATTCCGTATACCGGTAAGTTCCAGCAGCACGTGGCGGAGTTGAATGAAAAACGACAAGTCGTAGTAGTCGTCGAGGGTCGAAACCCTGAGAGGTCTACTGATCATTTCTGTTCCGTTGCGCACGCTCTACCTGAACGAAAGTCTCCGTTGATTTAGGCAGCGTTGATAAACAGGCGAGCTCGTTCGTTCGTTCGTTCGTTTCGCTTTGCGACCAACGCCTCGATTGAAAATCGAGACACTTGTCGTTTGTATTTTGTATTTTTAGGAGCTACGTAAACAGCCAGAGAGAATTCGTAAACGCGTACGCGCTTCTAAACACGTAGGCGAGTATATTATACTTTTCGCGTCGTTCCCATTATTATATTATATCTCGAGTTTGATTTGCCGCGCAATAAAAGAAGAAAAAAAAAAAAAGGAAAAAAAAATAACATGCCTAGTTGAGTTTGCGAAGATTAGTGCACTTGTATGCAGTTAAGGGAGGATCTATGTGTACAAGGACGATTTAACTAGTTGAATAGTTATTTAAAAAAAAAAAAAAAAAATCTTCAAGTCTCTTGCGATTTACGACTCAACGAGCGCTCCGTAATTAGGCAGGAAGTTCAGGAGCGGCCTAGCAGCAAGTTCCTGAGTCCAAAGAAACAAAAGAGAAATAAAAAAATAAAACTTTTATCCTTACACGCCGCATATTACTGGGACCTGCGAGTTATCAAAGTTGCGCCTGGGGCGCTCCAAACTTTGTCCTGCGGTTAAAACTGTTCAAAAGCATCGTAGTCATGCTCCGGACAAAGCGCGATCATTGATCGGAGCATCGACTATGGTATCCGCTAGTGGCGGATGTATTTTCTTATTCTGTTTTGAGGCTCTTGCCGGAACATCTCACGCATAAGTTACTGAACTGTAATGCAATCATCGTTACTGTCCTAATAAACCTTAACATATGACTCTGTACGAAAATGTCTGATGATTTCTCTTCACGAGACGATTTTTTTGTGTTGGTTTCAGTTCTGTTCGGGAAGCATGTATAAATATGATCTAAATATGATTCGATGCTTTCCGAGTTGATCGGCAAATGAAGTTACTTGTATGATATAATGTCGAGTAATATTTCACGTTAAAAGCAAATCAAATAGAAGCTGAGAATGAATATTTGGAAATTTATTTCTAAATTCTCGACATGTCTTGAACAAACAAGTTGCAAACTTGTTACACATAAGAATCTAATTTTCATGAATGTATTTTTCCGAATGGAACTGGCATTACTCAAAATTTCCCCCGCACTTTCGCACTTTTAATGCGAGATTAGCTAATTTACGTTTCTTTGCCCATTAATTTACATACATTTCTCTAATTTCTTTCCGTTACACTTGACCAACCATTCCCGATATATTATTTCAAGTAATGAATAATTCAGAACGCATTTCGTTTCTTATCTTTATTCTTTCACACGGCGATAATATACTTTCATAGAGAAGTCTGGATTTTTAGCTTTCGATACAAGATGTTTCGGTCACTTTCTACAATAAATTTTTCCAGAATTCTACTTTATTAATCGCACGCTTAAAACTGTGTACACGCGTACACTTCGAATGCGAATATCGTATTCGCAGGAGTTTGAGACGCGGTGAAACGACGTTTACTTATAATAGCCATCACGTTGCCGGTTTGTATCGAAAACGCCAACCGGACCAGAATATCGAGTAGACGGGAACTTCCGCAAACGTTCGCCGCGCAGAGAACTGCTTTGTAGATTTACCACGGAAACCTGTTCATCAATTTCACGTCCTACATTCTCTCCGTTCGCCTTACGGTGTGTTCTTTTCACGCTGGGAACAGCGCCGCGGATACTCGCCGAGACGCTGGTTTATATTCCTTCGTAACTCCGCAAGATCGTTAAGCGAGAGAGAGAGAGAGAGAGAGAGAGAGAGAGGATCCTCCCACTTCAATTTAAAGAGCTATGAAATGAGAATACACTCCCCCGCCTCGTTGTATAAACGTCGGAGAAGTAAAATTGTTTGAGATAATTATCCGCAGCAATTAGAACGTGGACGAATGTTAGCGCAGCCGGTGAACAAACTCTCTCGGTGCGTCAGTAAAATGTCATTGTCACCTTAACAAAATTACTTTTTTTCAACGTAGGGAACGTGAGAAATACACCACAAAGGACGTGCAAGAGCCTTTTGTTTCTCCAACGGAGATTGGTCACTTGCCAGATGCACGTGCTACACTACGTAGATGTAACTGTGAGATAAAATGCGTCTAGACAGAACACGTGCGGCAGGGTTATACTAAAAAAGAAAAAGAAAAAGAAGAAGTTTGTCATCGTCAAATCTTCTCCACGTTTTATTTTCGAGCATGTTCCGTTTACATCGAAATAAAGTGCGTTAAATTTTACCTTCCTTTTTTTTTTTTTTTTTTTTTTTTTTTTTTCTATTTAGCTGATGCCTTTGCACGGATCTTGTTTGTTCATTTAAAATAAATTACGTTCCTTCGTCTGTGGTTTTGAAAGATCTCTTTGTCGACAGAAAAACAAGGAGCCAAGTGTACGTGTCTTTGACGAATGTTACATCGGTGCGGTGTCTTGAAAATGGAGTACTTTGCGATAAATACGTGCAGGGACAATTCTTAAGTTAAAATACGTGGTTAATGAAAACACGTTAGATACCTCAGTTGAAGTAGATACCACACAGATATCTCAGTTGAACGAACAAATAATTTAAAGTTGAATGTTTTGCTTTGTTATCGTACGACGTTATCAGATAAGATACATTTATCCTCGTACAGAGATAAAATATTTACGCCTAAACAGGTAGCGACACACCACGGCGGACGCCCGTAGTTTGATATTCCTTTCACATGTTACAGGTGTTACCCTGCGTTTCAAACTCCCATGATATCATCTATCGTTCAAGCAAGGGAATATATATATATGAAATTGTTGATATTGAACAACATTAAATCGAAAATCTTTGCACCGTTCTTCTCTATCATTCGTCAATCAAAATTGCTTGCCAGCAAAATTTCCTCGAAAATCAGTCAACAGTTCGAGCGCCACGTGCCGAATGAAGTTTCCGATTTATGCTTCAATTTCTTCGTTGTTTCTTAACACGAATAAAGTTACTCTTCGCAGTGTATTTTCTGATCTCAATATTCGTAATAACAAATAGACAGACTTCGAGCTAAAGCTCGGAAAGCTAAAAAAAAAATATACAACGTTAAGAAAAATGTTTCACCGCGTGCCATTTCCAAATACCGGTACCAAACACTCGGCGTGTCAAGCGAGATCCATGTACAATTTCTCTAACAAACGTATCTCTGTAGTTCTACAAACTTCCTTTGTCGCAGCTTCGAAAATTCTCAATCGGAAGAGATCAACGCGATCGATCGCTCGGCGTCGCGACGCTCCTCTGGCGAATACGCTGTCAGGGTTACGAGTAAAGTTACGAGACACATACGTGAGTCGGTCGGGAGAATTCGGGTGTTTTCGCAATGGCTGCGAGATTACGTCTGTGCCATCACATCGATTTACTCGCACTGGCGAGTCGCTGGTACGTACGGTCGGCGTCTGGCGGAGCAACACGGGACAGAGAGAGAGGTTGGCAAGGAAGAGAGGTGCACGATCGACGCGCGGAAAGACAGCAACGAGCAGCGGATCGCGCGCGTGTGCAGTGCGGTGTGAATCGCGTGAAAGAGCTGAGCCGAGCCGAGCTGACCTGAGCTGAGCTGAGCTGAGCTGAGCTGAGCTGAGCTGAGCTGGTTGTGTGGTGCGTATGCGTGACCGGCCGTATGGACGGACTTGAAGTCGAAAAGGGACGAAGGTGTGCGAGAGTAGACAGAGCGGCGGCGGCGAGCGCGGACAAACGAGCAGGTCGGCATTGGTGAGCACGAATAGCCGAAAACGCGCAGTCGCGCGGTAGATCCTGTCGGGTGGGAGGTGGCGATCAGCTGTAAGCACGCGAGGAGCGAAATGTTCGTCCTGCAAAGGTCTATATTGTGAGTACCAGAAAATTTTTCCACAAATTACGCGTACGTAACGAGCAAAAAACGGGCTCTGAAGGGGGCTCGAAGGTGCAGCCTCCTGGCTCCGCTTGCACCGGTGCACGAAACAAAAGGGGTACACGCACGTGCGCGCCCGATTCGTCGGATCGTCGTGTCGGGGAGAGCCGGAGAATGCCAGCGAAATTCGCGAGAGAGAAGGGCCGTTGATAACCTAGCTTCTACCGCAATGCAGTGCTGAAAATAGGTATCCCTGGTCGATCGATACCCAGGTTACCTTGCCCGTTTGTAGTTCTCTGTGTTTCTGTGGGACAGTGCCAAACGAAATGGTATCGTGCTCGCACGTCCGGACGAACCTCTAAATTTTTCTCCTTTCTCGCTGGCTGTTTGTCTTCTTTCCTTCCATCTCGTTCCCCCGCCCCCGATCCAATTTTCACCGGTATCGCGCCCAAACGTCGCGCCAGGTACAGACCAGTATACGTTTTCACACGCTCCGTGTCCCTTTCTTCTCCTCCTCCTCGTAAACGTGCCGATTCGACACTCGTCGAGAAAAATTGAAAATTCAACGGGAAGAGAAAAGGTCCGTAAAATTCCGTAAAAAACTCGCGTTCTCATCAACGTCCGTTATAACAGACGATATTCGATGAATGAACGGCATTCGAACAGAATTCATTAGTACGAAACGTCTGATGCTTCGTCCGTTTGCCGATGCCCCCTCGGCACACCTGTCGTCCTTAACGAACTTTTCCATCGATCGTCGCACGTGTCGAGAGGCCTACGTTACGAGATTTCAACGAGATTTCGCGATCTTTTCTGATCAGCCTGTGGGCCGAGAACGTACATGCACCACTGTCGATCTATTTTTGTAACCTGACGATGTTAGGCGTTGTTGCTCGGCGTTGTTCCTCGAAATGTGCGTGGATATCACGCTTTCGTGGAAAGGCGCCGATGTCGAGTTGAACGGCCTCGCGTTTCGTACATTCCTCCTACGTGTTCGTTGATTTTTTCTCCGTATTTTCGTAAAGTAACATTCTGTCGAAAATAGAAGACCGGATGTATTATTTACGTATAAATGAGAGATTGCTGGAATTCTTGTTTTCACTCGATGTATCTATCATCACACACCGAGAATGTGCTACATATACTGTTTACGTGGCTTTAACGCATTCTTGCTTGTATACATGAATTGATTGTTAGTCTCTTGCAAACATGCACGACATACGGATTGAGGCTTTGTGTGAATAATCGTAGGTGTGAAACACCTATTCACGCGTGCGTAGAATATTTAAAAGGGGAAGAAAGACAGGCCACGAATGTACATCGAACATGTCTGAAATAAAAGGGAAATTTTAAACGCAAAGTTGTTGCTATCCTAATTTTTCTCTCTAACAACGAAATTCCATTTTTCAAATTACTTCGGAAGTGTCGCGCTTTAATTCGTTAGCTGCCGTTTTACAGAAGAAAGAAAATCTATGTGTGAATTCACCTTCGAGTGAATTCAAGGCCAATGGAGATCGGGGAGAGTTTAAATAGAGTTTAAACATCTAGCATAAACTAAACTAAAAGGTGACCTGTAAACACGAATTAGCAGATGCCTTTTCTCATTTGAGTATTAAATATTTATCTTTTTAGTGATACTCACAGACACTTGAGAGCATACTAACAGCTTGGCTTCAGATAAAAATCAAATTAGATACTAAAAATTTAATCGAAATTGGTTTTTATCGAGAGGTTCTTCGATTCAATTATAAGCGATAAAAATTTGAAATGTTTGGTACCCTTTTTTGCAAGAAATTTCTTCTTACGAAAGAAAGTAATGAAAGTTTTCTCGTTATTTAACACAGCTATTTTACGCACGTGCGATTATGAGGAAATCGTGCGGAAAAGTTTCTTCGTATCGATTACAAACCGATTGGTTATCGGAAATCTTTAAAAAAATTATGGCACTCGAATTATGCCATTTTTCTGCTCGACGAGAAGCTATATCGATGTTTTATGTAATGTATCAAATCGATTGGCTTACATAATACGCGTAAACTATTTCATTTTTTTCTGCACAGTGTAGTCCAATTTTGAGAAGTACGTGAAATTTACCGAAACGTTCAATTTCTTGAATTTGTCAAGTTGACAAAATGTTTCGATAATAATTCACGACATAGTGGCAGAAAACAAATGATAAATGATCGAGATTTCATTCGCCGAAAATTAACTCGATGTTCGATTTTAATATTTTTATCGAACATACTGAACTCGATGCTTCGTCATGCGCTTCTTTTTAAAAAAGAATATTCGTAGAACTTGATATACTACGTGGGTATTTAATTTTACACAATAATTATCATTTCGACGTTAAACTGTAAGTGTAAACCTGCTTAAATGCATCTTTGCTTTGTTATGACAAACTTCTGAGAATAATCAAGTATTCGTTTGTTTCATTTACACGTTTGACGAGCCAAATCGCGCGAACATGGTTGAAGAAAAATTAAGTAGCCCTTCGTGCGAAAATGTTCGTTGTTCCTGTTTTTGCGACAAATGTTTTACAGTAATTTACAAGAACACGTGCTTCCGGAAAGTGACGTCATTACTGTGGCGTACGCGGCTGCACCTAGTTGATGACGAGGAAACCGTAATGACCAAGGTCGTCACATGATAGAGGGCACAGTTGATCCCACAAACGAGTTGCGTGAAGAATTGCTGTCGATTCAATGGGGGGGAAAAAAAAGAAATAATAAAATCTTGAATATTGTCGCGTTAACGGTACAATTACATTAATATTCATTTTTATATTTTATAATCATTCCGAGTGAGCGAGCGAGCCTGTAAATTTTTTAGGCTAATCACCTTAGTTGCTGAAACGCTAATAATTTGGAAAAATTACTGTCAAACGAAAGAGATTGATTCGTCGTGAAAGTTGTCGAGAAAAATGTTGACAAATGTATCGATAATTTTTTTTTACACTCAAATAATAATAAATATATTCGATGAGTTCCTATTCTAGAGAATACTGGTGATATAATGGCAGATATTCGTTCGACAGATAAGCGTTTGCACCAACATATTTTCCAGATAGTTATTTCTTCGAATTTGGCCGCATGCCATTGAAACAATAATAGATTACCCTGTTCTCTTTATAGAAATGCAATAACGTTGTTATTGCATCTAGTAATATATGCGTGTGACATATGCTTGGAAATATCTGCCGTTATTACTTAACGGCTGTACGTATGAAGTTTCGCCGTGTTAATCAAAGTATAACGCATCTGGAAACGAGAATTTTGAATCGTACCTCTATCCACGAAGAGCTCGATCAATTGCAGTCACGTGTTTAATTCCACAGTTTAGTCATAACCAGATCAAACCGATAGGGTTTTACTACACAATGTTATTATCTGTGACTCATAATTTGATCGACAGAATCTTGACGAATTCAAGCACCAAGATAAAGAACCAAGCTGCACGCATTTTGCTGTTCTTTTCTGAAATTATCATTCGTACGAAACGATTGTTTCATGCAATTACCGAACAACCAGAAAATTGCTTACGTTAGTTACGTAAGTTACGTTCGAACGCTTTGTTACCTCGTGCATTTAAAAGAAAAAAATTTTTTTTAATCTCAATTTCTTTTAATCAAAGAAAGCGCTTTTGAACAGTTTGCAGATCCACCGTGGATATTGCAATTTTTACTCGTGAAAAGGTTTTTTTCTCGCCAGGATTGTTGTCAATCCTGGTGAAAAAGTCACGGTTTGTTACGATGTATGAACAAGCCTAATGAATATATGATCAAATAACAGAGTATCGCGTTATCGACATTCCGCTCGATTTCTCTAGTTGCAGCGCGTTTCAATATAGCGTCGTTAATCGATACGAACCCTCCACTTTGACATTTTCAAACACCCGGATGGGTTTGATTTACTACGAGTTGACGTAGTATTACACGTCCTTTCGTCCGCTCATATAAAAGCGATATATATATATATATATACACACACATTAATCATCGCAGGTCGACATTTGACCTGTACTGATAAGGTTTCCGATCCACATCAAATAGTAATAAATTTTCTCTAAATTTGTCTGTTAATTGTTTCCTCCTTGATAATACGACGAAACTTCTTTCTTTGTACTTACCTTTACTAATTAGCTTGATTAGTTTGGCTCGAAAGCTTACTGTCAGGAGTAGTAACAATTGTAGAGAAACGAGAGATTGTTAGCCAACTAGGCTAACAATTTAACAAGTATTACATACCTAAACCCTCTTGCACGATTACTTGTTATCTAAATTATTTATTTATTTGCTGGTGATATCAACGAATGGCAATTCATTTTCGCTTTGCAAGAATTCGCTTGTAGTAAAATTTTACTTTCGTTTTATCGTCGAACTTACTGTCAA
Organism: Tetragonula carbonaria; assembly: GCA_032399595.1. Lineage (NCBI taxonomy): Eukaryota > Metazoa > Arthropoda > Insecta > Hymenoptera > Apidae > Tetragonula > Tetragonula carbonaria. Next base: position 6,677,743 of record JAUCRC010000008.1, read on the forward strand.
TTATGCAAGAGAATCTACTTTATTAGTAATGTGCATATTGCGAGGATTCTCATGTTGCGACTTATGTTCTTCATCTAAGAACTGTCTCGACAAGTTCGACGACGTTCAATTTCATTCTTTCGATTTCGTGCCAATTTTCGAAGTCGTACGCTTCGAGATGCGTTGTGAAACGAGATTTTGACAAAAGTTCAGCACAAATTTCCCGAACGACGTTAAAACGGGTATTGAGTTTTAACTTGTTCTCACGCGTGTGCTTTCGTCGAACAAACTGACTCATTCATACCAGTTGAACGTACCAATTGGCACGCATTTCTGTTCATAAGCCGGCGGATGTTTCAATTTTTGGTAATTATCCTGGAAACTAAATATTTAGCGAGACTTCAGGGATAAAACTATCGAGCTTCCTAAAACTTACTCGCAAATTTACTTGTTCGATGAAGCTACGTGAAATTGCGAAATATTGCTTACGTAAATTAGACAAGTATAGGACGAATTACTTAACGATCATTGGCTATAATATTATTTTTCATATGAAATTTTTTGCACGCAAATTAGGAAAACAATTCGCGAAGGAAACAGACGAAATGATTATTTTCTTACGCGATGTGATAACAGGCCCAGCAGCAGAAATTGTGCAGGATCATGGGCACGGATGCTACCACCTACGCATCCTGCTGCGAAAGATATTCTGTACAAAGAAATCCACGAAGTATGCGGAGATGTCGTACCTATCAATATGGTGAAAGGTATTGGCCATTTGAGAGACCCTCGTCTTAACAAGGTACTTACTAACTCTTCTTATTAATTTTCCATCAAATTCGTCTTGTTAAATATTTTTTTATATCTTTTGCTCCTCAGTATCTTCTATTTAACGTTCAAGTCAAGACAAATATTTGTTCAGTAACTATTGTCGCGTACGTATGTTTGATAATTGATAACGCAGATTAAATAGAAAGAATTGTGTGTAGATCTATTCTGTGCTTTGTATTCTATTCAAATTTCTAAATAATTTAAACTACATTAAAATATAATTTGAATTTTGTTGAATATGACTCGAAGTACTTGCGTTATGATAAATCTAGTTTACTTTCTTATCCCTTGATTTTCAATTTATCTCGCATGCTCTTGTTCGATTGACTTTGAGATATCGAGTGATTATTCTTCGAGTTCTCAACTTGTAATCAAAGGCGCTTATTTTATTGCGCTGTACACTGTTTTTGAAATCGCATTATACTACGTGAAAACAATTTTCTAATATATTTGCGTGTTAACTCTAGAAAATTTGTTTAAATTTTTTTTTTTTTGTATCTTCGTTATTCAATGTTTTTTTTTTTTTTCTTGACCGAAAGTTTCCTCTCTTCGGACAAGATCGAGAAAAGAAACAAAGAATCGTGATTATTTTACATCAACAACTAAGTAATAAAGTTTCCTCATTTACAAGCATCTGTCACGAAAAATGTACTTCACTGAAATACGTAAGATTGTAATTATTTTTACGCAGGGTCTGGCATTTACTTTAGAAGAAAGAATATCCTTAGGTATACACGGCTTGCAACCACCAAGATTTAAAACTCAGGAAGAACAGCTGGCTCTGTGCAAGGCTTCAGTCATGAAGTACACCGAAGATTTAAATCGGTATCTCTATCTCGTGGAATTACAGGTAAAATAAAATTAAAAACAAACAATTTCAACGTTTCAAGAAAGTCTGTGAAATTCAAATTGTCGTTCGCGAATCGGTCGCCACAATACTTAAATAAAAGTTCAGATGTTTTTTTGCTTGAAACATTTTTCTTTGTTAAATTAATGGAAATAGCATGGCGATCAGTATACCACCTGAATGATCCTATATACGTACAAATATGCAAATGTTTGAATATAATTATTCTTTCGCACGTTCACCATAGGAAAGGAACGAGAGATTATTTTTTCGTCTATTAAGCGAGAACATTGAGCAAATGATGCCAATTGTTTATACTCCTACTGTTGGATTAGCCTGTCAGAAATTCGGCGTTATCTATCGTAGACCTCGTGGATTATTTATAACAATATACGATAAAGGCCACATTTACGAGATCTTAAACAACTGGTTCGTATATTATAATAAAGTTGTCTTGGATTATATTTTTATTGCAATTCTTTTCACTGGTCACTTGAAAATTGTTCGAATAATAGATATTTTAAGTATAAATAAATAAATATATATATATATATATATATATATATATTTATACTTAAAATCTATCTATCGTTCGAATTACGTTACTCACACGTTCATATTAACGCTATTGTAAAATTTACACGGATATAATTTACAATACAATTTATATTTAGGCCTGAGCAAGCGGTTCGAGCAATTTGCGTAACCGATGGAGAGAGAATTCTCGGTCTAGGTGATCTCGGAGCTTGCGGGATGGGAATTCCAGTAGGAAAATTAGCTCTGTATACCGCTTTGGCTGGCATAAAACCGCATCAGTGTCTACCAATCACGATTGACGTTGGCACAAATAACGAACAGCTGAGAAACGATCCTCATTACATTGGTCTTAACAAAACTAGAAGCCAAGGTGCTGAATATGATGAATTGATCGATGAATTTATGGCTGCTTGTGTGAAAAAATATGGTCAAAATGTTCTTATTCAAGTACGCTTATAAACGACGCTCATTACCTTCCTTCATTTCGGCTACGAGCAATGGATATTTCATGCTAGTGTATCATTACAGTTTGAGGACTTCGGGAATCACAATGCCTTTCGTTTCTTAGATAAATATCGCGACAAGTATTGCACGTTCAACGATGACATACAAGGCACTGCCGCAGTTGCAGTTGCTGGTATTTTAGCATCAAAAAGAATAACCAAGAAGCGTATGTGCGAAAACAAATTCGTATTTCTGGGTGCTGGTGAGGTATGGCAATGCTTTAATAATCTAAACAGATCTCTAACTACGACTTTCACGATAATCTTTATTCGCAATATTTTGGCTTTCAAATTTATTCTACTTAATATAGGCAGCTATTGGAATAGCTGATCTTTGTGTTAAAGCGATGGAGGCAGATGGTTGTACCGAACAGGAAGCTCGTGATAATATTTGGATGATGGACATTGACGGACTGCTGGTTAAAAATCGACCAGAAGGTAACCTAGAAGGTCACAAGATCTGGTATGCAAAAGATCATAAAGTGATGAAATCGCTATTGGAAGTTGTAAAGGAAGTGAAACCAACTGTTTTAATTGGTGTGTAACTCTTTATTTACCGATATATATTTCGATCTCTATCTAAAGTAGAAATATTAATTTATAGGAGCTTCAGCAGCAGCAGGAGCATTCACACCTGAAGTCTTGAAAGAAATGGCCAAGAATAACGAAAGACCGTTGGTTTTTGCATTGAGTAATCCGACCAGCAAAGCAGAATGCACAGCTCAACAAGCTTATGATTATACAAATGTATGAAAATTATTTGTACCGATGAAATCTTACTTAATGTATGATGCGAGCTGTCGTAATACTTTCCAAACAATATTTCATAATATTTTTCTACATTTCAGGGAAGATGCATTTTCTCATCGGGTTCTCCATTTGGTGAAGTGAAGTATGGTGGAAAAGTTTATAAACCTGGACAAGGAAATAACGCATACATATTTCCTGGAATTGCATTAGGTGTCATCGCGACTGGAGTTCATCATATTACCGAAGATTTATTCCTTATCTCAGCTCAAGCTGTTGCTGATCATGTGAAAGATGAAGATCTTGAAGTGGGTAGCCTTTACCCACCGTTAGGCACTATTCGTGAATGTTCAATTGATATTGCTGTTCGAATTGCAAACTATGCTTATGCCAGAAGTAAGTACTTTTATTTTATTTTATTTTATTTTATTTTATTTTATTTGAATTTAATTCATATCAAATAAATGCTTGTACAAGCGGCGCTTAAATTTTTTACTGCCTTTGAACATCTTATCTATAATGATATTAAACTTTCAAACATGACTTCGAACAATATGTCTGATATTATTTCTCGCTTCAGCTGGATTAGCAAGCGAATATCCAGAGCCAAAAGACAAACGGCAATTTATTGTAAGTAAAATGTACGATGCCAATTATGACAGTCCACTGCCAAATGTTTATGACTGGCCAGGAGATTATGCCAAACCTCGTGTTTTGCCTGATAAGTAAGTATTAATATTTCTTTGTTAAAATATGTAACACCATCTAGCATTTTTTCATTTTATCACGAAAACATCTTTGAAAAAGGGAACGTTTTAAAAAGAATTTTCAGATTTAATTTACGAAGAAAAATGATTTATATATAAATAATAATAAATAGAAAATATTAGAAAAGTAACAGTGCCTACAGGAAATAGTGAATTGAAATGAAACTGTACCAATATCGTGATAGTAGCTAAATATCTACTCAGTGACCTCATTAACGTGCATGTGGCTTTCTAATCTATCTTTCTTGCAACAGCGCTTAAAATCTAGCATTGTTTTATCTCGTATGTTAATCCTATTTAATACTTTTCTTCGAAAAATATAATGGTACTAAGTTTGTTTCCTAGGTGTAATTAATTACGAATGTAGCTAGATACGAATGTCCAGTATTAAGCTAGTGCATAGTCATCATTTTCTGCGAAGAAAAAGTTACAAGATATTATTTGTTAATTTCAAGAAAGGAAGGAAATCGAATCGAATATTTTTTCTTCGCAGACCCAGCTTTCATGATAATCGCATAGTATGCGCATACTATACGAATTATTTCTTTGTTATTTCTTTGGCATTTTTCTATCATCAGCTCGTTGCTCATCTGTGCTCATCGGTGCAGGCCGCTGAAGCTTAATTAATTTTTTTCAGAGACACTGTAGAAATCCGCCACGATTTAAAACATCTGTAGCGGATTTCACCAAGCGGGATATTCAGAGGCTATCATTATTACCATTACCGATAAAAATATCGCTATGTCCTGCATTGAAACTATAAGACAGATCGTGACACAAGTACAGGCAACAGTGCGGTTGTAAAACAATTTTAGCTGTAAGGACTGTTACACTCTGTCAGTGACTAATGCCAGTGCTTTAACCATATAACTTGCACGAAGTATTAAGCACGAGAAACAATGACATAGTGCTATTATTACAGCATCGATTGTCTCGTAAGCTAACATCGCAGTATTTTAACGTCCTCCTTCATTCCACATGCAGTATTAGGATTGTTAGTTTATCGTTTGAAACCATGATCGATATTAACCAGTGAAAGTATTTAAAGAAAGTTTATAATATTGTTGTTCACTTTTATGCCCTACATTTATGTTGTATGAGAGCAAAACACTAACAAAATAGTAATATTAATTTATTGAAATATGCCCGCATAGTACATTTATGGTTTTACAGTACACGTATGTGTATATGTATATATATATATATATATATATATGTATGTGTGTGTGTGTGTATATATATACATATATATAATGTAGCAAATACATATTTGTACGGTGAAATTTTTCGATCGATCGTAAAACTAATAAAAAAGGAAATGAAAAATTTCACGAATACATAGATATCTATATCTAAATTTTCGTAGAAATTCCATCTTTCCATTTACTTTCAATGTTTCGAAGATTTTTATCTTTCCAGAGATATCGTTACATATATATATATATAATATTATTTTCGACAAGTTAGAAACAAATCTTAAATACATTGTACTTTATGTTTAAGGTCGCCTGACTTTTCCTTTACAAACGACGTCCAATTATTATCTCCAATTATCCAAAACTTCTCCTCTCATCCTAAAAGAACCGACATACTTCTCCGAATGAAATCCCGTTCAAATTCAACAATCATATGATCCAAAGATAAGAAGTGGTGTACATGGTGTGCACGCTTTAAACGCTATCGTATTTTTAGTTTGCCATATTTTATATATCTATTATTATTAATACTAAAATTGTAAAGAAACTAAACTTCTCCGTAAACGGAGAGAAGGAAAGGAATCGCAGTGAAATTGTATGAAACAACTCGGTCATTTGTGCTGTATAAATACGGCGCACTTGCAATTAGTATCCATTTTTAGATCACTAGACGAACCAATTTATCTTACGTTTGCTCAAGTATATATTCGCGTCTGAGCGAAGAATATTTTACGGGTAAAAAAATGAAAAATACAAAATTTCAAGCTATCGATCGCACATGCCGACACAGTCGGGAACTAGTTCCGAATTTACTTTCTGAATGTCAGTGTGTTGCATATAAAAAGTATTTTACGAACGGTAACGATAATGGGATATCACTAGATATTTCATATTTTGAAGTAAAGATTCAGATTACGTGTTGTTTGTTCCTGAAACGTTCTCGGTGTTTATATACTTTCCGGACAATTGATGTATAAAATCTCCATACGAATCAAATAATGCGACCTATTTTTCTCTACGTATTGAAGAGTGTCTATTTTTCGTGGGGGGGGGGGCGTATTAAGTGCGCTATATATAGATATATAGATGTTAATATCCCATTCTCTGAATTTGTAACGGTGTATCTTGTCGAATCTCGCACGCTGTACGATATACATTTGAAATTTCGGAAAATCTCACGAAACGTGTACATGTATAAAATGTGTTTGTATGTGTCGTAACATATAATTAACCGCTAGTTAGTCAAAATGCCGGTTATCGAGCGAACATATACGCGTAAGAATGTTTGCTGCTACGAATTTAATTGTTTACTTTTAGAAATTGAAATCGTTACGATGAGTTTAGCCAAGTGACGAAAGAACTCGGTGTTGAGTTGAACGGTTTGTTAGTGTAGTTATTAGAAAAGGATGTATTTGCGTTTCAGTTTGATTTTGACGTTGATGTAGCTGAGAACAGATACAGATCGTCACTTAGTTAAGCGTTACAACATTAATGAATTATTATTATCATTATTATATATCGTTACTAATAGTGTTCTTCTCCCAACAGATTATGACGTGTTGGCGAGTCGAAAGACGAGACGACTGCTCTGACGTAGACACACTCGTTTTAAATTAATTGAAGTCAAATTTCAAACAGAATGACTCAAAAGATGAGTACTACTATAATCCTTTTATTCTGAATCATCAATCAGGAAATTCAATTTTTTAATCGAGCTTCTTTACATATTGACGCTTCGTACTTATTTATTATTAATATTTAAGCATCTGGGGACTTTGCAGGCAAAAGCACGCATTAACGCGTGACCCGGGTGTTTAAATGTTAATTTAAAACGATAATTATATTTTATGACTATACGTACATGTAGGCTGTTCACTAATTTCAGATCCGTGTCTCTGTTTATTTTATTTATTTGTTACCTTTTTATTTTTACTTGTATTTAAATCAAACGATCGATATATGCAAATCAAAAAGTAGTATTATATTGTGATACATTGTATCGAACATTTAAAGAAGAAATTAGTGAATAGTTATTGCTTGCAAAAATTGTGTCCCGCATATATCAATGACACATTGTCATTTATATTAGATTTTCTGTTAATATATTAACAACTCTTTCTTCAAAAACTTAAGCAATTGTGTGAAATTTAGTATGATATATTATTATATTTCTAAAAAAACGATAGTTATAATCATCAAAAATGTAAAAATTTCTTAACACGAAGATATCTTTTGTCCCGCTAGGTACACTATGTAAGGCCACATAAGTTGTCGCGTCATTTCTTCGGTTTCATATTACATTAACAAGCACTATGATTAAAAGACAGAGACAGGAAAGCAACATTGTAAAAACTGTATTTTTTGTACTGCATCGTGATTGTCACTTTTAAGTTAAGTAAATATATGAATCTAAAAATTCTGTCAGAAGGTTCCTATGTGTTATGTGAAATAGAAACTTTGATGAACAACATCGATTTGATTATTACTGCCACATCACAAATGTAACAAAACTGGATTATACTATGTGTGCATACAACTGGACCGAGAAAAAATTGAATTTAAGTTAACCAAGTACAACTATGTGCTCGTTAAAATTTGTTACTGAATGTGTACATTATACACTAAGGCTATGAATAAATGTTAAATTATGATCGTTAGTTAATGCGTATTTATTTCTGCTTTGATTTTTCAATCAAAAATATTTTCGGAGATAAAGTGTGAGAAAAATGATTATTTTCGGTTTATTAAACAAAACTTTATATGAAAAAGATTCAATAATGTACACAATTATAAAAATTATTTTTCTTATTAAATACGTATATCCATTGCTTTTCACACATCTATATATAAAATTTATCTGCGTAAGAGATACTAATATATTCCAGCCATTATACAAGGGGCAAATCGCACCAATGAATTTTAATAAATTCATCTTATACCGGTACATTTGTTTTGAACACTTCAGTTTATCCTCTGAACTCTAGTACTTAAAGTGAACTGTATTTAAACATTCAATAAGTAGGAGTCTTGGGATCATCTTATAAATAATAGTGTAGAATCATAACATATTTATTTAGGCACTATCATCAGAAACATTTGGTTCATAATCAGGATCATCATCATCATCATCATCTTCTAATTCCAAATCATCAAGATTTTGGAACAGACTCTCATCTACTTTTACAGAATCTAAGAATTTAAAATAATCAACATTACATATTTTTCCTCCAAACATATTTTATACCGTGGCTTAAATTAAATAAATTAAGCATTTTAAAACAATACCATCATCTAAGAACTTCAAGTCAGATTGATCCAATGTTTTATCAGTCATAAATAATTCTCTACCAGTTAACTTTTTTCCTTCTCTATCAGCCATCTCTTTCCTTTTTGTGAATCCCATTTTTTCATCAAACTCTTCCTTCCAACTTAAAAATGTTTCAACCGTGACTCGTGTTCCCTCGAACTTTTTCTATGAAAATACAAAAACTTTTTATGTAATAACTCCAATAAGATCATTCTTGCTTTAATATTTTTATAACGTTAAATATATATATATTTCTATATATTTAACGTTATGTATATATATAACATTAAATATACATATATATATATATATTACCCTTTCTGCTTCTTCTTCTTCTCTGAGTTTCTGTGCTGCACTCTCTTCTCTTTTTAATTTAATTTTATCCCACTGTACATTCAACCATTCCTGAGCAGCACTGACTAAAGTAAATACCATAACCATTCCAAAATTTTCATTCATTTGTTCTATTAAATGTTCCTTCAATTTTTCAGCACTTCCTTCTTCAAAGTTTTCATGCTCCTCTATCGATATAAGAAGTGATTCATCTGGATATTTTTCAGTATATGTAAACTCCAACCGACAACTAAGACCATTTCCTGTGCCTGGTTCATATTCTTCAGTTTTAATTGGTATGGAAAACGTATAAAATGGTTCTGTAGCTAAAACTGAAAAAAAATGTTCTACTTAAAAATAATCTCAAAACTGATATTAAAATTGCAATTATTTGACATAAATTTATCGTTTCGCTAAATTAACTACGAGACAAGTAAACAACGATTATATGTTATCGTGTATAGAATAACACTGTAACACTATAAATATTAACTTATAGGTTATTGGATACGTACTTTCTAACTCTCCACAATAAATCGACTCTAAAGCCTCAATCTCATTGTGCTGTTCTTCTTTATAATCCATGGTGATTAAAGTAAAATTAAAATTATCAAAAATGTATCACGCGTTTAATTGGTTATTTGTAATAAATTACAAGGAATCATGATACGTGACAGCACTGGTGAACGGCGCTGTACAATAAACGAAATATATAGTTATGTTTGCTAGGTATGCTGCGTAGTTGCAAAGAAAACGAGTAACAGGAATGCGAGTGCAATTGGTTGATTCGAATAGATTCAATATGATTTTAAATATAAGGACACCTATTGGCCGAAACAAACTGGTGTGTAGCACACATCGTGTCAGTAAGTAACCTTTCTTTGCTTCTCCACCGTTTCGTTAGTTATCTCGTGAACTTATGTGAATTTACATAAACAAAACGATAAGTTAAGTAATTAAATCTTGTAATTTAATGCAATTTAATTTATACGAGAAATTTTATGTATAATTGCGCAGCGTTATTTTTTGAAATAAATAAAAATGTTCACCGAAATCAAATTGTATAAAATTTTCAGTGACAAGACAGTAAGTACGTACACAATTGAATTGAATTGTACGTAATGAAATAATGTTCCTTCTTTTTTTTCAAAATAATTCCCATTGTGTTTATTTTTGTTTTTAACGTACAAAGTTCGAATGCATGAAATAAATTTTAATTTTAATTAACTGTTATCGCCGTTATCGACATCCTGTTTTACCGATTTTACGACCGCAGCACTAGTGGCGAAAATTAAAATTAAAAAAATATGAACAGCGTTGCCGGATTTGTTTCGAGAATTATTTATTCATTGAATTGAATGGTACCTCATCAATGACGAAACAGCGACTAATAGAAATTGGGAGAATAAACTTAGTACATATTTGACTATTAACATCTATTTAAAAGTATTCGAAATTGATTGAAATACGATATTTTTATGAACAACATAATTAAATAAGACGTCTTTTTATTTACAAGTGTGTAAATTCACAACCCGAATGAATTATCTTTGTCCCGTAAACTCGATTTTATGAAAGTTTGAACTTATCAATAAAACATTTCTACAAACATATTGTTTGCAATAAAGAAGCACATTATGTGTTGTAAATTACTTCTTTCAAAATTCGGCCGTATGTATGTACGCTCATTGTCAATTCAACTTTCGATGCGTACACAAAGATAAAATTTTACAAGCTTGAAAAAAAAGTTATCAACTATTCCGGATCACTGACGACGGAAATATAAATGAACCTTGAGTGGTACGGAGACTCATTACCAATTGAACATCCGTCGTGTGCACATCGACCCAGCACCACAGACATCGTGGGATGCGTGCGTTTTAGTTTTAAGTCTTAGTTGATAAGTAAAATATTAGACCCCCCAGCGGGGCACCATGGGACGACGAGGGATCTCGCAGGGACATCGTGGGATGCGCGCGTCTTAATTTTAAGTTGCGTGCGTTTAGTTTTAGTTAATCTCTGTAAATTCATTGTGAACGCATTCTGTACAAAGACACGTTTATTGAACTTGGGACGAAGTTAGGAATCCCTCATCTCCTCTCTTCTTTCGTTCGTTGTTACTATTGTTACTTTGTTTTTTCCACTAGGGCCGAGTCTCCAAGTTTTGTAGCCACTGAGCCGAATCGGGGAACTGCAGCCTTGTCCGAAAGGGCGAGGTGAGAGTCTTGTTGTCCAGCGTCCTTGGTAATTCGACTCAGCGGTTCCGCGGAACCCCACTGTGTCGTTGGGGATAGCATCCTTGGTAATCCGACTCAGCGGTTCCGCGGAACCCCACTGTGTCGTTGGGGGTAGCGTTGGACTACTTGCTTCTAAATGCTCGAACCTCGATTCGACGCACTGACTGCGAAACTTGGAAACTCGTCCCCAGTGCAACGAACAAAGTAACAATGGCAACAACGAGCGAAATAAGGCAGGAGATGAGGGATTCCTAATTTCGTCCCAAGTTCAATAAACGTGTCTTTGTACAGAATGCGATGATAGGGCTGCGAATTATTGTATGTGTTGAATATATTGTATGTATTGTACGATTGTATGATTGTATGTATTGTATGTATTGTATGTATTGTATGTATTGTATGTATTGTATGATTGTGTGTTGTATGATATATTGTAAGCCCCGGGGCGGGTCTCGTGCGTAGTCACCTCCTCGTGGTGAGATCTGGTAATTGATATCGTTTTAGAAACGTTAAAGTTTGTAAAACGATATCAAGCTGAGAACTACGCAACCTGTAGTTCAGTTTAGATCGTGAAAATTTCTTTGTATCACGATCTAAACTGAACTGCAGGAACAATTAGTTGATAAGTAAACTATTAGACCCCCCCGGGGCACCGTGGGACGACGATGGATCTCGCTGGGCCGTCGTGGGATGCGTGCGTCTTAGCTTTAAGTTGCGTTTAGTTTTAGTTAGTTTGTGTAAATTCATTGTGAACGCAATTCTGTACAAAGGCTCGTTTATTAAACTTGGAACGAAATTAGGAATCCCTCATCTCTTCTCTTCCTTCCTTCGTTGTTTTGTTGCCACTGAGCCGAATCGGGGAACTGCAGCCTTGTCCGAAAGGGCGAGGTGAGAGTTGTTGTCCAGCTTCCTCGACAATCCGATTCAGCGGTTCCATGGGACCCCAAATGTCGTTGGGGGTAGCGCTGGCTACTTTACTCTAAATGCTCGAACCTCGATTCAACCCACTGACTGCGGAACTTGGAAACTCCACTCCAGTGCAACGAACAAAGTAACAATAGCAACATCGAACGAAAGAAGAGAGGAGATGAGGAATTCCTAATTTCGTCGACGAAATTTTGTAGCCACTGAGCCGAATCGGGGAACTGCAGCCTCGTCCGAAAGGGCGAGGTGAGATTGTAGTCTAGCGTCCTTAGTAAATCGACTGCGGTACCACGGAACCCCACTGTGTCGGTGAGATAGGTTTGGACTACTTGCCTCTAAATGCTCGAACCTCGATTCGACACACTGACTACGAAACTTGGAAACTCGATTCCAGTGCAACGAACAAAATGACAATAGCAACAACGAACGAAATAAGAAAGGAGATGAGGGATTCCTAATTTCGTTCCAAGTTCAATAAACTTGTCTCTGTACAGAATGCGGTGGTGTGGCTGCGAATTATTGTATCTATGGTATGATTGTATGATTGTATGCGTTGTATGTATTGTATGATTGTATGTACTGTATGTATTGTGTGATGTATTGTAAGCCCCGGGGCGGGTCTCGTGCGTAGTCACCTCCTCGTGGTGAGATCTGGTAATTGATATCGTTTTAGAAACGTTAAACGATATCAAGCTGAGAACTACGCAACCTATAGTTCAGTTTAGATCGTGAAAATTTCTTTGTATCACGATCTAAACTGAACTGTAGGAACAGTTAGTTGATAAGTAAACTATTACCAGCGGGGCACCGAGGACGACGAGGGATATCGCAGGGACATCGTGGGATGCGTGCGTCTTAGCTTTAAGTTGCGTGCGTTTAGTTTTAGTAGTTTGTGTAATTTCATTGTGAACGCAATTCTGTACAGAGGCTCGTTTATTAAACTTGGAACGAAATTAGGATTCCCTCATCTCCTCTCTTCTTTCGTTCGTCGTTACTACTGTTACTTTGTTTGTTGCACTAGAGTCGAGTCTCCAAGTTTTGTAGCCAGCGTTCCGAATCGGGGAACTGCAGCCTCGTTCGAAAGGGCGAGGTGAGATTCTTGTAGTCTAGCGTCCTTGGTAATTCGACTCAGCGGTTCTTTCGAACCCCACTGTGTCGTTGGGGGTAGCGGTAGACTACTTGCCTCTAAATGCTCGAACTTCGATTCGGCGCACTGACTGTGGAACTTGGAAACTCGACTCTAGTGCAACGAACAAAATAACGATAGCAACAACGGGCGAAATAAGGCAGGAGATGAGGGATTCCTAATTTCGTCCCAAGTTCGATAAATGTGTCTTTGTACAGAATGCGGTAATAGGGCTGCGAATTATTGTATGTATTGTATGATTGTATGTACGGATGGGATGTATTGTAAGCTCCGGGGCGGGTCTCGTGCGTAGTCACCTCCTCGTGGTGAGACCTGGGAATTGATATCGTTTTACAAACATTAAAGTTTGTAAAACGTTATCAAGCTAAGTTGTGAAACGATAAACGATAAACTTTAATGTTTGTAAAACGACATCAAGCTAAGAACTACGCAACCTACAGTTCAGTTTAGATCTAAACTAATTAGTTGATTATGGGACACCGTGGGACGACGAGGGTGATCGCGTATATTTTTAAAATTACAAAAATCTAGAATTCGGTCAAAAGTGACCCAAAGAAGGCAGAGGAGTTTTAAATATCAAATGCAATAAAAACTGAAGAATACATTATATATACATAATGTGTGTGTGTTACAATAATATTAACAATGCATCGTGAAAGAGTTTTTCAAATCAAATTGAAATTACATTCAACGAATGTAACTTGACAAACATAATGTGGCAGTAAAATTGTTGCGAGGATCCTCCAAGAAGAGAATGACTAAAATCTGGTTAAATTGCATTTTGGATATACTGTGGTGGTAACAAATATGAGCAATTGTGATACTACTTTATATATAATACATGGGCAGTTATGATTCTACTCATATATTACTTAAAACATCATCGTACAATATTGTAGTAATTATAAGTATACAGGATGATTCTAAAATCATGTTACATCCGTAAAAAGGACGATATATACAAAATTTCTCATGTAAAAGTAAGTCTGTGTAAATATTTATTACTAATTCAACCAATCTGAATGATTGGTCGATAATTTATATTGAATGTTTTTACAATATTATGATATTATAAATTGTAATAGTTTGTAATTTAATAATTTATGTTAATATCAATAAAATTATTCAATATTTATATTCAACATTAGTACCACGATTTCGAAATCATCCTACATAAGTAAATACTATAAGCAACAAAGACTATAACATTAGTCGCTTATAGATACATATTGAAATTCTTGCCGCCCTAAATCAGTCGATCGAATGTATCGTAAGTAAAAAGAAAACACTAAACTAATAACGAGCTAATAACCAACATTTCAAGCAGAGCATAATGTTAAATACTCATGCTAGCTAATTAAAACGCCTAATATTATATATAAAAAGTTCTTATTTCTTGTTCTACTGTTATTACCAATCCTGCGATATTAAAGCCCCCGTAATTAATAGACTATGGATCGACAATATCGATTAAAAAGTCAAGGTAATCGATAAGATTTCCGAATTAACCCTTTAACAGTGTAATAAAATGACGAGAAACGATTTAGAAAATCACTATCTCTCTGTCTTATCCTTCAGTCTGTTTCTGTTACAAAATAGAGACAATCGAGTCGCTTGAGCTTCAACGTTTCAAAATTCAATCTTGTATCAAAATAATCAATTTATCGAAATTCAATTTACATAATAATCACAAATAATACGGACATTTGCGAGACATCGATTTTATATAACGACGAAAAGAACGAAAAATTGTATAAAAGGTATTGTTGAAGTGCTGTTGAATTTCAAGACAATTGCGAGAAATTAAGACAAATTACTTAGTTCGATTCAAATAATCCTGCCCTATTCGATAGATGCGCTGTTAAAGGATCAACGGATTAATAAGTGTCGCTCGCGCGAAGAAAAATCGGATTATGTGTATAAAGAAAAAATACGCGAGATTAAGTACGTACAAGTGTCAGTAAGTGAAGACGAACCTAGCGTTACATTCTAAATTTATATTAACCTAGGATTGAAACGGCCTATATGAAGTATGAGACCAGTTGGATTGTGCCGTACGAAATAAAGGAATGGCTGGTCCAATCTCAATCTGGGCTTCTCCTCCGATCTTTCTACATTTCTTATTCTCTCCTTCAGCGAGACTGTACGATAGTTCTCCGACTTTGTATCGGCGGTCCGTCTTATTCTGCGGGATGTTTGCTCGTCGACGTGTCGAGAGTTTCGCAAAGAGGCACTCGCCGGATAAATCTCCACGTGGTGTCGTCCACTGGCAATGTTTTCATCGCCGCACGTACTGAACAAGTTCATCTGGAAACGACCAACATAAGTAGAATGCACGTTGCAAGTGAAAATTGGACAAAACAATCCGGTCGGATCGATGTTATTAGTGACACTTTGAAATATAAATTCTTTTATACGCGATAAAAACAAATAAAGCACGCGAGCAATACGGACACTTCTTAAGGATAGGTAATAACATCAGTGACCTACAGAAATTTACAGGTCAAAAAAATTTGATCAACCTCACGATTAACAGAAGCTTTATTTTCTTTTTTAGAAAATCATATTTGGAAGAAATTTCACCAATTAATCAATTACCTGTAAAACGTCGGACAAGAAGAGACGATTTCCAATTCCATTGATCCCTTTGAAGTCGGCCTGAGTTGAGAACAACTGATCAAGTCCCATTCTCTTCAAAGCGGCAGTAGCGTTCACGATGGACCGATGACTAAATTTCGGTATTTGCAGTTCAAGGCCCGGCCTAGGTATGAGAACCTTCAAAAGTTTATCCCAAGTGGTGTCTTGGAAAGCTGCTTTGACGAGCCTCTGCTCGAGACGGTCCAATGTGTCGCCGGGTGCAGCGTGGCCCTGTTGACCAGGTACCAAGAATATCGTCGAAACGAGCTTGTCCGCGCTTCCAATAGCGGTGGCAGTCGCGTCCAAACTGGGCTCGTAACCAGCAAGAACGTTCGATCGCCAAACGGTGGCTGGAACGGGGATCAATTTCCTCAATCTATGAGCAGCCGACACGGCGAAGTATAACTCGCCGTCCCGGCCGGTTGCACTCGCGGAACTCGTGTTGCAGTCGGTTTGAAACACGTTCGCCGAGATCGCAGCCAGCGGCGACCTCAAAGGAACGGTATTGCTCTTCACGAAGTCCTTTATCCTGCCTCCCGTTTGCTTTCTGATCAGAAGGTTCGTTCGTCGACGGGCAAGGTCGCTGATAGTGGCGAAGTTCACTTCGGCCACCAATCCTTCGTAGAACTGTTGCGCCTGTTCCTTGTAGAACGGCAACAGTTTCCTCACCTTGGCCTTGTCGGCGAATAATTCGCGAACGAAGGCCGCGTTCGCGATACCCTGATGCCTCGCCAGGCTCACCGTGTCCGTCACGTTCTGGAAGATAAGATGAGGATTGAAAGTGGCGACGTTGTCGAGCCCGAGTATCTCGTTCATCTGATCGGACGTCGAGCCTCGAGCACCGAGGAAGATCATCGCCAACAGGCTGGTCATGCCGAACGGCGAGATGGTGAACGATCTGCCGATACTCAGCCCGTTGTTCGCCGCGATCCAAAATTTCATCGCGAGCTCGTTGCAAAGCCTCGAGAAATTAACGATGTCGGCGCTCGCGTTTCTCGTGCTGATGTCCAAACCGCCGATGCTTTTCGACGCGTCTAAGGATAATTCCGTCGAAAATTCCGTTCCGTTTTTCGTAGCAATTGACTGACCGTTCGACGGAAGCTGGTCTTTCGTCGAGCTGGTATTCGCCAAAGTCGACGACGCTGATGTATACGTCGATGTATACGTCATTGGTGTGGTGGTGCTCGCGGTGAATTCCGTTGACAACGACGGTGTTACTTGATGCAACGATATTCGCTGCCACGTGTGCTCAGAATTCGCGTGCGTGTTATTCGTTTTACTCTGCTGCGGAATCCAGCTGCTTGCCGAATCATTCAATTTCGACTCGTTTCGGCTCTGTGATTTATCAACGATCTCTGACGACTCCGTTACTGTCGAGTTACTCGCGTGTAAATCGGTCTCGATGGGTTCTTTCGTCTTGTAATCCGTCGAGTTCATCTCGCCGTCATCAGAGCTCGTTGCACTTGCGGTACCATTGATTTCGTCTGGTTCTCTCGTGGTGGAATTGGAATTTAGAGCGGCGATCATCGACACGGGAGTAGTCGAGGCAACGAATGATTTCGTATCGTCGAAATACGTCGCGGTTGTGCTACTCGCAACGTTGATTTTCTGTTGAACGGTTGTGCGAACTGTATCGTTCCTCGACTGCTCCTCGGTTTTCTTCAAAGGTCTCTGCAGTGCAGTTTTATCCGTCGTATTCTGCACTGGATGCTCCTCCGCGTTAGACGAATCGCTCCAGTTCGTCGATAATTTGTCTATCACCGTGTGATACGCAGATGGTTTGTCACGATGGTTTCCTGACGACGATATTTCCGTCGTCGTCCCGTCCAGAGGCATTGTAGAAGTCTTATCACTGTTCTGCGATGTTGCTTCAGTGACGTTTCCAACGACGTTTGAAACGATGATTCTTGTGCTCGTATTCGTCGTAGCTTCGTTGCTCGATATCGTCGTCTCGTAAGTCGGATTAGACGTCTGTTCGTGAAGTACGTTATTCGCGAACGAAGTACCAGACACTCCATCTGCGACGGCATTCTTTAGAACAGAATCGGTAGTAAAAGATGACAATGTCGTAGATTCTGAAGTGACGGACAGTTCGTTTAGCAATTGCGAGGGTTCGATTTTCTGCTGTACAGATCCTCCGGTGAACAGATCCTCCTTCGTCGGACCTTTCTTGGTATCATTCGTCGTATCATTCGTATCATTCGTATCATCCTTGTCAATTGAAACGGGTAACGTTGAATTTAAATTCAGCTTCGTAGTATCATTCGTATCATCCTTGCCGATTGAAACGGGTAACATTGCGATTGAATTTAACGTAAAGGCAACAGTGTTCGTTGAGTCGAGCTTCTCGGAGTACGACGTTGTCGTTTCGTCGAGTACAGTTTGTGTTTTATTTGTTTTCAAATTGGACGGATTAGCGATAAGCGAGCTGGCCAAAGTGTTAGCCAAGAGATTCTCCGACAGGTCGCTCGGCAAAGTGATCGATTCGGTAACAGGTGTGTTTAGTTCAGGCGAGGCAGTGTGAAGTATACTGTCGATAAGCGCTATCGGTTGTAAAGAATCGAACGTGGTGGACGATGTCTCGTTAATGGTCGTCGTTACCTCCGTTACACTAGATACAGCCGAATTTTCGTTGGTGACACTGTCGAGCTCTGTCACGCTCGTCAAACTAATCGGAGTGATTGTTGCAACGGAAGAAATCCTCTCTTTGTCCGTTTCAAGCTTCACCGTCGTCTCGGTAAATGATTCTCCAACACGTTCTTCGTCAGACGTGACATTTACATTTTCCGGTCGGTCTCCGTTGATCGTCGGAGGATACGTCGCGATTGTCATCGAGCCGTTATTACGTTTATACCCGTCGTCGCTGGAAATCGACTGAAATCCAAAAGAGGATGATAACACGGGGGAAACTGTGTCGTCGGAAATTTGACTGATCACGTTTGACAAAGAGCTCACTAGCTCCATAGATGGAGAAGATTTCGAAGGTTCAACTGGCCCACTTGAATAATCACTTGGTCTTTTTACCGTATCTTGCTGCATCGTCGTCGGCTGTTCCGTCACTGATGCGACGTTATACTTGTTCGTAGTTGCAGGAACGCTCGATGGTGATTTGGTAACAGACGTAGAGGATTGCGGTGGCAATTTGGCAAACGATACGGAAGACTGTGATGGCAACTTGCTAAACGGTTCGTTAGCTACCATTGTTTGAACTGGATTGACTTGATTCGCTTCTGACACGGATGATGTCTGCGTTTTCAATAGAACGTCATCGTCTTCTGTCCAAGTGCCAGTTACTGGCTTTATCTTCGTTTGCGTTACCAACGAATCGGTGACAGTCTCGTCGACGTGCGAATGATTCTTCTCCGAGTGTAACGTTTCGCTTACAAGACCAGCGTTATCGTGACTGCTTTCAGTGGATTCGTCTAATTGTAGGGTTGACGCGAGAGAGACACTGGTCGTTGTTGATTTTGCAACGGCGTTTGCAGACGTCGAGTTCTCGTCGTCGCGATCGTAAGATCCGTAAGTCGTATTTTCTAACAACGTCGTTGCCTCAGTCAGCTTGTGAAAGGTGGAACTCAGCGTGGTGTGCTGACTGTTGCCTGTCGGTTCGGCATTTCGTTCGGTCGTGATGACAGGCACCGGTATCATCAATTTCTCCGCGTAAGAGACAGTCGTTGGTTTCGCAGCAGCGATCGTCGGCTGCGTTCCGTTCTTTTCAACTTTAACGTTTCCAAGTTCTTCCAACGGTACGGTTTCGCTTACGTTCGACTCGAGTGTCGAATCGGGTGTCGAATCGTTCTGACGATTATGCGCGACGTGGTACGTGGACAACGTAGGTTTCGACGTTGGTTTCTCGACGTGGTGGCTTTCTTCGACCTTGTTCCCGTATTTGTCGCCGGCCAATATCGCTGGCAAAATATTGCTCCACTCGACGTTTACTTTTTCCGGGATCATCGGCTGTGAACCGGAGAGTGCCGACAACGGTTTGTCCATGGCACTTTTCAGCACGTTTTGCACCTTTTCCACGACGTCCATTACCTGGAATAAATTTCGCAGTCACCTCGATTTCGTTCGACTCGGTAATCGAAATTTTCCGCGAAAGGTTTTTCCTCCGGAGGTTTCCACCGTGATTTCTACAATTCGATTAAGCTAGTTTAAAAAAAAAAAAAATCGACCTCGATTCGCCGACCTTTTTTCCACCTGTAAGGATATCCTCGACCTTTTGCGGCTCTTGAACCTCCACGTTAGAATGATCGGGACCTCCGCTCGCGATCAAGGCCTGAATCTCTTGCACGGTCATTTGTTTCGTGATCATGTCGCCTCTCTCGTTGTACGTGTAAAATTGAAATCCATCTGGCTTCAACAGATTCGCCGGGGATGGTGGTAATCGATAAAAATTAACACCGACCGGGCTAGGTGACCTG
This sequence comes from Tetragonula carbonaria, assembly GCA_032399595.1. NCBI lineage: Eukaryota > Metazoa > Arthropoda > Insecta > Hymenoptera > Apidae > Tetragonula > Tetragonula carbonaria. The sequence goes on from JAUCRC010000008.1 coordinate 6,698,159, forward strand.
TTGTTCTCCAGTGTTGCACGAACAACGTCGCTTCTCGCATCCTTCGGTTCTCCGATGCCCGATATCGTCTGATACGTAGTAGTCGACCTAAAAGAAATTACAAATACGTGCGAACCTCTGCCAACTATGATCGTGAAACGAGTTAATCCACTTAATGCACGTTAATCTTTTTCACACGGAAACGTTACGTGTTATACTAGACCACTGGCAGACCGTTTGGCAGACAGCTGTGCATGCCAATGAACTCGACTTCTCGTTATTGTACGCTTGGTACATATCTTTTTATAGTTGAAACGCAGTGGTCTCCTTTCTATTCAGTGTTTACTCGATTTGGCATTGTTTAAAAGTAAACGATATTTCCTCGTAACGAAGATGAAGTTATTTGATTATCTAAACAACGCGTAATTAGTTTGGTAATTAGTCTGGTCTTACCGTATCGCAAAATTACAATTTTAATTTGATATATATAATATATATATATATATATATACACTCGCTTACAAGAATTTTCTTTTGTATTTTATTAAAGCATAACGCTACAAAATTACGCCAAGGCGATTAAAAGGCGATTATTTGAATAAAAATCTGTTTTGAAAAAAAAAGCTTTTCTGTGAGATGGAGATATTTACGAATCTTCGACTGAAACTGAACACGTGACCGTCAGAAAAGAGAAAAAGAAGACACGGAAATCGATCATTCAGCCAGTTTATAATTCATATCTCGCGATTATATTTTACAACGTCAATTGTAAAGGCCAATTTGAGAATTTCACTCTTACAGCGAACGTGTGAATGTAATCTTTTAAAAACCCTCGATTTCACAATTTCTCGGCGTTTTCTGTCTACCAACGATCCCGAAACATTTACGTTCACGCTGTTTGGCAAATCGACGATACATGTGTTACACGTTACATTGTCACTGCTCTCCTTCAAATGGGCCTCTCGTTGAAATAGGTCGACACATGATTCACACATGAAACTGAGATACTGACCTAGATTTGGAATATTTCATAGGCAGTAATACGGTTGTAGCGGTTTCCGAACGTTGCGGCGATTCTTGGCCCACGCTGAAACTGAAACATGTCCAGAACACAACTGTCGTCAAAGCTGCGTGAAACAATTCCGTGGACATATTTCTAACGCTTCTTCCCCGGTCTTCTACGATCTGCAAGCAAGAAAATATTGAAGAGGAAATGATCTATCTAGTAGGCTAACGATTGATTCACGCATCGATATAAAAACTGAAGAGCAACAAGGAACGATGCGCGGGCTATTGTAACAAAGAGCATTCCGTATAATAGAAAATAGAACGCAAAGGAACAAATGACGGAAGGAGTTTGTTTTCCTTTAGGTGAACGACCCTACGGTTCCTTGTTACCCTCTTACGGATCATCGCCTTAACACGACGACCGGTTTCCCGTCGTGGTGTAAATCGCTCAGTAAGCGCGATTTAGACGAGTTCGCAACTTCGCGAACGATTTTTCATCACAAATTGGCTTTCAACCGATTTAAACGAATTTCATTATTGTTGATCATTGAACTACATCGATCCAGAGACTCCAGACTCTTGCGTTTCCAACGATTACGGTGTAGCCCAATGGGGAAACGAGTAAAAATTAGGAAAAAATTAAAATAGAAAGGAACAACACTTTTCTTTTTTCTCTCTATTTCACGTCTAATGTGTATGTACGTATGTATCTTCTGAAATATCGAGACACACCTATCGGCTGGCCGTGTACAGAAAGGAAATTTCAACGACAGTCCTAAAACTCTTGGGAAAATAATAAAAGAAAAAAAATTCTTTCTCTGAACGAAAGCTGTATTATTCGACGCATTGTTCGTCGTGCTTGTTCGTTTGTTTCAATTATTCTCTCTCTCTCTCTCTCTCTCTCTCTCTATCGTGTTTCCCTCGGTTAAACGTTCTAAATTGTATTATTCTCTTACGATTTTCTCTAAGTGCGATAAGATAATATATTCTAAACGATGAGATTGATCATGGCGCTTGCCGTATGGATAAATATCGGGAGACACTAAACTTAACTACCTCGATTAAAAACTGTGATCGAGTAAATTCCAAATTCCGAGTAAATCCTTCCCAAATATAAACGCTGCGAAGCTACTTCGACTTTCCGAGCTCTTCTCGTTTTCTCTCTCGCTGTCTCTACGTCTCTTTTTTTTCTCTCTGTCTTTTTTTTTTTTTTTTTTTTTTCAATCCTCTCGGTATCTTCTGACAGCGCGCGCAGATCTGTATATTTCTTCCTGTGCGTATCACCTGTCGTCTCTACTGTCTTCCACCTTGGACGAGCGCGTACTACGTGCTTGAATCCTTGGCTAAGACGAGTGCATCGGACTGAGAAAGAAAAGTGATCGAAGAGGGGGAACATAGTCTTCGAACGAAAAGATGGAGAAAGGGTGAACTTGGAGAGCCGAGATGTTGCCTCGGAACGGTTTCACGCCGGGCGCGGCGGGGACAGACGAATGTTGGAATACATGGGAATATGTATCGAAAGAAAAAGGAAAGAAGACGAAAAGAAGAAGGGATAGGTACGAGGTTGAAGGACCAACATGTAGAGCTGAGTTACGCGGATAAAAGGAGATGTAAATCGAACGTATAAAAGGTATAAACGAAGGTATAAAAGGTATCGCTCGGATCACAACTGGTGCCTCCTCGTGCAACCGAACGTTTTTTGCATTTTCAGAAAAAAAAAACCGCCGGATTTTTGTTCTTTTCTCTTCTTCCTTTTTTTTTTTTTTTTTTTATTCAATTTCAAAAAATAAAGAAGAATAGTTTCAAGGATTGAGAGGACAACGTTGCAGCGTTCCAATTGACGCGAGGCTGTTTCCCGTTCCGGCGTTTCTTTTCTTCGAAATTTCGAATTTTTCGTTTTCTTTTTCTTTCTACGAGATCTGACTTCTTCCCAAGGGAACGATATCGATTTCTTTCTTTCTTTTCTTTTTTTCTTTTGTTTTCTTTTTTTTCTTTTCTTTTTTTTTTTTTTGAATTTCGAAACTCGTCGCAACGAAGACGAGATGTCAAGCTTCGCACGAAATGACTATATTCAGTAGGAAGAAATTAACAGCAATCAACGGTACATCGACCTTCACGATGATTCGTGATTTGTAACGAAAGAAATTTTCGTGGAAGAAATATCGCGCTACTTTGTCCAAATATGCACACGCGCGGTTGTTAGCTCGTTCTTTTTCGTTTTTCTATTTTTTTTTTTTCCCCCTTCGTTTATAAATGTTCGCTAAGAATTTCGTTCGTACAATGATAAAAGATGTGGCGTAATCTGTGTTTATAGATATGCGTGTATTTTATTTCTATCTACGACGAGGAACAGCGACGGATGCTTAACGGTATTCGTTTATTCTACTTCCCTTTCTACTCTGTTTAACCGTTTAAATATTCGGCCAGCTTGACCTCTTTTGTCCAAAAATCGCGAAAGTATCACAAGAAAAGAACGATACGCTGCAAATAACAAAAGGTCCTAAATAACTTTACCACTGGTGCCTCGATCATTTATCATCGGTCGTAGAAAGAAATTCGACGATCGCGGCAGAAGCTTGCTACCTGCATTAACTAAATAATTTGCATTTACTCACAAACGACAAAAAGATTGCAATCGTAAAACTATCGTACAATTCATACTGTCCCTATAGTTCTTCCCAAAATTCGATGTTACATACATAATTTATTATTGATGTACCGACGTCTGAGAAAGAGAGAGAAAGAAAACGAATGTAACAGATTATGAAATATCGAAAAACGCGAGTGTCGACAACACTCGAAGAAATCGTCGAACGAAGAAATGTCTCGATCAATTTGAAAACGCACTTCGCGGATTCTTACGGATTCAATATCACCTGAATAAAATAATAATCACCTATATAAATATAATATTCTATTCGAGACAGTTTTTCTACGCTAACGCTAGCGTTATTCGATGGATATTTAGTCGAAAAATCGTACATACGACCGATAGAAGAAGTCCAAAAGTCGAAGACACGCAACATGAATGTGCAATTGAAAAATTCCGACGAAGAAACGCGTTTCATCGATGGAAGCGAATACAGGGGAACTTGGAACACACTGGGCATGGAAGGAATCGGCAAATTCGTTCTGCCGCACAGTTAGTACATACAACTTCTAAGAAGTGCTACGGATCAATAAGAATCTCGAATCGACATTACTCTGCACTTTCTTGTATAAATCGTTCGGGAGGAAGAAAGAGGCAAAAGGGACAAAAGGCGACGCAGGGAGCGTAAAAAGAGAAAAAAGTAACCAGTATAGTAGAAAACATCCAGATGGTGAATTGTATAAATAATAAAACAAGAAGCGAAAGAGCATAGACTACCGTGCACGGTATCTTATGTTCCCCTGATAGTCGGGATTAAATTTTAAATTGTAAAGGTGTGCACGTCAATTCCAATAATTGTGTCTAACAAATATGTAGGTATGTACAGCACACGTACTGGTTTTTGAGCACGACATTGAGCATTTCTCGCGCGTAAGTCGACACGTACCGTTATGCGACCATTTTCGTCGCTTCGTGTTCTAGAGTTTGTACGCGTTTTTCATTTACCCACAAGCTTAAGAATCTCAGTCTGAAAATAACATACATTCGCCGTACAAATTTTTACCAACTAAACATACGTATACACACGTACATTTATTCTTCCTCCTTTTTCCTTCTTTCTCTGCCTCTCTCTCTCTCTCTCTCTCTCTCTTTCTCTCTCTTATTTTTTCTACCGTTAGAGAGGTCACTTGCTCCTTCGGTCCCCTTCTTCTGCACTTCAGCCTCATTTCAGTAAATGAACCGAATCCACTTGCTCGTAATAGATGCCATCTTTGAAGGGGAATTTCGTGATGGTACTTTTCATGGCCATGGTAGCATGTATTGGCCCCGAGGACAAAGGATAGATGGAATTTGGTTGCAAGGTGAATGTAAGGACGAACGATATATCTTCAACGATGGACTAGTTTTTCGTAGCGATGATTGGGAGTACTGCAAATTTCCTGATAGGCGGTTGGTAAAATACATTTCGTTTCTGAAAATATTTTAAGAATGAGAATAAAGCTGATCGATATACAGGGTGTCCTGTTTTAATATCTGTTACTAAAAATTAATCATAAACCTTACTTAATGTGTGAAGTAGCTCGTCTGATTTAAGAAAAGAAAGAAAAATTTGTCTTTCATTGAACCAACACCTCTTAGATATCAAACGTGCGTTAAATACGGATTAAAACCGGCTGGAGCAACGTTACGCAGGAATGATCGAAACGAATATGTTATTCCTCCTATGTGTTACGACGCAGGCATTGGAATTTTTAATCCATCTAATTGTTATATTACATCCTACATGGATTCAAAGAAGGTTGGACTTATATATACATATGTTGAATAGAGAAGTTCACTATGCAGTAAAAAATTTATTAAATTTACTAAACATTCGAAGATACTTGAAATACCAAATACGAAATTGATCCTCTGGATACGAAAGAACTGTCAGAAAGCGTCGCCAATCGGAAATCGAAAAGATCTTTGCGAAGATTTGTTTCCCGACACGGAGAGTCTCTCTACATTATTACCATTTTCAAATAATTCTTTTGAATCATGGTGGAAAAGGTACGAACAGAAATACATTAAATAATTTAATGGATCAATGTTCATCATCCCTATCTTTATTTTTTTTTTTTTTAAGATTGACTACCTTCCGTTCAGATTGAATCTACGATATGAGTTGAGAAAAAATGAAAATCTCATTGAGTTTCATTTAATTTCAATTAATTAAAACAAAAATACACCCTAATATCTATATGATACTCAATAAAGAGTGAAAACGCAATAAAAATGTATTTATTATTTAACAATAATCTCTTTTTGTTCTGTTACAACGTTAGAAGCATTTGGTTTTTGATGTACACGGTACACCACTAACACTTTTTTCGATATACATTCGGTAGTTTTGCAAGCAACAATATCTAAAATTACGCGCACCTCGTGTGTTTCATTTCCTTCGGAAAATTTTATCAATATCGGATCCGAAAGTTCTCCATTATTTTCCGTAGCTGTCCATCCAGAGCTATTCGTCGACAAACTCACAGACCATTTTTGTGGTGCATCCAAATTCAATTTTAAGTCAGATTCAGCGAAAGTTATATTGAACAAAATGCTCAATTTACCGCCTTTCTCGCTGATGATAGTATCGAAAAAATAAACATTCTTGTAGTTATTGTCAGTTTCAATCGTTAAAATATTTATCGGTAACTGAAATATAACAACGAAGAAACAATTAACTTTCATTCGATTTTACTTTCAATCAATTTTACCATTTTATTTCAACTTTCATTCAACTTTACTATCAATATCTATACTATAAAACACACGATAATTTACCGTAATAATATTTTCTTTTTTCGTATCAATAACTTTCACAACATGATGGTTAGTGTCGGCCACATACAGAAGACCCTTTTCTAAACTGATAGCAATACCACTAGGCTCATCAAACTGTAAATTATAAAGAATTCATAAATAGAAATTAACAATTATAAAAATTTTTTTTACAAAAAACATACTGAGAATTTCTCATTTGGCTTTCCATCACCATATACGGTTTTACAATACTGAGTAGTTACATCAATCATCTTGATTTTATGATTATAAGTATCAGTTATGTAAACAATATTTTCTTGAGGGTACCACGCTATACCCAAAGGATGTTGAAGTTTTGCCTGATACTTTGCACCGTCAATGTCTCCATAATCATGCAGATCCTGCGATATATTTGTACATAAACTTTGATGCAGAAAATCATAGAAATTAATTAATCATCTATATTCGAACTTACTGCTGGATTTCTATTTGCACCACAAACGGCAGAAACCTGTCCATTTTGTAAATCTATGCTCCTAATAGCACTGCTTTCACTGTCAACAAAAAATATAATTTTCTGTTCTTCAGCAACAGTTAAACCAGATGGTTGTGCTAAACCAGCCGCATGAGGATATATGTTATTGCGATTTTCCTCTCTGCCACTTCCCACTATAGCGACGCAAGTACCCGCTTTATATTTTCTACACAGATTTTAGAGCAAAATATATGATTCTTATTGATGAAAAGTAAACTTCCATCCACATTAAATGCACGTAATTCCGATGTTACCTATTTTTCCACCAAATAGTATCTTCTAAAAAAAGTGCCCAAATCTGATGTGTACCGGCCATTGCAATCAACAATATAGGTATAATATTTTTACCATGTTCATGTTTATAAATAGCCAAATCCCACGGTGAAGATAAAACTTGATCTTTACCAATTTTACCCCCGATATAATCATGACCTTGAACTCCTGTACCAGCAACAGTGGTTACTATTCTCTTTATTAGATCTATCTAAAAATAAATATTGTGCGCATATTATTTCAAAAAGTGAGATCACGTTATATGCTATAGTCTAAATTATTACCTTTCTAATTGCGTGATTCTCATTATCAGCTACATAAATTGATGTATCTAACATACATACTCCCTGAGGTGCATTAAACTTTGCATTTTCAAAATCTCCATCTCTGAAACCCGGATTAGAACCGCCAATAACGTGTTGCACATTGCCTATAGTGTCCATTACTAAAATTCTATTGTTGCCTGTATCGGCAATAACCAGACTTTCTCCTTGCTCATTCTGAAAGATCTCCAACTTACTTGGAAACAAAAGATTTCCATTTCCAATAGGCAATAAATGCCTTGCCAGTTGCAAAGGAATATCATTTTGAAGTATTTTGTTTAATGATTTAAAGTAAGTTAATGCTACATCTACATATAGAATCAGTTCATTTCTGTGTCCTTCTCCTACAAAAACTGCAAGTAATTCACCAGTGGGACCTGATAGGATAAATAAATCATTTATTTGCTTTCTTAAGAACAATTGCTGGATTCAATAATCAAATCATATCTATATCATTACCTAACATCACCAATGTTGGCCAACAACAGATTCCTAAGTTACGCCATACTGACATTGTTTTGTCATTTACAACTGGATGCTTTATGTTATATCTCTGTACCGCTGACAACAATCTCTTTGAATCTCGTTCGTTTGAAAATTTTGCACTATGTACTCCAACCTAAAAGAACATAGTAGTATTACTAGTAGTAGTAGTAGACTTTTGCAACTGATTGTAATTAAACGTTGCATATTTTACAATGTGTACTGTTAACAACAACAATGCATATATACTAACAACAACAAGGCCATCTTTAATTGAAAATCGTTTCTCAAGAGCATTTAAATCTGGTAAAATGTGCATACAGTTGATGCAACAATATGTAAAGAAATCCAAAATAACTATTTTTCCATCGAGATGTTGATACAAAGATAATCCCTCTGCAACGTTGAACCATTCCAGACCTAATTAAGAAATTGGTTTCATTAAATTGTTACATACAGAATTAATATGACAGATGATAAATGTTAAATTTATCATAAATTTTAAGAATTGAAATGGTAAAAGGGTGAATGGCAGAAAAAAATAATATACATATATATATAACATGTGAGAAAATAACCGAATTTTTAATCTTCCAGTGATAAATTATATTGTTTATACAGATTCTTGATTGTAGTACTATTTGCTACAGCTATTGCTCCTAAAACCATTTGAGTTACATCTTTAATATCATTATATTTATGTAATAAGTCCATAGTTTCTTGAGTTGAACGAAATTCTGCCTCTTCATTCCTTAAATTAGACAATTCTTGATCAAGCATTTTTTCGTATTCTACGAGCTGGAAATATTCGCGCATCTCTTCTTCCGTAAGTAAAATATTTTCTTTATCACTTGAATACAATGTTTGACTTGAGCTTGCTGTGTCTCTAACAGCCTTCATATTTTGTTCATTGGATTTCTTAAACATCTGATCATATAACATAAATGCTATCACGTATAGATACGATACCTAATGAAAACCAAAGTCACGTTACTATTTTCAAAAGATATGAGAATTTCAACATTGAAAAATAAATTAAATATCAATCTGAATAAAATATTCAAATATATATATTCAAATTAATAAAACTAGCTGAGGGACCTAATGTACAAAACGCAGAATTGCTTGCGCGATTTAACGATGCAACCTCTGTTAATATTTGAATAACGTACATATGGAATCACCAGAATTAATTTCGTAGAATGTCAAGTAATAAAATAGGCACATCAATAACCTGGTTGAAAATCGACGATCCGTGTTTCCTTCTTTGAAAACGCTTTAATATGTCGTAATACCAATTCCTCTTTTTTGTCAACTGACGATTCCAGATTTTGACGTATTTCTATGCCAATTTGTGTTAATTCTTCTACAACATCTCGTACATTCATATTTTCTTTCGTATATCAACTTTTATTATTTAAATGAATTCAACAGTCAAACAAAAAGGAGGAAAGATGTAGAACGTTGTAAAAACTAGAGACAACATATTTTGATGGAGGGGATTCCAAGTAATTGCACATGCAAACCTAATTTCTCTTGAACGCGCATCTTATGAACTCGCCCAATACCTACCAAGTTAACTAGAAAGTTATGTACATGTTACAAAGTTATATTGCTTAAAACAACGTATAAACGCGCGTAACGTAAAATTTGCCAATTACTTAAAATATATACTGTCGTGATCAATTTGACTCTCTTCTATTCAGTACATGAACACAGTTTAATCGTGACGTTCGTCCTCCATGTGTTCAATTAATTCTTTATTTTTTCATGCAAGAAACAATGTTGATAGGCTCAACAAAGGATCCGGAAACGGTAGAAAAATTAGAGTGGATTGAGAGCGTACGTTCTGATTCAGATGTTGATAATACTGCAAAGTCGCGTATGACAAATAAATTCAAAGAAAATCCTTTGATACCTATAGGTTAATATAATCTTGCTATTTCATTAGTTTATGAATTTAACGTTACAGTGTAGAAAATATATGTTAAATATATTTTTTTTTTTAGAATTCTTTCTTTATTTCAGGTATGATGGCAACTGTTTCTACTCTTTGCTATGGTTTGTACAGCACTATTAAGGGAAATTCCTTAATGGCACAATATATGATGCGTGGTCGAGTTGCAGCACAAACTTTCACTATCTTAGTTATAATTAGTGGACTTTCGTTGACACTGACGAAAAAACCAAAAACTGATGAATAATTATTACATTTATTTGTTCGATAGTAATATAGACTACGGTATATTAGTCAATTATTATAATATTTAAGCTGCATTTTTTATTCCATCTAGAAAATGTAACTTGAAAATCTTATAAATCATTGCTAGAAATGTTTAAAAATTATGCTTTATTTTTAAGAAGTAACATAATGTAACAACATAATGTAAATAATTGTTTTGCTAAATTCATTTATGATAAATATTTTGTATAAAATTTTAATGAAATTTTAATGAATGATGGTATGTGCACTGTTGGTGCGTTATTACAATACCTAAAAGTAAATTTAAGTAATTCTTTCAAAACATTTATTTTTGAAGAAGTACATGGGTAAGTTGATTCTGAAAATAAAATTGCATTTTCATATTATGTCATATTATTTTTATAATTATAGTCGTATAAAAATTTTTGTAATGTTTTTTATTTTTTATTGCAATATTCACAGCTTATATACTAATTAAAATTTTTAGTATTTAGTAAATATTAATATACTTCAAGTTAAAATAAAACTTATATATTTGAACAAACTATATTTGCTTCTCTACAAACATTATCTATTAATGAAGTTTCATCATAAAGAGATCGTTGACGTTTGTTTTTCTCGTCAAAGGTATTTATTATATTTGCATTTTCATTCGAATACTCGGAATATGGAATTTGTTGAAGTTTTATTGCTGCATGTTTCCATCTTGCGTGTTCTTTAATACATCTTGCCAATTTGTCAAACCATTTTTGAACATCTTCGTTTGAATGAAATTCTATAACATCACGCACCTCATTGTTATTTATGTTATTGATTATACATAATTGATCTTTCATTGATTTTGATCGGCGGACCGTGGTTTTCTGAAATATAACAACACCACAGTAATAATTAACGTCGATAAAAAAATTAAAAAAAATATATTCCAGAGTTTCGTTTCACCTTGTTTACACAAATCGCATGCATTGGTTTTTTTAATTTTTCTGAACATTTCTTCGACTTCCAAATTTCAATTTGGAAACCTTGTAATCGCATGTAGCATTGTCGACTATTTATAATTGTGAATCCAGCACAAACTTCTTTATCGATGTAATATGGTTGAACAGCTAAACGACAACAAAAATGTCCAAAAAGCGGCAATACGTTATTTTTGTTACCAAAATTATTTAACGTTAAGTCATGTGAACGTATGTTCTCATCGGTATCGTCAAGAGTCATTTTTGTGTAAGCCATCAACTCAAACTGTGGTACTTTATTAGACTCATGCTCGTTTCGTAAAGCTGCAACAAATTTTCGACCTACTGTTTTTGAAATTGAAGAATGAATAGTTCTTCTGATTTTTCTTGGAGTGCTAGCAATACTGAGATCTTCTTGCAAAATATGACTGTAAACTTCTAAAGATAATTCAAATTCAGCTGGTACATTATTGAATAATAAAACGTCTGGAAAACTAATATCCGTTTGTTTTCTATCGATTGGGAAAAGTAAACTCGTATCCTGAATTTCAGTACCAACTCGAACAATACAAAAAATCGCGAATCTTCGATAATCTCCACGGTTTTTAAAGTGATCAGAATCTCTCCACATCAAAGGAAATCTAAGATCCGAAATGGATAATTTCCCTCCGTTATCTGAATTGCTGAAATATACAATATTAAATAGTATTATTCGTGTCTCATCGGTACAATATATTAATATAATTGATACCTTCTTTTCAATACATCTCTTCTTCGATGTTCTAACTCGGTCATATAGACAGACATCCGTTTGTTAGAAGTAAACAAAGTACGTGCTGCTTCCAAACTTTGTGCAGGATGTCGTGCAGCAGCTAGCAGTCTGGAGGAGCCTTCTTTTATTTTAGTTTCCAATTCAATTTTTTGCTCCAAATCATATTCCTACAACAAAAATACATTTTGTTCTTGTGTTATCTATTGTTAAAATCATTTTTCCTTGGGAAAAGAATAAGTGAAATAGAAACAATTTGTAACTTTGCTACGTACAACTAATTTCAAAAAGTATATTAAATTTTTTGATGCTTTAATTTGTAATTCGTACAACATAGCGATTTATCTTCGAGAAAAATAACATTTGTCCTGAAATTGAAATAAGTGTTAAGCTATTTGATGTGATGCAAATTGTTAAGACTTAGAATTTTGAAACCACAAGATTCTTTTTATTAACAATGCAAATATACAAATATTGTTCGTATTTATATTAAATACCTACAAAAATAAAAAGTAAATACTATATATCACCGAAGAAGTTACATTTATTAAAAATATTATAATTAGACATTTAAATAAAGCTTCAAAAAGTTTGCTATGTAGAAAATTAAATACATATATATTTCATTCTAATTTAGATCAAAATACACATGTACATACATACTTCAACTACAACGGTTCTTCTTTCAAATGTCAAACATAACCTATACTTTTTTAACGATAATTGAAAATTTTTAAACAATTTTAAAAATAACAATTGTTTTCAAAACAAGATAAATAAGAGCAATTTTTATCTTTTAATAATAATAAAAATCTTGATAAATTAGAAAAAGATTAAAAGAAACATGTAGTAAATAATAAATAATTCTGCAGATCATCAAATATTTACTCACAGCTATATTTTTATAATTTCGAATACTTTCTCGCCTTCGAACGCGTGCTTGAAAATCACTCAACGAACGCAAATAATTATTTTCTTTGTTTAAACTATCAGTTAATGGAGCGCGTAGCAAACCAACACTTTTTCTACGTGGCGCCATTTTGAAGTTTTATCGCCTTTTTTCAGCGATTTTAAAATTTCTTGGCCACACAAAAAAAAAAAAAATAAAATAAAAAGATGCATAGAAGGAAGAATTAAAGGTTTGATTTATTTGATATAAAAAAATGAAGGAGGCTGTAAAAACAAGTAATACGTATGAAAAATATTAAATAAAGTTTTGGAAAATCCGAAACTTATATTTGGTATATAGATATTCACATTCGTACAGTGATTAATATAAAGGTTTTAATATTTAATGAGCATAATTTTTTTTATTTTTTATCCTTGTCCTTTTCTTTATCTTTTTCTTTCTCTTTCTCCTTCTCTTTGTCTTTATCCTTGTTTTGTTGAAGAGATCCAACAGCTTGACGGACGGCTTCCGAATGAGGATCAACACCCGGTAAATTTTCCAAAACTGATTGCAAAAATGCTGGATCAGACATAACAGCGGCGTAATCTTCTTCGACTTCCATTGCTTCTTCTTTTAGAGATTCAAGTTCTTCTGTAAAACAAATAATAATAATATAAGTGTACATACATGTAAGTGCATATATATAATTATATACGAATCCTCGTACGTTGATCTTGCATAGACATTTGCATGGCAAAAGCAATTTGTTCCTCCTCGGTCATACGTGCAAAATCCGGTGCATTTATATTAGCAGGAGTAGTATTGTCAGCAGTTGAAGACGAAGTTTCCGCACCTTCCAGTGACATAGCAAGAGCACGCTTTAGCATTGCCTCTTCGTTATGTACTTCTCTAATTGTCTCCGATGGTTCATTTGTAGCTGCTTCATTAGTTTGTGCACGTCGCGCTTCATCTTCTTGACGCTGCCGTTGTTCCTCCATTGATACACGTAGTGCCTATGTATACATAATAAAAATTATAAATAAAACAGAGAGTGGAAGTTTTACCGAAAAGAATAGTGACAAAATACAAACCAATGCCAATTCTGGGTCTTCATTTGGATCAACACCAAACTCATAAGCAGATCCTCCCATACCTGTACCACCCATTCCATCTTCTCCTTGAATTATAGGAGAAGAAATCAACGCGTCAGACAAATGTGGTCCAGGTGGAACTGTGACCAAATGGCTGCCTGTTCCATCCTTTCCATTAAGAGCATTGATAAAAGCTGTCAGCACTTCGTTATTAATGCTTTCTTCACCAAAACTAATCACATCCACATTAACCTTTTCTTTTTTTAATCTTTTTGCTAATTTTACAAGTTCTTTCTCGTCAATCTCTATGGGACTACCAATGAAGGCAACGATACGCATTTTGTGATTTTTACCTTGACGATGTTTCAACGCCAGCTGTTAATTTATTGTTATTCACAGATATAATTATAAATTTCATTTATTATACAACACAACGTAAAGATAGATAATATACTCACATGTGCAATTCGTATTCCTGTTATTAAACTTAAATTACCATTTGGTTGAACTTGATGGAGTTTTGATAAAATTCTACCCACATCGCTAGTAAGCGTAGCTAACACTTCGACACTGTTTGAAAGAATAAAGATTAAATGAAAAAGTAACATATATTTTCCATAACTGACATGTAGAATATATTGAGTATTGACATACTTAGCTAGCGTTATCAAGCCAACATTGTTTTCAGGATTCGAACGAGTTTTTGAGTGACAAACTAAATTAACAGCATCCTGTTGGGCTTGCAGTCGTGTTGGTAAAAAATCTCCATTTCTCATATAATCGCTGTTGTCGACACTACAAATATGTGTGAACGAAACGATAAACGCATCATAAACAGATATATATTAAACTATCTTAACTTAATCGTATAACCTATACTTGACTGACATAAAAATGGAAATATTTGTATCGCTAGTTATTTATCATTCATCATATTTGTAATTAAGTTATGTTATTTGCAATTAAGTTTTAAATTAAATTTCACGCTCGATAAATTTAATTCAAAAGCAAAAAATTAATCGTAAGTATATTATGAAGTATTTCAACTTTGCACTGTCACTCACGTTACGTTTACAAATTATCGATATAATTATCGTCGAAAAGCATAAAAGTGGTTTAATGTGAAATTCAATGAAAATTAGGAAGATAAATCAACAAATTAAAAAGTGTAACGCCTCTTATAAGCCTGCAATAAATAAATATCAAAGGCTTACCATATCATTGTACTTTCCAGTACCATCTTGAATCACTAAATCGTTTCATTCCATTTCGTTCCGTTCTGTCATATTTACAAGTAATTTTCTGTCTCGTCTCGTTTCACTTCGTTCCGTTCTGTCACGTTTTATTTTGTTCCATTTTTGATCTATTTACACATTTGCATGTTTTACGAAAACTGTTAGATATTAATATTTTCAAAATAAACGTAATTAATTAATAACCACTGACTGAAGTGAAAGAAAATATGGTATTATGGGAAAAAGGAAAAAAAAAATAATATTACATGTATATATTAAAAATTGTCATACATGCATATATATATATATATATATATATATATATATATATATAATATATGTACATATGTATGTACATATGCTGTGTGTGTGTGTGTGTGTGTGTGTATATATATATATATATATATAGTCTTCAATTAAGTACAAATTATAAGATAAACTTATTTGTTTACTTTTAGATCAGAAATTTTTACTATTATACGAGATAAAAATATAAACGAGAAATATAGAATATGGAATCGATAAAATGCATAATATATGAAGAATGAATTCGAAAAGAAAGGGGTAAATAATGGATGAAAGAGATTAAGGAGAAAAAGAATCACTGGTTGCATCTAGTTGTAGAGTTGAATATCTCGGTGTTTCGTCCATCAATGTCGCTTCTTCGTAAGTTGGTGGTCGATCATTATAACATCTTGATTTTAACATTTCTCTGGTTCGCCTTCGATTATTAAAAGTACGAATAATGACTATGAGTGGTCCTATAAGTAACATGACGACGCCGATTGCAAGCATGGTTATGGCAATAGCCGTTCCAACTCGATTTACCGGACGACGTCGCGACTTTGTTTCATTCTTATCCTTTTCGATATTTTCATTATGTTCGTGTTCGAAAAAATTTCTTTCAGTCAACCTGATCAAATTAGTAGTGCCAAAGTCTATTTGATTAATAACGCTATTATTTATTATAGTGTTTTCTGTTTCATAAGGATTCTCATTGGGAGTGAGTGGAATAATAACGTTTTTCATTTTGCGATTTACTTGCTCTACTTCATTTCTGTTGCCTGAATAAACCGTCGAAGTTTGAATCGAACGTACACCTTTAGCATCGTGTTTATGGTGGATCGTTGTTCGTTTTTTAATCATTGAGGTGGTTTTAGATATGGCGCTGTCGATGTTATTTGTTCCATAAGAAGTATATAATTCGCGCGGTAACTGTCCATTGGATGTGGTATCGCCAGTATGATCAATAGCGGTATCTTCTCGCCGAGCCCCAATTTGAAATTTTATAATTTTAAAATGATTTCCTGTGATATTTGATTCTCGAAACAATTCACCTTTGTTCCATCTCGAGAACTTTTCCTGTGAAAATAGTATTCTCGAATGTTTTTCAGTTCGCTTTCTTCAGTATGTGCACAAAATTTTAAGAAATATATCAAGAATTAATTTCTAAAGTAATTAGATATCAAGCTAATTAGCGTATATTGTTCGTGTAATATACGATAATTTTTATCATTGAAAATGCGATAATTTTTATTATCAATTTTGCACTGAATATGCGATTGATCATTAAGCTTAAGCATCAACTAAAAATAAATACTGTTGCTTCAATGAAAAATAGGGATTGTTTATTTATAGCGGTGATATTTTTCAAATCAGTTCGCATTAATAATCCAATTATTTGGCGTAAAATATTTTCATAATCGATTAGAATGTCGAACCTGCATGTTAATCGTGTCATTTTGTGCTTTCGTCTTTTCACACAGAGAAATTACACCTTTTTGTAGAAGTATAATTCCAATTGTACTCCAAATAGTCAGCTGAAAGATGATTGTCAATTTTGGAGCCCATTTATTCATTTTTATATTTAAAGGCATCTCAAAAAAAGATGTCTCTCGTAGATATCCTATGACCCGCTTGCGCCTGAATCATTAAATAAAAAGTCAATAAGACTACGTATAATTTTCGAAATGTGTATCACGAAGGAAAAATAATATTTATATGATATAAATAAAATCACTATTACTAACTTATGTTATGACATTAAATTTCATTTTTACACGATTTAAAATAAAAAAAATAACTTATATTAGCTTGCTCACAACAGTCATTAACTTTTTTAGATTTTAAAAGATTCGCTAAAATGACGTCAAGAAATGAAATTTTCGTATGTCTGTAATCGTTGCCAACATTTAAAATTATCTGACGAATTAAAATTTTAAAAATAATTCTTGAATAACATGAACTTTGCTAAAATTCTATGTAAATTGAGAAGTCTAAATTAAATTGCCCGTGACGTTACTTTAGTACCGTTATACGAGATCGCTAATATACCCAACAAATATGGCAACACATAGTAGATAATTTAATTACGAACATGCAAACAAAGAAAAGAACGACAACTATATCGATGAGATTTAATTTTCTTTTGTTTCGTTTTTATTATTAATAGAAAAATTTACCAATAGAAATATTTTTCACCATTTTTCCTCTATCGCGGTGCGCATATTCGTTGTTGGACGTGATCAGTCCGATAATTTTTCTTTTACCTTTACGTATCGCGTTTCTTCTTCTGTAACGCACTGTATTAAAACGCTGTTGATAAAAATCGATCGGCACGAATACATTACGATAGATTCCTTATATATCCGTGTCGATTTATACCGATCGATCATAACTATGGTTCCACACTAGTTTAATCGTTTGCTCGACCATCCTTAAGATCGGCTAATTGTTCGATCAATTTGTCATCAAGCAGCAATGCATACGTCATATGCTATGCCACAAACAAGATATAGGATAGACCTATCATCTTACGGAACTTTATGTCGTACGTACTGAAATACCGATCGTGTAAAAAATCAGAGCTTTTGTTATGCCCTCTACGATCTAGAGTGGCAAAATCTGGTATTACACAAATCTATCAAACATGCTAAAATCAATAAATGTAAAAGAAGCTCTTTTTTGTTATCACGTTCTAATTTAAGTACAGGTTTTATTATCTAATATCGAAATATATTTATAGAAAAATGCAATGTCTGAAAATATAGTATCTTAATACTTAAATTATTTGGTTTCATACATACACGTACGTGCAGATTATAAAAGTCAAATTTTTTCAGAGTTTTTTCAAAATGCAGACTACCTTATCCCAAAATTTCGTTTTTGAGTTTAAATTAGAACATTATGAAGACTAACATTGGAATAATTCGTGATTTTTAATTATTTTCAATCGTTATCATCTTGTACAAACATAAGATTCAGATTGAATAATCATTTCCACAATTGAAGTCAGTTATCATATATCACATAAGATCTAATTTAATATTTACTCATAACTATACACAATTATAGATACGATAAGATTATTAATAATTTATTGACAATAGCACGTAGATTTTTATATTAAGCTTCACGAAAATTCCTTGTTTTTGCACATATATGAATGAGTATGTATAAGTAAAATTTCATTTAAGTAAAACGTATGTTGTCTTGTTTAATAATTCACACAACGTAATATTAATAAATATTACAAATTATAGGTTATTATGCAATAGTGTAAGTACTTCTCTTTTGCAATTTTACAATATTAGGTTCAAACAGAATGAGAAAATAATTTGTAACTTGTAACGTTCAATTTTATTTTTATAGTTAGCGTTTGATTTATTACTACATTTGTTAATTTTAACAGAACTTATTGGTGCTAGTTAAAAGCTTTGTAGTTTCGACCAGTAAAATTTCATTATAGTGACATTAATTTAATTACATAATATAATCCTGATTTCGTAATTTGCTTATCGAGACAACTTCTATGTCACCGAAATTTTGATTCTATGCTTGGCTTTCAATGGAAGGGAACTTGATTTGTTGGAGCTAAATTAGAAAAATTGGCAAACAAAATTATAATGTATCATTCTGTTGTCGAAATTCATAATGATATGACATATATCTATCTATAGATATATACGTAATATATCTCACCTCATGGAAGACGCATCATGTTAAATTATTGCATACACATTTAAAAATATCCGAACACTCGTTTATTTTTAATGACAAGGTAACAACAATTTTAATTATCGCAAATTGTATCATCACGTGGATAATTCAATTTTTTTTTTTTTTAGTCAGTATGCAATAAATAATGCTTTAAAAGTACAAAAGCTTGTTTACTACGTGTTTCCTGTGTAATGATTTCACGTTTCATATTCAAATGTAATTACATCAAGTAGTTTCTCTCTTGAGTTATTAAGAGAATAATGATCTTAAAAGAGGCAATTATTTACGTAAATATCTATAATTGATATATAATTGATTATGCGTAGTTAAATAATATTATTTAATTTGCTGTTTCATCGAATGTTATATTATTTATAGTATTTAACAAAAAATAAAAAGTAGAATGATTTAGAAAAAAATACATGAAAAAGAAAAGAAGAGAAAAAATAACAAAAATATAAAGCATTTTTGTATCTTACCAATCTTACCAAAGTAATAATTTTATAATTTTTAAAATGTTGAAATTAACGACAAATACGAGATTCAATGAAATGTCATGCTATCTATGTGAAACAGTCAATGGTGAAACAAATAGAATATAGTGACGCCATCTATTGAAAAAATCCTGAACCATCATTTTCATTTTTTAATTTATTATTATTATTTTATCACTTTATCAGCTTATTTTTATTAAATATTTTTTCAACATATCTCAGACTAAGAGATTGTGTCAGTATTGTAAAACAGTTTCTATAAAAATATGATTATATGCCATTCGTTATACCAACTATACCAACTAGTTTTAAATGATATATGAATCTTTTAGATAGACTGATCTGCGATCGGAATGGATTATGTTTTATAATTATGAATATATACATACGTGTATGTACACATACATAAAATGCGAGACAGTGGAGAATTTAAATTCGTAACTCGTCGGAAGAAACGTATACCTCATGTTCGAAATATAAGTCATACAAGTACTTTTTTAACCACGAACGATATCGATGACGATAGTTTCGTTAATTACGAAACACTGAGTGGGTAAGAGTTTTTTATGTTTTAAAGGTATGTACGCAAATTTCTAACGATTCTATAATTTTCAGAAAGCTACTAAAAGCTGAAGTCGAAGTGAGAAATTCATCGTTCGCTGACAATGTTTTCCATTATTTGAAAGATTCATTAACCTCTTTGAAAAGCAGTGACATTTCCGATATATTGTGCTACGGCTTGGGTCACTTTTCTAAAAACAGATCTTCCAAGTATCAACTGGCATTGCTTTTATCTTTGAAAAAGCATTATAACTCTCGAATTTATATATATGACCCAGTTTTTTCTCCTAAAGAAATCAAGTTTCTGAAACGACTTGATTTTAATGTTATAACAATTAACGAAGAAGGCAAACATATTATACGTAATAATGTTACATTGGTGTACATGCCACATTGTTCTGTCCACTTAATTAATAATTTCCTTTATGCAAATTGGTGTAAAAACTTAAACAAGTGCATCCTTTTGACAAATAGTTTTTCAATTGTTATGGACAATTTAAAAAAAAATAGGCCTGGTCTTATCGATTATATTATTCGCATACAACCGTATGTTACAGAAATTATTTTAAAAAATGATTTTATATACGAAGAAGTATTCAATGACTTAAGTATTCATACATTTTTTGAACGTGACATCGACAAAATTCCTGAAAATTTTTGGAATATACGAGAAAACCCTTGCTATCGGAACGTAAGAATTGATTATTTAACTGCTAAGGAAACTGAAGAAATAGATGCTAAGAATTGTAAATATATTCTTTTAATTATTATTGAATATATTGTTGATAGTATTTTTAACATTGCTAACGTTAAAGTATTGAAAAACGTACATTTCAATTATATCACATGCAGAGCAATTTAAATAGTAAAGTAATATCACATAATTCTGTAGAATTGTACAAATTAATATCATTGTGATGCAAATTTGATAGACAGATATTAATATCTGTTAATAAGCAACTTATTCTGTTTGTTGTAGGTAACAAGCAAGATGAAACCTAATACAAAGTTGCTCCATTCGCTTGTACAAGAAATTCGACGGTTGTCATCTGAACAAAAATCAAAAAATAATATTATGATACGATACATTTTGGAACAAGCACGATCTCATCGAGAAACGTCCGAAGTTTTGTGCAAAGCACGAGAAGAGCTGAATAATTTAGCAGAAACATATCTTTGTTATCTAAATTCTCAACGAGTATGTAAAGAGATTCAAATTCGATATACTGGCAAAGGCGAACGAAGTGTCAAAGAAACTGCAGATCTTGTCGGATTTAAATTACCTCACGATCCAAAATGAATCCAGTTTTAAACAATAATAAAATCAATATAAATTTACTAATAAAATTTTATTAGTTAGAAAGTATAAAAAGATTATAAAAAATAGTTATAAAAAATAAAATATAAAATAAATCTTGATTTAGATTAAACATTGATTATAACAACATATTTACGAGTACTGTTGACGAATGCATTTGGCTATAGTTGATAATTGCATGTTACTAGTGCCCTCGTAAATAGTACCGATTTTAGAATCTCTAAAATATTTTTCTTGAGGGAAACTTGTTGTGAATCCTACGCCACCCATAAAGTCTATACACTTTGCAGTAACACGCAAAGCCGTTTCTACATTGAAGAGACATATGTAATAAATTTCATAGTTAATATTTTGATATTTTATGATTTGTGCTATAGAAACAAGAAAGATATTAATTACCAGAAGCGACTAATTTTGCCATGGCAGCCTCTTTCATTACATTCTTTTTAGCATCAACTAGTCTAGCGGCATTATAAACTAATAATCTGGCAGCTTCAAGTTCAGTGGCCACTTGAGCAATTTGATGTTGCATAGACTGCAACAAAACAAAACAGTTATAGTACTTAGTTTTTTGTAGTGATTATATTATATGAGGCAATTGAATTATCTTTTGTACTTGAAATGAGAATATATCCTTTCCAAATTGTTTCCTTTCTAACGTGTATGGTATAGTGGCATCAAAGCAGCCTTGTGCTATACCAATCATTTGAGCTCCAATACCAATTCGACCTTCATTTAAAAATTTAGCAGCGTATTTGTACCCTTGTCCAAATTCTCCTAAGATATTCTCTTCAGGGACCTTAATTCACAAAAAAACCATACATGAAAAAAAAATATCTACGAGTATAATATAGAATATTGGGACATTTAAAAAATCATTTCATTTACTCTGACGCTGTCGAAGTGAATCATACATGTACCCGATGCTTTAATTCCTAGTTTATCCTCAGGTTTGTCGATTATTAATCCAGGTGTATCTCGGTCTACAAAAAACGTTGTAATGCCACGATAGCCCTGTTTCAAAAATTTTCTTATTAACATTACCCGATAATGTTGATTTTTCAGAATTCTAACTTAATTAAATTACATTGTTAAAGTTAATAATATATGACATGAGATAGTTAATAAAAGCAAAATGAAATCATATAACTAATAAAATCGGTCAAAGGTTGAAGTTGAAATATTCGAACATTTGGATAAATAAATTAATAAAACTTTAAGAAGACAATTCACATTGTACGATATTATATGCAATCGTTTCTACCAATCAGACCTACTAGTCAGATTTTTATTGCATTTGAGTCAAATTCGCATTGTTTCTTTCCTTCTTCTTTTTCTGTGTTCATTATTTAGTAGAATAAGGATATTAAACTTACAACAGAAGGATTTGCATTTGCAAAAACAAGAAATAATCCTGCGATATCAGAGTTTGAAATCCACATTTTTGTTCCATTTATTACGTATTCAGTTGCATCCTTTTTCGCTTCAGTTTTCAACGAAAAGGCATCTGATCCTGAACCAGGTTCCGTAAGACAAAAACTTCCCGCCTAAAAAAAAATAAGAAATGAAAGTAAGTAAAATTTATATATATATATATATATATATATGTACATATACATACTATATTACTACTGCTACTATTGTATTGCTATTATATTATAATATTATGAAAAAATAGTTTTGCCAGATGTTAGTCCTTTGATACAATTTGAAAAATATTTTTTTAACATTATCACAATTTAAAGAGTCAAGTGACGTAACTTAAACGGTTCATCTTGTACATGTGTAAATTTCTACGTATAAATTTAGTGTTGTTAAAGCGTTATCAAAATTTATTATACATTATCTGTTTACGTACATGCTGTTGCGTTAATCTTGGTAGATATTTTGTTTTCTGTTCTTCCGTGGCAACTTTCGTAATTAATGAGTTCACCAAAGTATTGTGAATATCGACCAGAGCTGCTACAGATCCACAAACTTTGCCAACTTCTTCAACAGCTAAAACTGTTGTCATGAAATTACATCCAGAACCACCGTATTTTTCCGGTACTTCAATGCCCATTAACTACCGACAGATTGATCGAATTCGTTATGTAATAATAAAAAAATATAAAAATTTAAAAATGTTCACGAATGTTTCGTATTAATTGTTAATAGTAATTTGTTTTAATCATATTGGTATCATTTGTTACAATGATAAATAGAGAACTTACACCATTTTCGAAAAGCTTTCGTAACAATCCATCGTCTATTCTGCCTTCTTTTTCCATTTTCTGCACGAGTGGTGCAATCTCTTCTTTCGCTAATTTAGCAACTGAGAAATTTTGCGAATAAAAAGCATATGAAACAACTACGTAGACAATTTAATTAAATTGTAGAGAATATTAAACGACAGTTACCACTTTCTTTCATCAAAAGTTCTTCTTCTGAGAGTTCAGTTACAGGTCCAGGACAATGATGCAATCGTACTACATAGGTAGCCAATGAATGAAGCTTTTTGCTGTACATTTTTTGTAATATCTGAAAATTGGTTTTATCGGACCAGTTGGTTTTATCGGAGTTTGAATTTTGAATATGCATGTTAGAACACAAGTTATATCTTTTGAAAACAAAAAGAAAAAACGGTGTCTGATTAATATAAATAAAAATATTTATTCGAAAATGTATAAAGTTAAGTTCTATGACGTTTTAAGAAATCTAACGAAATGAAAAAGTATTAGGAATCAATATGCGAAAATTGTATTGTTATAAAAAAAGAAGGAGTGCGAAAAGAAAATTTGACAACAATAGTTAAACTACGGAGTTTATAAAAAATTGCGATTTGTATGAATAGAATTAAAAATACACAATCAGACAGAGATTTGTTTCTTTCATATTATAACGAATGCAATATTTGAATGTTTTATATATATTTTTGAATTTCGCGGACTTTCGCCCCTTTAAATTTTTCATAAACACCTGCAATATGATCATAGTCACGTTAATAGTTTCTTCAAAAATTATTCTGTTAAACGTCAAATCTTCCACGCCACGTCGCCAAAGTTTTATATTACTTCTCTCTTTCGCTCTAATTATTAAAACTATTAATTGAAAATTGTTTAATCGCTATTATTATTAACAACACGCGAAAGGCATACAAACACTGTACGTACCTGTTTTATCGATGGTCTAAATAAATTCATTTTTCTACTTTTTAAAATTATAATTTAATTTCGAAAATATTTGGAAAACTATAAATTGATACTACGCGTATATGCTATTTATCAAACTTCATAAAAATTTAATAACTTGAGTAGAAAATGGAAAAGAATAAAAGAATAGAAAATGAGCGTGTTGTTGAACAGACACCAGATCAAAGACTGTATTACTGACTCAATAGGAACATCATACATATCTGTTGCTTCTACCAGTTGATCCTACATACACACAAGTATCAAACAGGTTCTTATGTAACAAGAAAAATAAAGAAAATGCTCGTCTATCAAAGTTAGGAAACGTCAATTTCTATTTTTATAGTTACATTTATTCAATATTATTTATTACTAGTTTTATATATATATATATATATATATAAAATTCTTTATTATATATATATATATATATACAAAATATTCATATGTAAATACATATTACACATATGTACATATTATAAATAATTACCTTAATTTTTAGATAAAAATGCAATTATGTTAAGATAATAATTTAGATCATATTTAGATAATAATTTAGAGAACTTAACGTAAAATTTTCGTACATTTTCTTATCATTATTCGCAAAAATATTTAAAAATTTAAACGTGAAATTTAATTTAAAAAATAAACCATATAAAAAGAAGCATGGAAATCACATGTATAAATTTCTATTCAACAATATGTGATTGACTGAGATATCAATTTATTCACGAATTGAATCCAATTAAATCTAGGATTGGAATCATGTCTCGTTTATAAACAATTGAACTTTTTTTCGCGTGTTTATCGATGTAACTTTAACCTTCTATTAACTTTCTAACTAATGCTACTCATTTGATAGTGGAATAATATTAACTTTTTACATGTACATCCGTTACGAAACTCACAAAAATATTTTCAAAAAAATATCACTCTCAATCGCTTTAGAATACAAGTCTATTTATTCTTTAAACGAACTTCGGATGGGAATTTTTGTAATCATGAATAAACTTGTTTTTCGTACCAAATGACCTTCTATTTATTTTCAAACAGTTTTGGAAATCGTGTTTTTTAAATTAGCATCGCTTGAAAACAAAGCATTACGTAAAAGAAATATTATTTTATATTTTCAACTTATTTGCTTCCAATTGCATCATGATTATTAGAATATCCTGTATAGCACTAACCACTTAAGTAATCATTAAACTCGCTCGGATTCATTGCAAAAACGACTATAGTAACGAAAAATGAATCTAGCTCCTATACTTTTTTCTTTAATATTTTCTTGCATTTTATAATGATATAGTCTCTTGAATTATCTGAAAAAAATCTATCATCTTATATCATTAATCAAATAGCGTCAATCTCTTGTCAGTGCTGGACTTTGCCACTTGGTAAGCATAAGAGCTCAGACGATACTTATTGTTAGAACAAAATTACAGACAGTGACATTTATTATCGTTACAACCATAATAGAGTGGGGAATACTATAGGCTCGACTGCTCGAGCAGCTTTAACTGTAAGATGACTATATAATGCTCCCCTTAAGACGGCAATCCCTACTACTGCATTATCCGTTATACTACTACGAGCCTCATAGTATGAGGCCTAGTTTATTGCCCGCTGATTTGCTTATGACCGGAAACGCCTTAATTCGGTTATCCTATGCCAATATTCAAATTACGAATAATATTAGAATATCAAACATTCATTGATATAATTAATTCTATTTAATAGTAGATTTATTGAAAGCGGAATGCATTGTTTGGTATTATATATTTGAGGACTATATATTACATTAAGGTCAAGCTGCAAAATATTGCCTACTATAATTATATCATTGTATATACAGACTGAAAAGAAAGCATCAAGAGTAATTTGCAATAATAACCAGTATTTTGTTATTTTGTGATCGATACGTGGTGAGTAAAATTTTAAATTTATGAAATGCATGTGAAAAATTATCACATATGTGGCAAAATATTTAAATATTTAAATGTATTATATTGCCGCAAAACACGAAATATATAAAACACTTTCGATTAATCGTAGCATATCGACTTTCGATAATTTCCAGTAAATACGTACAATACGTATTATGTCATTGGTTGTATAAAACTCGAACATCCTGATTGGACGGTAACTTAAAAGTTAACCAATCAGCTGGTATAATTTCGAGAAGCGATTTCTCGTTGGATTGCTGTTAAAGCTTTGTAGATCGGTTGCGCAGTAGTATTGTGCGCACAATCCGCGTGCCCGTTGTATAATTAGTTGAAGGAAAAAAGCAGGAATGCGGAGCAGGATAGAAACGGAGACGAGATATCAACACTGATAACCAAGTTTAGATAGATTTTTTTTACGAGAATTGAACTCTTCTACGTGCTCGAAAGGAGATCAAGTACGAAAATAAGCAACATGAATACTAAACTGAATAAATTAACAAAGGCGTAGGTTAAAAAGTAGAATTGGTTGAAAAGAATTGGTTGGTGGATATACAAGGAGAAAAAGAGATATAAAGCTTGAAGTGGGTGCAACGAAAGTAAAGAGAGAGGAGAAGATAGAGGTGGCAGTGGAAGTGGAAGAAGTGCAAGTGGTGGTGGTTGGAATAGTAGTGGTGGTAGTAGGAGAGAAGCTACTAGGAGGTGGAGGTAGTTTGGGGAAGGTTTGCCAGCCGCCGGAAGAGCATCGACGGCGACGGGGGCGGGGAAGCTGTTCACCGAACGGAACGACCGCTCGGTGATACGAACAGCGAGTCGAACGGTTCCCCAAACGAATACGGATATATCGATCATCGACAATAGTTGCCGATTTTGTGCTAGGTAAGTCTCTTCAGCGATTAATGATAAAAAGTATCGTTGTAAATACGGATCACTTGGAAAGTTTTACCGCTTAAAATACAAGAGAACGTGGTTCCGAATAATTGACAAGAATGACGTAGCGTAAGGGGTGTGTCGTGCCGTGTCGAGTCGAGTCGAGTAGAATCGAGTCGTCGATTGGGCAGTGCAATCTCGAGTATTTCCTCGCACATTTGCAAAACGTTTTTCAACAACGTATTCTCTCAAAACCCTGTCAGTTGTATTTTCCATCAGTTTTGAAGTATTTAGTAAAAAAAAAACGTCAATAGTCACTGTCAAGATATTTACTGTCATAATTGCGCCATTGAAAACCATTACTCACCATTGCTGTATCGCCATTTGCATTGTTAAACCATTGACCTTCTTTTCTCCCTATATTCATGTAAAACATTGACTTTTAAATGAAAATTTAACTTCAAACGTGGTACCAATAATGTTTTAGTGTACTCTTCTTTCACTTGACACGATGTTTCATAATATTACATGTACATAGTATTTAGACCGGCGGGAATCATTGAGACGAAAGTAAAAATTGTATTCATTTCGCGAATCTGAGAACTGATTTTATTTTGATGTTCTATATAGAGATTATCTTTACAATGATGAGCAAGTGTGCCAGCATTTGAACATGAAACGAAAGTCAGTATCTTTCTATTAATTATATATAATCTAGTTACATTACTTTTGGACCTAGTATATTGTTAGGTCAAGAGAAATTCAGCAGGGTATAACTAAGTATACAAGATAATTCTTCTTTCTGTCATTAAATTTACTTCTAAATGTCGTGGATACCTGTTTGTTTGTGTAAGAAATTGCTTGCGTTTGTTTGTACAAGACTAAATTGACGTACATACATGTAATGGTCATTTGGGCGTATTCACACGAATAACCATACGCTGAGCTCGTCTCAACGTCCTTATGACAGTATAATGTGTGTATGTATGTATGTATATATATATATATATATATATGTATGTATGTGTATATATATATATATATATACACTCATGTAGACAAGTGTCTTAAATAAAAGTCTTAAATCATCACCAAATTTACCGCGAAAGGCATTATTTAATATGTAGGTGTCAATGGGTTGCTGCATAATTGTGAATGTTCTTTTTTCTTATAACAACTCCGGACCGCCCGCGCGCGATCTATCGTCGCTTGGAAATAAACTTGCTGCTCTCGAGTTTCGGTTCTGTAGAAGGCGCACGCTCACCTGTGCGTTTGGTAATTCATCTTGAATTTCAGCTTTTGATTTGTTAAAACGCGTTCGCTTGAACAGCCACAGAGAATAGAGTAGAATAGAAATTTTCTATTTTCAAGTTTTCTTACTTATTTCTTCAATAGCGCCGCTATCCGAATTATCGTTTCGTTGAAAATTAGCTTTACCATTAATAATGGACATCGAATTCGCACTAAATTTATGCTTAAAAAAGGGTGTAACTTTTCCTTCTGTTAATGTACCGTTGGCATAGAATACGATGATTGTATTCATCGTATCCGGATAAATGGGTAGTATCACCCAACGAGTAACGATAGCGAGCTTTACGTTTTAAGTTATGACATCATCGCGTCGAGAAACAGCGGACGCGTCACATTAAGTATCTCGCGCGCAATACTTGCATTCAGTTCACTATCTCGGTAGTTCAATGCGTTATCTATGTTTTCCGTTTAATCGACTTCTTCTCGCAAAACGCTAATAGATCCCGCTTCGTTTTACAAGTTTTTTTTTTTTTTTAATTTTCTTTCATGAGAAACATGAAAAATGTGTGAATTTAATAATTATTTTCTGGAAATATACAAACATGCGTTTTAGCGAAACATAAAATTTATATGGTTACGA
This sequence comes from Tetragonula carbonaria, assembly GCA_032399595.1. Classification (NCBI taxonomy): domain Eukaryota; kingdom Metazoa; phylum Arthropoda; class Insecta; order Hymenoptera; family Apidae; genus Tetragonula; species Tetragonula carbonaria. The sequence continues at coordinate 6,727,535 of JAUCRC010000008.1, forward strand.
TAGCGGAGTAATGACGAATAACCGCGTATGGGTGGAATTCAATTGGTGTTCGTTGTTAAATAACGTTGACGAACGTTAATTGAAGGAATTACACTACTTGGTTGTAATGAATTACGTGCACATGCATGTAGAAAATCAGAAATTCTTGTAAATTCTTTTGATCGATCGAATATTAAGATTAAAACGATGAGATTTAATAAAGATGTATCTACATATATACGAGTTACACGTTTTATTTAACAATAAAATTTGATTTTGAAGTTCATCGAGTGTGTACACACACACACACACACACACACACACACTACAACTTTTATATATATATATATATACTACAACTTATATATATACAACACACACACACACACACACACACACACACACACTACAACTTATATATATACAACATACATGTATGTATGTATGTATGTATGTATGTATGTATGTATGTATGTATGTATGTATGTATGTATGTATATGTATGTATGTATGTATATGTATGTATGTATATGTATGTATGTATGTATGTATGTATGTATGTATGTATAAATGTATGTATGTATGTATGTATGTATGTATAATAGAAAAATGAACCAAAGATCGTGTCAGTTTCTTGAAATGTATATTCAATATTTAATAATAATTCGTAAGTTTTTTCTCGTATCATGTGCATATGATTAATTTTTAAAAGTAAATTTTATTATTAATCCTGTGAGTAATAAAATATATAAATAATTATTTTATGCATCTTGAATATCGATTTGCTTTTTATACAATCCAATGATTTTTAAAAAAAACTTACATTCTCCGATCGATGTAGTTTTTTTTATTTTCCTCGGAGTTCTTTTTTATTTTTTAATTCAGAAAACAAAGAATTCAACTTTATTCAACGGAATCGCAGCGGGCGCATATTATAGACACTATTATTCGAAAAATAATATATACGGCAATAAATTACTGCTACGTTTCACTGGAGATAACAAAAATTGTTAAGTGAACACCTTCCCGCTGCAACTGTACGCGCGATAAAGTTTGGTTAGAACGAAATTGATAAAACGAGCGATGAAAAAAAGCAATCAGAAAGTAGAAAATTACAGTCGGGCAGGATGGCGAAGATATTTCACGTAAGCAGTAAAAGAATTCGCAATTTGCCTGTTTGGAGTAGAATTCGCGGAAGTTGTGAATTTGGGTTAAGCATACGCTTCCGAATTATTAAGAGCCGTTAAACAAGGTTATTAGCGATACTAGTGTACGGTGTGCCTGACACATCTAACCAGAAGGTGCAGGTGCAATACGCTTCCCTTGCTTTTCTCTTTCTTTTATCGTGTAAAATATTTTACAATATTTAATATTTAATAAAATATTTTAACACGTACAAGTTCTTCTGTTCTTCATAATTATACATTGTAAAAGCTGTTCGTATCGTTCAACTTTCCTTTCATCCAGTTTCTTCCGCGCTTCGAATCCATCCGTTGAATAAACGATGAAAGAAAAATATCGAACGCACGTTAAAATTGCAACTTTCAACGGTTAATCCCTTCGTGACACTCGCAGGTATTATTTTTGTTTCCCTTTATGCTCTAATAATTTTGAAAAAATATTTATTCTTAGCGTACGCGTTCATTTGAACAGACTTGAAAATATCGAAAATAACAATGGCTGTAAAGAGTAAAAAAAAAAAAATAACTTTCACATAGTCCAGGACGCGAAGAAGAAAGTTAAATCGATCAAAGCTAAACTCTTTACTCGAATGGGCGAGACGTGTAGATGCATTTGTTAATCGTAATGTGTTTAAAAATCGCAACGAGAAGGCGTACGAAAGAAAGAAAAAAAAATGAAAGATGGCGTTCAAAATCAGGAGGATCAGAATGTTGGGCAGGCTGGAAGGATGAGTATACGTGATATAAATAAACGTAGCGAGAATTCGAAAAAAGAAAAAAGCCGCCGGTTTCAGTCGCGCTAAGGATTCTTGCCATTCCCCCCCCCCTACCATCTACGTGTTCGACGCACCTTACTCTACTTGACTGTTACTCGGAAGTTTATTGATCGTTTGCTGTCTCCTGTCGGTTTCCTCGTGTTCGTTTCACGTTTCGAATGTGAGAGGAAACGGCTGAAAAAAAAGAATTATCTGCTCCGTAGATGATAACGAAGCACGATGTGTATCTCTTATGTCAGAAACAGAGAGAGAGAGAGAGAGAGAAAGAGAAAAAAAGAAAAACCGAGAGATAAGGGATCCCGTTGTTTGACTGAAAAGATAAGAGAGGCCATACCCGATCGAGAACATTCGTTTCTACGTATTCTTGCTTCGCTTTTATCATTTAACGTTCTTTTTGTAAAATATCTCGAAACGTAATGTAACAATGACTACCAATGATGTGTGTCACTTTGTTTTAGTCGGTATTCAACGGCAGGGGTGGAAGGAGGCGGAGGAGGAGGTGGCGGTGGCGGCGGTGGAGGCGGCGGTGGTGGCGGCGGTGGCAACGGTGACAGTGGTAGCGTCGTAGCTAGTGGTAGTGGCAGTGATAGTGATAGCGACGGTGATTAAAAATAAGGGAAAGCGAAGCGAGCGACGAGGGAAAAACGGATATAATTTAGAAAAGGAAACAAACGGGACAGTAAATAACAAGAATGGCAGATCCAAGTCAACAACCATTGACCGAGCCGCATACGAACGGAATAATGGACGGTCTGACAGAGGAGGAGAAGAGTAAAATACGGCCTGCAGACATCGACGCGGTAAGATATAGAAAAAGATTTTTTTTTTTTTTTTTTTTTTAAATGGGAAAATAAAGGGAAATCGTTGAATTGATCATGCTCTTACATTCTGTGCTACGTGTGCCGTAGTTTTCGATACACACTGAATTTTTTTTACTCGCTTTTACATACGTTGTAAAATAAGTCCATATGAATGTACTGGATAAAATGTATTTAAGAAGTACGTTAAAATTATCGTTTTCTTCGTAGGATATGAGGGAAATGGAAAGGAGGAAGCGAGTCGAAATGATGATGAATTCACGACTTTTTCGGGAAGAACTAGAACGTATAATTGAGACGCAAATGAAAGACGGTGCTGGACCATCGGGTCTGCTACAGCAAATCTCTGACATGATGGGTGCGCAAGGTGCTCGGTTTAACGGAAATGTATTTAAAAGTAAGTTCGTTAAGTACTAATTATTCGGTTGTCTTTTGTCTGACGATTAGATTAAATAATTTTTGTTACAGATTCAAATTGTGTATTACCTATCAACGACATACGCGGTGTCGAAAGTATGGGTTACGCAAAGGGGGAGAAACTGTTGCGCTGCAAGTTGGCAGCGGTATTTAGACTGCTTGATCTCTATGGTTGGACTCAAGGTGTCGGTGGACAAATTACGGCACGTTTAAATCAAGATCAAGAACACTTTTTAGTTAATCCGTATGGTCTGTTGTATCATGAAGTTACTGCTTCAAGTTTGATTAAAGTTGACATGCAAGGAACGGTCGTGGAACAAGGAACAACCAATTTTGGGGTTCACGTGGCAGGATTTCAATTGCATTCAACGATTCACGCTGCTAGACCCGATATAAAATGCATTGTTCATATTACCACTCCGTCCGTTACTGCTGTAAGTAAAATAATACGTATCCTCTACTGTTTTCAAATTTCTTATTTTTATTAATTGTATGTTTCCTCAGATCTCGTCGTTAAAGTGCGGATTGTTGCCAATTGGACAAGAGAGTATAGTAATAGGAGAGGTAAGCACACATCAATATATAGGTGGATTTTTTGAACCGGAGGAAAAAGAGAAGATAGCTAGAAATCTTGGCCCAATGAATAAAATCATGCTGTTAACTAATCGTGGTGCTCTCTGTTGCGGAGAAACTGTCGAAGAAGCTTTCTTCAATGTTTACAATATGGTCCTAGCTTGCGAGACTCAGTTGAAACTAATGCCCGCTGGTTTGGATAATTTAAATCTTATTTCTGAAGAATCTAAGAAAGCTATATTCGAAGCCTCGAGAAAACCACCCACACCGCAACAAACGGCTCCGATCACCGAAACCACAGCTCTTTCTGAAAAACTCGAAAAGCGTTGGCGAATCGGTGGAACTGAATTTGAGGCACTTATGCGGATGCTCGATAACGCAGTAAGTATATAGAGCTTTCATTTTTTTTTTTTTCTTCATTCTCTCCGTTTTCTCTTTTATTCCGAATAGTTGTATTTTATTTTCATTTATTTATTCTATAATAGCTAACGGGTTATTTAACTTGTTTGCGCAGGGTTTCCGTACTGGCTATATATACAGAAATCCACTAGTGAAAGGAGAACTTCCGCGGCCTCGAAACGATGTTGAAGTACCACCTGCAGTCTCGTCTTTAGGATATTTACTCGAAGAAGAAGAACTTTACAAACAAGGGTAAATATATTTATATGTTATGTAAAAGTAATTCGTAATTATCAAAGGAAGCTTTACGTTACACTTTCATTTCTTTTACAGGCTCTGGAAAGGTGGTCGTAAAGGTACAGATAGGTCACGTTGGTTGAATTCACCCAATGTATATCAAAAAGTTGAAATACTTGAAACAGGAACCCCTGATCCGAAGAAAATTACAAAGGTAGAAGTCATCACTTTTGAGAACAAAACTGAATAGATAACGGCGTGCTTAAAATAAACAAAGGCAACAAATAAAAGAAAGTAAAAAAAATGCTGTGCGGAAAGCAAGGTGAAATTTGCGCAAGAATTAGAATAATCTTGCAAAATATTTAAAGAATAACACAAAACTAATAATTAAAAAATCGATGTCAAAATTTGCATTCATATTATTAAGATTGATATTTTACATGCACATGTTGTTACATTTATAATCTTCTATAAAGTTATTTATCAAAACGTAATTATCATCGTTAATAATTATAAGGAAAGAAATCATATTCGTTTTCAAAGAAATTGTTTATTTTTGTTGGAATGAGAAAAAATGAATCATATTTCACGTTGTCCATTGTTCTCTTCTAATATACTATATTCAAAGGACAATGAAAAGAAACTTTACATGAAAATTAATTGAAATTAAAAGTTCATGATTCCTGTTCAATTATTAGATTAGATTCGTTAATCTCCGTAGTACGTATTGACGTACCTTCGATACATTCCAATTTGTAATACTGTAGTAGAAAATACATTGTGAAATTCACACAAAAAGAAAGGGAAAAAAGAGAGAGGGGGAGGGGAGTACAACTGACTTTAAAATTGACTACAATTTGACTTTAAAGAAAAAAAGGAGCACCTATATAATAGAGTCCCAACGATCTGCTTACTACTAATATAAAATGTAGTTTTAAATAAATGTTGCTATAATATTGTGCATCTTTCGGTGGATCTATTAAAATTATAATGGAACTTTATTGCACCTCTCTCTTGTAGCTTATTGATATATAAATAAATATATGTCTACTGTTTATCGTGTATAGGTAATTTTTCGAAAAAAGTTCCTTTTCTTCATTTTATAACAGCGTGACAGCATGTATAAAAATATACATACATATATATATATATACACATACATATATATATATATATATATGAAAATACGAGAAAGAAATAGAAAGAATCTTATTAAAGTACATTTATATTTTGATGATTGGTTCGGTAAACAATAGCCGTATTCTCGAGCATTTTGTCGAGTTTATGGCATTTTAACATTGTTAATGATGTAACCATATGATCTATATGGATATCATTATCTGATTGATTCACATTCAAAACTGTGTATGAATGTGTGCCTGTTAAAATCGTGTCGTCGAAGGAATGGATATTCAACTCTTCGTCCCACTGCATTTACAAAACCAGATCGACCGACCCTAGATCGGAGGAGAGATAAATACAAAACGCCCGAAGAATATTATTAATAATAGGGATAGATATAGATGTAGGTGAAAATAGGTACGAGAATATTTGAATGTTATAAGAACAATAGGTAAATTAATAAAAAAGTTTGTACTTGAACTCGAAGATGAATCGACAGATGAACGATCTAAAATGTTACAGCATAAATGTGCTTACGCATTTAAGTTGATTGAAATAATAAGACGACATCACCAGCAAAGCAGGCACACATAACATACGCAGACAATGCGGAAATACGTATCTTATAATGCTGTGTTGGATGTCGAATTATCGATGAGGGTCGACTAACGTTCTGGTTTTGTGTGCAGTGGGTGTCAGACGGATCTCCAACCCATAGCAGTACACCGGTGAAGATCGACAGTGCCCTTCAATTTGTACCGAAAAATACCAATCCAAAGGAATTTAAACAAATACAACAACAGGTAAGTAACGTAAGAAACCTCATTTGATATAATTTACGTGAATTTCTTAAATTAATTTAATCAAACAATATATCTAAATATTTTGTATTTGCAAACTGATCAAACCCTTGGAGCTATGCCTTTTTTGTTTAGATAAAGGATTACCGTAGGGCGGACAAAATATCAGCTGGACCACAATCCCATATACTAGAAGGAGTTACATGGGAAGAAGCTAAAAAGATGCAGGTGATGTGACATTTTTTTAAGATAGCAACTAAAAAATAACGTTACAATAATTCATTAATTTACTATTTTAATAAAATATATATATTGACGAGAACATTTTCTTATAAAAGGATGCTACTATTAGCGGAACAGGAGAACAAGTAGTGTTAGTAGGGGCTGCTAGTAAAGGTATCATTCAAAGAGGATTTCAACACAATGCAATGGTTTACAAAACACCGTATGCCAAAAATCCTTTCGATGCTGTTACTGATCAAGAACTCGATCAGTATAAGAGAGAAATTGAACGTAAACAAAAAGGAGATATCTGTAAGCAGAATAGCACATAAACCTATCGTCTGTTGAAAATTTACACGTAAGAAAATTGAATTTTCGTTTGCCTTTCTTATTTTACAGACGATGAATCGCAATCAGAATCGGAAGCATTGTCATCGTTCAATGTTAGTCGCGCAACACACGAATCAAGCACTGCCAAAAGTCCCATTCAGTCACCAGTATCGGTAACTTCGGAAACAGAAGAGGAGAGCAGAGATGGTAAATAACAAAAGATTTTTATTATTATGAGTTGAAGAATCATTCAATCAATGTATTGTTTTCCAATTGTTTACAGAACCCCGAGTACTACGAATAGAAACGAAACAAGTGCCTGCACCAAGTCAGCCTGAAGTTGTATTAAGTGACGGTAAATTATTTTTCACAATTTTTAGTCCCTAAATCCTGTGCACTTCAAATCGATCATTTTCACAAACGCAAAAGTACTTTGAAAATGAGCGAGGGAATGTATAGAATGCATGCTCAATAATATATGTGTACATGGAAAGTCTTGTATCACATTTAAGCTTTTCCTTTTGCTTTGTACGTGTTTCAATAATATTGTATTTATATGAAATATATTTCATGTTACAAGACTTGTTCCATAAGCATGAAGATTTTGCAATTTGCCATTGCATTTCTTCCTTACCTTTATCACCCAATTTATCATCTTTATGATCACTAACGCTTGCACCTTGCATGGCTGTACATTTGCATAAATATTTTGGATGGATATTTGTGTTTGGTACATGAATATAAATGTTTCCTCCACATTTTCTCCCTTTTTTCTATTTTTATCCTGCATTACACATTAATTACCTTGCATCGTATTAATAAATAATATTAAGTTCTCGTTACATTTTCCACCATAAGTTACAACTATTTAAAAAAAAAAAAAAACCGTGTGATCAACTTAAGCATGATAATGACAGACATGATTCTTAAGGAATCAATTTGTCTCGACTGACGTGTATTCGAATCACAATTTGTTCGATTTCACAGTTTATATAGACTTTTGGGTGCCTTACTATTTATTTTCCCAGCTGTTGCGAATACGATAAATTTCTTAGATACGCAGGTGTGAGCATCCGTGATCATAATCCATAAAAAAGAGAAAGTAAACAAAAGGAGCAAATATTAAAATACAGCTGTGGTGTTTTTGGACAATGTGGTTGCAGATCCTGGTTCACCGAGCAGGTACTGCAGTCAAACCGAGAATGAATATGAGAACAAGTTTGGAAGTGATGCCTGTATTATTCATAAGTACTGTCATTATCCAGTTGCTGAACAATATCCATACGAGCCGCGTTTAGAAATTGTTCGAAGTGACATAATCGCAGAGCGATTAGTAACTAAATTAATTGACTATTGTCCTTATCCTGCAGTTATGTCAATTGACGAGCAAATAAATTACATGGAAGATGCTCTTGAAGAAATTTCAAATTCAATTAACTTTAAAAACAAAAAATCACAAGAAGAATTGAATGATAAAGGAAAACCCAAAGTTCGTAGGTCACTGAAAAAATTGAAAAATAATGAAAATTCATTGAATTTTACGTGTTCTAACGAAGAAATGAAAGAAAGAAATAGAAATGAAAAAACGAATTTGATATTGGTTGATACGAACTCTATGGAACAGATTACCGAAATAGCGAGTTACATTGATTCAAATATTCCGTCAATAAAAACAAAATTGAACACTCTGTTTCATCCTAAAGTTAAAATCTCAACAAAGTATAGCTTAAACCCTAACGATATGAATTTAATATACAGTTTGACTCCATATATGAATTCAGATGATCATGAGGGTGTTGATAAAATGATTTTAAACGAAACGTCGAAGTTAACAACAGTTATGCCAAACTCTAACGATTCTAATCAGAATCAGAATTGCTTTTTGCAATCAAACGAAGAGAAAAGTCTTAAAAGCGGATGGAATAAAAAAGATTGCGTAGATGAGAAAATTGACAATTATATTTGGTTCGATTCGTTGTTTGACAGTGAAAAGTATGACCATTGTAAAGATAACAAAACTATGAATAACGATATATGTTTCGATAACGGACAAGTTGAAATTCATTCGAATGAAGGATCTGATATGTTAGAACTGTCCACTAACGCGGTTTTAGAATTATTGGAAAGTACCGAAGAATATTTTCGAAATGACATAAGCAACGTGGCGAATGAGATTATTGCAGAACTTAACGTGAATGACACATATATAGCTATTTACTGTTTGGTAAACGAGATATTTCAAAAAGTTTATGACATCGTTTCAAATATAGAGTTAAATGATCCACGTGATTCGTTGTCATCTACAATTTCTCGACATCGCTCAATTTCAAAACTATGCTTAGATGTAAAAGATGATGACCAAGTAATCAAAGAATATCAGACTGATCAAACTACACCTGTTGTCGTTGTACACGAGGTTATTCACCATGTGTACGATGCATGCGATGAAATTAAAAAAGCAAAGACCTGTGCAAACGTCGAATTGAAAGAAAAAGGAAACAACGATATTAATAACGAAAGAGAAGAAATCGAGAAGCAAATTGAGGATTTTTCAATAATGATAAATAGCGACGAATTGGAAACAACATCTGACCTACAAGGTGCATCGACTGTTACTCCTTTTGAGAATTTGGTTTTAGAGAAAAATAATCAATTTGTTGAAACGGTGGCAGAAGTGGATGACACGACGGAATCGGACGCAATTTTCGAATTTCGTACAATAGTGAAGGCGAAACCAATAAATACTAATGAAAAAGCATATGAATTGAATTTCAGAATAGAGAGAAATTTTGGTGTCAATAGCATTGAAAATAAAAGATCGCACGAGCAGGAAGAAGTTGAGTTTGAGCCAACTGTGAGTCTTGATAATCTCGCTAACATAAATTGGAATACAAACTCGTATAATTTGCTCGAAATTGCTTCAAAAAAAGCCGAATTAATAGAACTACCGGAGACTTCTATGTCTGTAGAAATACCTGTCGATGGTACTCATTGTGTGAATTCTTATATTTATGATTACGATCAAGGATGTTCTTCGTTATCAACTATAGGCGAAGAGGAGTCTTGGCATAAATTTTTGGAGGGAAATGACATAAACGACTCTGCAGAAGTTGAAGAAAATCGACTTAATAATACTTATATATGCTGTGATTCCGATGAAATCGTAAATGATAAAGAATTGTCTAATCGTAGTTTAGAAAATATCAATAACGCATGTTCTCCCGAAATGATTCCAACAAACAATCATAGTCCATTTTGATTGAATACAGCGTTCCAGCGGAGTTTAAGTCGACTAAGAAAACCAATACTAAACTTTAGCTTTATAAATGAATACTAGAATTCAGTTTTATTTCAAAAATGCTTTCTCATAATTTTTGTTTCTATTTCTGCTTCTGTTTGCTAACCTAAACCAAAGAGATTGTTTTATTTATCAAATTACTATTTATCATATTTATTTATTTATTAAAACTTTCATCGTTCATTTCATTTCATTTATAGTTTCACCAGCTTACAATGGGAGATTTGTTTCTATCGTATACAGTATTATATATATCTTATCGATTCAAAGCCAAAACTGAAATTATAAAACTATATTTGTACGTCAATTTTCGTTTATTTAATATTGTTCATATTTGTATTGTGCGCATTGTTCTTGTCTTGATAGCTTACATATTCTATCTTTAGTTTCTTAATTCTTTCTCTCGTTTTTCTTTTTTTAATTTCTTACATTTACATTAAGAAGTACGTGTTTTGTATGCAAGATATATTAAGGTTGTGAAATAAACAATTTTCATACGAGTAATGAGATATAAAAGCTAAAAACAAATCATTTGAACGTTATTGAACATTATTCTATTTATTGTTGATCATATTTGAAATATTCGAAGAATAAACAAGAATCAAACTTTGGTTTTCATTTTTGAGGTAAGCGACTATTATGATATCGACGATTCCTAATAAAATTCTAACTTGCACAGTAAAAATACTTATTCAATTGTGAACATAAATTTCATATAGTATTTTTCCTTTTTTCCTTTTTTCCTTTTTTCCTTTTCTCTCACTTATAGGTGAATCTTTTTAACAATGTATGATATTTCTCACGTTATGTTTCAGGGGAAAATACTGTAAACGGCGATCATTCTGATGCACACCATAGTACATTTTCTCAAAGTAGTAAAGAGGTTTGTTCCCTATATCGTTTTAACTTGAATACCTCATTATCCTCGAGTTTTTATCACAAGTAAAGACAAATTTTTGTCGTTTCAAACAATTGATTTGAAAGATATTTAGAATAAAAGAAAGCGATCGAAAGTATCAAACAAAGTTCGAGGATTCTCAAGGTGCATATATGTATATATAAATATATATGCAATAACGGAATATATATTGCGTATATATGTATATATATGTCACGCAGTTGATACATGAATTAAGTTTATTTATCCGCCAACTATTTAGTAAAATTGGTTTCTAAAATATTTAAAAGAAAAAAAAAAGAGGCAAAAGATTAAGAGTTAAAAATCAGCGAAAAAGGTAAATGATTTCATTTAAATAATAAAAATTTAGATGATAAGTATAAAAGATTAAAATTATTTATAATTAATATTATTTACAATTTATCATGTATACAAAAAATACAGTCAATTGCGTGACTTATTTTATACATTATAAGCGACGTTACATATTCTTATCTTTTTACTATTTCTAATCACTCTAGTTCGCATTTTCTTTTTTCTTTCAAAAAAAAAAATTAGTCGATGGTCTTTTACCTTGAACTAATCGTAAATTTCCTTTTACGAATCTTCACTTCGTGATGTCATCTTCCGTTATCAAACGAGTCTTAAGAATCATACACAACTGCTGCTTCATCATTAACTGTGACATTGATGCTAGGAATAAGCTAGTGCGCCAATAGTGTTCGCTTGCATGAATCTAAGAATGACCGATTTTTTAATATACCAATCAAGATCATGCAAAACGCTAAGGGGCGAAGGAAAGAAAAGATGGGACACGCGTGCGCGTGTGTGTTTTCTACGTATTCACAGGAAAAGTCTAAACAGAAACCGGAAGAAATAGACAAAATTACAACCTTGCATATTTATACAGAGGTTCGAGTTTGCGAAGTGCACTGTACTAACAATTCAGAAAGTAACAACAAATTGGAAACAATGCCATCTCCTATTATATATACTCGTTCGTTTAAATCGAACCACGGTAGATAGTTTCACATAATTTTCTATCTACCTACGTAGTATGTAGCAGGGAAAAAGATTCGAGAAAGAAAAGGTACGCGCGCGCGTGGGCTTGTAGGGGCGGGGGGAGGGGAAAGGAAAAAGCGAATTGGCTACTTGCATGTGCATGCAGAAAGGTTTATGGTTACGGTTGGGACCTTCCGTGTTAAGGGTTCCGTGTCGCAGGATGTGAGCGTTAGCGAGGAATCACCGAAAAAGGAAAAGAAGAAGAAGAAAGGCCTTAGGACACCCTCCTTCCTAAAAAAGAAGAAAGAAAAGAAGAAGCCAGTTGAGGCGTAGGTAGTCCTAACTTTGGTACGTATGTACAAAACACGCCAAACAATGGAATTGACATTTTTATTCGTGTCTTTCAATTACGTGTCTCTCAGTCTTACTTCTTACAATTCTTTCGATTCTTGTCAATTCATTTTTTTTTTTTTTTTTTTTTTTTGACATTGCGAAAACAGCGCGAATCGATGTTCCATTTGTCCAATTGTCTCTTACTTTGAAACGATTGTATCATATGCACGATTGAATAGAAACGTAAACAACAGTTTTCATACTTGTTTTTTTTTTGTTTTTGTCGTTTTACTGCGAACGATTATTCTGCGATTTGGTATCGTTAATTTCCATACCGAGGAAATACTAGTTATAAGAAGTTCAAAGAAGAAAGGTAGGCTGGAAATTTCTATGTCAGAATATATCTTTCTTGTTGTTACTATATCATAGAGTAGAAGGGCTATTGATGCTACTGTAATTTGCATAGTTGCAGCAATCTTAGATTCCGTATTTTCTAGTCGCCAGTTAGAAAATCATGATTGCTATGACGGTAATTTATTTTGAACGACAACATATTATTGTTCGGAACTACGTGCGACTCATCTTTTGATTGACTGATCTTTGAAAATCGTGCCGTTTGATCGATTTAATCGGTTTTTACGATGCATCGCGAATAATGAGAATCGCCGTTGTTGAGTCGTACCTTATGAAAAGTTTCCCTTTCGATTTTCTATTTTCCAGACACTGCCACGAGCAAAAGCTTATCGCAAATAAAAGAACAATTATTGAATGAAGATTAAGCCGCGAGACAGAGAAGAGTCGAAGATCGGGAAACGAGTCGAAAGAAAAAAAAAGAAAAAAAAAATGCATATACCGGAGACGAATGAAAATAGAAAATAGGAAATAGAACATAGAAAAAAAAAAAAATTTCAAATTGAAATAACCGTGCAACAATCACAGCATCTTTCCAGGACTCAAGACTGCCATCGCATTACATCTAAGTACGATAAGAAACTATATTGTACTGTTAATGTTTTTACGTTTTTAATTTGTTAAAGCGTCGCGCTGAACTATTTAATCCGCTATTTAATTTTGCCTCCCCAGCCCCGTTTGTGTAATGCAATAAAACGAAACAAAAGAAATACGTCTCTGATTGACGAGAAAATATCTGGGATATAATTCCTCACGGTATGATATTTTGGCTTCTCACTCTTCAATCACTCTATTCCGAATATATCCTTATTCCTTCTTGTGCCGCCCCTAGTCAAGTTATTGTATGTAAGTACACATTATACGTCATTATATATATGTGACGTGTATTATATATTTTTAATCATATCTCTTATAACAGAACATTATACTTTCTTCTCAAAATTTATGTACAAATATATTTGTTTTTTCTTCTTGTAATATCAAATGTCAGATAAAAATACTTCTTCTTAATAAGATTTCTCGGGGAGTAGAAATTTTGGAAGAGAGAAGACAAAGAAGAGGTGCGAGAATCGAAGTTAAATAGTGACTCGAATGGAGGAAATTAACGAATAATGGACCGAAGAACTGAGTGAATGCGAGGAAAATATTCAGTATTCGTCTACGTTATCCGTTTCCACGTCAGTTGAATCTAATCCAACCTCTTCGTAGTCCTTTTCAAGAGCTGCAAGATCCTCACGGGCTTCGGAAAACTCACCTTCTTCCATTCCCTCTCCAACGTACCAATGAACAAAGGCTCTTTTAGCATACATAAGATCGAATTTATGATCAAGACGAGCCCAAGCTTCAGCAATAGCCGTCGTATTAGACAACATGCAAACGGCACGTTGCACTTTGGCTAGATCTCCACCCGGTACAGCCGTTGGTGGTTGGTAATTTATACCAACTTTGAATCCAGTGGGGCACCAATCGACAAACTGTATCGTTCGCTTCGTTTTGATCATAGCGATAGCAGCATTCACATCCTTTGGGACAACGTCTCCTCTGTACAACATACAACAAGCCATGTACTTTCCGTGTCTGGGATCGCATTTGACCATTTGATTCGCTGGCTCGAAGCACGCGTTAGTGATTTCAGCGACCGAGAGTTGCTCGTGATATGCTTTTTCAGCGGATATTACAGGAGCATACGTAACCAAAGGAAAATGAATTCTTGGATAAGGAACTAAATTCGTTTGGAACTCGGTCAAGTCTACGTTCAAAGCACCGTCAAATCGCAATGAAGCTGTTATTGAAGAGACAATCTGCCCGATTAATCTATTAAGATTCGTGTAAGTTGGTCTCTCGATATCCAAATTGCGTCGGCAGATATCGTAGATCGCTTCGTTATCAACCATAAAAGCACAATCCGAATGCTCAAGAGTTGTATGAGTAGTAAGGATGGAATTGTAGGGTTCGACAACAGCCGTGGAAACTCGCGGAGCTGGATATATGGCAAATTCTAATTTAGACTTTTTTCCATAGTCAACGGAAAGACGCTCCATTAACAGAGAGGCAAATCCTGATCCAGTACCACCGCCGAACGAGTGAAATATAAGAAATCCCTGTAAGCCGGTACATTGATCCGCCAATTTATGCACTCGATCAATAACCAAGTCGACAATTTCTTTGCCAACTGTATAATGGCCACGAGCATAATTATTTGCTGCATCTTCCTTGCCAGTGATCAGCTGTTCCGGATGGAAAAGATGCTTGTATATCCCGGTTCGAACTTCGTCTACGAAGAACGGTCAATATCGTCACTATTTTCTGCTTCTTTCACAGTATCTTTCACAACTTAAAGATTGTTTCTTGTTCTCTCTTACCAACTACTGTAGGTTCCAAATCAACAAATACTGCTCTGGGCACATGTTTTCCAGAGCTGGTTTCGCTGAAGAAAGTACTAAAACTGTCATCGCCGCCAAACTTATCTGATGGCATTTGTCCATCCGGTTGTATTCCATGCTCCAGACAATAAAGTTCCCAACAAGCGTTTCCAATTTGAACGCCAGCTTGACCAACGTGAATAGATATACACTCACGCTGAAACAATATAAAAATTCTTTCTAAGGAGATTTCTTCTTATCCAATTGTCCTTCTGAATTTAAAATATCGAATCACCACTTCTCTTCTATAAAAAACTAAGGGACTTTTTTAAATAATGACATGGTTCATTAATGACTTGTTATTTAGTTAAATTTTTAATTTCATCGTTTACTCTTCGTTACTGTAACTTCAACGGTCGTCTTCGATCGTTGAATTTTTCTTACCATTTCAGTTGCGTAAAAATAAAAAACTTTATTGAACACAGAGTTTTTTTGGCGACGAATAACAGGTATACACAGAAAATGGGTGCCGCTTCTTTGAACGATTGAAACTTAATGATGCAACACAAGAACGGTCGTCGGCCTCTTATATCTTCCACTTTGAATCGTCTCGAAATATTCTCGAGTTAGTTACAAATATAATCATCAGAAAGAAATCTGTCTTCCTTTTCCAGTGCTTTTCGATAACTGGCTTCTCAACTTAATGTTGAACGGTGAATCTTTGTTCGATCAATGTGTTTCTTAAAATTTTAAAGTAACAGAGTAAGGAGAAATTATTTTAACGAGTTTGCTCTCAGTTAGGTCGCACTTAAGATTAAATCTAATAAACGGATATAAATAGCATATCGTAGCTAGGACAAGCTCTTGCTAGCCAACTCGTAAGCAGCCAATTGAACAAGAAGTTCATGATGCAAATTCTTGTGATCTATTTTTATTTGTATACACACGCGTACATATATATTTCCAACACTTGCAATTCGGTCATCATATAGAACATAGAACTCAAAATAGATCAATACTTAAAATACATTTCCAATATACAATGAATATTTTTAAATGTGCTTGTTTTTTTTTCACTGATAAAAACTGTTAAACTATCCATTCATATTTGAAATTTTGTTTTCTCTCACGCCTCTTAATATTTTTTTCATATTAACCCTTAACATTAACAACGGCATCTATATTATATTTTTGCTCTACATGTTATTTCATAATATATTTTTTTTATTGAAACTTTTTAATAACACTTTAAGCTCCTATTGGTAAATTAAAATTAAGAAATAGCAATTCGTATTTGAAAAACAAACAATAATGTTGCTTCTTAACTTTCTTCTGAACAATAATGGAACAGTATCGATTCTATCAGATAATCAATTTGATTGAAAATTAATTCTACTTTTTATATTTTAAGTATTATCAAATTATATCGACAAATGCGGCATGATGTACATGTACGTTGATACATATATAAATGATCGATCAGTTGGGAGAGTTGTTGGGAAAGCATACATCTCGGTACGCGTACTAAAAAATCACCTACTTGAGATATTATTCCTACATCGTATTATAAATAGTGATAGTTTTGTCAATCATTATTTTATTTTATAACATGAGCGTATCAAATGCAGATATTATGTGATACAGATATTGCATAATATCATACAATGTCAAACCTAACATAGATCAATGCGTGTAAACATAACCTCTACACTTTATTAATTACATACTCAATAGATAGGATTTCGAGGAGCTGAGGTACAAAAACGTACGTGTATATACACTCGATAGTCTTCATCGCGTTATTATTAAGTTAATTGTAAATAATTAAGTAACACGAAGTATGGGACGTAGT
The DNA here is from genome assembly GCA_032399595.1 of Tetragonula carbonaria. Lineage (NCBI taxonomy): Eukaryota > Metazoa > Arthropoda > Insecta > Hymenoptera > Apidae > Tetragonula > Tetragonula carbonaria. The sequence continues at coordinate 6,744,546 of JAUCRC010000008.1, forward strand.
CGTACACCTTCACCGGGAAGAAGAAGAGATCGGTCCCGAGATCGAGATCGGGAACGTGAACGAGATAGAGATCGCAGAAGAAGACGCTCTCGCGAAAGAAGAAGGAGGTATAATTTTCTTTTTTCTCGTTAAAATTAAATGACATAAAGATTGGAAAGTGAATTTCAAATAATTTTAGATCCGTTGAACGAGATCGAGTAAAGTCCAGGGATAGAGAAAGGGATCGTGATCGTGAACGGGATAGGCACAGACGTTCGTATAGCAGATCCAGATCAAGAGAAAGAGATAGACCTAAACCTAAATTAAAACCCACAACAGAACGTCCTGTAATTACAGGTATATCTGACGCTAGAAAGGCACGATATAAATTTGAAAATGACCAATTAGTGTTTTCTAAATGAACATTTTTCAGAGGCTGATCTTCAAGGGAAGACACCCGAGGAACAAGAAATGATGAGAATAATGGGTTTTTGTGGTTTTGACAGTACTAAAGGCAAAAAAGTCAAAGGGAATGATGTAGGAGCCGTGCATGTTATTCTCAAAAGAAAGTACAGACAGTATATGAACAGAAAAGGAGGATTCAATAGACCATTGGACTTTGTAGCATAAAAATTATAAATTTAACGATTCCATAAAATTTTTTGCCATTGATGAAAATTCCTTATTTTCTGCAAGTTCTGTTATTTTTTATAAATTTAATCAGAATAATAAGATGTACAAACGATACAAAAAATAGTTTATATAAGTGAATATATACTGTACAGAAAACGAGCGATATAGGATAACAAAGATGAATATCTGTAAAATTTTTCATTTTAAGTATTATTAATTAAAAAATTTTTATATAAAAATATCTTACAGTGGAATTTTTTTGTCATAAGACAGTATTAAGTGTTTTAATTAACAATGTTTCAATTTTCTATCCTGGATCGTTTTTTTGAAGATTCATCATCATTACTATTATCAGAATCATTTACATTCGAGGTCTGGATTTCACTTTCAGAGTTCTCTAGATCTGATGAATTGAGCTATAAAAAATATTTTATGATTATTGCAACACAGGCGAGCTTATGAAAAATAATGCATAATACAACATTTCCTTTTTATTACCGAACTGACGTTCATTTTCTCAAGTCCTTCTACCAATTGTGGATCTTTGATTCTAAAATCTCTCGTTATACTATGTTTTATGTAATTTTCTAACGGCACCTAGTAATATATGTGTACAAATTAAAAATCATTAATATAAAATGTATCAAAGAATAAAATATTTAATATTAAAATATTATTACTAATAAAAATATTAAAATATTACTACTAATAAAAATAGTAAAATACTACTATTAAAATATTTAATACTTTGATACTTACGCCCGTTTTTTTACCAAGTAACAATATTTCCTTGTTAAGTTGCTCTATTTCATATACTACACGTGGTATTACTTTGGTTTCTTTTAAAATTTTATTCCTTTGTGCATATGAGTCAGATTTCGATTCTAATTTATTTTGATTTTCCTTCAGAGGGTAAATAATAATTATCAAGAATATCATTGACTCATAACAAGTGAAAAATTCGAACTCAACGTACCTCTATATATGTTACCAAATTATAAAAAGTAGATTTTAATGGTTTACCAGCTAATTGTATTACTTGAATAAATCTGCAACCAGCAAAATCAGTTTGGGGAACAATCATTAATTACATACGAAACGATACATGTATGTGCAACACATACTTCACTGCTTGGAATGCCGCATTCTGGCTACTCGATTTTGCATAAAAATACTTTGTAAGATCTCCAAGTAAATGATATAAATATTGCAAATTTTTTAAAGTAAAATCAGTGGGTGGGCCTGGCTTAATCGACGTATTAGCTAACGTTTGAAGTACTTGAGCAAGATAGGATAGTTGTCTACACAGATTTCGTTCCTTTTCTTTTAGCTTATTATTCCCTGTTACGAGAATTTAATTTTTTATATAGTAATTGTTATGAAATATTTTATTTCAAATTTCAAATTTATACTTGAAACCTTCATCAATTGTTCCAGGTGCTCTGGCTATAGCATCTTCTGCCTTTAATCGCATCAACAACCATGATGCATTATCCAGCTTTTGTTTAATATGACCATTCAATACATTATAAATTTGTAGTATTGTATCCTCACGTATACTTTTATATAAACCATTTGTTTTTAATTCAATCTATATTTAGATAAAAATAAAAATTAATTTGAAAAACGAAGTTTTTCGAATATTATATAATAAAAATTATTGCTTACCCCATCAATGCTTCCAACTTTTTCACATAATTCTATACAAATTTCATTTAATGTTTCTCCATATTCTTGACTGTATTCTTCCAAATTTAAGAAAAATTGTACGACTGTAGGGACAATAGAGCTTTGAATATCTTCCATTTGAATTATTTCTTTCATACATTCGAGCATCTTTTGTAGTAAAAAACAAAGTAAACAATGTATAAATAATGAAAGTAATTTCATGAGAGATACTAACCTGATCAGAATTATAATCTTCAAAGTTAATCTTATATGTAAATTGTTCTATTATTTGTAATAATAAAAGTGAAATTTTTTCCCCCTCATTGTTGTCCATTTCTACCGTAAGAAACTTCTTTAAATAAGGATTTAATGAAAAAATAATTTTTTGTAGTTGGAAATTAATATTCGTAGATTTCGAATTTTTCTTAGATCGTACTTCAACTTGAAAAAATAAATAAAATAAATAAAATTATGATATAAAATTGTCGAAGTAATACAACTTCTTGAATAAATACGTACAAATTAAATTAAGAAATGTTTGTAATTCAGATGAGAGTAATGTACATATACAGCAAGAAATTTCTTTGAAACATTGTAAAGCCAATATAGTTACTTCATATAGTTCATCATCTGTAAGTGCATCTTCTAGATTTTGTATAAAATATTTATAAAGCAATCTAAACCATAAAAATGATTTTATTATATGATGTATGATTACATTGATAAAATTGACATTATCATCTGAACTTACCTTCCAATATCAATGTACGTATTTATGTATTGATGATTTTGCAATTGAAAAGTATTCTGTACAAATGGTTTTGTACGTTGCAAAAGTTGTTCACATGTTTGCAATATGTAGCAACAAAAGCTGTGGTTTCTTCTAGGTGCAACATCACTTTGAGTAGATGATTGTCTATTTATAAATTGCAATATTTCTAATGATAAAACTATTTTACTTTAAATAAAAACACTTATTTCAAAATGAACAATTTTACATTTAGAATGATCTAGTAATTCCAATATTCATTTTAATTATCACAGTACTTACGAAAATAAAAGCGATAAACTTTGGCGAATTACATCCAAATCCATAATAGTATTTGGTATCTTGATATTAGTTGATTTAGCGGACTTTTTAGTTGTATTATTAGCATCTTTATTTTTTTTAGATTTATTGCGACCACCCTTCTTCACTTTTGTGGATGGCTAAAAAAAATTCATCGCGGATCATGATTTTTAATTCAACAGCTAAGTAAATAAAAAACAATAGAAAATTTTACCGTTTTAGAAAAATCTATCAAGCGTGTGTACGCTTTGAACAAGTTATTAATATCATGAAAATTTTCCTTATTCTCCTTTGACCATTCACCGATTCGAAACGCCATTAAAGCCTCATAAATTCCAATAGCTATACCAATATTTTTTAGCATCTGTGACTTCTGAAAGTCTCCACGAAGTAAGTTCGTTTCATTTTCCTAAAATTATCAGAAAATTATTTACTTCTACATTGATGTATCTGTATTATTTTTTATACTGATATTCGATCTTACCTGATTTAAATGCTCTAATTCTGTAATTGCCATTTTCTCACACAGTGATATCAAAATATCATGTAATTTTTCAGAAGTATGTAAATTTTTTACAACTGTATTAATATATATCTTTTGCAAGGTAAATATCAATTGGGCAATAGGTTCTTGCAAAATTACTTCCTCTTCATGGACGTCTGTACACAATTCCAATTTTACAGGTGGCAAGGCATTATCATCTGTATTAAGATAAAGATTCAAATGTGAAAGAAGCGTATCTAATACAATTTCTGTTATTTCGGGATTTTTGATTACAGTAGCATACAGACCTAAAAACAATTTAATTTCAGAAAATGACAATTTGTTAAATATCAAACTGTTGAGCATTCAAATAAATCATACTCACTTTCGTACAAATGCAATCTAATTTCAAACTCATAAGTAAAAGTCTTTTTTAATATGTCCAATATTTCATAATACAAAGTTTTATCGCAATCTGTAACTGATTTCTCGCGTTGCGAGTTATATTCTAAAGTCACCTAAATTAAGTGATAAAAATTACAATATTTTTTTTTACAAAAAAAATCAGTAAAAACAATAGTTTCTTTACATTTTTAAAAATAACTTTTGTACATACCTGAGTTAATGAAGATCTAGAACTAGAGCTAAGCATTGAATTAGAATGTTGACTGAGTCTAAAGCTAAGTTGAGAACGCATTTTTGTACATTTTAACATTTCAAGAAATCCTGTCACAGCCATCTGTCGTTTTGAGACACCTTTCCTGTAAAGAGCTTTTCTCAAAGTCAACAAAAGATTTTCTCGTATATTTGGTGAAATACGGGCCAATGGAAAAATAGCAAACAGAACTTGATTAGCAACTGTAGGATGCAAAAATAACAATCGTTCAAGGATAGTCATAATCCAAACTTGATGCTCCAAAACAATCATTGATAATTCACGACACATATACTTTAAACAATCTAGAAAACATTTTTTTTTAATTAGGATAAAAAAATAGAATCATATTTAATGCAATTTTGTAATAATATTTTTGTTTTTTACCTATATAGTGTGTTGTTGTCACACCACCTGCTATTATTTTATTAATCAACTCTTGTAATATGAGAGGAACCGTTTCATGACGTTTTTTAATTATTTCTCGTATTATTTCAGATCCGATGCGCCACAATGTAGCTGTTGCATTGTTTTTGGATTTTTGATCATCATTCATTAATGTAAAAGCCAAATTTGTAAGTCCTCTTAATACTAAATGACGATCTTTATTGCTGTAAAATAATTAAACAGTAATATATAAGAAGTACATGTGAAAAAAGAAGATAGCAATTGAATTGACCTGCTACCAATCACTCGTTGAATAACTCGAGTTATATCACTGGGCGTAAGTAAAAGTTCTCTCAACCATGCACTGTTTTGTCGTTTTTCTTTCTCCAAGCTATTGTGAACAATGGCCAATCTTAATATCTCAAAAATCTGTAAAAAATTTTTCAACATTAAAGCAATAAAATAAAAATGTACATAAATTTTTTATTACATACATCATTAAAGATTTGATGTACCTGAGCTTCATATATACCAGAAACTGACATCAATATAGAAAGCATGAAGGGTTGTAGCATATATTCTGAAGCATGAGACACCTGTTTAAGAAAACGGATGAAATCTTTCATGTTTTCATGATTTAACTGGGCAGCTTGGTACACATGATACAAAACAGTGCTTTCAATATCTTGTACCTCTTTTAAATCAATCGTGTCTGTAAACACGAATTTAAGAAGAACGGAAATTTAAAAATTACGTAATAAATACACATAGATATCCGCTATATCTTTTTGTTTGCATACCAACATCTTCAAAACTATCTCTGTCATCGGACAAACTTGTTTTCGAGTAACAGAAATCAAAGTATCTGGACAAAGCATCCAAAAGTTTTTGATTATCTCGGTTTGGGCATAATTTTAGAGCTTGATACGTAAACGAGGGAACTTGATCCAAAGGAAGATTTGAAAGGGCAGAACACAGTGCTCTTAAAACCTCATTGCGATCTGCCTTATCTAACACCATATCCCTTTAAATTTTGATCAAATCAAATCATTTCGTGTCTCGAACATTTTATAGACGCAAGACTCGGTCATTTGGATGTCAAAATCCACTTACCCAAACATTTTTGTCAAAGATGGTAAACGATTGACGTCCCAATGATAATTACATATAGTTTTGACAATTAATGACTTATATTCAGTCCCCGATACTTCAGCATCCGCGTGAACAATGTATTTTTCATTTTCCAACGCCTCCAATGACGCTGGTAATAAGTCTTTCCAACTGAAAACAGAATTCAAGAAGATCCCATATATCGAGAAAAGAGCGGAATTAAGAGAATGGAAAATTAAATAAAAGGACAATAAATTGCTTTACTTGCACAGCTCGTTGTCGTTATCGCGAATACTCGCGAGACAAAAGTCAACAAATTTGACGAGCTGTTGCTTCGAATAATTTGGCAAGTCGGAAATTATCCGATTAACGATCACGTTCGCCTGTCCTGCGGATACGTTAGACTTTTCCAAACTCTTCAAGGTAAACTCAGTAAGTTTTCGTCGGTTTGCTTGACAAGCTTCGGAATCAGAGAACGCATGCAGAAGATCGTCCAACACTTTTACTCCATCCGACTTGCAAATACTGCTGTGCATTAATCGCATAAGCTATTGAAATTACATGTTTCGATCTTAAGTTGCATTCGTTTCACGTGTCATGTACTTACTAGTGGCACGTTATCTTTTTAATAGAATTTTGACGGTTACCTCGTCTATGCTCGACTCTTGAACAAATGCGCGCAATTGCAACTTATCGCCACGCTCTCTCAATTTCTCAAATCGATGATTCATATTTGAATTTATTTCGTCTTTGCTGCTTTTCCTCTTTGCTGCTGGTTATAACGTGATTCGCGCAATTTCCAATTTCCCTGTTACTCGTTCGCTTCGAGTCGTCTCGCGATCACAGTCTCAAGAATGAACGATTCAAAAACCATTCTTCTGTAATACGATATGCAAGTACGCGCATGCGCAACGTGATTATTCGTAATTATTCGCAGTTTAAAACCATCGATCTCAAAGCTTCGATCTATTTAATAAAGACTTTGCAAAACTTCATGCGTGTTGTAGGTTAAGCGGACGAGAAAGCTGTCGATTTAAAAATGAAGATGTATGAGAACCACAAGGATTCATAAATCAACCCTCTTAAGTAATTTGCGGATTTTTAAATTAAATTTTTTTTTCCAAATGAAGATTTGATCCGTTCATGGACATTGAAATACTAGCGCCACGTAGCGATGAAATTGTGGAACTAATCGATATTACTGTCCTGTCACATACTGTGTCATTGTTACTCTCATCTGATGAATATCTGTCCTTGCGTATTACCATCATTGAATTTTACATTTTTGTCTTTTTAATTTCAGCACTGACTGTGCGGAGATACAGATTGCATCTATTTTATACCTCATTTGTAAAATCTCCCAAGTGTACGACGCAAAAATGCATCGAATGCCTCTCTACTCTCCGCATCTTGTCTTTGGTTTCAGATGAAGCTGACAGCAGATGGCAGTACTATTCGTAGATAAAGAGCGCAACAGTCTACGACAAGGACAGAAATAAATTTTATTTCGCCATTTTATTTTATTCTGTCCATGAACTGATTAAATTTTCATTTTTAAAAACAGCTACCTCGGTGGATTCATTTATGAAGTTTTATGGTTCTATCTTCATTTGTAGACCCTAAATTTCTTTCCTATGTTCCATTTGGCTCGTGGAATATATGAATGAAGATTTGAAATTTTTACACGATACATATTTCAAAATACTTTGTTTGATAGATAAGGAGAGTGTGTGACAAGGATAGAAATAAATTGTGTATCTGAACAAGAAACGTAATATAGTGAGATTTTAGTTCTATGGTTTCACCGCTGTGTGGCGCCAGTATTTCAGTCTCTAAATAAATTGACTAAATTTCCCCATTTACGAAAAGAACTAATTAATTTATGAACTTTTATAATTAAACTTTAAGCTTCCCTCTTATATTCCAGCTGATCTATATATAAAAATTTGCAAATTCTATTCAATAAATCGAAATCGCAATTACGTGCTCAAATAAATACTTACTTTCTCACAAATTGATTTAAAAATCTTAAAAGATATTATATTTCAATAAAATCTAGTTTATATTAATTTTTTTGATGGATTTCACGTTGAAATTATTATAGCGCATATGTGATTGTTTCTCTGATTAATTTGAAAGCTGAAATAACCGCGTAATTTTTAGTAATTTGAAACGATAATAACTTTTGGTAATTTCGAAAATCAAAATAATCAACGTTTTGCATTATTTTTCAAAAATTATTAACTCACAAAATTAATTCGAAGTAACAAAATAAATATATTTTTAAACATTCAAAAATATTTTATTTAGAAAATTGCAAAATCATCTTTGCAACTTTCTGCATTTAAAATGTCATTATCTAACGAGCTAGTTTTAGAAAATGACATACTTCGCGAACAATGTTAAGAACATTAAGAATATAATAGGTTTTACGCGGAATCACAGTTTGAATCCAATGACATCACAATACGTATAAAGAATTACAGTATAGAATTCCACGTATATACTTGGTTTATGATTATAAAATACCTCGTGCTATTCTATACCTTATTTGCAATTTCATAGAAAAATTTAATTTTTATTCAAACTATTAGCACGTTTATTAGTACAAATGATAAAGAAGCTAGATGACAAGGAGGTACACGAAGAAGCATAGTATGTCAGATCGTTTTGCATTACTTGATAGCAAAGAAAAGATAAAGAAAGGACGGGAAATGATTTTTTTCAATTCAATAATCAATAACTAATACAATACATTATATATGTATTAGATCATTCGTAAAATTTCTAGCGCACATTCATTGATTTCGGATTTTTCTCAAATTGTTCTACGAACATTCCGAACGAATCGCAGCGAACATAACAATTTCACAGGAATGTATGCGACATGCAAAAAGATTAAAGAACAAAATACATGATATGGAAACACGTTACAAAGAATTAAAGGATAAAAGTGTGATTTGGAAAATTATCAAAGAGATATAATTAGCTTGGAGATTATCTTCTATTATTATTACGTATTTTGTAATTATTCCGCTTTGTGTCAGGCATTAGCAAAGATTTCGTACAAAGTAGATATGTGATAGATTTTTCGAAAGTGCGTAACTGAATGGTACGTTATCGTTTGCATCAATATTTCAGATCTCTCGAGCAGAAGTTTAGCAAGAAAACGACAGAGTAAACGAATCGTGGTCATTTTCTTTTTTTCTTTTTTTTTCTGTTACTCTTGGACAGTAACCAGTCGAAGGTTTTGGATTTTTAGTCCAAGGTCGGGCAGGGATAAGTTAAGGATATATTATTGAAAGAGAGAGAAAGAAGAAAAAGGAGAGCACGGGCGGAGGAAAGTGTACAAACGATTACGCATATTCCTATGGAGAAAGTTTTTTTTTTTTTTTTCGGTACTCGTTCGAAACACGCCCTTGTGCCCCACCTTTCATTTCAGTTGGTTCGCGTATTTCGTTCACCTAACTGAACGGACTATATAAGATTTCGGCCACCAAAGGATCGCCACACACTTGCTTTCGTACATTGTCAACGAATCGATCAAGGTCCTTTCTCAGACTCGCAATGTTCTCGAAGGTAAGCGATACAAAATAATTTAACAAACAAAACTGAAGATTGTAACGCACGAAGGTTGTAACATGCATTTTTCATTTGACGCATATTTCAAAAGTGCTCGAACAATTTCAACTTAGAAACGTTGGCAAAAGAACAGACTTCGGGAAACAACGATCAAATATTATTTTCACATTTTTTCCATCTTTAGCTCTCGAGATCTTTCTTCTTGACGACGACGTCAAAAGTGTTCTTTCAACACTTTCGATGTAAATACTTCCGAAATTCGAAACGCGTGCGATATGTATTTGACAACGTACAGAAAAAGAAACGACGATAAGCGTAAGAGGGGATTTCATTCGAACGATTTTATTTTCAGATCGTAGTACTCGCTTGCGCTCTTGCCGTGAGCAACGCCGGTTTCTTGGCACCGGCCCCTGGACAATATGCTTTGACTACCGCCGCTCTAACGTCCACATCGGACAATATTCTTCGTAGCTCGGGAAATCTGGCACAAATCGCCACCCAGTCGAAGACAATTGCCACCCCGTTCTCGAGCACCAGCAGATCCGACATTCGTGTATCCAACCCGGCCATTTATGCGCACGCTGCGCCACTAGCATACGCTGCTCCATTAGCAACGCATGCAGCACCCCTGGCAGCACCATTAGCCGCCGCAGCTCCAGCAAGCTCGCTCCTTGGCGTCGCCTACTCGCCAGCGGTGGCTGTTTCGCACATGGCCTACAGCAGTCCCATCGGCATCTCCTACTCCTGGTAATCACTTTGTCTCTTCTAAATTCCTTGGACCATTATTGCTCTGGCAGTATCATATACAGTTGCATTTGTATTTAAGATACTTTCTCTGCTGTTATTTATTAAATACAAATTCTTACTGAAACGTAACGTGTTGTGTCTCGTCGTTCCTTATTCCCCCCATTGATTTCACGTTTCGCGTTTCACCTTGTTTCAAATATCGATATGTCGATAGAATTGAAGAATAATATACAATGTATCTCCTACTCCTGGTAATCACTTTGTCTTCTAAATTCCTTGGACCATTATTGCTCCGGCAGTATCGTACACAGTTGCATTTGTATTTAAGATACTTTCTCTGCTGTTATTTATTAAATACAAATTCTTACTGAAACGTAACGTGTTGTGTCTCGTCGTTCCTTATTCCCCCCATTAATTTCACGTTTCACCTTGTTTCAAATATGGATATGTCGATAGAACTGAAGAATAACATACAATGGCCACCGTCTGTGTCATTTAGCTGTGCACATAAAAATATAAATTTACGTAAAAATCCAAAGAGACGAGAGATCTTGGCACGGAATGCTTCGTTCGATTGGAATCGTTAAGAAAAAACGAACAAATTGAAATGAACAATTCGGTGCGAGCATTATATATAGAGTAACGATTGTATCTCCTACTCCTGGTAATCACTTTGTCTCTTTTAAATTCCTTGGACCATTATTGCTCCGGCAGTATCGTACACAGTTGCATTTGTATTTAAGATACTTTCTCTGCTGTTATTTATTAAATACAAATTCTTACTGAAACGTAACGTGTTGTGTCTCGTCGTTCCTTATTCCCCCCATTAATTTCACGTTTCACCCTGTTTCAAATATCGATATGTCGATAGAACTGAAGAATAACATACAATGGCCACCGTCTGTGTCATTTAGCTGTGCACATAAAAATATAAATTTGCGTAAAAATACCCAAAGAGACGAGAGATCTTGGCACGGGATGCTTCGTTCGATTGGAATCGTTAAGAAGAAACGAACAAATTGAAATGAACAATTCGGTGCAAGCATTATATATAGAGTAACGATTGTATCTCCTACTCCTGGTAATCACTTTGTCTCTTTTAAATTCCTTGGACCATTATTGCTCCGGCAGTATCGTACACAGTTGCATTTGTATTTAAGATACTTTCTCTGCTGTTATTTATTAAATACAAATTCTTACTGAAACGTAACGTGTTGTGTCTCGTAGTTCCTTATCCCCCCCATTAATTTCACGTTTCACCCTGTTTCAAATATCGATATGTCGATAGAACTGAAGAATAACATACAATGGCCACCGTCTGTGTCATTTAGCTGTGCACATAAAAATATAAATTTGCGTAAAAACCCGAAATTACCCAAAGAGACGAGAGATCTTGGCACGGGATGCTTCGTTCGATTGGAATCGTTAAGAAGAAACGAACAAATTGAAATGAACAATTCGGTGCAAGCATTATATATAGAGTAACGATTGTACGTTTATTGAATATTCGATTATTACATTCTGTGACAAAGTAGATCGTTTAGGTAGCAACAACGATTCGCCATCGTGTTCTCCGTCGCTCTGTGGTAATTCGAGCGCGGACTTTAGAGAACCTTGACGGCGCCTAGCCCGCTCAAGGTTAAGCCTTGGAGTCCTAAAGGTGCGGCCGCTAAGCCAGCAGTGAGAGCGGGTGCAGCTGTTAGGGCAGTGGTCAATCCAGGTGCGAGAAGTGCGGGAGCAGCGAGAGCAGCTGTAGCCACCGGAGCTGAAATCATCATCGCGCATCAAAACAATCGTAGCGATCAGATTTTACGAATGAAAATCGAACTCGAAGAAAAGAGAATCGTCGTTCAGACGATTGTTGTTTCAGCGAATAATGTTTCTGTTATTTCTCGTAATCGTACTCGTTAAGTATTAAGTTGATCGCGCAGGATCGATGAGACAAAATAAAAGGTGGAGAGAAAAACAGTAATAAGAGAAGGATCGTGGAACGAGTTAAGCGACGAGTTAATATAATATAATATATAGAAAGGTGAGATGAAAACACGAGAAAAACGGACTGACAGAATGTCGATTCTAACGCGTAAAGGGAAGCGTGTCGGCAAGCGCCCGATTTCCACGCGACATCCATGAAATTTTGAAGTTTAAAAAGTTAGAAAAAGCGGTGTAAAAGTGCAGCACCGCCGATAGGCGCACTCATCGTCTAGGCTATGATTGTGAATGTTAGATAGTAAATCGGCACCTCTTCGATCGGGTACCTGCGAGAGCGGTCGCCGTCACGATTCCAGGATTGTTAACGCGCACGTCCGCGTTCCTCACGCTACTGAACGGCGTGTCTACACTGTTCGTGTAGGCCGATATGGCACCTAAGTTACCGATACCCCGTATTATGTTGGAGGTGGATGTTGCGATGGTTGGTAGTGCGACAGTGGCTGCGGGCAAAGAAAGGGCTGCTGCTGGCTGTACCGCGAGCGCTGCCGGCCCGGCTGCGAGCAAACTACCGCCGATCACGCCAGCTTGTCCAACCGCCAGCAAGCAACCGCAAATCACCAAGAACTGGAAAATAAAAGTCAATTTCCACCTTTCTCTCTCTCCCATTTTTCTTCTTCTTCTTCTTCTTCTTCTTCTTCTTCAACTTGTTGTTTTGTTCAAAGAAGATCGAACGATCGGTTCTACTACAGTGACGCGGCTTAAGCGTCTTACGTATGAAAACTTATACTTACAGAGAAAGGAGAATGAATTACGTTCTTTATTTTTTATACGGTACATTTTCCGTTGTACAAAGTGAAATTTGAAATAAAGGAATTAACAGAAATGTATCGTGTTTCTTCTTTTTTTGTTATGATATTTATAAAAGACGATCCGCCGAACTGTCGCTAGAATATTTACGTTCTGATAGTTTCGCGAGAAAGATTATCGAATAATTGAAGTTATACAAATTGAGTCTTATTTCGTTGTAATTAAAAGATATCGTGATACTTTTGAAGGCTTTTTTACAGTATTAAATACTTCGTTTTAACTTTTCTTTATTTTTTATACGGTACATTTTCCGTTGTACAAAGTGAAATTTGAAATAAAGGAATTAACAGAAATGTATCGTGTTTCTTCTTTTTTTGTTATGATATTTATAAAAGACGATCCGCCGAACTGTCGCTAGAATATTTACGTTCTGATAGTTTCGCGAGAAAGATTATCGAATAATTGAAGTTATACAAATTGAGTCTTATTTCGTTGTAATTAAAAGATATCGTGATACTTTTGAAGGCTTTTTTACAGTATTAAATACTTCGTTTTAACTTTTCTTTATTTTTTATACGGTACATTTTCCGTTGTACAAAGTGAAATTTGAAATAAAGGAATTAACAAAAATGTATCGTGTTTCTTCTTTTTTTGTTATGATATTTATAAAAGACGATCCGCCGAACTGTCGCTAGAATATTTACGTTCGTTCTGACAGTTTCGCAAGAAAGATTATCGAATAATTGAAGTTATACAAATTGAGCGTAATTATCTTATTTCGTTGTAATTAAAAGATATCGTGATACTTTCGAAGGCTTCTTTACAGTATTAAATACTTCGTTTTAACGTCAATGAACTTTTTTTATCAAATTATCGGGACCAGCATAAGTACCGTGATAACCAATTCGTGAATCATGTATGATACTTTTACTTACTCTAAACATGATGATAGATTGATAGATAGGAGCTGCTTTCTTCACCCTTCAGAAGCAACAAATGAATTGAGTGCATGTGGTAAATCTGTCGTTCTATTTATACGCAAGTTCTTGTAATCCTGTCCAGATAGTTAACTTGAAACATTTTTTCGCCAAAAACTTGGTGTCGGGTGTCTGCCGACCAAAGGCAAGCGTATTGTATAGAAGGTTTACAACAAGCTGACGTTGCAACACATACGTACAGTCAGAGCAAATTCGATATCGCAAAACTCGAGTAACAGATTGCAGTGTGATCTTTTTTTCTACGGAAGATTTTTATTATTTTTATTATTCGACAAGCGTAGCACGAAATTCACAACCGAGCAAGCTACAATAGAGAAATGAAAGAGCACGTCAAGCATATAAAAGTATGTACGAAATTTCGAAGCTCGTACCATTAAATGTGTGTTACAACATCGATATGTAAATGTATATCAGCGACTGACAATGAGAAGTAAAAGACAGGGAGATAGCAATTACTCAATGTGAATGTATCTCAAATTGCAACCGATATGTCTTGGTATCCAGGTGTACTATAGAATTACAGCTAAGCCATCGTGTAGAGGATCATACTTTTAATGTATATCGTATAGTTACTGACCATGACGTTAACGTGGATGTTAGCGAACTATTGGAAAGATTGTCCATGACTCGATATTACTGTTTAAAAATTCTGACTAATATTTAGCACAATTCCGTTCATCATTTTTCACAAATTTCGAAAACATTCAAATCGGAGATCCCTGTTGCAATTCTTGAATTTCTACACAAATTTTTCTCTCATTTTCTGATGAACAGAAAGGACGTTTTAAGAAAAACTGAAACTGGTACGTGACAATTTTAACATTTGAGGTATCTTCAACGTTCGAACGATACAATTACTGGACTGAAAATGATCGCAACTGGATTGAACGTATCGCAGAGAAAAGATAATAGCGTCGAAATAAATTCTGAAATTTAGAAACTTTTTACGATGAAAGGGACAACAAATAAAAATAAGTATAAGTCAGCGAAATTAATTAATCGTGTCCTATTTAAATCATTGCATTCGATAGTAATTTCGCACTAGATCATAAATTCCCTGTGACTGTATTTTAACGTATCTTCAATGACCAAGTTCATACTAGCATACTCGAGTGCATGTATATAAGAATATAAATATTCCTAAGTTATTTCTAAGTTACGTTATTATTTTGAATCTAGTTGTAAAATCGTGTCTGATAATTTAGAAGAAATCTTTTCTTTTCCTGAATTATCCAAACCAAAGCTTGTCAAATATATTTATCTCGAGTGAAGTAGTAAAAAACATTGGATAAAGGGGGCGCGTAGAGTAGAGAAAAGAAAAAAGGAGGATACGGTGGGAAAGAATAAACGTGTGTGTGTGTGTGTGTAAGTGCGAAGTGAACGGGAACGCAATCAGACGGTCACTGCCGGTTGCAGCTATTACGCAAACAACTGACATTGGCAAAGTGTAACAGAACGGGCACGGCCAAGAACTTTAAGGTTTCATAAGTATGCCGGAGGCAAAGGAGCGTGTTGTTATAATTTGACGTACCAAATTGATGACGTTCATTTTCTAAATCAAATTTTCAGCCATTAAAGATTTATATTTTTCCTGTTGTAGACGAGCAATTTTTAGACGAAGCAATAACAAATGATGTATACCGAGAAACTGATATGCGTCATGTTCTATATTATCGAGACATAAGTGTAATATTTACATAGCAGGAGCATACATAATCAAAGAAACTTGGTTTGAACAAACTGGTTTTAATAGATTTAATATCTATCGTATCGTTGGAAATGATAACGTTGTTGCCGGTACAATACGATTCATTTATTTATTACTTCTATATAAAATACAAGTATAATCGATGAGTAATAGTGTTTATGATTCTGAACGGTTTTTTTTTATTAATAACACAAACTAATAATTCGTTGGCCGATTGTACTACGACAGTATAAGATTCCCGCTATACATTGATAACATCGATCCATTCTTGCATCTGTCACGTATAAACTTGATTGCACATACACATAAAATCACGTAACAATCTTCCAATAATCCAATTATTAGAATGTCGGGAATAATATATGCTGAGATCATTAGTTAACAACTCCATTATGCGGCGTTATAGCAATGAGTTAATCGATAGCCTTTCATATTTCAATCATGCTCTCAAATGTGACTAATAACAAAAACATTTTCATCTCAGCGACTAAGTGTAATTTTTAATTATTATCGTGATCGGAAAATATATCATTATCGATGAACTATTCGATCGATTATACTAAAATCACTATTTTTAAAACATTCACGGATCCCGCGCATTATAATTTACACATATTTGTACATATTTCATTTCATCTATTTTTTTTTTAAATATTTTTCAAATGACATTTAGATAGGTTTATTTATTTCCCAAGACTACTTGCATTGTATAAATATAAGAAATAATATATAAACATATATGTATATACACACACACACACACACACACACACACACACATATATATATATATATATATATATATATATATATACGATTAGTACAATAGTTACTTTCCCTTCTTTCCTTTCTACTTTTTCTCTAAAAATCTAAAATTAAATAAAATCTTAAATAATCAGCTAAACTCATCGAACGATAAACTGTTTAAAAATAATTTTTACATTTCGTTTTGACAGTATATACGTCTTCTTCCTCACTTGAGCTTCTTAAGAAAACTATATTTTTCGATACACGAATTTTCTATTTTTAACTTATATTATTATAATCGAGTTGCACCGGCATTCATGAAAGCCGACTATTACAAAAACAATTCTATTGCTTGCACTTTATTAACAATATTCATTGGAAGTCGAAAAAAAGGAAAAAAGAAGGAATAAGCACAAATATATTATTGCTAAATGTTAATTATACTAATTGCAATAAAGACATCGCTAAGAGTACATGAAAAATACCATTGCTTAATACGATAATACACGAAGAAAGCTGCGTTTTCACTTTTATCAATTCGTTCGATAATTTTAGAAAACTCAGCACTTGGATAATATCGTGCTCTTTTTCCAACATCCCTCTTTACAAATTAATCACTATTAATTAACTAAACTTTAAGCGTAAACAAATAATAATGATTTACATTGTTTTACATTGATGTCGGAGACCAGAAATTCATCTCTCTTAATTCCGATGGTTTTACTTTAAATACGCTCGAGTAGGCAGCTGGTTTTCCAACTGACTTTTCATCGCTTCCTATGTATGTGAGATTTTGCGACGATATGGACTTCTTTCGAGTAAGCGACCTAGGTGGAAGTGTCGCAACTTCCGTGCCTGTTTCGTCTTCTTCCTCGATTTTGCCAGTAACGATTTCCCTCGATTGTCCGAAAATGCTTGCCAAAATCCAGCCTCCTTGAAGAGATGCGCCAGTGAAGTATCGGTTTGAAGGAACACGACGTCGAGCTTTCGGCGAACTACTTGGACTGCCTGCTGGCGAAGTGAGTGGAGTAGCTGGTAAAGATTTACTTCCTTTTTTGGGTTGACTGGCGGCCTGTTCGGCCGAAAACGTTTCATGAAATTTGTTAGACATCATTTGACTGGCTACAAGAACAATTGATTTTCCACAAAGTGCTGGCTCGCTATGAAACCCATCATCTACTCCCTGTGATTTTGTAATTTTCGGATTATCAGTTAATGATGTCTTCGGGCTTGGTTTAGTTCCGTTTCCTACGATGCATAATCATTTAATCATAAATATCGAATCACAAAATGTAAAAAAGAATTTTACTTATTATTCTTCATTGTTTCAGGACTCGCAATAATTAAGAGAGAGAGTTATTAATCACACAAAGAACATATGCAACAATTAATTGAATGAAATAAATACCTTTGCTTACTGTTGAAGTTGGTACAAATGGTTGACAAGGTAAGGGATGTTTGCTGAAATCAATTTCCTGATTCTTTTTCTTCTCTTCGGTAACCTGTTGTTGCGTGTCTTGTACCTTCACATTGTTCGTTGATGAATTAATATTTTGTTCCCCAAAAACTTCATCAATCGGGCGATACTCTTGTGAAACCGACGATCGGCTTTGTGTCTTTGGATATCGTATGTAAAAGAAACTGTCGTCGTGAGATGGCGGACTGAACGTTGTATCATCAAAATCGTATCTGCATAACAGACAAAAAGACAAAAGACTGATAATTACAAATTATAAAGAAGGAAAGTAAAATTAGAAGCGAACAGGAATATGTTACTCAAAAAAAAAGCTCTTCGACTTGTAGTCTTTTGCTAGAAGATTTCTTCAGCTTTGGATATCTTTTTACCATTAATACACCGTTCTCTTTACTACCAACAGTTTGTCTATAAATTTCTAAACTTTATAATAATGCGTTTCTTAAAAGGCATCGAATAATTCTGGGAATAATTCCACACTGTTCATAACTATTCTATTGAATTCGACACTGCATGTTGTAACATGCGTGAACAAAAAATCGTTATTTAATTCGAATTTCTAATGTTGATCGCGACATAGGTTTAGAAAGAAAATAACCAAAGGGTATAACAAACGCTATGCACCGCACACAGCAAGCTATACAGAGTTACACTACTCTTGTGAAGAGTGCTGTGAGTCTAAGAATAGCGGGCACAATGCCCATACGATTAACTGCTCATTCGCGTTATATCGCATGTTGGCCAAATTTCATGTATAAATATTTCTTATCACTTGCTAAATGTACATTAAGTATTTAAATCCCTTGTTCTATGTTATGATTAACTTCAAAATATTTAACTCTTACGATACCGTGCCATTTTTGTCATTTACAATTAGTAAAAATAGTTTAATTTTCATTCACGTATATTAATTTAACTGTCAAGTGGAAGAATATATACTACTGACTGTAATTTTTGTATCGACACAGAATAATTTGAATGATTAATTTAATTAAAAAATTATAATAATTATCTCGAGTTTCAATTAATAATTTCTTTACGTATGAAATATTGAAAAAAAAAAAAGAAAGATATAGCATATGATCTTATGTGACATTTTCTATATTAAAATCTTGTTTCTTTATGCTTTACTTAAATCAAATTTTGCACTTGGTGACTGCATGTGTTAGACTATGATTACAAATGTATTTTCCAGTGAACGTTCTGACAAATATATATATCAGAACAATGAAATATATATGCATATGTATGCAGTTTTGTGAGACGCTACTTTAAGACATTTCATTTAAAACACCCATCCATTATAATCATAATCATAGTTTTAGTTTTACGTGAAATAAAAACAAATCCAACTACTGGTTCAGTGGCATGGTTTTTGCTTGATCATCCAAATACCAAATTAATGCTAAATCTGCAGAGTAAAGAAATTTCTTGTACGTGAAAATGTCCTAACAGCAAAAGAATTGTTTTTTATTAACTATTATGATTGGTTTAAATTTCTTCTATACATTCAGCAAAGAATATTGTTACACGCCTGCAACTCAGTACAAGTAAAAATTTAACAATTTCACAATGCAAAGATTCAAAGGGAAACAGAGGAATATACCTGCTTTCGGTTCGTCCTTTCATCCATTGTGGTAAAGATATTCCACCGCTGAGTATTCTATCCTGTTGTTTCGTAGAGCTCATTTTTAAAATTCCAATAAAAAAATACAATTCAATTCCTTTTGAGTTTGCCTGTTCGCTTATGTTTATTTTTTTTTTATTTTTTTTTTTTATTTTTTTTTTAGTAGATCACGCTTTGAGACATCAGATTCGAAAAATATCCGAAACTTCAAAGTCGTAATCTTTCAAAAGTTTTTGATAGAAAATGAATGGTCTCCTAGGCACGTTGTTCTAATGACCTATAACACGAACAAACAATGAACGAGCGCGTTTGCATGATAAATTTGATTTTATTAAACATTTTTTCGTTCTAGATATGCGCTAGATTGAACGCATAAAAAACAATATATACAAATTTTGCAACTAATATTGAAATATCATAGGAAAAGGAGATAAAGTGATTGATTCATTATTTACACAGAAAAGAATCTATCTAAGGATAATTGTGATTTACACAGTAAAGAATCTCTCTAAGGATAACTTTGAATATTCAAAATTCCTATTCAAAGTATGGAAAATATCCTTTTAAAAATAACTCTGAGTACTCAGAAAAAATGTTAAAAAAAGATATTTTTGGAAAATATCAATTTACCAATTGTTTTCTTGTTACGGCTCTTATCCTCTTATCTTCACTTTTATTAAACATATAATGATTTTTATGATTGACTAACAGTGCATTTTGCATATGTAATATACATGTATATGCATACATATACTTGTATTTTTCTTCCCTCTTTTTTCTCCCTTTCTTTCAAAAAAAATGTATTTTTGTTGCAACGTCTACATCGATATTAAAACATTTCCTTGTAGAACAGAACATTTTATTTTGAATTGTTTGCCAAAACAGATGATATACAAGCAAAGTAGATTGTATTTCGAAAATGGCGGAAAATGTAAATACGTACAAAGAGCAATCTAGTATTAAGAAATTAATATTTGATATAAGGAAACTTTTATATATCCTAAAGTACAGACTTTATAATGACAAAGATTTACATAAAAAACATAATTATTTTCACAATTTATTACCAAGTTTCTCCTATTTATTCATTAGAATACATCATTTTGAAAGTTGAAGTATAAACGAATATATTTCAATCGAAATAACAATATGATGCATTGATCGATTACTTACTCGTTTTTTATGATATATTGGATACTTTTGTACAATTAATAACCCCATAACTGCGATATTTTTACAAAATTTTGAAATGCTAAATCGTAACGTTCTATCGTGATTCACGAATTATCCACCATTTACTACGAATAAATTCTCGTTGCGTCAAGGAATCGTCAATTGACAACTTCTTTACAATGAAAAATTCCTATTTGTGGAAAAGTGAAAAATAACTAGACTAGTAAACAGAACCAGGAAAAATGAAAAGAAACTACATACATGCATTAATATAGAACATTAAAACAAAATCATATTTTTATATAAGTTTGATTCATTAAGTATATACGTATATCTGATAACTTATAAAATGATAAGTATGTATATTAAAACTTCAAGATGAGTTTACAACAACATTACTACAAACTTGAAGTGAGATACATTTGGCGAATTGTACAATCACTAGACTAGATAAATTTTGTACTGCTTCAGTATTGGAAGCAAGCAAACGTTCTTCCGGTTGGGGTTACGGATTTCAACTGTTGTCGGTAAGCTCGTTGGAATTAAAATCAATTTCAATCGGACTTAAAGAAATAATCTCAACAAAAATTTTGTATCAAAATTGTATTATTTTTTCTCTGATGTATAAATGTAGATATTCTTATGTTTTGAAAACGTTGATAGTAATTGCAACGATAAAAGTGACAGCAACTAACCTCTAATAGTTCTTTATTTATGTTCAAATATGTCACATGATTTTGCTAGAAACAATTTTAGTTGTAATTGATCCAGTGTTATATTGCTAATTTTGTATACACAGGCAACCAACAACAATGAAATTCAATAGGCTTGTTTCTTCGTCACGTCGAAAAAATCGAAAGAGGCATTTCACGGCACCTTCTCATATTCGGAGAAGACTTATGTCAGCTCCTCTTTCGAAAGAACTTCGGCAAAAGTACAACGTCCGCTCCATGCCAATTCGTAAAGATGATGAAGTTCAGGTAGGATGATATTAGTTAAATAATTTTATAAATTGTGTAAACATTGAAATGAACGAAGATGAGCAATTATTTCATTCATTAAAGAAATTTCATTTTTGTTTGTTGTTCGAAGGTTGTACGTGGACATTATAAAGGTCAACAAGTTGGAAAAGTTGTTCAAGTATATAGAAAAAAATTTGTCATATACATAGAAAGAATTCAACGTGAAAAAGCTAATACTGCTAATGTATATGTTGGTATTGACCCATCCAAGGTAAAAGCAATTTTTTTTTCAGTATTATTTTAATATATATCATTAAATTTCAATAGATGATGAATTTTAAACCATTCACATAGATGGAAGCATAATGCTTGTCAATTTCACTGATGTAAAAGGGTTCTCCTTTATATCTATGAATCTGACTTGCTTAGCTTTTTTATTGCAGAAAAATTGGCACTGATATTATAATTTTGCCTTCCTTCCCTCGTCAAAAAATGTTTATTATTTTCTAATTTAAATCTCGTTTGATTTTTTACAGACTGTTATTGTGAAACTAAAGATGGACAAGGATCGTAAGAAGATTATTGATAGGAGGAGTAAAGGTAGACTCGCAGCATTAGGCAAAGATAAGGGAAAATATACTGAAGATTCAACTGCAGCCATGGAAACTTCGTAAATTTAATTTCATTTATAAAATTGAATAAAAATATAATACTAAAATTTGTGTTGATATTTTTCTTAATTCTGTTAGTAATCCGTTAAAAAATATTTTATATATAGAAGTAAATCTTTGATACAATATAAACGTGAACGTATATTAAAATTGTAAAATTATTGAATTATTAGATTGATAATTGTACAATTATCTATTGCTATTATCCAATATTTGTATTACTAGTAGATAAATTCCTTGATCAATTTTTACAAATGCATGATTTTTCACTTATGAGTTATTTATATAATATTTTATTCATCAATGTTTAAATGTTTTTTCTTAAAATTTTGCCTCTTTGAGATTATATCATCTTTGATTTCATTAGCTTTTGTAATTTTTCCTTGTGTCACAACACTTGCTATTGGTTTAATGTTTACTGTAAAGAAAAGATAATCGATTAAAAGAAAGATATATTTTTTTAATAATTAATTTCAGAAGTAGTTATCAATTTATTTACATACTTATTCTGTAAAGTACTTTTGAATCCTTTCTACCAAATATAGAAGACATGTTATCTTTATTTTTATACTTGATTTTATATTTTTCTTTTCCAAGCTTTAATGTTTTTTCTGTTAAAACTATTTTATTTCCTACTAACTTATTTTCAAGTATCTAGGTAAATAAAATAAAAAATTTTTTAATAATATATCATATATTATCGTGTTAACCAAAAAGTAATGTAAGATTTTTGCAGTAAAATACTATTTTTTGTCTCTTAGCAACATCATTTTTAAACTCAAAAATTAAAATTTAGTTAAAACTTATTAACTTGGAATGTTTATCATATATAACGTTTGAGTTTGGTATAATTCGATATATTAACGAACTACTTTTGAAGTGAATTGTGAAAATATTATAATTGTTGCAAGTAAAATGTATAATTTATGATAGCACAATGTAAAGAAAATACTGAAAACAATCGAGATCAAGTATATTAAAATTCAATAATAATAATAATTTTAGTTCAATAAAGATCTGCATTTTTATGTGTAGAAATATTTTTGTAGAAAAAAATAATAAAGTTGTAAAAATAATGGCAAAAATAAAAAAAACTTAATATATTTTAGAATAAAGATTTATATCTATATATTATATCTAAGAAAAAAAAGACTATTATTTTATGAATAAAATCTACGTTACTTTCTGGCATACATACGTATCATGACATATAGATTACCGAACGTGGAATTGTAATGAAAGCTTGTTCTTCTTCTTCTTCTATATCTTTGAATGTAAAAGAAGGTTCTGTTGTTTCAGGCATTAAATTTTCCTTTTTTACAAATTCCTGTAACTTTAAAGAGAAAAAAGACATATTAATAAAAGACAGAAATAATGGAAGAGAGAATAGAAAATTCATAAAAATAAAATTCTAATTTATACATTATATGGTCTACCACATGTTGACTTCTTATCTACAGACTGCATCATACTTCCAAGTTCCAAATTCTTTTCATTCGATTCTTTTATATTCTTTATTTTATCAAAAACACGACTTGGTGTATGGTTTAAATCCAATTTACATTGAGCAGATTTATTAGTAGTAAATGATAGTTCGATATCTGAAGATGAATCGCTTACAGATCTTTTGTATAATTTATCTATCATATTTTCAACATTAAAGTCACTATCTACGGTACTAGACTCACTATCTACCGTTAAATTTAATCTTCCAAATTGTGATAATTGACTTTCAGATGAATGAAAAATATCATCTTCTGTCTGCTTAGTTTCTTCTATTTCAACTTTGTCATCACAAGAATTGTTTGTGCTTAATTCTTCTTGTTCCGTATCTTTAGTAAATACAGATATAGAGGGTACTATTTTATATTTTCTATTAACAATTTCTGTATGAGTAACCATGGATTGTGGTTTTTTTGTTTGCATTTTGTCCTTCATATTTATATTTTCAATTGTAAGTGATGTTGTATCTTGAAAATATTCTTTTTTGTCTGACATATTGTAAGTTTCAGATTTCAGATCATTATCACTGTTTCTCAAATTATTTAGTACAGAAGTAGTACTTGATGTATCTTGTTCTTTGTCTTGAGTCTTATTGTTAAATATTTTATGAGTCTTTCCATTTTCTAAAAATTCTTCTTCTGTATCTTCATCAATACCAGAGTCTTTTGGTTGGTATGTATTACCAATAATCAAGGTCTCATTCATAATTATTTCTGTAATATTGGAATTTTGTTTCATCTGATTAGGACAATTTTGATCGAAAGGCATATTTTCATCATTAATATTCTGAATTTCATTCAAATTATCTAATGAAGCTGGCAAATCTTTTAATGTTTTAACATTAGGACTGTTAAGTATTTTATAATGATTTTCATCTGATTGAAATTCTTCATTGATATCATTTATCAACAAAGAATTTGATTGTCCTGATTCATCGTTATTGTTTGTTACTTTTTGTATTATAGTTGCAACATTTGTTTCATTTTTTATGGGCAATTGGTTTTCTAAATTTGAAGTATTTTGTTTAGTACAGTTTATAGGATATTTAGTAAGTGTATTCATCTTATTTTGTGTATTTTTTTTAATGTTATTTTTTGCTGAAGAAGTTTCACCATTATTATCATTATTATTATCACATATAAAATTATTTGCATTTGATTCTCTCGTCAAAGAAGAAGTGTTTTCAGATTTAACAACCTTTTGCCATCCTAAAGTTATAGATGACTTTTGTTTAGATTTTTGTGTAGATCTTCTTCTAGGACTTACATCGTTGTTTTCGCTAGTTTTAAATTCCTTCTTATAAAAATAGTTGTTTCTTTCTTCAGATATTAGTTGCGTATAATTGGCTAAAGAATTGTCATCTTCACTAAAACTAATATTATCTTCAGTTTCACTATTATCTGTCAAACATCGAAGAATTGAAGTCTTTATTTCAACGTATTGCCTGTACGATTTTAAGCTTTGAAGCTGTTTAATCAGAACATTCATAGCTTTATTTCTGCGGAGTAATTTTCTACGTACAAATTTATGGGTCAAAGAGGAATCTATCATTCTGTCAGCAACTGTATTTGGTACTACGCTCCACGTAATTTCGTCAAATTTCATGATACTAACCTAATATTTGTAACATTCACAATCACTTTTTATAAATAAAAATATTTTTATTTAAAAGTAATTAGTACTTTAAGTTAATAAGCATAAAAGAATTATCATTTCAATTGCAAACTGCAACGTTCTAAAATTTATTTAAAACTTCTAAAAACAAACTTGGCTTCGTAGTGCACACGTACTGCAAGGATATACTGCTAAGAAATACATTAGAATTTGGAGGTTATGAAATTTTGTACTCGCGTACTATATATACAATTCAAGATTCAATGTTTTGTTAAAAAAAAAATTTCTTAATGAATTCATACATTTGAAATCACAGGCCATTGACATTTGATATTTGATAATCAGATTAAATAATTTCTTTTAATCTTTCGAAACTCGCACGTAAAATATAGTTACTTTTGGAATCGAAACTATATTGTAATTGTGAAATTAAATAAGAAGAAAAAAATATAGAATTGTTAAAATTAATATAAGTTTTTATACAACATTTCAATAGGATTTCACGAAGTGAATGTTTTAAATAATATCGTAATATGTAATTTAGTTTACGTGCATTTTTCAAAAATACATACGAGCAAGTAAATGGAACAGAAATATATACACAGTGAGATAAAATCGAGTCTGTTTAAGAAAAAAAAAAAAAAAAAAAAATAAATAATAAAGAAATTTATTTCACGATGTACAATGTTTTCTTTTATTTTTATTATTGAAATACAAAATGAAAAAGGAATGACACGAAACAGGCATACAGGATTTTTAAAATTAACAGAATTCTTGTCGCGTAAGGATGGGATTCTTTACGAAGAAAGAAAGTGCTTTATTTAAAAATTTCCAATAGAATATATATTTTGTATACCGGAAGTGTACGGATCGATGGATATAGGTACAAACAATGATGTAAATGAAAGAAAAGTGGAGGGAGTGAAAGGATAGAAGTAAAAGAAAAAGAATAATCAGATTGCCGAAATATTTTATATGGTTCGTACATTTAGATGCACGAGATAAATATTAGCGTGCATTTCGATGATAATAATAAAGATAAAAAGATATGCGAAAAGTGAAGATATTTTGAAAAATCGTGTTTTGAAGTTTGGTCATATAGTACATAATAGTGTGAGAGAACGAGGTGCAAAAGCGCAGAAAGAACGCCGTCAAGAACTGCAGCATAAACGGTCGAAAACTAATTTCAAATAGGTATGGATTATAGATGATCTACTGAGTGGGTCGCGCGATAAAGAATAAAAAAATCACTCGACTTTCATGAGTTTCGCTTGTTCTTCGGAGATCGGTTGAAGGAACTGGTGGAAATGGAATTTAAAGCAAAATGATTCGAGAGTTTTTTTTTGGAACGTGAAAGTGTTGGTTGAATGATTAATCTCGACTGACAATTCAGAAGTATAAGTTGAAACTTACATGGAAATTGATGAAAAGAAAATCTAAGAATGCACCAAAACAGAAAGAAAAAAAAGCGAGTGAATTACGGTGTAAGAGCAGTCGAGGTATTACGTGGAATGAAAGGATTTGGTTTTACGATCTCTGGACAACAACCTTGCATATTGAGTTGCATCGTTCCGGGAAGTCCAGCGGATATCGCTGGATTACGAGCCGGCGATTATTTGGTATCTGTCAATGGCCATAATGTTAGCAAATTGCCCCACGACGATGTCGTGCAATTAATTGGCCGTTCAAAGGGTATTTTGAAGTTACAAATAGCTGAGAATTATTATTCCGATTCGTCTGATGAAGAAGGAGTGACAGCAGTACGCTGCAAGCCCAAATACATTCATAAACCTCGTGCAAGTAACATGGGGGCACTGCAATTGCAATGTAGAGTTGCTAAAGTTGTACGAGACTTACAAAGCGGTGTTATGTTTGATGTAGCAGGGAAAACACCGCCTGAACTACAGAATCATGGAACTTACTGCAATTTACATTATCACTGGGATATGTCTAGTCCTCTTCCACCACCACCGCCTCCAGCTTCTCACAAAAGAGATTCTGAAAAAATAGTACATAGAACAGTTGTTGGTTACCTTGGAACTATAGACATTCCAAATCAATTGCATCCATCTTGTATGATGCAGGTAATATGTAGTTTTGATATTCATTTGATATTTGTCGATTTGCTTCGATACAGTTTTACTACTCTTTATTTATCTTTGCAGGTGTTAAGAAAGTGTATCAAACGATTAAAAGCTGAAAAAAGGAATCCAACTACGGTATTGCTAACCATACACGTGGCAAATATAAAGCTAGCTAATTCAGAGAATCGTATTATAGCAGAATATCCGTCCTATAGGATAATATTTTGTAATTCTTTTTCCGAGCAAGATAAACAGTATTTTGGAATATTGACGAAATCTGTTAAGGACAAAGAAAATATCGTTTCAAATTCCTGCCATGTTTTTACAATTTACTATAAATTGATTGATCATATAGTACATTCTAGCGTGTGCAATATATTTGGATTTACATGCACTAAAACTTCTGAGCTAAATGTATGTCAGGAATTTCCAGACAGTTGCAATAGTCTGATTGGTGCTATACAAACATTGTACATATCAGATTCAACAACTACTGATACAAATCCATACAATGAAATGCGAAGACATCAAGAAACTGCTTCACCGCAACCAAGCAATATAAGTACGTCAACAGCTCATTCGAGTAATAGTGATTCTGGAATTGGTTATAAAGATGATTGTACGAGCCGTTCAGGTAAAAATATACAAAATATTCCCAGAAGAAGATGTCCAACTTCAGAATACAGGGTATGTTGATTACAATGTTCGTCGTACTTAATTCAATCAATTATAATATTGCAAAAGTTTAATTAAAAATTTACATTGACAATATTTCATTCTAACTCAGTCAGTGAATATATACTGAAATCTATGTAGTCCTTTTTTTTGTCGTTTAAAATATAAAATTTCTCATGAACATACCTGTCACATTTTGTTATTCTATCTGTTTGCATTCTAAAGAAATATCAACGATTGTAATATGTGGACTATTCAATTCATTATGATTATAAAAGAAAAGAACAAAAATATTTAGAATATATAGTAGAGTTTAAGAGTTTTATACTATTTCTGTAATTATCTCAAGTTGAGTAACTTTTTTCTTTTTATCTCATGAAAATAGATCCGCTTTTAATTAACGTGATATGTGTTTAGGATGCGTGTGAATATTCGTCAAGATCATACGGTAACGAAGCTGTAGATTTAAGATTAACGGTACGGGCTGTGTCAAACTCATGTTGGAACGAAGCAAATAAATTGAACACGTGCAAAGATAATTTAGAATTGCCTCGTGAAAGTGTGATTTTTAATGATTTTTGCAATGGAACGAATACGTGTACAGAAACGATCGAAAATTCTCAGATGAATTCTGACATACAAAAGGGAACGAAGAGGGGGGACCCACTGCCCACCTGCCCATTGCCATCTGCTTCAACAGTTAAGCAGGGGTTGCTTAGTTCGTCCGTTTGCACCACCGCGATGCTACACGGTTTAAAAGATGCTGTTGAGATATCCGATTCCGCAATTAAATCCCAACGATTGTTGGGATTTACGAAATTAGCGGAATCGAAAGAGATTGACATACCGGACAAATTTAGTCCAAAAGTTTTTTCCGGTATTTCCAAATCTCTAGTACATAGTTTTGAAGATCTTAATACAAGCATGGATTATGTTCGACCGCTCTGTCAAACTTATTCAGATAAATCGGATAATTCACGCCCGTGGGGAAGCTTGCAAGAAATTCGGAACGTTGGAACCTGCGTGCAGAATATCTGTCTGGTAAGAGATTCATATATTTATTTCTCCCACGTTCAAATTTAGTTTAATCAAGTTTGGACCTTAAAGTGAATTCGCTAATTCATAATTTGAGATTATTGCGATAAAAAGCGAAAAAAAGAAAGACATAAAGAGAAAGAGGAATATTTGCATCAAATGAAAAAATAATAGAGAAAAAAGTGTGGAAAGAAGAGGGGATATAGGGAGTAAGCGAGTGAATCGATGAATGAGTGAAAGAGGTAATACATGAATACGAGAGATTACGTGCGAGTAAGTGAGTAAGCAAAAGAAGAGGAGAGAAGAAGAAAGAACGTACGCGATGGAAATTAGAGTGTCGATGTGAAAATATTTCGGTTCAACGATTTTATAATTTTATTATTTAATAAAATCACCTCGCGTTCAAGAATTCAAACAAATAGATAAATCAATCGATGTGTTTAGTGCAAATAAAACGAACAGACAACTACCGACAGACAAACCGACCGACCGACCGAGCACTCTGGAAAGGAGAGGGAGAGAGAGAGAGAAGGAAACGAAGTACCAGCGAATATACTCGTAGCGGTAGTGCACATGAGAGTGACAAGAGTTAGACACGAAATAAACGTGATGCTGTCGCAGTGGCGACATAATGTTGATTAGTGTTAAACTAATTATTTCGGGAAATTAATCGAACGATCGCGCGTGTAAATTCGTCGGTTCAATCGTAACAAATCGATCGATCGGTCGATAGCGTCGTAGTATACGTTGTGTCGGTATACGTCGTGTTTGGCTGACCATCGAGTTGAACAGACACCGTGCACGGAATCTTAATTGTCAACGGTGCATCGTTGCAGCTGGGCGGAGCCCTTATTATTACGAACATAACGCGAATTTTGTTTTAACAAGCTAATTTTGAAGAAACAATCAATTCGTTTGTTGTATTATGTTTGTATAGTTATTTTTTGTTTTTCCTTCGATAAATGGGAACGTTACGCGTATACATGAAGGAATACGATCTTCGATCACGACATGGATACCGTGGTGAAATCGGTACGTACGATACGAGACGGTTTTATGAAATTGCCGAGAGATATTGTATATATATATATATATATATATATGGATTTTAGTCCGGTGTGTAATTTTTTCAAAGTTCAAATCAATTGTTTGTAATAAACAGACAAGTAACAAAATGAAATCGGAACGCCTTGTTCTTGTTATTTTATAAATCAGGACAGAAAGTGAAATTTTAATGATTTGATTTGTGATCAATAGTCGACAATGTAAAATCGATGCTACGTCGATACGTTGTATACGTATATTCTTTCAGGAACCAATTATGACAACAGTAATTATTTATGATTTATGATTTACGATGCATCCTCTTCAATCGTTTTTCAATTATATTTTAATTAATCGATCATTTGCGATAGCTGTTCAAATCTTACCAATGAACGATATATGTTAGACGAATGACTCACATATATTTGTGGTTGTACATTATGAAATAAGGAAGACATAGAGAGATATATTAAAAATTATTATTATATTTTTCATTTTTACTTTAGTTTCTCTTCTTTGGTGCATTTTTCTTATATAAAAGTAAAATACGAGGTGGTACTCTTTTCTCTCTTTTTTTTTTTTTACTCTTAAATTTACTCACAATTGTAAATATGTAAAATTTTTTTAAATACACATGCAATTATTTGATTATATTTATAGCATACTGTAGCATCAAGATCGAGTGACTATGCAAAAGACCATGAAGTTATATTGATGAAGCAAATTAAATGTTATGTAACGACAGATATTAAAGATTGTGTAAAGATAATTATCTATTGTAATTTTTTCTTTTTTTATCTCTTGATTTATCTTTAACTGATATTTGTAATATTAGTAATATTCGCAATATTCGCAATATTCGCAATATTATTCGCAATATTCATAATGTTCGTATAAAGTTGATGGCGCACGCGCTCGATCGTTTCCCCTATGAGTCGTTTAATCCCATTTAACGACGTTATCAATAAAATATAATTTTTTTTAATGCTTCTTTAATACAGCACGGTAGTACACAATTATGCGATAAAAATACTGATTGTAAAAATATACATGCGTGGGCCAATGGTTTTGAAAAATTATTGGAAGATCCAAAAGGTTTACAAACATTTGCGGTAAGATCATTTAATTAATTTTTTTTCTTTTTTTTTTTTAATTGGATAATGCCCACGTTACATATTTTTCAACATATTTTTTATTTATTTTATTTCTATAGGAATTTCTGAAAAAGGAATTTAGTCATGAAAATATTTATTTTTGGGCTGCTTGCGAGAGACACAAAGATACTAAAGATGTTATTACAAGACGAAAGTTGGCAAATCAAATTTACCAGCGTCACTTGTCCTCTACAGCAGCCGAACCTGTAAATGTTGATAGCCATGCAACAGGTCAAATAACACAAGAACTTCTCAGCGAAGCACCTGCTGATCTTTTTTTACAGGTGCATCGCATGTTTTTAATTCTTCTGTTCAATTCTGCAGTTGTTTTTATTATTATCAACATTGTATTAGTTCTATATTAATAGAAATTGTTAGTTTGTATTTTATTTTCAGGCTCAAAAACAGGTTTTTAATCTAATGAAATTCGATAGTTATCCAAGATTTTTAAGATCTGATTTATATCGTCATTGCGTAGAAACAGGAAATTCCATAATTGGAGCAGAAGATTGTGATTTAAATCTTACCAGTTCTCCCAGTGTAAAGTTAAAGAAGAGTCACTCGGATGCAGAAGATCGATGTAGAAAATCTATTCTTCCATGGAATAGAAAAAACAGGTATTGACGATAAATAGTATATAATAAATGTTGGTTGAAAGTAAGTGTTATCGGTATATATTCATCGGTGCGTCATCAAGTATAATAATATCTTTTTAGGTCTAAATCAAAAGATCGTGGCGAATCTGAATACAATAAAGGTCCTAATAGAAATGAAACTATATACAAGAGTTTTACAACTATGAAAAGAGAAACAGAAGGTAATAACAACGACGACAGTATTTCTATATCTAGCAGCAGATCTTCATTAGCATCATGGGATTTGGCATTGAGGCAGTCATTTCACAAACATGTAAGTGTTCTTCTCTCTTCTTGTATATTGTGATTAAACATAAAGAAATTATGCTGTTCAGTAAAGCAATTATATCAAAGGGAAGTATATATAAGTTTAATTGTTGTATGTGTTAGTTTTATTTGCATTGCAAGTGTGTAGTAGATACTCTGGTATTGCAACTATGCGAAGATGTTTGTTGAAAACAAATGTTAGTGTTATTAAGCACACGATAAATTTCAAATCTACAAAGTTGTTGTATCTATAACTTGTAGTCTTTCTCGTCCTATGAAGGACAGTCGAATGAAACAAAAGAAATTCGTGCTAAATGTACTGGATTATGTCGGGTAATATTACCCGATGGATCGACTACAGTTGTGCCAACTAGCCAAATGGAGAGTATTAAAGATGTGGTTACACGCCTCCTTGATAAAAGAGCTCTTCGATATTCTAACTATGATGTTCTAATCCTAGCTACAGACGAGGTTTGTGATTTCTTGTATTTATTTAATGCGTCTTTTAAGACTACTACTCAAAAGTAATAAAATAATCGTTGATATGCTACGTATGAAACGTGTTTCTTTTTTGCGCATAGTCTGAATGGAGTAAGGATTGTGGGAGATTATTGTCATGTGAGAATTGTTATGCATGTATTTGGGGCAGCTTTTGTATTTGGGTATATTTGCATTAAGCTTAGCATAAAATATAATTTAAATATAATATGGTATAAATAATTTGAAACGATTACTTACCATATTTCTTGTTATCTACGTATAATATAATATTAATACATAATATTAATGTCTAATAATAATTAAAAATGTTTTGTGTCTTCAGACTATAGATACGAAATACCCATCATCTGTACTGGCTGGTCAAGAGGTGGAAGTTGTGCCAACGAAAATCTTAAAAGTGGATTTACCTTCCCGGCGAACAATAACTGTGATTGCACATAAAGGCAGAACTCTTAAAGATATATTGAGGCCACTCCTAAATAAATATGGTTTTAATTTAGAAATGATTACTGTATGGAGTGAAAACCATCGCATTAGTATGGATATACAAGCTATTGATGCTCCTGCAAGACTGGTTTTGACCAACATAAAAGATGAAGGTAACGAAGATGCTGAACTATAATAAGATTTTAAAAAATTATTAAATGCCGTTAAATCCTTTTGGTGAAAATAATTCGAAGAAGAATATTTTTGCAGATCCACAAAAGGAGTTAAATACAGTTAAGTACGCACATGATGGATCAAATTCTCAATCCACTCTGGATGAGATCACAAATAGAGTATTTGAAGAACTTTTGGTGGGCAAAGGTTCAAGTAAATATTATAATGATGGCTCGTGTAAGGTAATAAAATAATTTAGATTAATTGGTTTAAAATTTGCTTTTATTTATGATAAATTATTTATCATTTATCATTTCATTTTTGAATATAGTCTGATGATCAACGTTCGGAGAGTTCCTCTATTTTACCAAGCAAATTTTTTCTTCGAGATTCTACAATGCATGGAAAGAAGAAGGTATAATAAACATCTTTGTATTGAATGTATCACTTTTCAAGAATGATTTTCATATATTCTTATATTTTAATGTTAAAGGGAGGAAAACCTAAATGCAACATAAATGAAAAAACTAATACGAACGATTGTGTTTCCGAAGGACCTACAAAATCGCATCCTCCTTTAATAGCAAAATGGCGGAATGGAGTGAAACTGCAATTACCAGGAAAATTCGACGGTGAAGGTAAATTATATTTGAATATTTGTATAATATTGTTAATATCAAAATTAGTTGCAACACTAGGATTTGTGACTTGCTGCACAATTATTAAAATATATATTGTTACAATATTTATAGATTTATACGAAGGTTTAAAACGAGCACAAAGGTCTAGATTGGAAGATCAGAGAGGCACAGAGATCAATTTTGAATTACCAGACTTTCTAAAGGTAAACAAAACGAAACATATCTTCTAAGGTATAGTAATGCATATTTTTCTAACGATATCAAACATAAGATTTCACAAAGCATATTGTCAGTTATCGTATTAACGTAAATACATCTTATTTTTAAAATTTTTATTATGCGATGCGTTTCGACCCTTAAAGCTATGAAATTACTGATCAGAACAAGGAAAATGGTAAGCCGACGGATCGCAACAAAGTTCGGAGACCTAGGATAATATCTGCCAATTGCGAAGCAAATGCCAAGTTTTATAGTTCGATTCATGAACGACAAAACTGTAGTGGACATAATCAAAATACGACGATAACTACAACATCAATAACAACGACAACAACAACATCAAATACAACTAAGACGTTGGCTTTAGCAAAGAATGGAAATCTTGATGAACAATTCCACGTATTTGCTACTGGAAAGGAGTTGCAGAGTAAGTCTTCAAATAATTCGTTCATATTAGATACAACTTTGATGGACGGAGATCGGACCGTTTTAGAAAATGGATCTTGCTCCCGAACTACTGCTTTGGATTCTTTTGATACTCAAGTCAACTCGCTAAGTGTAATAAAATCGCCGAGACCTCCACCCCTTCCGCCAAAGCCAAAAAATCTTATAACGTGTGCAGCAAAAACTGGATATATCGTGTCTTCGAAATCTTTACCAAAGTCTAACTGTGCCGTTTCTTTAAGTCCGACCGAATTTACTCGGAAAAATATTTTATAACGCGTCACATTGAAAAAACGACATTCGAGTGTCACATATTTTCGTATCTAGTGTACGAAATGTGCCACAAAATGAGCGAACGTGTCTTCTGATTAATTATATATATATATATGTAATATAAAGTTATATACAAAGCAACACGTTGATACGAAAAAGATTTGTGTCTGTAGTATTATTTAGAACCATGACGATTACGAGTACAATTATGTATTATTACACTTCGTCTCGATTGGTAAGGTGGCCCGATCCTCAAAGATATCTTTATACACGATGTATTTTTAATCATAAAAATTATATCTATTTATGATGTTTTCACGGTACAGCTGTTATTCTCCTGGTTATACAGGACATATATTTTATTATTGTAATTTATAGCGAATGAACACTGTTATACGCAAACGACGAAAAAAATATTTGAAATTTTATGCGCATTAAATAAATTATATAAACTTTGTTCTATAGAAGTGTTTCCATATTAATTCAATGTTTATTCCGATTCAAGCAGTAAACAAAAAAAAAAAAAATTTTTTTTCATAGCCATCTAAATTCGCACATTCGCATATATATATATATAACGGTTTTCTATCTTCTTTGTATTTTGATTTCTTGATTTATTTCCTTGCGGTTTTGTAGGTGGCGTTATGTGCAATGATGATATATTTACGCGGGCTTGTCATTATCGCGAGTTTGTTTAGCTTGATATACTGGTTAACGAAGCTCAATTGTGTTCACCATCTTTCACTCGATGAAATAATATATCTGTCGTTAGTTTTTGATATGTCATTTTATCACGTTAAAAGAGAATCGTTGCAGTTAACGTAGAGTGTAAGAAAATTTGATTTTTCAACATTTCAAGCTGGAAAATTTTTAAAAAGTAAAAAGTTTTGTCAATAAAATTTGATCAAAAAAAGGTAAGTAATTGAAAGATCATATATATTATACAGATTAGTTTATCTCCTTTGAATGATTACTAACAAAGCAAAATGTTTCACGCTATAAAAGTACAATGAGAAATTATACTATTAAATATAATGTTATCATCACCCTAACCCCACATGATTCAGTTATACACACCATCTGATTCTTATCCTTTGGTTCATTCGTTCTGCTGTTGCTTAAAAACGATTCACATTCAATAATTACGAAAATAAATCTAACACGAAAATTGTATTTTGTCATTGCGAAATTTTTAAAAGCGTTTTGCTCTTCGCTTTAACTTTCTGAAAATATTATCTTTTATCGTTCGTTCCATCTATCAATTTATTATAACATAACACGTATAGACGTACCTAGTGAAATATATATATATATATATATATATATATATATATGAAATTTACACATCTAATGACAAAATAAAAATGCTTTTCTACAGTGTGTATTATTAAGAAACGGAAAAAAAATAAGATGCTAAAATCTTTGTTATTATATAGATAAGAAGTAAACACAATTAGTCGGCTTTAATGCCAATTGTAGGCTAAATATAAAAAAAAAAAAAAAAAATTGACACAACAGGTATTGTACGTTATTTGTGAAATAGTTTTTCTTTGAAACTTCCATATTATCGTCGATAATATCCCGTCATTAAGTTTTGTATTCCCTCAAAGTCTTCAATAGACATTATACACACGACTTTTATACTTCCGTTTGCAGATTATTATTGATACAAAGATGTCCGGATGTGAACGAACGTCTGTATCGTCACGCATCGCCGAATTAGACGAATGTTCATCGGACAAATGTCGAGAGCAAGCAGCACCACTCGCGTCACCGATTTCCAGCATTGTTTGCGACCTCGTAAACTCGACGCTCTCACCGCGCAGCCATTCAAATCGCAAGAACGATGTAACCGATAAGAATGTAGGTAAGCAAAGTAACGACCATTACACCGATTACTGACTCGACCCTTGTTCGTTTAAACTCAAATTAAGTGGATATTAAATAAAAATAATTAACAAAAAAGAGAGAAAATGCTGGCGAAAGCTTCAGATACAGGGGAGCGTGATTAAAGTGGATTTAAAGCGGGAGTAAAGAGCAAAATGGTGGGGATGCGAAATAAACTGCTTACATTACGGAGCGAAAATAACGGAATAAATAGCTCACCTCGTGCAAGCGATAAAATTACCGCAGGATAATTTGAAAATTGTCGTTTCAATATACGAGCGGTATAGTAAATATACTTTTATAAAACAATTCGAATAGCTCGACTGATTGCGAATCAATGGAATTAAAATGACTCCTTTGACGAAGAAGAAAGCTGTTTGGGTTGACGAGAGGAAAAAAAAGAATCTGATTAGTAATTCAGTGTATAACCGTTAAAGGTTGCTGATCAAAACTTGGAGATTCAGATTGCAAGACCTGCCTTACCGGCTCCACGAGAAATGCTAATACACCGAAACCCTCGAGAATACAAGAACCTGAGGATACCCCTCACACCTTATAGGCCCTTATAGATTCTCAAAAGCCTTTGCCATCTCTTCGTCATTTTCTCTCTTATTCCCTGTCCTTCTTTAGATTTCTTTCATTTTATGCGTCCACGTCGTCTTACCCCTTTTATACATTTTTTGCCTCTCTGCTCCTTTTTTTCTTTCTTCTTCTTCTTCTTCTTCTTCTTCTTTTCGATCGACTTCATATTTATTCGAATATTTTAATTCGACGTTTGCTACCTGTTTCCATAATAATAGTAAGGATGCGTTAGCGTTTCGAGAACGTTGGAAACAGACGTTTATCGCAACTCGCGATGCGGAAGAGCAAGAGTGAAGAAACATATTTCGTTAGCAGCTGTGTTGCTGCCTGAACGGTGACCTTTGTTTAATCGCCGGTTTGTACTTTTATCGTGTATTACGCGCCGATGAACGCGCGCGTGTAATCGCGTGTTATCAGAAATATCTATTTAACGTATTTTGGGCGTATGGCCCGTATTTTCTCCCTTCTATTTGTTTTCTGTGTTTTCTCGAAATTTGCGTTTCTTCGTTAGAGAGCTGCGTGGCAAACAAAAATGGCGACAATCAGGATACTTTTGCGCAAAAATTTGACCGATTACTGCCTATTAGCGAAACGACGAGTGACAAAGTGTAAGAGAAGCTATGTTAATATATATTGTCAATCTGTAGTTTGGGATTTGGTTGCAAAATAAATTCGATAACTAGTCGATAACATTGAGGAGAGAATCCAAATGAGGCGACGTGACAGAGTACATTGTTAATTTTCTCAAATTTTCAAGCAACCATAATAGACAGGGGTTTCCCTTGTTACCTGCGTTACCCTCTTTCTATCAGTATGTACGCGGAAGATTGTTAAAAAGAGAGGTAACGTAGTGTCGAAACATCCGTGAGCGTAGAAGGTACAATTAATGACCAGCATTATTTCGTTTCACTCGAAATACAGAGAGTACGTTATTTTTCAGAAGTATTCGATATACGCTTGTTTCATTCAGAGAGGAAATACGAGATGAACGCAAAGTCTGAAAATGTCTGACAATGACTTTCCCGAGCGAATGTACAAGCGCATAAAATGTTCCAGTTCAATTCTTGGATGACGGTTCATGGTGCACTGGTTACACCTGTGTGGTAAACGAGCGGTGCGTGGCTTTCTCGTTCCACGGTTCGTGAATTGTTCGTTAGGAACTTATTGCGTATTTAGCTATTCGTTCGTCTTTTTTTTGTTCATGTTAATAACTATTTTAATTACTATTTAAATCGAATTGAAACGAAAGCAAAGCTGCTGAACTGTCGTCGAACGAAACGTTGCCGTTGAAGAGCTTGGATTAGGAAATCAAATGATACGTTCATATATCTTCAGCTTGTAATTCGTCAGAATTATATAATCAGTTATTCAGTTAGCGAGAATATATTTATGCGTCCTGTGCCCATCTCTTGCGGTTTTTTTTTTTTTGCCAGCCGATCGATACTCTTCTGCCAACCGTCGAATTTTACCTTATAACGAATTTGAGATATACCATTGAAGTGTAAGTAGTGCGACATTTAACGTATCGCAGTAGGCACAGATGAACCGAAATCATTTAGAATGTATTTGAGAAACGAATCTGTAATAAATAAAGCTTTCTGTTTTAGTAACTCTTGCTTCTCTTAGTGGGATAAGGAAACGAAGTTGTGGTGAATAAAGGAGGACAAGTGAAAAAAATGAGATAATAAACGAGGAGTGAGAAATGGGAAGAGAGAGAGAGAGAGAGAGAGAGAGAGAGAGAAAGGAGGAAGGCGAGGGAGAGAAAATATATGATCCACGATAGGAACAACGGGAGCAATTAGGTGTAGTCGGGTACTAGAGCGTTGAACGCAAGGAAACGATGGGGCGCTAACGTGTGCCTCTGGTGTCTCCTGATATTCCGAGGGGTCGGTACTTACCCCACTAGGGGAAGGTAAGGGCTCAGGGGGCAGACATATGAGCACACATGGGACGGCAGTCACCACCTGGCAGTGTGTAGTCGAATGCTTAGCCATCGTTGAGCGAATATATGAACGTATGAACGTATGCGAGTGTATGCGAATGGTGTGTACCCGAGTGAAACGCGTTGCAACCCCAACCCTCCACTTGGCTCGTGCCGCTATACATTGTCGTAGGCTTTTCTTCTCTCGGGTATCGACTCGAAGACAGTCTGTTGGGTGAAAACGGTTAAAGTCTGCGACCGTACACCGTTTCATTATACTTGCACGATCAATTTCCGACATCAACCAGTTTAAGCTTTTTAATTTAACAGTTTGTTAATATTTGGAGAAGGACATTCGCAACGAGGGAAACGTGATAACGTCGTACGTTTTGTCAATTAGCAATTTCGTAAATCAATATCACTCGCGTTATTTAATGATAATGTTGGATTCACTGCACGGTTAATAACTAATGCAGCACAGCTGCACAGCTAATAAATTAACAGTTGATAAAACTGTCGTGTTAAAGTACTCGATTATAGAAACTAGAAACTAGAAAACCAACAGATACTGACTTGTCATGTTTTTCTTCTGACTTTCGTTTTAAATGGAAATGGAAGTGTTGTACGAGGAAGTTTTAGTTAGATTTCTTACTGCAATATGAGATTCTAGTCTAGATCATAGAGGCGAGGCAGTAGACATAAACAAAATGTTTACGTGCTCCATTATAATGGTTGAAATTATTAGCTGCCATCAAATGTTCAATCATTGGTCAATCCTCAGAGATGAATTGATGTTGTTGTTTCACAGTTTCAGCAACTTGCATGTCAAAAGGATTAGTTTCTTAGATAATGTGTAAGAAATTTTAGGAAATCTCCAAAATCCATGAAGCTGATAGGTTCGTCGGGGACTTTATTATTTTCTTTCCGATTCCACTTAATTGCGATTCTTTCACAATTCTTTTTACACGCTGCCTATTTCGAAGAGATTTCCAAATATTTTCACGAGCAACTGGAATGGAATTTCTTTTTAATTAAACGAATATAAAAGCGAGCACGGACGAACCTTAACTAAGTTGAGTCATGCGCGATAGTCTCTTGTTGTAACATTTGTTCGTCTAAATTGGATTTTTATCGATTAGTGCGATATGAACCAGTAGCACGTACTACTAGCATGCATGTTCTCATGGAATGTGTAACGGTTCTAATGATTGGTGAAACACACGTTCGACATCTGTATCCTAATCTCGCCTAGTCTGGTCCACGTGACTGCAGCGCGCAACGGCTCGACCGTTTATATTTATTCTTTATTTATGGAACGCAGATATTCACGTCGAAAATAGATTTTAGTAGGAGGATGGTTATTCGTAAGCCGGATGATGGTTATTCCACCCTAAGCTCTCTCCCTCGTCTTCTCTTCCTTGATGGTATATATTTAACTATCGCTGTTTTTTACGCGGTTCAACGGTCTATGTTGGATCTTGCTATGTTTCAACTTCAGCTCCGGCATCAACATTTTTTTCTCTTCTAGTGTTGGATACTACTTCTACTAGAATCACGTTTCAGAATGCTGACGTGTGTATGAATGTGTACACGTAATAAAATTATTTCAGAGATCCGTTCAGCTGAATG
The DNA here is from genome assembly GCA_032399595.1 of Tetragonula carbonaria. Lineage (NCBI taxonomy): Eukaryota > Metazoa > Arthropoda > Insecta > Hymenoptera > Apidae > Tetragonula > Tetragonula carbonaria. The sequence continues at coordinate 6,785,667 of JAUCRC010000008.1, forward strand.
ATGAATATGCAAGGAACATGCAGCAATGAATATAATACTGATGCAATAACGAACGAAACGTATCGGTAGAAATTGGAGTAAAAATTATAATTAGAAGATATTCGATTTAGACTATTTTTAGCGAAACATCAGACGTCAACTACTGTAAAACCGATACAAGAATGTTTGAAAAGTTATTCTCTGCCAATACCTTCGTTCATTCATTGCTGTCGTTCTTTTTCGCCTTTATTCGTGGTCTTTCGTTCAGCACAGAATCTGTTTGGCAATTCTGACGTAAGTTGGTGCAGTGAAAAGGCTTGGTGGTCAGCCGCGAAAAGAGAGATATTCGTTTCCGTAACCGTATCCGCTTGGCCCGTAACCGTAACCGTAATGTAACCATAACCGTAACCGTAACCACCATTACCATCTTCATAGAAGAAAAGGCAAGATGAAAAGGATCGTTAAAAAAGAAAAAGAGAAAACACATTATCGAAGTTACGTCAAGTATAATTATACACAACGAACAATTATGGAATAAATTATGGAACGAAGACTGGGACAGAATTTTTTCGTTTCTTTTTCAATTTAAAAAAAAAAAAATTATTCGAGATATTTTGCTGTAAAATATATACTTTATTTGTGAATAATAATCGCAAGGATAAATGCGCTAGTAAAAATAAAATGAAAAGCTAGCAGCAAGTAAAACGAAGTCTCGTCACAGAGACTGCGCTAACTTCCTGCGGAAATGCTGCGCAGTGAACGCAATAAGTAGGAAAGGCGTTCCGCTCTTTTAGCGACCCTGTTTTCGTACTACCGTCACCTTCTTTCTTTCCTTTTACGCGAAATACACTTGTTATTGTGGGATTCTTCTTTTTTATATTTTTCTCTATGTCTAACGTACGTGTAATTTGCGCGGTGTATAATTTATTAATCTAATTATTCCTCTAACCGAAGAAAGGTTAAGACTGATGATAATTAACACTTTAATGGCCGCACGTCCACGCAGTCATACGTCGCCACGGGCGACAAAATTAATTTTTGAAGAATTAATTTAAAAATAGCTTTATGCAAATTCACGAAATAATTCAACGTGTGCGAACATACACATAAAACAAAAAAAAAAAAAACAATAACAATTTAATACAACGAATGTAACAATAATTTAACAACAAATTTATTAATATTTTTCCTTTGGTAGCGGCCATTAAAGTGTTAATGAACGGTTAACACTAGAACTACCAACAGTTGAGGCGAAGTTATTTCTACCAAAATTATCTTGATTTCTAATAAATAAAAGTAAAATAAAATTCATTATATTATTTCTTTAGTTATACACTGTAAAAGTCATTGCATCATTGCGGGGGAAAAATTGTAACATGAAATAGAAATTTTAAAATGAAATTGTAAAACCAGTCATTTTCACTGGTGTGGTAGTTCTAGCGTTAATAAAGACTGATTAATTCTATGTAATCATCGAATTCTTTGCTTGAAAATTATCGTATATTTGTTGGATCGAGAATATATCGCTACGTACATGTACTTATTTTCTTCGTAAAATACCATCGAAGTTAAATAATTTTATTTTGCACTTAATTTCAGATTTGGATCACCGCGGATCGAGTTGTGAGACCAGCGAAGGGTGAGTGTTTTCCTTACGAGTAATTTCCTTAATTTATTATTTACGAATCGTTCGATACGATCGGAGCACCTCGATACACGAACGAACAATACACGAAATAACACGATAAATGAACATTTCATGTTAATTCAGTTATAAATAATTTGAAAAAAAAAAAAAAAACGATCCGAACGTTTGGAATGAAATGTTAAAATGTGTGACACATGGCCCGACGTGACGATTGCCTGTAGTTGGACGCCTCGTTTAACGCTCGTCCAACGCCATTCATATTTTCTACTTTCATTCATCTACACCGAAGATTCACTTATCTTCTCTTTCTCTCTCTATCTCGCTCACCCCCGGTTCCCACCGTTTCTTGTAAGCTTATACATCTCGTTCGACGCCCGTACTCCTCGGTTTCCCTTTTCCGCTTCACGCTTCAACTAGCTCCTACGCTTGATCCGATATCTTCTTTCTTCGTTCTTCTTTCTCTTTTCCTTTCCTCTCCTCGTATCTTCCTTTTCCCAGTGAAAAGCAAATAGAACGTAGTGGAACGTATGATTGTTGAAACTGTGTGTATATATATATATGTATATCACGCATTTTCTCGTATACTTTCATTTGTTCGCATTCCAGCGATGTTTCTGCTGCAGTAGTCGATATATTATCTTTATCTTTCTCTTCGTTGCTCTCGTGACGCGACCGTTAAAAAATCAAGCAAAACGGTTCGGGCAAGCAAGTTCATCGTATCCCTACTCGCTAAGAATAACGCCGCCCACTTTGGCTTGTAGAAGCTTTGGTTCGGTGTGTGTACGTGTGTGTGTGTGTGGGTTGTGTATACATTTCAACGTTGCTGCACGAGAGACCACACGTGAAACTTACGTGAAATCTTCGGCAATTTTACCCTCAAGTTGATCATATTTACACACATGGTATTGCGTGAAAGTCTCTCAGGTGAAATCCTGAGGCTTCTACGAAAGATAAAAGTGCGAGGTTGTAACAGTGACTTAATCTCTGCCGTAACTATTGCCTAGCAACCGCTGTTTCTTTCTGTTCGAGCTTAAGTTGAAAGGGTATTTCTAACTTGCACGCGCCTGTCTAATTGAGACACTTGCGTTAATAAAGTGTTTCGAACGAGTTGAATGGCTTGATTAATAACGACGATCGAGTAAAAGCAATTTCAGTTTTCTCCAGGGACTTTGCTCGTTTGAATTACACCTTAGTTAATCTAAACTAAGGCTCGAGACTTGAACGCGTCATTGTATCGTGTACTTATTGCATATAGATGCTTTACGTTACATCTATCGGAGAAATTTTGCGTTCGAATGTATCTGCGATTATCTACCTATCTTCAATGGTTCTGATTATTTCATCGATTTCTCAAATTTTTCCCCAACGAAACGCACGGCCGATTCTCGGTTTGATCAACCGAGAGAACTTACGCGATCGTAGTTTTCCCTTTGATCTTTCGACATTTCGAGCAAACAATTCATTCGAAATGGTTGGAAAAGAAATTCATAGATACGCGTCGACGACACGAAACGTGTGACGCGACACATAGGCGAGGCAGGGATCTATGCGGTGGTCTGCCTGGTGAATGCAAATGCTCCGCGTTCCTTCTAAGAAAGCCGGCTAAATGGTAGGGGAAAAGACAGACGAGCAAAAGAGAAAGAAGGAGGAAGGGAAGGAAAGAGAAAGAGAAAGAGAAAGAGAAAGAGACAAAGGTGCAGAAGTTTCATTGGCGGAGGTTTCCCGCCAAGATGCACCGTGCTAGGCCTAACCGGTTTGTTGAAAGGGCGGCCGACCAGCCTCTTTTGGAATATTTCTCAGCTGATCGCCCTGTAACATTCCCGCTTTTTCTCCACCATATGTTAGTTTTCCCTCCAAATTTCGTCCCGTCCCCCTCCTTCTCTCTCTCTGTCTCTCCTTCGTTCTCTAGCGCTGATTTTACCAAAATTAATCCTTGCGGAAGACAAGGGGAACGGCGAGAGAACACAGTTGTGAAAAGTCGTGATAAAAACTGTGTCCCACCTTCCGATTGAAATATCCTGTCGAGTCGAGCTCCTCCGAGTAGGTGCGATAGAAGATTTTTCGCTAGTACCTCTGTAGTACCTGTGTTTCGCGGTCACGGGGTCGGATACACTTACCTGAGAGAGATCTTCGAGAAAAGAATCCATGAAAGGGAAAACGGCGCGTTCCTTTGGTATCTATTTTGCTTTATTGTTGCGCGAGAGACCTGTCGTTAGAGCATGGCTCCATTGATCTCACGGGCCGTTTCCATTTATACGGAAAAATTCTTCCGGGAATTTTATTTTATTGAACGGCAGCTCGTTTCCTGCGGTTTCCCATCGCATCTTTCTGCCAAGAGAAATGGCACACCGCAAGAAACCCGTGGGACGTTCAATGATCATTTGTCTCGATGAAGACGTCTAAGACACGTTGTTGGCCCTTTCTCGTATAATACGTGTTAGTTTGTTAATCGTTTTTCCCCTAGAAAAATAAATCGAAGAAGCACACGGAATTTCCTTTATCGCGCGTCGATGATCCTTTTTTTCCACGAGTGCGTTCGAAATCTCGCGGACGAAAATTTTCTTGAGAAACGTGGCTCGATCGACAAACGTTACGTACAACAGTCGTTCGATCGATGACTGAAATTAGGTTACGATCGCGATCAACCGACTGGCGGTTTGATTTGAAACGTGATCGTAACGGTCGGGCGAGGCCCGAGAGATAATGAAAAACACATGCGATTCGTTGGATGCGCGGGCAAACGTGCGTGGACGTTCGCGTCGGGACGTCGCAGGAAGAAACGAGACGACGAGAAAAGTAAGAATGAACGCGGGAAAAGGTAGCGGCGATAGCAACGTCGGCTTAAGGGCACGAACCTAAAAGGCAATGGAATGGTATTCGTGGCGTGAGGAGACTCGGGGGCGAGATCAGACGAGACGAGACGAGACGAGACGAGACGAGACGAGACGAGACGAGAGGAGTCGAGAGAGACGAAATGAGACGGAACGAACGCTGAACGTCGTCTGAGAAAGGCAAACGTGGTGGGGGGTCAGGGCCAGGGCCGGTGCCGGGGCCTGGTACGGGTACGGGGCCGGGGTTGGGTTTGGGGCTGACGCGCGCGGTAGAAAACAAGCGTGGTCTTTTAAATCGGCGGCTACGAGGGATTTAAAAATGGCCGAATCTGCCTACCCTTGACAGCCGTCCCTTCAGCTGGTCGGGCAAATACCATCAGCTGACCGGTTTTGGAGGGAAACTCGACGGAGTGAATCCTCGTTTCCGCGAAACGACCCAATATACCATGCATCGTTGACTCCGTCATTTATATTATTATCATTATCTACGTGCCATTAACACAGCGATATCGTCCAATCTGTGATTTACCGCAGCGTAGAATCGAGAAAGAGAGGCCGAGACCGGGAAATAATCGTATTCGACTTTCCCAACGACGTTCCTGAAATTCGTAAAACTTCTTCCACCGTGAAAATGTTCAACCCGTGGCGTCGTCCAGTTCTTAGAGTTACCGGGAACCGTATCCAGCTGTTTCTTTTATTACCCTGCGCGCAGAAAAATGGCAAGGTCTCGAACTTGGAAAGCGGGAACGGGAGTTTACTTTAACAAGCGTGAGAGAATAAATCGCTGTTACACTCGAAGATACACGCTACACGTGTTACGCGTATAACGCGCGTATGTGGGTATATTTCGCGGGAACAAGTAAATGCGTGAATTAGCCGGTATATACCATAGTCGTAGGATGTTCTTTGTCATTTGAGATCAAAGGGAAGGAGGCTGTTATCCGCGCTTATACACACATAGCGCTACTCTCCGAAGCAGAGGGGAGCAGGTTGTTATACGTACTTGTTCTTCAGTTCACTCCCTCACAGGTAGCTGCACGGCGTCGGGCGAACCAGCGAGCACACAACCTGCGAGTTGGACGAAACCTGCGAGCTGCTCGCGAAAGAAAGAAATCGGATGCATGCCTGGACGGTTCGTTCTCGGGCGATGAATTTTAAGGCCTTTTTCGCAGCTCTTTTCTTTTACAGCCGATAATATTCAAGATTCAAAGATTACGTTTCGTTTATCGGTATCAGATCGCGTCGATCGGTAAGTTCTGTTCAACCGATTCCCCGTTTCGTACGTTTCATTTTTTCACGCCATTCATTTTCTGCCATTTTCTCAAGTCTTCTGCCAGTTTTTCAAATTATGTGAAAGAATGGTTGTGGCGGTGCGGTGCGGTGCGGTGCGGCGCTTCTCTCTAATGCAGGCGTCGTCGGTTAACCGTTGCGCAATTTCCTCCTCCCTCTCAACTTCTTTCCTCAGTATCCACTCTGTTGCTTGCCTGTTTGTCTGCATGCCTGCATGTCTACCCATACTCGTTTCCCCATCATCCCGTCACCTCATCCGCCTCATCTTCTACGCCTCTCTCGTGCCCCTCTCTTCGACACACTCCTCTCGCCTCTCTCTTTTCCGTATCTCTTTGCTTTCTCTCCTCTTTTTCTTCCCTCTATCATATCTTCCCCACCCACCAATCTTCACTTTGCCCTTTCGTCTCTCTCTCCCTCCCTTTCTTCCTTCTTTCCTCTCTTTTCTCGCGTCTCCTTCCTCTTTTTTTTTCTCTTATTATTATTTTTCTGCCATCTTGTTTCTCCGTTTATCCGTTACTTTTTCCAACCGTTTTTACTACTCGTAACGGTGGAGCTCGCCCCCAGCAACAGTGGCTCTCCCAATTTCTTTTCTCTCCCTTCTATTTCCTATGTTAAGCCTCTTTCCACCCACTCCAGTTCTCTCTCTTTCTCTCTCTCTCTCTCTCTCTCTCTTTCTCTCTTTCTCTCTCAGTCTTTCTCCTCCCCACTCTCCATCCAGAGAGGAGTGCTTTTCTCTACTCTTTCTCTTTGTCGTTCGTTTGCGCGCCAGTCGATCGGTTCGAAATCTCTTACATAAGCATTTAAAAAACTGGTCGCTTCGTGCGATCTTTCCGTTCGTACGTAACTTCGAATACTGGAGTCGTGCGTAATCGGTGCATAAACTGCGCTCGCGTTTATTATCGAGAGCCTAACGTTCTTCTTCGGGTAGAGGCGGCTTTGTGCGATGCGCAAAACGAGCAATTTAAAGCAACGGCCTTCGAACGAACGTGGTCTTTCACATTCTCTCTTAGTAACCGAGCTAGCGTGAGAAACTCGCCTTGGCGATGAAAGAGCTAGCTGATTACGAATTTTCGTCTATCCTCGTCGAGGGTTCAATTCCTCGTGAGCTCGAAGAGAACGAAAGTTTCTCTCGTTCCCGGGAAAAACCATTCAGCCAGCGCGCGTGATCGTTCAGCTGAATTCTTTTCCATTCGTTCGACAGTTTTGAATTTGAAAACTAACCAAGCACCTCGTTGAACATCGTAGAATTTTTCGTAGGGTAGCTTTCTTCGAGCCGAGAGAGGTGTGCTCGTTGATCTTTAGGAAAAATCTGCCGACACCGGCAGGTAAATTAAAAGAGGTTGGTGTTACGCTTCGAGCAAGTGTCAGCTTGTTATTTTCTCAGATGAACGCCGAGACCGAGGCGCTATCGATTTGATGGTAGGTACCCGTGAAACAAGTACCCGTTTGAGATTCAACGATACAAGTCTCGAGGAAACAGCAGAGAGAACGATTTTCTAGGAAGGTCGGTCGGTTTGCGAGAACAGGTCCGGCGAACTGTCGTCCGACAGTTGAAAGAAACCAAGATTCCACTTCGAAGAGAGAACAGGAGAGAGAAGAGCAAATTCACAAACGGGAGAAAGACGGTAGGAGGTATTAAGGGAAGGTTTTCATTCGCTTTCAGCCACTTCGGTGCTCTCGCGCGTTGGCATGGCTGGTAGGTTGGTTTCTTTGTCGGTGATTTGGGAAAAGTTGGAAGCACGTTGGAAGCGTGCCAAAGAAATTCGGGAAGACCGCGAGAAGAACCTCCGTACCTATTTTCATTTTCTCGAGAGTTCTTTCTTCATGTTGTTGCTGCGAATACAAGCGAATACGATCGAAGAACATTTCGATTTGATCGTCGCTGATCCTACGGTCGATGCTGCCGGTAAATACGAGATGCCGAATATTTCATTTAATAAGATTAACCGGGAGCATTTAAACGGGAAGCGGTCATCTAGGGAGTGTAACTTCACTAATTGGGACATGGTCGTCGCAACGATGTGGTTTAATAACCGTTTAATGTCCAACGACAGTCGAGAGATCAGGCCAACGTTTCAATAGATATATAAAAGTGTACTTTTTTGTTAAATACATCGTGAATGCTTTTCAACTCTCGTAACTCTCTCTCTCTCTCTCTCTCTCTCTCTCTCCGTTGTCCTGTGGCGTAGAAGAACTCTGAAGAAGGGCGTAGGAAAATACAAGAGGCATCCACAGGTCAGCGGGGAATTGGCGGGAGTCGGCGGAAGTTGGCAGGAGTTGGCGGGAATTAGTACTCGCTGCGGCTCGGATGAAAAGAAGACTAAAGAAGCGAAAGAAAGCAAAAACGTGCAATTCATTTTCACAGGAAACGTTCGTACAGATATATCGCCATCGTCTTTTTTTCTCCCTGCAAAAGAATGTTTTTTCCCTCTCTTTCTCTTTTTTCTCTGCTTCCGTCGACGTTATTCCCTATGTTCCTCCAATAACTCTGTTCTTCTCGTCAGTCAGTTTCCTTCGGCTGTTTCTTAATCGTCTTCCTTAAGAAATCGTTTCTATCCCCATTGCCGGGTCCGCTGATCTCTATGCCCTCTTCTTCTTCGTCGTCTGTTCCGTGTCTACGTCGTACTGGTTGGTTAGCTCAATGTCGAGCCTCCTTTTTCCCCAGGGTTGAAGTCGCGCCGGGGTCGTCGAAGCCCGAGAACCGAATCCGGAGCCGAGATCGAGACACAGCAAAACAGCGTGTTCCATGGGTGGTTGCTCTCTTCTCTCTCTCTCTCTCTCTCTCTTTCTCTCTTTCTCTCTCTCTCTCTCTCTCTCGCACGTACGCATACACATACGTACACTTGTACATACAGAGAACGCGCTTGCCTCTCCTACCACCCGTTTCGGCCTCTCTTTTTCTCTTTTCTTCGTTGCCGCGCACAGTCGCGAACCTCGGCGGTGTACGTGTCGCCTCTCCCCACTATAAAAGACCACGACCGACCGTTGAGATTTAAATTCCTCTCTGGGTGGACGGAGAGGAGTCTCTCCGGCCTGGGAACGGCAACCTTTCTGCGGGAGACGAGGAGAGAGACTCATCGTCTCTCGCTGCTTTGACCGTCTACGCCGTCTTCTCGGTCATCGTCGTTTTTCCATCCATTCCCTTCTTTCGCGTGTTTTTGGCAAGCGACGACCCGTGTTCTTACCGACCGCCCGCTCGGAACGTACTTTTTCAATTGAAAGTCCTGAAAGAGTAGAACAGGAAGGACGGATCTTGCCAATTATAGCGTGACGTGTGAACAACGTCGTCATTTTTCAACGCAGGAATTTCCGAGCGTTGTTGCCAGTCAAACTGGCGGGCGATGTTTGATTAGGATTCCGATTGCGATTGCACTGGATTTTCAATGTCGTCTTTATATCGTATAATTATCGTCATGGACATGGTACGACGACGACAAATACGAATGTTTTCACAACGTGTTACACTTCGGAGATGTACGTAGCTTTTCGCGCGCGTTTACGCGTCAACTTTTTAAAATTTCATTTTGCACCGTAAACGAGGCATGATTGTACCAAGAAAGTCTTGAAACCAGTGTCTGAAAGTGTAATATAGAAATGACAAATTACTCGGTGGTATGATAAATCACTTGGTCTACATCACGAGTAATGGTCTTGAGCGTAATGATTAATGTCAAAGATATTTCCACTAAATATTATCAATCGATTGCTCCAAATTTCCTGTCCAATCTTTACGAAGGCTGCGTACGCACTTCCAGATTCCTCTCTTCCAGAATTTTATCAATTACACGATGATCATCTCGTATCTCGTTACGATGTTGACGAAATTACACGAAGATTACTCTATAAATGTACAAAATACTCTCTCGCGAGCTATACTTTACGTATAGGGTACTCATCCCACGTGAGAGGGTACTCATACTTCACTCTTGATGAGAATCGTCTGAACTCGATCGAGGAGTCTGACATGCAGTGCTTATATCTACCTGCGTGTACGATGTCATAATTTCACGTAAAGTAAAGTCGTGTGGGTTCAGTTCGAACCTGATGATAAGTTGAAGTGACCATTATGGGATCTACGTACGATGAAATGATAATAAATAAAGTGACAGACGAGATGTGCGCGTACGACGATTGAAATACACGTCCGTTAGGCCTATCGTTCTTGCGGTCTGATCGATCGATAGGGACTCGTTAGGGAATGAAAGCGGTTTACGCGATCGAGCGTATTCGACTTTGGTTTCGGTAGGAAGCGTTACACGCCCCCATATAACACTTTCGGCCTCCCCCATGAGGGCACATGTACCGTATTGTCTAACGCTCGGCTCTTGCGATACGCTATACGGGTGCAGCTGTTACACGAGCTTTACTCGTACGTGAATAATCGATGAACGCGAAACGACTTTTTCGTTGGGACAGAAATCGGCTCGTGTCGAAACGTGTCGACCAACGTACGTTAGTTAGGTCACTCTGTAGTCGAGTAACGCCGTTATACTTGAAATATCTGAAAATATACATCGTATCTCATACTCGACGGAGGAATGTATCGTATCTCCAACGTTTTTCAAGTAAAAAAAAGGTATCAAGCTTTCGAGACTCTTTTTTCTTTCTTTCTGGACGAATATAAAAAGAGTATTTGTTTGAAAAATATCATTTCATTTTTTATTCTCGGGTTATTTCTCCGTTTCTTTTTTCCCTTCTTTCTCCGAAAGAGTGAAAAGATATAACCGAAATAACGCGTCGGAATTGATTGCCTAATCACGTTCGAATTGTTAATCACTCGAAGCATCGATGAAACGAGATTTTTTCAGGGGAACACTTTTACACAGCTAATTGAAAACGAGTTTCTAATCTTTCGGTTTAATTTCTTTTTATATTCATAATCTCTCTCTCTCTCTCTCTCTCTTTCCCTCGACGTCAGTTTAGCATTGACAAGATTGTTGACAGTGCTAAAAAGGATGAACGAGAGAGGAATGAACGAGCAGCAGAGGAAAGCGAGAAGGCGCGGAGTGGGAGCGAGGAAGGGCAGCATAGAGAAAGAAAGACGATAGAAGAGAAGGGTAAAAGGAGGAAGAGAGAGATCCAGTGATAAAAGTGCGAACGAGCTAAACGGAGACGAAGAAAGGAAGATATCGCGATATTTCGGTTGCGGTTAAGCGTCGATAAGAGAGTTGGTCGTATCCCAAGGTCTCGGCACCGTTGCATGCCTCTTCTCAGAAACAGCCGTTTGAAAACGGCGCGCAAAGCCAATCACAGGTTCACGTTTTCCTCTGTTTAGCTCGTATGGCAAAAGTTCTCTGCACATGCATGTTAATCGCGCGTCCTATGTTATACCGTTGCTGTTGTTGATTACGCATCGTCGATCGATTATCAGCGGAACTTCCAGAATCCAGAGATTAAAAAAAATAAAAGTCGATAGAAACCAATTTGAAAAATGTAAATACAATGCAATTGATTTTGAATAAAAACAGATTCATTCGTAAGTGAAAGAAATGTCTGTGTCAGTCTTTATCTATGAGACGCGACGAATTAATTCCTCTCTTTACGGATCAATCGTTACGTAAGAATCGAAAATAAAGGACGATGGAATGACAAATGCGACGAGCAATTGAGAAACGTTTGCTTGAATTGGTGATAAATCAATGGGATTTTCCATTGCATTCCAGTATTCTATACAAGTATTATATATAGTATACAATATATTATTCTATACGAGTATTATATATATAGTAAGCTGGGACAACTTTCGTTTAATGACGGTTCTATTCGTTTCCCGAAATGAAAGTGCATTGCCTGAGCAGAACAGCTGAGAATTGAAAAGCATTCAAAGTCACCTTTCAATAATCAATAATCATCAAGTCAATGGGTACAGCATAGCTGCTCTCCTCTGTCTTATAAGCGACAAAATGTTTCCTAATTTCGGTAATAAAATAATATTTATCATCGGCACGGTTCAAAGGCAAGATTGTTGTTGAAGGAAAGCTTATAGAGAATGGAGGTAGAGAATAGACGTAGGTATAGAACATCTCGGAATTTTGCACTTTGTAGAACAAGTGGGTGGTTCCAAATGCCGGATAGACCACCCGTGGAGCCCTTTTACCATTGGTTTATATTCATATAGAAATCTGCAGGTATATTTGCTCTGTTGTCTAAATATATACTCGATGGACACAGGTAGTAAGGTAAACTGCACAAAGTATGCTTCCAGATTTCACTTTTAGTTTGAGGGATGATATATTCAGGAAGCAATTGAAAATTATTATACAGGGTGTATCCCAAAGTGTAACAAATGTAATGTATAAATATATTCCGGAGCTATAATCAAGCGAGAAATTTTGCACGTGTATTGTGCCATTTGAAATTTTATTAAAAATTGAAGGATTTGCAGCAAAAAGGCAATGAGTCCACATTTTTCTCTCACTTCACTTATCGCATTTCATCGAAAGAATGTGGATCTTTCACTTGGTGTAAAAAGAAATTAGTTCTAAGTGAAAGTTTATTGACACAAATATTGGCCATAAATTTGTAGTACGAATATTAGTAACATTAGCAAGAAGCATAAATTATTGTTTGTTATATAGTTATATAGTTGTTATTAAAATTATGAAAATGGAGCTGCCTTCTTTTGTTAAATTGTAACAGATTATATTTCAAAAATGGAAGAAGATACAAAGAAATTGTAGAGAAGAAAATTGGTTGGATTTAATTTTCTGCAGGTGTACGTACTTTTTATTGTAAGTGCAAATAGAAAATAGAAAATGCAGATGCAACTTTTCTTTAAGAAAAAATAGAATACATTTTTTTATACATTAATAAGATAAAGTTCGACGCTATTTATAAAAAAAAAAAAGGTATCAATGTGCTACGTTATGTGTATCGAAAAATTATTAGTTTAAAAGATATTTTAACTTCAATTTTGTAAAAATTGAAGGCGTCGTACGAAAAGTGAGGACAAAAGCACTGTTCTTGTATTCGTACTGTCCTTGTCTTTCATGCATAGATTTTATAAAATCAAAATTAAAATATCAATCAATTTTTCCCTTTCAACTGCTCGAATAATAAGATAGATTTATAAGAATTCATTATTCTGCTAAAGGATCGCGCGTTTTAACAGTGGAAGGGAACTTTCGCTTGGCTTTTGAAGCAGAAGTGTAATACAGGTATATCTTTTAGCAAGCATTTAGAAACGCAAAAAATAATTCTCTACAAGCAGTAATGAATAGTGGAAAACCTTTTGGATTTTCAAATATTATTCATGGGGGTATCGCTTTGACTTTACTGTCATTTTTTTTTTATTACTGATACCTACAAATTACTACTTACCTACCCGCTATAAATAGGATGCCTATCGATAATTTTGCAAATTAAATTGCTTTTCTCCGATTCTATTCTATTTTATTATAATTATTGTATCATAAATCTGCTTCAATTTCATTCGCGCCGTGTGCTGTCTTCCAGCGTGAAGTATTAAAATAAAGATCTTGTTGTGATCTTTTCGAATCGTCGTCTCTCGGATTCAACTTCATAGATGAAACGAATAAATAAATAAATAATAGTAATAATTTGTCAGAGTTTCTCGATAAATGTAACGAGTAGGAGTGCATCTTGTTGTGATCTTTTCGAATCGTCGTCTCTCGGATTCAACTTCATAGATGAAACGAATAAATAAATAAATAATAGTCAGTTTGACTTTACTGTCATTTTTTTTTATTACTGATACCTACAAATTACTACTTACCTACCCGCTATAAATAGGATGCCTATCGATAATTTTGCAAATTAAATTGCTTTTCTCCGATTCTGTTCTATTTTATTATAATTATTGTATTATAAATCTGCTTCAATTTCATTAGTAATAATTTGTCAGAGTTTCTCGATAAATGTAACGAGTAGGAGTGCACCTCTTCCATCCTTCTCCCGTCTTTCCATTTTTATCCTCTTTTCGTTCATCATCCTCTTGGCTCTCATCCCTGTTACTCCGTGTTTCTTGCTGTTCATCCCGTTACCGCTGGTTCTTCACTTCCCAGGGTGATTATTTTTTCTGACTTCCCTTCGTCTTCATCTATCCGTCTAAAAGAGGGGAGACTTTTGATAGCTGTTAGCGAGGGGATCGAGCAATTTTTATTCTCCTTTCCTCCTCTGTACGTCTTTCTTTCTTTCTTTCTTTCTTTCTTTCGGCTGCTTCTCGACACATTGCGAATTTCGATCTCCTGTATGGTGCATCTGCGACGGCTGCATGTATTGGAAGAATAGCAAGAACGAGCAGACTGTCTTCTATACCCTTCAAGATCTCGTAGGAACAGATGATAATCCCGTTTAGGAAGTTGCAAAGTTGTCTCGTTCTCTAGAAAGCTTCGCTGTTACCGTGTCATTATCGTTGGTAGTTTTCCATTACCCTTAACAGAGTCTAGTTCGAAAAAAAATCCCCTGCACAGATATACACAATCGTTCGTGAAAGTGTTGCTCGAACGGGAAATTGCCGAGACGTTCGAGAAATTGTCGATATCACGTGTCGATTCTTACGATTTAATTGTTACAAAAAGAAATCGATGACAGCTCGTTTTCAAAGCTTCAAGCCTCTTCTACCTTTCAGAATTCATTTTATTCTATAAGATGTTTTCCACAGTACGCAGCGAGTGGGGAAAAAATGCTACAGATTGTCATAGTAGAAACGTTGAAAAAATTGTTTCCATGACTGAATCTGATATCATTGATTTGAGGATCGAAGCTTCCTCTTGAAGGCGAAAACGAATGTAACGACGAAGATCTTACATTTTCTGGAATTTTTAATCGCAAGTCTAATATTTCGAACCTCGAATTGTAAGTCTAACGTTTAATGTTTAATAAAATGGCGCAAAAGGGTGGGTACATCAAGCTTTAGACATCGTCATAAAGGGGAGGTTCGAAAAAGATTCAGTCGTCGAAAAAATTTTTCAATGTTTCAACATACTATGACAATCAGTGGCGGCTCGTGGCTTGAAATCATGGAAGTACTGCAACTTTCGAAATATACATACACAGTGTTTTTATTATTTTTATATTTTTATTATTTTTTATATAAGATAAGAAAATTGTATAGGATTGTTAATGATAAAATTATTATAAGCAAATATCAATAAATTAATAAATTTTTCTCGATATTTATATATATTTATTGGGAATACTGCAGCGCTACTGACGACAATTATACGTACGTATAGCATCTTTGAGTAGAAAATTCACTTTTCTACCCGTTACATACTGTAAAAACATCTTGGAATAAAATGAACGGTGAGTTTTGAAAATAGAATCTTCGAGCTTCAAAATGGGCCTAGGTTGATTGTTTTACAATAAATTTGAAACTATTTCTTTTTCGCAGAAACGTAACAGTTTCAATATCGACGATTTTTCTAACGTCAGTGAGTGACTATATCTGAAAATTCATACCTGATATTCAACGATCCTTAGGACTTGGCCTAAATTCGTTTATTAAGAAATTATTTACAATCTCTTTGTTCACGTTGATTCTGAAATTAACAAACACATCATTTTGCGACGGATTACTCGAAACCTCTCGAAAACTCGAGAAAATTTCGAATTTCGAGACTCCGGAAAGTTTGTGCCATTTTCGTGAACTTTCGAAACTTTCTGGTAAGAAAATCAATGAACAAAGAATCATTTGCAACACAGATAAAGAATATTTGCTTCGTGTCTATCTTTCAAATATTCGGTGTGAGATACTTCGCACGAAACTTTCAACGATTTATTTTTAAGAATACACGCGATCGATCTGGAATGACAATGTAAAATATCCAAATCTAAAGAATCTATCAAAAAAATATCTTATTACATCTCCATGAACAAATATATTCTGAAAGGCTTTTCAGTACATCCGGCACTATTGTCGATTAGACATCCAGGAGGAATTCCGATGTCAATGTCCTTAAACAAAAATCTGGATTAGATGTTTTTGCACGTTGTCATGTTTTTTCTTTATATTTTGTTCAACTTTGGCCAATAAAAATTTATATAAAAGTGTTTTATACTCCAGTTTTTGAAACGAGAAATTCCTCTGAAAAAAAAAAAAAAATAAAAAAGAAAATCAGCCTTTCGAATTTATAAAGGGAAACGGATTTAGATTCGAGTTTTGAGAATTTGAAAGTTCGAAACACATCCTCAATTTTTCGATATTTCTTGTAGAACTTGAACTCGAATGAAAACACTTTAGGATGTATCAGTGGAGACCTAATACGTACAAAATGCAAAAAATGGCGTATCCTTGAAACGATTATGTTGACATTTGAAGTGAAATCGTTCGTCATTCCACGGTCAAAAGAATTTTCGTCAAAATTAGTGATGCGTTCGATCGATCAAGTGTTTTGGCGCTAAAATTTAAAAAGTAGAGGTGTTCGCTTTGTACATTCCGAGAATCTCCTTTCCTGATGAACATTCTCGGCCACGAGCATAAAGAGGGATTCAATAATTTTCTTCATCACTTTGCACGTCGAATCCAATAGATTACATTACATTTCATAAAATGTCGCCTCGTTAGCAGCATGTTAACAAAATTTTTTTTTTTTTCATACAAGTTGAAAATGCAATGTCATGTAATTGGAACCGGAAAGCACATGACCGGTTTAAAAGTTTGAAACCCTCGTATCAGGTATGTATTACGTAAATGGCTCCCCACGTTTACTTGCCGTCTATGTGTGTCTTTAATGGAACGTCAATGGAACATCACCACGACTACGCGCGTGTGTAAGAACGTACGTTTCGTTCGATCGTACACGTATATATATATATATATGATCGTATTTGTGCATATGAACACGTATGCGTGCATATACGGCGCACACGTTCACGAACTGTCTGTTACATGTACACACGTATATGCACTTAGCGGTGCACCATCGGGTTACCCATGGTTGGCACGTGCCAGCCATCACAATGGATACGACCATCTGCACTCCTTCTTATAGAAAAATCAAAGTCGTAGGGAGCCAGGCGTTTGCCCGATTCCAAGTTCCCAGTTCCCTTCCAGTCCGTTATGCCGTTCGAACCGTTCGTTTCTCGCGAAAGGCGGTTTCTGGACCAGTACCGAGTTCATGTACGAACATTGCGAAAAAAGAAAAAAAAGGAAAAAGAAAGACGTGATAAGTCTGGTTTTCTGATTCCGATGTTACCTGGCTCGATGTCACCTGATGGTTAAAAGGGGAGTATTTCAATACAGTTGCTCGTGTATGTATTCTAGCACTTGTAAAGGGTTTTCTTTTTCTCTGAATGTGTGTTACGCGTTTTATACGAAACATTCTAAAATTTATGAGATTATTGGTAAAGTTTAAAGTCGTTATAGGTATTAGCAAGACTATCTTTGATTAGCTTTCTAGGAAATAAATTTATTAATAACGTATGGTCAGGCATGTTTGTGACCATTATTCGGATCTCCAGAGTTAGGTAGGAAATGAATACAATAGTATTTAAGACGTGCAATTAGTTGGAAACCTTAAGTTAAGTTGGAAGTTAAGAAACGTTGCCATATTTTTAAGAAGAGGATTAGGACACGAAGTTAAGAACAGAGAACCTTACCACCAGAGGATTTACCTTACAGTCAATACTTGTTAATACTCAGATATTTCACTACTGTCACTTTCGAGTTGCTGTATACAGCGATGTTACTTTATGAGCTTTATAAGTATACTTTCCCTAACAAATATAACGGTAGATTTATGAAGGGTAATATATTTCTTTTTGTTTCTCTTAAAACCAACTATGTACAAAGACGATGACAAATGAAATGTATTATGAATTTCAAGAGGCAAATTATAGACAGAAAAACAATTTCTGGATGTTTGCTATCTCAAACTTGGATTAGAAATTATCTCTAGAAGGCGGTGTACGAGTAGTGTATGTGTTGCAAGGATGGAGAAGGTGCACAATCAGACAGCTGTGTGCCTAGGGGTACGTTCGCAACCCCCGATATATGGCAAAGTATGCAGCTGAGCTACCCCCATGGTCGCACAGTGCGTTACGCGCGTTCGATGCCCTATAGCGAATAATCTTCGCATTTGTGACTGCTGGGAACAGACCGATGGATCGTTCGTTATGTTTCTTCGCTCCCTTACTTGCTCACCCTCCTCTTGACTATTCTCCCCCGCTTTTTTCTCTGTCTCGTTTATCTTTTAAATTATCTTCGTTTATCACTGGAATCAGGACAGAAAAACCATGCTTTACCGCGATGAAATGAGAAACGTTATTCCAAACCGTTATTCCAAATTAAACAAGTTGTAACATAGGGATCGTTTATTTTTTTTTTTTTTTTTTTTGGAAGATCGCTGTCTCTCATTTAAACAAAAATTAATTCCTCGATGACCATTTTCGTAAAAATTTTAAAGGTAACTGTTGTTTCTGATCTTTGATATAAAGTTGTTTGTCATTCGTACATTTATATTGTACAATGAACAGTGAAATCAATGAATAGCCTTATTAAATAGAAAAGACAAAGAAGATGGTATTGCTACGAAAATTGCAGTAAAAAATTCGGTTTCTCAAATGGTACATACTGTCTCGGGAGGTGAGTCGAAAAGAAAGAATAAAATTATTTCATTGAAGCTATCTCGAATTAAAACGAAAAAGTTTTATTCTACATTTTTCACTTATTTCTATACAAAGAACATTCTCGTATCGATTATTTATTATTTGCTCAGTATAAAATTAGTTTCAATTGATGAATTTTCAAACTCGATTTCCTCGTTCAAGGTTTTCAACGAAAGGAATTTTGTTTCTTTCTCTTCGATTCGTTTTTTCGTGTCTAGAATCTAACCCCCTTGGCTCGGTTATACCGTCGTGCAAAAGTAAAAGTTAGCGTGACGACGTAATTACCTGTTGGTCCTATTTAACCTTTCTATTTGTTTTGCATCCGCGTCAAGGATTCGCCGTACCGTTCTTCAAATCTCTCGTTACAAATTTTTCGCATCCCTTTTTTTTTTCTTTTTTTTTTACGCGCGCGCAGATTTCGAACGCATTTACACGCCAGAGTCTTACGAGTGGATACCTGCCGTGTGAAAATCTTTGAAGAATGTGAGGGTGATATCGAAGATCAGGTGAAGCATTGTGATCTATAGAATGAAAAAAACGGACCGAGCTGTACCTGCTGAGAGCTAGCTGCATCCTTCGGAATGGTTGGTGCATCAGTCGACGGGAAAAGGAGCGCTGTAGCGACAGAGAGAGAGATGAAAACAGGCCCTTGTGCGAGCAACACTCCTACGGTCGGTCGGCAACCTTTTCCGGCCTGGTATCGAAAGCGAGCTAGCCAGTGAATGACCGAGTATACACATAGGTGCGCGCGCGAGAGAGAAGGCAAGCGGCATAGATTTAAATGTTCCTTTTCTTCTTCTTCTTCTTCTTCTTCTTCTTCTTCTCCATCCGTCTTTTTCTCCGTCTTATCGGTCTCTTTTTTTCTTTAAATATAACATATAGACATGTAGTCTTGATAATTCTAAATACGTTGAATAATTTCTTTAAAAATGACGATCCTTCTGTGTTAATCAATTTAACGATGGCTGAATTTTCAAAAGTTACGGAAATAAAATGACATTCGAACATTTACATACTATTGATGTATAAACATATTGAGATATCATTAGCATTGTCTCATTAGACGTCGTTGTCGTAATTGCACTGATAAAAAGAGACACGTAATAATCGAGTTTCATTACAATGTCCATGTAATTCCGTGAAAATTTTCGAGAAAAAAATTTTCTCACATAACGTGTCGGTAAAAAGATTTTCGTGAACCACTGTGATCTATCTTTCAAAAGCATCGAACAGATGAACGTATGTACTTGCACACGTACTACTTCGAATTGTTAAGTTTAAATAAACGAAGAATTTTATTTCGAAATTGGAACGAAGATTGTGAAATCTTAAGGGGACGTATGCAAAACGCATAGTGTGTCTTTATGTGTATTTCATAAAAATTTCGCGACTGATAAAATATCGGTGAACGATCAAGTAAATGAACAAACGGATGTAACGAAACACACCGGCAAAGAGGCAGAAAAGGGCCCCCCATAGCGGTTGCCCTAAAGAGTGGATTCCGCGTTCCGTTCTCCCTGTACACTCTGAGCAGATTTAGGCGGGCCCTTTTCCAGTTTCCGATTGGTCGGCCCTTTCCCCCCACCACACCAGGCTACCGTATATAAAAGCAGACCTTCCCGCCATGCTGGTCAGTTAGTACGCAACTTTTGCGAGTTGTTCGTTCACTGACGGTCTTGCAATATTTGGTTATATGTTCCTTGACGTGTTATCTATGCACTGTCAATTTATTTGTCGGTATAACAAATACGGCCGTTTGTAGTTTCGTGGCGGTACGGTTCTTCTTGTTAGTTCTACGTGTTCTGTCACGAGCAATGTTTTGGCAAGAAGATACCAGTTCGTGCGATATGTGTCAGTGTACAAGGTATATATCCTAACAGAGTCAATTGTCTGCTTTCGAATCATTCTAATCATTGCGATTAGAAAATTCCGATTTCTGATTTGTCTCGTTTCGTATTTTTCGTATATAAACGTGCGTGTGAATATGCCGGTATACAAAAATCCAGTGTAAACTCAGTGTAAACCTCAATGATATATATATGTGCATAGAGAAAATTTATGCTACATATAAAAGAAATTAGTTCGTCTGTGTGTGTGTTTTTTTTTTTTTGAATTCCAGCATAAATTTCTTGTAGAAATATTTGGTGATATTTTATGGTGAAATAGGAGTTTTACGCGCTGCTGAATATATGTGGTACGGAGAAGAACAAAATTAAATACACGTGTGGAATTTGTGCTTCATCGAATGTTTGCATATAGAATGTAGAAACAAAAATTCGACATTTCGTCGTCTAACCCTAAAGTTCAATAAAATCTCGGAGAAAATCGTGCAAGTTTGAAGTCGTTGTAAAAAGGAAAACTTCAATTTTCAAGAACGTGGGGAATTTCGTCGTAGAAAGTTTTTCAGTGTCTTTTTTATTTTTCAAAAAATTTTTTGTTTTATAAATTTTTTTACAATTTTTACAATTTTGAAAAGAGCATTGCTCCATTCGTTACTTAATGTTAAAATATCTTTGAAAAAAGAAACGAATTCAGGACAATCAAAATAAACGTATTAAAGTGAGATCAAGTAGATTGTTGTATGATTTTTTTTTTTACGAAGTTATACAGAGTTGAAAGTACGAGTAACTTTTCAATTAAAATTAGCTGTGGTGCAAAACTGATTCCATGAAAATAACTTATATCCGCGAGAACAGTGATGATAACACGATCGTAAAATTTTTTTTTGTGAAGCCAAAATATCCTATAAAACGCTATATATTTTGTATTTTATGTGTAAAACATTACTTGTATCATGTTTCTACATGTGTTCAGTTTTGCTCTTCACTGTACATCTGCGCAGGCGCATACAGTTGGCGCGCTCGCGTTCTACCATACTTCCTCGTGTTGTATGCAAAGTATTCTGGCGGAAAGCGCATAGCAGTCAATGGAACGACATGTGCGAATGTTAATGTGTTCTTCTATATTGTTTAAACACGGAAAATCTGTAATCTTTGAAAGTTATATAACAGTGTTCAGAAGAGAAGAAACGCGATCAATTTCTAGGCAAATTTAGAGGAATTGATCAGTCATTGGTTATCAGATGGTCATATATTCTTGTATGTAAAAAATGTCTGTGACAAAATTTCTGAAAACACGTTCTATGAAATTTAACGTACACGATGGTCTTCGATCTGAGAAATCTTTCGTTTTCAATTATGACTTTCAAAGTACGTTGCTTTATCGGAACGTAGTTATCGAGGTTAGGTTTATTATTAAATTTGAATTTGTTACACCTGTTTGTTTGCACGTGCGTATAAATTTGTATAATAGTTACTTTCTTTTTTTACAGTCTTTTCAAGAATGCATTTAACATTGAAAACACTTCCAATGACACGGTGAAGTCCAAAGCAAAAATCCGACGACAAATACTTGGTATGGCGACGCGACGCTATTCCAGTCCAGAGTCAGTCTCGCCATCTATCGATAAAGAAAATAACAGCGCCGTTTGTAGCCTGCATTGTGCGAGTCCGCTGAAAGTATGTTATGCAAATGTTTTTACGTATCACGATTTTTTCTTCTTAATCTCATTAATTCTAACTAATTCCAATGCTTTCCATTAAATTATGGACAAGTGTAAAATGTCACCTTTTATTTCGTTACGTCAAGGAAAACGGTGCACCTGTTCCTACATTATTCCAAGCTATTTATCGCTCACTTTCTACATCTTGAATATATTTAAAATATCTGTCACACATACGGAGCCGCACGAGCAAAGTAACATTCTTATTCGTGTTGCATTGCAATCGAATCGAATCGAATCGAATCGAATTGAATTACGTATCGAATCTAATCCCTCAGAATCTAAAGTCGGGCTGAATTGAAATTTCGAACGACCGCCATTTTACATTCGAATTATGAGTCGCGATACCGGGCCGATGCTTAAATTTCTTTTTTTCCAAGTGCGATAAATATCGAAGAACAGAATTAATATAGATAGAATTTAATACAGAATTACAGATAAATACTCAAATTTAATCGATTTGTATTTTGATGTGTGATAGATTGTCAACGCAAGGAGACTTCGCCAGCCGTTAGAAGATTGTGATCCAAATAGCCAGGATAGCGGATATGAAGTGTGCCACGTCGAGAAAGATGAGAGATCGAGGTGTAAAATTCGATTCGCGGAGCCCCTTGTCATTAATTCGTGTCAACTGTCTATCGAATCTCGGACGCCGACGAAATCGCCGGTACAGCTGTCGCCGGCACGATTGTCACCAGACATAGAGGAAGTCATTCGAAGTCTTTCATCCGGTTACGAGAGCATGGACGATGGATTCAACGATCTAGATGAGAATTCGGACGAGGCAGCACAGCTACCGAATGGCATGTCCACTTTGATCTGCGGCGACATCGTCGACGAGATCACGATTCCCAGCTCATTAATAAGTGATCAGACGATGCCTGAATTTTCACGCACCACGAACAACGAAGCAAGCGGGTTTAGACGCTCGTTGATATTGCAATATGCAGCGCAGAAAAATCCGAAAAATTTATCACTTTCGAAAGTGCGTTCCTGCTTGTTTCGTTCTTCGAACGCGAACTCGTCGCCAACCACCGTTCCAGCATTCGATGGTGTTAGCCCGCTATCGCCGACGATGTCCCTAGCCCGACGTCGACGAGCTGCTGCTGCTGGCAATCTCGTCGATGGAAACGTAGCTGCGAACATTTTCAACTCGCCGCTTTCTCGCGCTTTGAAACGACAAGATTCGCCGATGATCGAAACTCCGAAACTAGTCAAGAGATTACGGAAATGCACCAGTTTCCTTGACATCGTTAAAGGCTGTGCTGAAACGTTTGAGCCAAAGTCGTTGCAGAAGAGTTTCTCCACGTCGGAAATGGCAATGGGAACGATGCCGACGAGAATGGAAACGAAGATGGAAACAGACACACAGACTGAAGTGGAAATGAAAATGGAGACAGAGTCAGAAACAGAAGTGTCGTCGGAATCAGAAATGCACGCGTACATCAAATCGGCTATTCATCGCAGTACTACAGACGCCGATCTTACGGGAGACTTTAGCAAGCCGTGTATCCTACCATTGGCTGTTGGACATCACGAGGACTTGAAATCGATCTCGGTCGACACCTTGGCCTCTTTGATACGCGGCGAGTTCAACGATAAAATTAATTCGTTCAAAATCGTGGATTGCCGTTATCCCTACGAGTTTGATGCTGGTCACATTCAGAATGCTTTGAATCTTTACAGCAAGGATTTAATCGAAGAGATCCTATTATCTCCATTATCGAATACACCTGAAATTCAACCAGTCACGAATAAGAGAAATATCTTAGTATTTCACTGTGAATTTTCGTGGGAACGAGGCCCAAATCTCTCACGATTCCTGAGAAGTTTAGATCGAGAACGTAACAAAGAGCGTTACCCCGCACTCTATTATCCGGAAGTTTATCTCCTGCACGGCGGATACGAGCAATTCTACAAGAAGCAGAAGGAGTTATGTTCGCCGCAAGGTTACCGGCCGATGAGCCATCCTGATCATCAAGCCGATCTGAAAATATTTCGAAGCAAAAGTAAAAGCTGGCAAAATGAAAAGTCGAAGATCAATGCTTGTGCGTCGCGAATTAATTTAGATCGTTTAGGTTTTTGAATATGTGAATCTTTCCTTTTTTTTCACTCGCTTCATTCTATTTTTTTTTCTTTTTTTTTTTTTTCTCTTTTTTCAATTAATTCACTCGAGATAGAGAAATTGTTTGATCAAGAAATTGTATAAAAGTGCAAATGTTAGATAGTGACAAAATGAGATAAGAAGAAAAAGAACGTTTTCTTTTTTTCTGCTCATTACTCTTCTAGCTTATACTTTAATCGTTTCTGTATATTTTGTAAATATTGATAATTTGTTTAGATTTGCGCGAATTTTTATGCGAAAACATTTAAGGATATTTGAGTTGTTTAATTAATTTTAACAATTAAGATGCACTCTGAGTGTACACATACACGCTGAATTTTCGCGAAACAATATCTCAAAACAACGACGATTGTTAATTTTACAACCATTATAAATTGATTGGAATTGAACAATCGTTCGACGTATTGTATTTCGCTAAATTTAACGTGTATCCATCAATGTATAGAGATTAATCAGAGAAGGATGTCGAGCAATTGTTTATAAATGTGCGATTTTGTATGAATGTTGTATGGATATGGATACATGTTGTGTGATGTACGCATGATGTGTATATACATGTATATAAACAAATTATATGAATATTAAAAAAAATCATATATATATATATATATATACATATTACATGAATCAACTTAGTCTATGTAAGATACATTATTTCATAGCAATAAAAGAATTTCGTTTAATATTCTTGTTTCTTGATTTGAAATTCGTATTTTACGTCGCTTTCCATAGGTGGCGTGTTTGTCAGTTTTTTTATTAGGATGATTTCGAGAACGTGATTGGCCAACGATTCTTGGTCATGCAGCGCTACTAATGCATACGTAGTATACCGATCTATATAGAGCAATATTTGTAAAAAAAGGAGGGACGAGGCTCGACTACGGTGTGCCGGTTTCTAAGATTGGTTCAAAGTCAGTTATACTTTTCATTGCATTCTTCTTTTAAAGTATTTTGTTAGCGAGTTCGTTGAGTGTCATGTCAGTGCTTTTGATGAACGCAAGTAATATCTGTTAAATAAATTGGCCAAAACGTATCGCATTTACTTTGCTAATATTGCACGCAACATCTAATGCAGAATATTGCGCGATATTCTCTTCTTTGTGCTGCTTTCGTTTCTGCTGTTTTTTTCTTTTTTTTTAATCGTCTTTTGTTTTGTTTGTAATTTCGAAAAAAATTATACAAAAACAGTTGATTACAGTTTCAATATCAATCATATTGCACGTTCGAGTTTCGTATCGGCCATTTCCGGTAACCTTGTATTCACGATTTCATCGCGATTGCGAAGAACGGATTATTCGTTATATCCTCAATCTGTTATAATCTGTTAACATCTGTTTCACTGTATTTTCAGCTTCGTTAATTGCCAGGAAACCTCTTGTTGAAATTGGAACTCGTCTTTTGTCATCCATGGCTCAACAGTTGAAGACCCATGGTGTTGTGCCTGATGTTATAGACAAGGTTCCCACAAATGTATTGCAAGTCACTTATCCAAATAATCTTGCTGTTGAAATTGGCAAAGTATTGACTCCAACGCAAGTTAAGGATCCGCCTACTGTTAAATGGGACGGAGATGCAAATACTTTTTATACTCTCTGTATGACTGGTACGTATTTAATGAGAGAATAATAATTTTATAGCAGTAATTTTTAATTAATAATTAAATTAATTTATTGCATTCTGCCTTCAGATCCAGATGCACCAAGTCGTAAAGAACCAAAATTTCGTGAATGGCATCACTGGTTGATAGGGAACATTCCTGGTTCTGACGTTTCCCAAGGAGAAGTCCTCTCTGAATATGTTGGTTCAGGTCCTCCAAAAGGCACCGGTTTACATCGTTACGTCTTCCTTTTGTATAAACAGCCTCAGAAGCTTACGTTCGATGAGCCTCGTTTAACTAATCGCAGCGGGGATAATAGAGCAAAGTTTTCCATAAGAAAATTCGCCGCGAAATACAAACTAGGAGATCCTATTGCTGGAAACATGTACCAGGCCGAATTTGATGATTATGTTCCACTTCTTTATAAACAATTAGGAGGCTAAGCACGAGTAGAATATAAGGAATATGAAGCATAAAGTATAGATATCAAATATGGATATGCAGATATTTTACACTCTTGTAATACTTGTACGTGAAGAAGGAAAATAAACGAAATTATGTATTATCGTAGTGTAGTCGATCAAGTCAATCTATTTTATGCAAGATTTTATCAAACTGATTTGATAATTGGAGTGATTACTGTTTTCATTTGATAGCGAGAGGATATAAGAAGAAGAAGGTTGGAGAAGCATTGAGCGAATAAGGGGCCATGGATTTGCGAAAAGAGGGGGAAAAATATAGTTGTTCGACGACAAATGAAAAGAAAAGTTGAGCGTAATAGGAATTCTTGTCAGGTTATAAACTAGGAAAGGGGGAGGGGATAGTCGATGGGATAAAATGTTTCTCCAGAGTTGACTGTATCGTAGTTTGTCGAGGCTAAGTGAACGATCGTAACGAAACGAAGATGAAGTATTTCATCGTGATGGGTGCGTGCTTTTTAATTAGAATCGGATCATGAATTTGACCAGTTCGATTTCGAATCATCGTATATTAAATGCAAGATAAAAATAAATTGCAGGAGTCTTCATTTGCGGTATCCATATTATCACGGGTGCAGATACTCGTTCAAAATTCGAGGAAGCGCAAATCGTACCTGACATACTGGACAAGGCACCAACGGAGAAAATCGAGGTGTAGTTTTCTTTACTAGTTTAATACAAGAATGAATCTGTGAGTGACGACAAATGATGAAAAAAAGATGTCAGGAGAAAGTAAAAGTTATAGATGCCTGATTACTCGTGCGTGCATAATCACTCGAGACAGTTAATTAAAAGAAATAAATTATTTCATATAATTAAATTATTATTTATTTCATATGATATTATTAACGTATATGGATCTGAGTTAGGTCAAATACGGAGAGAAAGTGGTTGATTTTGGAAATGAGTTGACTCCGACGGAGACGCAAAAGATTCCAGAAATTCATTACAAACACGAAGGGGGAGTTCTTTACACACTTGTAATGACAGGTAAGTAAATAGGCAGAGTTAATTTGTAAATTTATTTCCAGGCCAGAGTCGGTTGTAAAGAACGCGACCTTATATACATTACCTTATCCTTGTGGAACTTTCGAGGCTTGCAACTCGCGACAACTTTCACCGAGTCGCTGCGAACAAACCTGTTTCTTTCGTTTCGTTTATTTTTTATTTATTGCTGTTTGACTCTTGATCGAACGATGATTCCGATGGCTCGTGATTTGACGCTCGTTGAAGCCATGACTAATGCGATGACTTTATCGTGTGTAGATGCTGACGTACCGACCAGAAAGGGATACAATCGAGAATTTCGGCATTGGCTGGTTGGAAATATTCCAGAAGAAAATATCGCGAAAGGAGATGTATTAGCGGAGTATGTTGGTCCAGCGCCACCAAAAGGTAGCGGGAAACATCGATACATCTTTCTCGTTTACAAACAGAATCAAGGGTCTATTACTTTCGACGAGAGAAGACTAAGCAACAGGTATAGTGGATACATATACGTACAGCTTGCATGATTTTAACCTTTTTCGTATGGTCGTATCGAGGTCGTGGTATAAACGATGATGATTAAAATGTTCATTGAAATAATAATAAGTTATTACTTATTTTTAATCTTTAACCAATTAAGAATTTTATGCACATGATAGTACTTACGAAGTATATCGTGGCAGTATGATATACGATCGATGTAAGAACTAGTTTTTTACGACTGAAAAACATATATACGACCGCAAGAAGTTGATCACGTTCCATTTTTCTTTTTTTTTTTCTGGCTAATAAATTGATAAATGATAAATCGCGAGTCATCGAATTGGTACGAATTCCAGGGATGGCCCTCAACGAAAACGATTCAACGTAAAGAAGTTTGCAGAAAAATACAGTTTGGAAGGACCGATAGCAGGGAACTTTATGAGGGCAGAATACGACGATAACGTACCAACATACGCAAAACTTTTAGGATTCTGAGGGGATCAAGATGATTTTAAGTTGAGTAGCCGGCGTAACGAAGGACACTCTTTTTTTATTGGTATTTAGGTGATGGTACGAACAAATTGCTTGTACAAATACGACTGCCGGCGAATCGAGGTACGATATATTCAATTTACAACGAGGACGATGAAAATAAGAGATAAATAAACGTTTGAAGAAAATAACAGATACGAGAAAAATCGATCGATCTGTTTATTTTTTTTTTCGTTGATTCTCGTTACAAATATAAAACGTATCCTATGTAAATTTTGCGACTCGTGGATGGCTTTGGTTCGCTCTCGGAATCACTCCGAGTTGAAAAATCTGGGTCGTCTTGAAGCGAGCAACGTTGTCGGTCAAGTAGTTCGCTACTCGGGCAAACAATTTTTTAGACACCGATCATTTTTTCTTCCTTTTTTTTTTTTTTTTTCTTCTTTTTGTTACCCGTTTATTGTTAATCGTTAATTGAGATACGATGACTAGAATACGTGATAAGCGTGTTTCTCAGGGACGTTGGCGACCAATCGAGACGCAAATTTATCGAGGAGTCGAGTCGCAATCATGCGCAAAAACGTGAACTGCTCTTGCCGCGTGAATCGGTTGCTAAATTCAGCGACGAATATAAAGATAAGAGATACCGCATGATCTGATGACAGACCGTGGGCATCGATATAATAATTCGTCAATGCGAAGGAACTTGTTGAACGAGAGCATTTTCCACCAGAGGCGAAACTGGATGTGTTTAGGACAAGGCAGAAACGGAAACGGGACAAGCGAGAATGCGATTTTTTGGACAATGGGACAAAGAGTAAGAGACAGACAGATAGATAGACAGATAGAGAAAGAGAGAGAGGGGGGGGGGAAGGGAGGGGATTGTAAAAGAAAAAAAAAAAGAGAATCGAAAGGATATTTCGATGCCTCAAGGTAAAACAAGATCCGGATAAACGGTAATGTTCCAACAAAGCCGATGATCTCGTGTGTCGCCCCATCCACCGTTGCCTTTCCTGAGCTTCGTCTTTTTTGCAGTACCAGCTACAGTAAGCGTCAGTTGAGTAGGAAAAAGATGTTCTCGGGCAGCCTTTAGGACGTTTTGAACCCTTGCTATCACAGCGGTCGATTCGCAATTGGTTTTCTTGTGATGGACTCCGCTGGTATTGGTAATATTCACGAATACTTAATAATCACAGAATTCCAAGTATCTTGGAAGGCGTACATTGAGAAAGTGAAGGTAAGATTTCTTACCTTATAGGTCTTAGATTCTTTTTTTTTTTTTTTTTTTTTCTTTTGGCTGGACACAGCGTTCACGTGCTTAGCTTGGTATTCTGCATTTACATGCATTTTGTCAATAGATAGGGAATCTTACCTTCGGACAAACAGGAAAGAAAGAATTGACTCTGACGTACCATTCTCCAATGTGAAAAACTCTAGGCGCCCTCATCATCATCGTGATCAAACCGGATTCTGTACGAGGCGCGATTCCGGGCCCTTTGCTCGGCGGCATGCAGGCTTGCGCGATATGTTGAAGACTCCAGTCCCAGTTGTAATCGTCGTACGAGCAAAACTGGGCGGCGCACTTTCTCAATTTGTTCCACGTGACGCGATTGAACGCCATGCCCATGTTGTGTTTGCTCGAGATCCAAGGAATTACCTCAGCCTGAATGAAATATGACGAACGAAGTTTTTAAGGCGGTAGCGGCGATAATGATATATCGTGTTAAGGATAAAACGAATATAGGAAGATCGCGGGACGATCGGTGCGCGTGAGCGCGTGCGCGCACGCGCTTACATGTTACTGAATATGCAAGTTATATACTGCATATATCATCGAATATCACCGAGACAAATATTTCATACAATGCGACTCGTTACGTAACACCGCTCCTACTAATCGTTATCTAATGATATCGAGCTTTCTTTCGTGAGAGATTTATGATAATTCCCTGGACGATCGTTCGAAGCTTGCGCAAGATCATGCACAACTGACATGTTACGTCAGATCATGAATTTATCGAAGGTCGATCGGATTCGCTAAACGGACAAATCTGAAAAAAAAAAAAGAATGACGCGTGCGTGCGCACGTGCGCGCCCGACTTCATCGAGAGACAGGGACAGATGGAGAGAATCGCACGCGTAACGAAAGGGTCGTCGAAAGATGTCGGCAACCTTTTGATAATGATTGTAGAGTTCGGGTAGGAGTTGGAAAGCCCACGCGGAAGCAGATTGCAAAATCTGTGCGTTCCGAGCGACGGGTACGAAGGCGGCAGCGCCAGTGTTGCTAGTTGCGATGTCATTAATGCTGCTGTTTTTGCTGTTGATCATCCCGGTGGGAGTGCTATTGCTATTACTTCCGGTGCTACTGCTTCCGCTGCCACTGCTGCTGCTGCTGCTGCTACTGCTGTTGCTGCTGCTGCTGCTGCTGCTACTGCTGCTACTGCTGCTACTGCTGCTGCTCGGAAATCCGCCGATTCGTCCGCTGTCGCTGGTGTCTTCAGCTTTTATCGACTGTAGCCTTGCCGATGCCTCCCATCTTTTTAATCCACGAAGTAGCTCCTTTTGCAGGGCGCTGTTGACGCCAAGGAACTAACGGGCGAGGCGTGCGTGAAACATCGACACACAGATATTCATACTGAAATCGAGCTAATGATTCGATATGATGATAATTCGGTATGCACCCATCGTCCAACGATTCTTTTACGCGATACTGGTTAATTTTTTTTATTTTTATTTTTTTATTTTTTTTTTTTTTTTTTTTAATTCAGATCGACTCGAATTTGCGCCTGCTTTTCACGTGTTAAATTTTCATTTCCTTTCATGTATTCCTACCTCTATCTATCTTCTCCTTCCCTTCTTTTGTGAAACGCGATGAAGAAAAAAGGAGAGTGGACAGTGGGGAAAAAGACAGAGAGAGAGAGAGAGAGAGAGAGAATGCAACTGTTAAGTAAAAAACAGAACACTTTTCTCAGAAAATGAAATAAAGATCACATGGAAAAGAATAATGGTAAGTTCAGTTTCATTAACTTTTGTTTTGTCTTTATAGAAGTATAGCTGAAGAGTAGAGGTGGAAGTAGTTAGTTTAACTTAATTGATATTAACGTGCACAGCTAATGTCATTAAAATAATGTAATAAGTTTTTAAGTTGTTTCAAGAGAGCGACAGAAATGTATATAGTTACGAATGATATTGAATTTTGAAATAAGACAGGAAATGTGACTAGTGTTTCTCATCAGTGGCCTTCAAATGGAAAATCACCAGTGATTGACAACAGCAAGACACGAATAAAAACTTCTCACTAGTAAAAAAAAATCGCGCGAGTTAACGGTCCAAGAAGCAGAATTAGCCCGAATTTCTTTTTTTTTTTTTTACGGTTTTATTTGCATACCTGGTCAGGGAAGGAGCTGCGCTCGAATTCACGCACCGAACGAGTAAAGCGATTAGAACAATTTGAGCAATTAGGGCGACTGAAACGGTTAGAGCGATTGGAACGATTAGTGCGAGCCACGTGTGAGCCTCTCACCTTGCGGCTAAAGTCGGCAAAGTAGTTGTAGGTTTTGAGATAGGTGCCCAGAGATAGGACGTTGCATCTTTTGCAGCTATGCTTGCAGGTACGTTCCATCAGTCTAAGAACGTGTAGGAAATCTTCGGCGACGTAATGATCCTCCTCGAGGAAAAGGACTATCCCGGTGTGGTTTCTCGTGATCGACAATTGATCGAACACCCGATTCGCTTTCCACCACCAGTGGTGTTTCGTTTGCGTGAATTTCGCCTCTCTGTAGTGTCCATAGAGATCCGGGTGCTTGGCGTTGATGCAACCGAGACTGAGAGCTCTGTGGAATGACGAATTATAGCGGGAAAAAGTACAAAGAAGAACAGAGAAAAACGTAGGTTTCGTTCGAGAATCGAAGATAAGACGGTAATTAAAGACAATTTTCTATATAAGTATCAGAACGCGAACGTCTAGACATATAATTATTCTCTTCATTATTAGTATACGATTTCTTCTTCTTTAACATGGGATTCTTAATTATAGGAAAAAAATTGACCAAATGGACAGATTCAAACGTAAACAAGCGAGTACTTGTTCTCGTGCAGAATGTTGCTTGTGGTGGTGCATTTAGTTGCAGTTCAAAATCAATTGTTAACTATACTCAGTGCTTTACTTTGTGACCTTACAGTATCGTTTTCACTTGTCAACGATACATTTATAGAATGCTTATCTAACGTATATATATATATATAGTATTGTGCAAAATTGTTTCCGACCAGATAAATTTTCCACTTTATATTCTACAATTCTACGTCTGTCTAAAAAAAAAAGAAGAAAAGATCTACAATTCAGATATTGACTGATCTTTTTGTTTGATTGGAGAATGTTATATTTCACATATCTCGTATGCCAGATGCGAGAAAAATTTGCAACACTTATAATAAATTCCGCCCGAAGAGGATCGTGATTTAATTTATAGAAATTATACATTTACTGACAGATTACTCACTGCTCTTTGCGGATATTTCGAGGGCAATCGTTCGGATCTTCGCCGGGAAACGTTCGAGGATGAGTCTGTATACTATGGGGATAAAATATTTGCATAACCCGACAAAAGTCAACACTCTGGACGAGATAGTTGATGTCTGGATGCCAAACGTCGTGACTGAAGACCAAAAGGGTTTGCTCGATCCCTTTCGCCTGGGCCAACGATACGATCAGATGCCTGAGGTAGGTGAGCCGAGTGTGCACCTGAATCACTATGATGGGTGCGTCGTTGGCCAAAGGGCCGAAAGACTCTTCGTTGTATACTCTCTGCTCGGCATTCGCTTTTTCTATGTTTCGGCGAATCTCCGCTATTTCGAACTCCGTTAACGTCTCTGTGCTTGCGTTCGTTAACGCCGAGGAAGAACCATTTCGACGATCTTTCAGAAACCTGGAAGTATATATAACTCTTCTTTCCTTATCTCGTTTTTTTTTTACTTCGTTTCTTTTGACTGTGTTGTTTTTCTTTTTTTTTTTTCTTTTTTTTTTTCGTCTTTCGCGTACAGGACTCGACGAAGACTTTCTTTCTTTTTCTTTTCGATGAAAACACAAACGTATGTACTTGCGATACGGTCCGATTTTTACCTATGTAATTCTTGCGGCACAAGGGCGAACAGCGTCTCGTTCGACGAGGCTTGTCCAGCGGAGTCTCGACCGGTCAGGCTGATCACATGAAGCTGAAGCCACAGGAACGTTGCCAGGAAGACGAAGACGAGCGTCCTCAGGAAAGTTCCGCGTACCGATCTGACCGTTCCCAGAAACGCCACTCCTGCAATATGTGCCATTCTCGCAAATCAGCCACCTCGTAAATCACCGTGTGCGTTTTCGCAGAATTAGCACGTACACTATCGTTCGAAGGTATCCGAAAATTTACTTATATCTGACAAAAATGTACCACTTTAATTACAAAACTTCGAATACATGGATTTCGAGCTTAAAAGGCAGATTTCAAGTTTATTTTAAAAATTAATTTGGCATTTATAATCGTTAAGTCTGTGGCAGAACGGCTTTTTTAATTCGACAAGCTCAAACGCTTCGATTCAACTTATCTTCAAACGCTTTAACTTTTAATTTCACGATCACGAGTCAGAGAAGCTGCGTTAAAATGAAAGAAAGATTTCCCGACGTTTAATGCAAGCAGTCGGACGTGAATGATAATGAAGTTTTTCTAAAAGATCAAATCAATAAGTCAGTAACTGAATGAATTATGTACAGAATCTGTTGACTCTGTTGAACAATCTGAAGGAGATTAGCCGCTTCCAATTGTGTTAAATATGAAAGTATATACAGGATACTTATGAACGATAGCATGCATACTCGTACGTTTTTTATTCGATGAAGAATAGAATTATTCTCGCTTACTTCTCATTCTGGCATTTCTACGCGTCCGTTCTGCAACAAGATATGAGCGCAATCAATTGTTTAAATTTCACTGTGCCGATTACGAGGTAATTTCTCGTAAGAAATGCCTTCGTCACACCTTACCTCGTATCGGAGAAAAGGCGCGACGGATGGTCCCTCATTTCGGCGAAATCTGCAAAAAAGACAAAGAGAAAGAAACATGAGAGAAATGAAAATCGTGAACGACGAGCACGAGGATCGTTCGCGTCGAACGTATCTATACAGGCTTGTATCTTTCCTCTCATTTCGCTGAATTCAATATTTCGATGACGAGGGTGAGAACGAAGCGATAAATTCGTTCGTAATGTTCGCTCATGTTTTGGTAGGCGTGTGTCAGTCTAAAAAAATCGAATCAGGGGGCGTCGGCGATTGGTGGGTTGGAATTTCAGTTGCTATCAGAAATTTGAGTTTCGTGTAAGTTCTCTTTCACACGGAGATACGCGTATCGTACATGCGCAGAGATACGCATCCAAGAGTAAAATATAGAAAGATACTTATGCTACTTACATAAAGTATGCTACTTACTTAAAGTACTTTATATAAATACTTACATAAAGCATTTAGCTAATACGGTTGTTGAGTATCGATTATTTGCCTTTCGGTTAATATCTTTTGCGTGAAGCATGCGTTTTTTTTTAGAAAAATAGACGATATTGGAGCTATATCTTTTTGATTATTATATATATATTATAATTATATTATAGCATAAATCATATTACACGATACCGTAGAAACTTTTATTCCCGTGAGATACAGTGTATTCTGGATTCGTCAGACATTTTTCGCACGAAGACGAATCCAGACGAAGAAAAAAAGAAAGCAACAAATTTCTTCATTCACTCATAGTCTCTCTTATATCATTTTGTCAGTTTCTCTCTTCGCACATTTGTATCGTGCTCCAATATTAGACGAACTGTGTAGCACGTTGTTTGGAAATTCCTCGAACAAGGCAGGAGACACGTAGAAATAATCGAAGAATTTTCTGAGATCACTTTCAAGTTCTTTAAATAATACATGAAACGCTGCCTCGCTTTCATTCTTTGCGTTGCTACCGGAGCATTTTATCTCTCCTTTAAAAATAACTTTTTCATTAGTTTTTGATAGTCAAATATAAAGTCACAGATAAAGCTTTTGCTAGCCCTTTTGTTTAAAAACATGCGTCACGCGCACGAAGATATTCTTAACTAACAAATGAAACGATGAAAAACTCAACTACCGTGTTACGCGTGAGGAACTCAGGATCCAATATCGGTATAAGTCACTTTTTATTAAAAAAGAACATGTCGTTTCAATTCTTGGATGGTAGTCATTGTAACGTAACCACTGTAATGGAATTTTAACGATCGATTGAAAATATCGTTTGTCACAACTAGTCATTTTTTATGGAAAAGATTCTCAACGCTAATTAGCTTCCGAGCTCCACGTGTTACGTATATACCGTGTCGCACAAGCATTTTGCATTTTAACGCAACAGTCACGTGTAGCGATATACGAGTTTTCATGTGAAAGAGGTATGATTTCCAGAGGTAGAAGAGCACATTGGGAGCCAATTCGAGTATTATCGTGTCGTCGATTTCGCTATTCGCCAGTTGTCCGTGGCACGTACGCCGGTGTCAATTTGTCAATTGCCAATTCGTTTTTGTGCAAAGAAGAAATAAACAACCGATCGCATCCGATATCTCTTAATCGAGATTACTTAGGTACTTCTACTCGAGTCTCTGCCTTTTTTTTCTCTCTTCTCTCTCTTCTTTCTTCTTCTTCTTCTTCCTCCTCCTCGTCCTCCTCTTCCTCTTTGGTTTGTCGTTGCGCCTCGATTGTCCGCGTATCGGCTGGTTCCGGCGGTTGCTACCGGTTCGCGATCCGTTTTACAAAACGTCATGGAAGTAGTAACAGAGGCGGACGCGTTTCCTCGTGCTCGCGAGCGAGTCGCCGACGATTTTCTTTCTGCCGCTTTTTCTTCTTTTCATAGCAACGTGTACGAAAGACGAAACTTGCTTCAGCATTCGCTTATTTTTAGTACGGCACGCGGACTTATAGAAAGTTGGAAGGGGTGAGTAAAGAAGGAAGTGGAGAAGGAGAAGAAACAGCGAGAGGAGGAGGAGGAGGAGGCTCGATGGAGAAGGAGAAGTGAAAAGAGGAAGAGAATAAAGAGGAGGAGGAGGAACAGCGAGAATTGCATTAGTTGCATTAACAGTGAACGATGCCAATCGAAATGCGTGCCAAATGTCATACGATCGACCTTGATCGACAATTATCATAGATTATCGTCTAATTGGCGCGTCTTGACGATTTACGTTACGCGATTGAAACGATGATTGCAGATGATTGAAACGAAACGCAAAACACGTTGTAACACGATACGAAAAGGCAAGACGTACGTTCCATTGCGTGCTGATCGTTCTTCTGTTCCTCTGTGAACATTGTCGTTTCTTATTTCGATGAACTTGCTCGTTGCAGAAGACGCGGTTGTTAATTATATATCGATCAAGCGGAAAGAGAAGAAAAAGGAAACGTACGAACGTGAGGACGTTGGCAAACGCAACGAAATGAGTCAGTGCTTGATCAGTCGTATCAATCACAGATAGTCGATCTGTGAAATGGCGCGCGACTCTTGCGCTTCAGCGTTAATCGCGCTAATCGCGGCAAGTTTGTCCTCGAATATCCCGCCGCCGGGGGAGTTTGCGCGAATCGATCGTTTCCTTTTGTTTTTTTTTTTTTTTCTTTTTTCGAATCCGCGTGTCAATGGAAACGTAGAAAAACAAGGAGAAAGATCGGCAACGCCGATGACAATGAACGTTGAACGGTAGCGGACGAGAAGAGCGACAAGTTTGAACAACGACGATGAGAACGACGAGTACGACGCTAGGTCTCTGCCTGCAGGGATGGCAAGTGGTTTTCCGTAGATGAGCATCGAGTGGCTCGATATTCCATTTTGCCTGGTGCCTGGCCAATGTAGGTCAGCTGAGTTGGCTGGTTGACGCGAAACAATGCGGATATCCGTGAGCAAGTTAACCGCGATATCCTCTTCTTACGAAGGCAGCGGAACGGCAGCGAAAATGGGGAGAGGAGGGAAGTGGCCAAGATACTCGACACAGCAGCAGCGCGAGCAACGATAAAAACCGCTTGTCGTTTCCTTTTTGTCGCCTTCACGTCTGCTTAGACCGCATCTTTGTTTACGCCAGTCTCACCTCACGTGTCTGTCTGTCCGTTATAGGATATATGTGTTTCACGTCCGCATCGCGGTCCCTCCTTTTCTCTGCTGCATTTTCACCTCTCTTTCTCTCTCATTCACCTTCTTTCTATTTGTCTATCTTTCTCCTTTTTCTTCCTCCCTCTCATTCCCTCCCTTTCTTCCTGCTTCTTACGCCCCTCGTTCTTATCCGCCTACCCTAAGATAAGGTATCTCAAAACGACGCTCGAAACACCTCTTGCGCACCTTTGGCACTTTGGCACTTTGGCACTTTTCGAGTCTCGGCACTTTTTTCCTACCCTCCCACCTGGCGAATCAATCAAGTGTTGCCGCTGTTCTTCCCCCGCTGTGACTCTACCGACCCACTCTACCGACTCACTATTATCGCGTCGTTCGCAGAAAACCGTGACGAACAACAGCGAACGCCCGTTCTTACGGCAGATGGATGATAAATAATACGCGAGGAACGAGTCGCTAACGAACGAGTCGCGCTCGCATGCTCCGTTACGTCTCCTGCGAGACGGTTAATTCACTTGACGCGCAAATGCAAACGACTGGACTCGAGTCGGTCACGCGTCGCTTTCAAGGTAAACCGGAAAACTCTGTTTCTCGCGCCGCCTTGCGGTTTCTTAACTGCGATCGTTTTTCTCATTACACGGACGACGGAGAGATATACAAAAGAGAGAGAGAGAGAGTAGGATAGAAGAGGATAACGCGTGAAACGTGGAATGAAAGGTAGCATAGCGCTGGAAACAACGTCGACGAGAGGCAGCGAGAGAACAAGAAGCGGAATATAGAGATTCCGCCGGAACAGAAGAAAGACGGAAACGTTCGCGGAAAGGGTCGCGAACGAATGATGTGAAACCTCGTGGAAAAACAATGCGAATGGAAGGGGGTTCTATACGTATTCTACGCGCGTACACGCAGAAAAGCACGAAAGCAAGAAGGAGAGAGAGAGAGAGAGAGAGGTAGAAAGATAGAGAGGGGGGGGAGAGAGAGAGAGAGAAGCAGAGGGGTTGGTGAAATATCGATCAGAGTGGCAGGTCCGGGACAAAAGCTCCGGCTCAGGCACGGGCTTGATGAGGTCGGCAGCCATGGTCTCGAAAGGGAAATTGTGGCTTTCTCGCGCGCCGACACGTATTTAACGTCGCCCGGCCCGAACCGATTGTTTCTTCTCTTCTTTTACTTACGTAGGTCCACCGTCTCGGGAGCTTGCCTCAGCACCGGCGTGTCAATCTCACGACCGCGCGAGACCCGTGGGTTCCAACCAATCACGTATCGACGAGTCTGTCAGGATAGATCGCGAGAAATGCGAGGCGGGAGAGCCAGTGGCGTGTCATCGCGATCTACCGTCGCAGAGAATTCGATTTTTCGTTCTCGATCCAAACACTCGAAATTTCCCTTCCCCTCTTGTCCTTCGTTCCTTCCTTCCTTCCTCACTTCCTCTCTTCCTCTATCACTCTTGCTTGCTTCCTTCGCGTGGATTCGGTCACCGTTCGCGCGACTTTCGCTCGAAACTGCGATCGCATCGAGTTTCGTAGAAGAGCAGAGCGAGCGCGCGACCGCGCGAACGCGACCCCACCCACCCTTCGCTTTCCACCTTTCCTTTCCCGTGTACACCACCACTTTACACGCGG
Organism: Tetragonula carbonaria; assembly: GCA_032399595.1. Classification (NCBI taxonomy): domain Eukaryota; kingdom Metazoa; phylum Arthropoda; class Insecta; order Hymenoptera; family Apidae; genus Tetragonula; species Tetragonula carbonaria. The sequence goes on from JAUCRC010000008.1 coordinate 6,824,472, forward strand.
CCACGTTGCACACGCGGGGGTGCGCGATTTCTAGCTAGGCCTGATCGATCTTTTTCCGTCCTGCCATCCCTCGTCGGAAACGGACGTCGTTGCTCGAGCGCGCGCGCTACTGCTCTCTTGCACGTCGACGTCTACGTCGATAACTCTGACCCGGGTTATCTCTCCTCCGCGGATAACGCTCTTCTGTTCTGCTTCCTCGCGGCGCGGAGCCACTCGCGTCTATCGCACGTATTTCTTCTACTTTACAGCTTCCCCGAAGAGCTTCCAACAATTCCGATCGAACAGATCGTTTCACTGTTTCCCCCGATCGGCGTGACCAACGGATGAAACGTTTCTTGCCCGAACGTATCTTTAGTGGATATTGCTCGTGTCAATTTATCTACTTGCACCACATGCTTGCAGATGGGAGGGGGGTCTAGTTTATTCGTAACAGATTAGCAGACGAATTGAGAAATTTCGACAACTCCTGGCTCTTGTCGGACTTGTCGGATAGACGAAATTTATTTGGAATGTATGTTAATATATTATAGTAGTTTTGTAAGTTTGTAAGTTACAACGACAAAAAAAGCTTGATCGTAGTTGGGGACTGAACTTTCTGCGAGTAGTCTACCTTCGGTTTCCCGAAAATCAACGCTGTGTATGTGAAATGTATATACGATGATATATACGCGAAATCTCGAGCCAGCATCGCTTTCTTTTCGAATGATAATTTGTTCACATCGACCTTATCATCTCGAGTCAATGTCATGCTTCCTTTCTCTTTTCTTTCTTTTTTTTCTTTTGCTGCGCGTCACGATAGCGAAGAAGCACAAGTTTGACGTCCAAGTTGAGAAATCTCGCAATGTCACGCGTCGCATTTCCTCTTTGTAACGGTGAGAAAGCACAAATCGTCGCACCACGTCCACGCGATCTCGCGTGCTTTACGCGAAATTTCGCAGAATCGGGAAACTTCGGCCTTAACTTCACTCCCCATCGTCGATAATAATAGCCGTTGCGGACAAATAGCGTCCGCGCAGCGTTTAAAAATTAACGCTCGAGTTTCTCGGGACGCAACGTGCGAATTCTCACGTGTTGCGTTAACTTTAAACGGCAAAAAGCAGAGACTGAAGCAGAGAGAGAGAGAGAGAGAGAGAGAGAGAGAAAAAGAAAAAAGAAAAAACGGGGGGAGACGAGTCGGGAACGTAGGTCTCGTGAGAGTTTCTTCGACTGAAGCGGATTGCTCGTCGAAGAGCCAAGAACCCTCTTCGAATTCAAAATTCGAATCCTCAGTCTGAATCCAGGATAGAGAAAAGAAATCCAGGCAGAGAAGTTCGACAGAAGCCTTCCAGAATTCGAATAGATATAAGAAAGAAACAGTTGCAACAAACAGTCGATGGCGAAAAGAATTACCTAAAACAGCCTAAATATGATCGACGATGAAACGAAACGTGAATTCGAAGCGACGATCGGTTTGAATCTGGCTCTCCTGAAATTTTCCGGCGTAGTCTCGCACGAGAGACGATTCGTCAGCCGAAACGTCTTAGCTGTATTAGGATTGTTCTGCATAACAATTTTCTCCGTCTCGTACGTGCACGAATTCGCAACGAATCTGAACGACGTGGCCAGTATGTTGGAATCGTTCGCAATGGTGATCCCGCTCGTAGGAGGTCAAGCACGATACATGGCTGTCTTGTGGTTTCGTGACTCCTGTCGGGCGATGTTGAACGTATGCGAGTATTTCTGGTCGACCTTAAACTCGTACGAGAAGGCGATCGTTCGAAGTTACACGAACAAGGCGACACTGTTGACACGTTTTTACGTGGCTGTTTGTGTTTTAACTATATTCTTGGTTCTGATTTTCTCCCTCATTTCGGCTATGGCTGTCGAGCACGCGAAACACGACATTTCGGACAACGTAACGACGATGAGTTCTGAAAACGCGAGCAGCCTCGCACCGTCGGAAACGAACGGAGAACCGTTGAACCCGACGGGCAACAACAAGCGATATTTACCGTACGCGTTCTTCGTCGATGTTCAAGAAACACCGTGGTACGAGGTCGTGTACGTTCTTCAAATCACGTTCATGATGAACGTCGGTTTCACCTGCGTCGGCGCCGACACCATCGGCCCTTTGTTCATTCTCATCACGTGTGGATATTTCGACGTGATTCGTTCGAGAATTGAAAATTCCCATTTGCTCGAATCGACGGGCACGACGACAGAGGCCACGTTGTTTGACAGAGCAGAATCGTCGGCGAACGTTGACACGAAAAAATTGCGAACGTGCGTGATCCACCATCAACTGTTGCTGAAGTGAGTGCGACTCGCCATACATTTTTCAATCGCGATCTTTTTTTTCTTTTTTTCCTTTATCGAAGTGATTCTCGAGAGTGTACCGTATACTTGCGTATAGGTAAGTTAGGATTGTCAGTTTTTGCAGAAACTGACAGTAATGTTATTGAGCAAAGTTTATAATATTTAAATTTAAAGTGCATGAGATCAAGACTGGCGTTAGTTCCAAACTCGCTTCGTGAAAATTGATCATACATGGTAATATATTATTTTTTTATACTGTACTACTTCAAAATGCAGAAAGATAATGATCCACGTTATTTTGATTGAAATTTGACTTATACTTTCTTCTCCATCTATCATATGTATATATATATATATATTTTTTTTTTTTTTTTGTTTGAATGCTACACATTTTTATATCGTTGTTTTCTGCTAGATTTTGCAAGGACATCCAACAACTCACGAGTTTAGTGTTCCTGACGCAACTGTTCGGCAGCACGTACAATATCTCATTGGTTGGTTTCAAACTGGTGAGCGTAAGTATTTAGCTCGATGTTCAAACATTCTTGTCTCTTCTTTCTTTTCTTCTTTTCTTTCTACCTCTTTTTTCTCTCTCTCTCTCTGGGCACGAGCATGATAATATTGCATTATATTGAATTTATTGATAAACAGGACAACCCCGACAAGAGTAGGTTCGTCACGCAAGTCGTCATCTTTGTTATGCAACTTTTTATCTGCAACTGGCCGCCGGACCTTCTTCTATCGAAGGTAAATCATGTGAGATAATTATGAATAATATGCCACACCACAGGCACGGATGGTTGCATTGCTGATATTTCATAGGTGAAAGAGAAAAAGAAAAAACGACATTTGTATTGCCTTTTAGCGTGGTTTATTTAATTAAACATGCGTGAAAGCATGTTCTTTAATTATTTTCAAAGATATATACAGATACAAAAGTCCACGTATATTTTTCAAACTTAAAATGTTAAATTTGTAGAACGCGACAGATAGCAATTGATACGTTTACTAAATTTACCATTGATTACAATCGGACGCATGTTCTTCAATTATGTTCAAAGATATTGCAGTTCCTCGAGTGCAGATACAAAAGTCCACGTATATTTTTCAAACTTAAAATGTTAGATTTATAGAACGCGATAGATAGCAATTGATACGTTTATTAAATTTACCATTGATTACAATCGGACGCATGTTCTTCAATTATTTTTAAAGATATTGCAGATACAAAAGTCCACGTATATTTTTCAAACTTAAAATGTTAGATTTATAGAACTCGATAGATAGCAATTGATACGTTCATTAAATTTACCATTGATTACAATCGGACGCATGTTCTTCAATTATTTTCAAAAATATTGCAGATACAAAAGTCTACGCATATTTTTCAAACTTAAAATGTTAAATTTGTAGAACGCGACAGATAGGTATTGATACGTTTATTAAATTTACCATTGATTACAATCGGACGCATGTTCTTCAATTATTTTTAAAGATATTGCAGATACAAAAGTCCACGTATATTTTTCAAACTTAAAATGTTAGATTTGTAGAACGCGATAGATAGCAATTGATACGTTTATTAAATTTACCACTGATTACAATCGGACGCATGTTCTTCAATTATTTTCAAAAATATTGCAGATACAAAAGTCTACGCATATTTTTCAAACTTAAAATGTTAAATTTGTAGAACGCGACAGATAGGTATTGATACGTTTATTAAATTTACCATTGATTACAATCGGACGCATGTTCTTCAATTATTTTTAAAGATATTGCAGATACAAAAGTCCACGTATATTTTTCAAACTTAAAATGTTAGATTTGTAGAACGCGATAGATAGCAATTGATACGTTTATTAAATTTACCACTGATTACAATCGGACGCATGTTCTTCAATTATTTTCAAAAATATTGCAGATACAAAAGTCTACGCATATTTTTCAAACTTAAAATGTTAAATTTGTAGAACGCGACAGATAGGTATTGATACGTTTATTAAATTTACCATTGATTACAATCGGACGCATGTTCTTCAATTATTTTTAAAGATATTACAGATACAAAAGTCCACGTATATTTTTCAAACTTAAAATGTTAGATTTATAGATAGCAATTGATACGTTTATTAAATTTACCATTGATTACAATCGCGTGTTTAAACATTGAAACCTTCGAAGTTTTTCTACATTTCCAAACTCCGAAAATGAAGTGCTTAATTTTCTTTCCTTTCTTTTCTACAAATCGGGAATACGGAAAAGACTCCGACATAGACTTTGGTAACTGGCTGTGAATCTATCAGATATCCGCGTTAACAATTCTAAGACGCGTTCATTCCAATTGTGTATTCATAGAGAACTGTCTAAATATTCGTAGTTCACCACGAGCTAATTTTTTGTAAACACGTCAAGGAGAATTTATGGGATGTTTTTTTTCTTCTCGTGGGAATATATTATTATTTTCAACGTGACGCGTCGAAATAAAGTTGGTACAGTGAAAGGTTGGTATAGGTCCTTTGGTATATTGTTCTTAACACTAAATCTACCAAGCGGGTTCGAGTGACCCTTTTTTAAAAATTTCGTTCAGAATATCCTGCATACGATGTTATTGCATCGCCATTCAACCTCACGACTTCTCTTATATCTAACGTGGAATGCATTTTTGAATATTCACTTTTTTTCTTATGTGTTGAAAAAAATTTGTGGCCTGTCTTGCCTATCGCGAGAGATCATTCTCTATTATATTCTTTGCGTAAATCGGTCTTTGTCTTCTATTATCTTACTTGCTATCTAGAGAAAATTGTTTATTTGAGAGTATGTCTGAGCAATTTTCTCGCTACATTATAAGTATGCAACGTTATAAAAAAAAAAAAGAAACAAAATGGTGGGTCCAGTATTTTTCTCGAATACTACGAGCAGAAATGATTACAGGAGTTATAAGTTATACGAGTTCGGTTTGATAACAGAAATCAACACAGCCAGCCCTTAGATAAACCGAGAAATTTGTGATTTTCGAACGTTTGGCACAAATTCATTGAGAACAAGCTGTTATAAAACAAAGGTTTTATATTTATTTCAATTGAGACAACAGAGAGCTTGAGACCGAATATCAAGAAGAGCAACAGAAAGATCAGTAAAAACAATCGCAGATATAACTACAGATTCATGTGACCGGAAGAAATGTCAGATAAGATTTTGCAAAGGCAATGAATAAGACGAACAAAATCTATTTAAAATGTGAAAAATACGTATGTGGTAAATGTACAATCATGAATTCCTGTAATTTATAAACAATGTCGCGAAACTGGATAAAATAAACATTGCTTATTTTTTAAATATAAACAAATATTTTGTTTCACCATCTAATTGTTTATAATCTTCATTCTGTATTAAGAAATGTCCTCTGTCCGAAAATATGGTATACATTTGAAAGAGAATCTTCGATTATCTATAGTTTCGAAAGCAACTGGCAATACTCATTATATTGGTATTGTTTACAATTGATAGTTAAATAACCTAACATATTTAACATATTTAGCGTTGCTTTTCTTTTGAGTCTAAGTTGAAATCTGAAGGCCAAAAATTAGTTTCTTTTAAGAAAAATTAAAATAGTCGTCGCTGTAATTTCAAAATGGAAAATTTCAACCCAAACAACGTGAATTTACAAAGAAGAGATGCCAAATCGAAGCAATTGACTAATGAACAACATCATGGTATCTTGCAACAGCTATTGCAGTATATGAAGAACAAAGAAAAATTAGCACACGGTGCTATTAATAATAATTAATTGAACGTGTTAAAGATGCATTCAATAAATTAGAGAGAAATACTCTTGATAACGTTTCTATAACATTACAAACGTGCATGGAATCGATTATGTTGACAGGAGGGGGAAATTCCTATAAAACACCATATAAATAAGGTAACACTTCGTCGTGAGGGTCGATTAGCTGAAAAGTATATAATAATGTGTTCAGAAGAAGCGTTCAACAAGGCTAAATCTCACTTTAACTAAATTTCGATTACACTAAAATTATTTGCATAATTATTCAGTTATATTGTGATAATAAAATGAATTTAATATTCTTTTTATATTTAATTTTAGTTTTATTCGATTTTCTTCGCAAATGTACACCATATTTTCGGGCAAAAGAAAATATTAAAATGTATACCACATAAATGGAGTATGTTTCTTTTTCAAAGTGGTCATACGAGCCCTGACGATAGGTTTAGTGTTGACGCATAAAATTCAAGAAAGATCGGGAAATGTGCGATTATAAAATTATAATTACCCTAAAAAAGTGAGATCTCCTGTAAATGTCAAACGGGTGGTATATAACTTCAATGTATCAATACTGTGTTATATCATTAATGTAATAATAATGTATCAACGCTGTATGATATTACTAGTTATAAGAAATTAAACTGTATGATATCACAATAATAAGAAATCTTTTCATAGCGCAGATGAAAAACTCGAACAAAGACGTATAGATATCCGACGCTTAGAGGAAATTTCACTTAAAACCCGGCACGTCCGTTCTTTCGAAACGTTCTGAAACGTTTGATCTGTTTCTTCTTTCTGTTCTTTTCTTTTTTGCAGAGCGAAGCTATTAGTCGCGCGGCGTATTCGATGCCGTGGTATCAATATCCTTGCAGTTTACGAAACCCGACGAACTTGCTCATAATCAGAAGTCAGAGACCGGTCTGCCTAACCGCTGGGAAATTCGCAGTCCTATCGCTGGAAACGTTTGCCTCTGTATCTAATTTCTTTCTCTTCTCCCCTCGTTTCCCTTATTTTGTCTGTTTGTTCTTTCTTTCCAGATGATATCCACCGCTGCTTCGTTTTTCACCATGATACGAAGCGTGAACTGACGTTTGTTCATCGAGGGATACCTCTTATATTTCTTTCTCTGTTCGTTCGTTCACCTAGCAATCGTCACAACGAATCGTCGTTATTTCGAACGGACACGAGTAGACAGCTAATCGAATAAACAATTGAATGGAAAAAAAAAATATCGATCAGTCTTCAAATATCTCTCTCTCTCTCTCTCTCTCTCTGTTGTTCCCGAAAGGAGGGAAACGAACGACGATAATCGACGCGATGCGAAGTCAACTCGTGCGAGGAATAAGAGGAGAGAGCAAAGTAGCCCTGGGGAGAAAGGGTTTCAATGTAATCGATCGTTCGAGTTAAAACGTTTCGCGCGTTTCTATTCTCGTTTCGATTCTCGTGGCAAGAACGATTCGATTCACCGAACGGAGGAGAAAAAGCTGTTGCGTCTTGTCGATCGAGATGTATATTTTCCGCTGTTGCGCATGCTAATTTAACAGAAACCTCGGCATTATCCATATAATTCGATCCATACGATTCGATTGCTATTGAATCCCGAAAGCAGGCAACTTTTTTTTCTTGATGCAAGATTATTTTCTTGTCAGACTAAAGTTGCAAGATACTAAGCATGGCTATATTCGAACGAATCGAATGATCTCTTGGAAACAATAACGAAGCAAGAAAACGCACGTGACACGCGTCTTCGGAATATATTATTATACCTTTCAGTCTGAAGCGGTGGTCGTGTATGTCTAGACGCCGTGAAAAATTTCGTTTTCTTCAGTTTTGGAATCGACGTGTTGCGTTAGCAGCCGCGAACAAACGCGTCTCGCCGAATATTGGCCAGAAGAAAGAAAGCCACGTTCCTTGTTCGTCGACAGATAGTTGAAGCTCCGTTCAAGAAATTCGATTGGCCTCCCTATCGATGATCACGTCTCTTCGTTCGTTCGCTATTTCTTTCTTACTCTTCTTCGTCGTCTTCTTCTTCTTTTTCTTCTTCTTCGAACTGCGTTTTCGGCCGCGGACCGATCGTTAGTCGCAGGTCGCCTTCTCGAGAGGTTGTTACGTCGAGTTGTTACGCCTTGCTTTCGTCGATTGATCGACGTAGAGACGAAAGGGATGAAGAAAAGAGGCCGATAAATGGGTGGCGAACGTCGGGACAATTCTTGGACTCTTCGGCAATTACCGGTTAAGTGAGTTTTTCTGTAATCCTGCGATAGAATCCCAGGATCTCGCCGCGAGTGTTATCCAAAGCATCATTCTTACGATTACTGTCAACGCGATTTCTTGACTTGGCTCGGCTTGAAATCGAGCCCGCCTCGAAGACGAGGCCTCCTCTGTAGCGACGACAAATTGCGAAAATGCGGGAGAAAGCCAGGGTGAAAGGAAAAACGAGGAAAAGAAGAAGCAAGCGGAGGCGTTTATCATGTAATTGTTATCTGATTCAGACGGGCGACTTTTTTTTTTTCTTGTACGTTTATCTTGTACGTAATGTACAGTAGAGAGTAAATAAGGTTTATTAGGTAAATATACACGAATATGTATATATATCGATCGATATTATATCGTCTTGATTTATTATTTAACTTCAACGATAAAAAATGTTGCAGGTGAATGTCGAGTGGTTTCGAATTTCTATTCTTCCCACTCGCGATCTTCGATACAATCGAATGTATTAAGTACATGTCATCTGAGGCAGTCGTTATGAACTGATTTCTAGATTTCTCACTCCGTGGGAATAATTCGAGGGAATAATTTAAATATTAAATTTTTCATTCGTTTCCTCCAATCTGAGTGACGTAAAGTTAAACGAGAAATCGAGAATAAACGTCAAAGAACATTTTCATACTTTCACCGTTGTACGAATATCGTTCGCTTCTTTAAGCAATTTCTTTCAACAATTTTGTAGAACACAAGTAGAGCAGCTGTGATCATCAGGCAACTCAATGTTCGTCCAATGCGTCGCGCCTAGACAGCGATTGGCTGGACGAAATGGCTGGAACGAAAAGCGAGCAATCTGTGGAAAAGACGATCGCTGGTGTCGCTATCCGAAGCCTCGGTTCTTCTCGAATTAATTACGCGGTAGATAGGAACAGCGAGATAGAGGAGTCGGCTGTCGCCGACAGGCTCTTTCTATCTCGTTCTATCTGGATGTCTTTGGTTCGTTCCCCGGCCGCGCTAATCGAGCTCGATGCAAGCGAGCCGAGAAGAATCGGAATTGACCGAGAGAGAAGCAGCCGAGAAGAGATCGAACGAAGAGTTGCTCGCGTTCGTAAGCTCGCGTCGCGTCGGTTTAGCAACAAGTTGCAGCTGGTGCTCGCGCTTTTCCCTGGAGTTTCCCTAAAATCAACAAGTGAATTCGCTTTCCTGCTTGGAATTTCTATATCACTTCCTCGTTCGGCTCCACAGGTGGTAAACGCAGCAGGTTTAACGGCAGGTATCTATCTCGCGATTTAATCGTCGTCAGTCGTCGTTCACACCGTATCAAACGCTATCAAACGACGAGCTATCGTTCGTTCGTCGTCGTTCCTTTTTTTCTCCCTTGCGTGCGATTTCGCGCACGAATTATTTCGGGGCGAAATTTTTCAACGCGAAGCCGCGTCACGAGCCACGTCGGCGGCCACGCAATGAAACGATCGATCGGCGTTCCCTCGAGAGTCTCGCGTGGCCGGAGGAGACTCGGTTTCTGGAACGTGATAAAAGCCGGTTTAATAAAGCGACCGCATCTACGTGTTCACGTATCGAGAATTCTACGGAGGCTCCGCGTTCCATTCCACCTCCTGGGTCTGCATTCCCATCGTCCACTACACGCCTTCCCATTCCTCTGTCAGCCCTTGCATCTTAATCTTAATAGCGCTCTCTCACCGAATATCTCGCCGTTCCCCTCCCGATGCCTTCAATTCTCCCTCATTATGAGTTTCTCGTCGTCTGCCTTTATTTTCGGCCGCCACAACCCGATGTTACAGCCCTCCCCTCTTTAGTTTTTCGTTTCTTCTTCTTCTTCTTCTTCTTCTTCTTCTTTCTCTTCGTCTTCTGCGTTTCTGACCAATTCAATGCCACGTCACAACAATCAAACATGTCGGATCGAATAGAAAGGGAAAGTTTTCTTTCTGAAGTCTCGGCTCTCTCTTCCCAATTCCTTTACCATATGCTTCCTCGAAGCATACTTTCGTCACACTCTCACACACTCGTACCCTTGATATTCCTTGCCGCTTCGGCGACTGGAACAAATATTCCCAGCCTTCGTTACAACGTCATCTCAAGTGGCACTCTTGCAGGCGACAATTGTCTCGTCCTTGGAAAACGTCCGTTCCGGTCCTTTTCTCAGATTTCCCCAGATATCTCACCGATATGTTACTTATATAGTCCCTTTCTCTCGCGTTTATAGTTTCTTTCACAGTATAGAAGTGTAATTGATCGTCGGTCTTCGAAACGAGTTCAGTTTTCATCCGATCACCCATACCCAAGTTCAATGCAGTCTCTGTAAAGCAAACGACGACCACCACCGATATACCTGTAAATATAGTTCCTTTTGTAAATTTCCAAGCTGGCGTTGAGCCCCGTTAAGGGCTGTGGGGTCTCGTCGATACGAGATCGCGATCGATGCAAGCGTTGAAGCTTGCTATGAAAAGACGATAATCAGCGATATACTCGGAAAAATGTAAAGTGGAAGGGAATATCGAAGGTGTGACTGGCTAGATCGTTAGAAAGGGAAGAGAGAGAGAGAGAGAGAGAAAGGACGGACAGAAGGACAAGTCGGAGAAGCGAATGACGAAGGAGAATGTAGTAGGCGCGAAGGAAGGGATGAATGGGTCGCGTGGGTAGGGACAGGGGTTAACGCGGAAGCGTTTCGAAATCAGGGGCGAAGAGGAGCGTTAAAGGGGCGGGGAGCGATGCGAGAGGACAGTGGGGGTTTCCGGAGGCGCTATGGACCATGCGCTCTCGCGTCGGAGCGAAAGGACCTCTGGATCTTCGAGGATCGAGAAGAGAGGCGACGGGTGAAAGAAGTGGCGGAGGCGCGAACGTGGACGTGGCCGCGATCGCGAACGCGAACGCGAAAGCGAATGCGGACGACGGTGGGCAGAGAGTGCCACCGAGCCCCGAGTCGGAAAAATCGGGGTGAGATGCACCCTCGCCACCATCGTCACTCTCAATCGGCCGCGACGCTTCCACCTGGAAGCACGGCTACTCCACGCTAACCGGCCCGTCGTTCCCACCGTTCGCCAACGATTTCATTCGACGATTTTCGGTGGAAACCGACTTTTCTATCTTCTTTTTCTTCTTCGTCCGATCGACTCTCACTGTCTCCTACGTCATAGGTAAGAAATTTCACTCTTTTTCTACATTTCCATATTCTTCTGTTTTTTTTTGCTTTTCTTTTCTCTTTCTCCCCTCTTTTTATGTATACGTATTCTCAGATTCTCTTTTCGCGTTGTTCTCGATATCACGCGTAAATTCACGCACGCGTGTACAAACTTTTTATATGAACGATGATCAGAGATGACGATCGATCGTTGCTCGTTTTATAACGATCGAAGTGTCGGATAGAAGATCTGGATAAAAGCAGGACAGCGACGATCTCGAATTGATCGAAGACTGTCTATCGATTGCCCTCGCCGATTCGTTATTGGAGAGAGAGAGAGAGAAAAAAAAAACGTCAGACTCGCATTTCCTTTCTTTTACTTCTTCGATATATAACATAGAAGGCGAGCGCTTCCCTTTTTCTGGTTAAATTTCCGTTTCGTCTCGTCTGCGGTGCCGCGATTGCGTGTGCCAGAGCCGCGTACCTTTCCAATCGAGACTCGCCGAGTTTAAAGCGGCGGTTTCAATTCACACTCGAGGCTGTACCCTCATTTCCGCGTGTCGTTCGCAGGTTTGGTTTTAGATTCGGCCGCGCCGCCGCGCGAAATCTTCGCCCTCGTCCTCGCTCGTTTTCACTTTGACGTTCACTTTGTCCGACTGCTCAAATGTCCGACGACGATTCAAATTAGAGAGAGAGAGAGAGAGAGAGAGAGAAACGTGGAGAAACGAGCCGATCTTAGCTTACCTCGCACCTTCGAATCTAGTTGCACGTATATATATTTGAATTTAGACACACTACTCGCATTCTCAATAGAGAGATCATCACGGCGAAACGAATCGTCTTTGGAATAATGGTTTTGGAAGAAAAACAGTTTCCGGTATCAGGCTCGCGAGGTTAATAGATCGGTAACAAGGTTATAAAGCAATCTGCATAACCCTGCTTGGTACTTTGCTCCAGCTACAGGCTTGTCCCGTAGCACTGCGAGCGGTCTCGTAATTACCAGGTATAATGCGATTACTCGATCGCCAGACTTGCTGTAACCGAGAAGAGCCAGCTTCTCCTTCGAAACTCGCTCTCTGCTCTTCCTTTTCCTTGCCTTTTCCATTTCTTTCGTTCTCCTTCTCTCTCTCTTTCTCTTTCTTTCTTTTATCTTTTTCTTTATCATTCTTTCCATCCCAGTTAATGATTTTATTTCTCTTTCCTGTTAATAATTCTCATTTCTGCAATTTGTCTGCTTCGTAGAGACGGTTCCTTGGATTTTCTATCGATCCAGAAAAGCGAGCGGTCGATGTGTCCCCTTGTAAAGTGGAAAAATGGCCGACGATTTCATTCTCTTCGTCGTTTCCTTTTTTTTCTATTTTTCTTTTCTTCTATTTTTTTTTTTTCATTCTCTTCATCCCGGTGATTTTATTTCTCTTTCCTGTTAACGATTCTCTCGAGAGTTGCTTAGGGTTTCTAATCCATCTAAAAAACGAGTGGTCAATGTACTCTCTCTCGTAGGATGAAAGAATGATGTGAGAAGTCTAACGATTCCATTTTCTGTCGTTCTCTTTCTTTCCTCCCCCATATTTTTCTATCTCTTTCTTTCCTTTATCTTTTTTATCCTCTTCCTCCTAGTTAATTTTTTGATTCTATTTCTATTTCCCGTTAATAATTCTCATTTCTGTAATTTTTGCTTGATGAATTTCTGCTTCGTAGAGAGGGTTCCTTGGATTTTCTATCGATCGAACGAGCGAGCGGTCGATGTACCCTCACGTAGATGGCGAGAAGGCCGATGAGTTCATAATACGTATCCCGAGGATATCGTAAATTCGTTTAAACGACACGACGTCACAGCCGTAATTTTATTTCGCGTTCCTATTTGTATTCAATCGTATCCCTTCGCTCGCTTCTCCACTTCCGCTCCCTCTTCCACCCCTTTTTTCATTGGCACTATCGGTGAATCACGGGGGTGTCGCGCCCCATTGCATCGCTACGAGATCAAAATGTCCGTGTACTCGCGGATTCAATTATTTCGATGATTCGTCTGCCTGTTCGTCGGGTCCTCGATCCATTATATTGCATTATATATCGCGGTGGTTTTATTCCGTATCGTGTGTGTAATCACGATGGCCGCGCGATTGAAGTAATTTCTGAAAACCGGCAGGCAATAATAAAACTGACAAACATTTGGAAATTGTCGAACGACGTGGAATCGTTACTCGATGATTTATTAATTGTACGTCGAATTAAGGGAAATCAGTCTACGTTCGTGGAAATAATTCGGCGTTAATTGTTAAAAAAAAAAAAAAAAAAAAAACGGTGACTTTTAGCCTGTTAATTTAATCCGTGAGAAGATAAATCGCTTCTAATTACTAATTTGACACTTGCAACTTCAAATAATCTTGTTGGAAAGTTCATTATCTTATATACAGAATTAGATGGAGAATATAATAATTATATAGAGAATACTTATTGCTGGTTATTATAATAAAAGAAAGTCGCGATTCGAAGAAAATGTTGAAGACGTTTGCCGAAATTCTTCTTCCATTTTCCTATTTCGTTTTCATGCTTCTCTTTGTATCTTCTTTCAAGTGAATGTTGTAGATATTACTATACAAGGAAAAAGGAGTCACATTTTCGAGCTACCAGCAAATTCCGTAAATTCAGATTCGTCGATAGAGAGTATTGAATTAATGTTGCGAAAATTCGTTGCGAATATACACGTGTAATTGCAACATGACACACTTGCTGAAATTCTTCTTCCATTTTCGTTTTCTACGCTCTCATACTTGTCTTTGTATCTTCTTTCAACTGAATTTTGTCGATATTATTATACGAAAGAGGAGTCGCATTTTCGAGCTACCAGCAAATTCGTAAATTCAGATTCGTCGATAGAGGGTATTGAATATTAAAATTCGCGTGTAATTGCAATGTGACATTTGACATCTGTCGCTGACATACTTAGATTGTCCCGACACTCGGCTTAAGCTTGTTATCCCGGCTTAACGATCGTCTTCGTTCGCTCTCTCGTCGTGCATAAACACGCTGTTTTCCCTCGGTGCGAGTCTTCAATCGTTCGTGCGTACGTAGTCTCACTGGCATCATCACTGTATCAATATCGTTTCACTTTCTTCTTCAGTTAGCGAAAGAGAACGAACTTTTAGGAGAAAAGATTCAGAATTGTTGCAGCGAAGTACAGCCTCTTGCTTCGAGCAATTGATGATAATTGTAGAAGTCTGGCGGCCTGAAAGCCCTGGAGCATGGAAGAAACTCGACGAAAGGTGAGTGAACGATGAAAAAGAAAAGGAAAAAAAGGAAAGAAACAAGTGTGACGACATGGTGTTCCTCCTTCAGACGATCCGCGCGTCGAAGACGGCGAAGCGTCGAATCGATCTGCGGGCTAATCGTTTCGTCGTCGTGTCGGCCAACTTGTTGAGGCGCGAAGCAACAGTTTGCCTTTTAAACTCTCTTAGGTCTCTCTTGTTCTCCGATTCCTCCGTGCCTGGCGTTCCCGATTTTTCCCCCGACGAATTTTCCTTTCACCCTCCTGCCCCCCCGAGATCTCTCGAGACCTTGCCCGGCGATGGGGGGAAGGGCAAGATTTGAAACGCGGTAATTAACGCGATACGTTTCGAAGGGAAGTCGATTAGACTCGTCGCGATTAATCGCCCGTGTCCTCCTATATAGAATAATTCTCGCTGTTGGCTACGGAGTCATAGTGTTATTAAGTTGTCTCGAAGATACGATCGAGCTATTCATTCGACGGAACTGTGCTATTCCGGTCGGTTCGGTCTGGCAGCAGCAGTACTAATTGCTTCTCAAAGCGGAAACTAACTTTCCGAGAGACGAGAGAGAGTTACCGCGGCCGCGTGCAAAGGGTTCGCCTGTCGGAAATCCGATCTCTCTCTCTCTCGCGAGGTCCTCCTCTCCTCCGTGCGGAAAGCAAAACGAACTTTCGTTGGTCGCGTTATCGTGCGTATTCTTCTTCTTCTGCGTTCTCTGCGTTCCTCGCGGAGGCGTCATCCGCCGGATGGACTCGCGAAAATGAATTGAAAATCGACGAGAAGCAAGCAAGCACTCGGCAAGCAAGCAAGCAAGCAAGCAAGGCGACGACGACAACACAGGCGAGTGTTGAAAACGTAGAACGCGTGGCACGAATCCCGAGATAAATCGCGTTGGTTTGACGGTCGACACGATTTTTCTATTAGCACGCCTTTCTCCGTGTGTTCACAATGACTTGTGAAAGTGTTCGAGCATTCGCTGTAGAAACATCTTTATGACACACGTTATATATAATGAAGTTAGACTTTCTTGGAAATTTCATCGACGAGAAATATACAGTCTCCCAATGATTACGATTATATCGACGAAGAAGAAATTTTTTGACAGCGATACGAAACGTTGTTACGAGAAATTCATTGTAAATGTATCGTTGGCGTAAGAACAGTTAGTGAGCAATTGGCTGAACTGGTCGAGAAAAATGTATGAATTCGAGAGATGAACGCTTCCTTACGAGATCATGCTGACGCAGAAGCCATCCTCGAGTCGCTAGACACCTGGCGCTCTCCTCCGTCAGTGAAAGCAATATAAAATATTTATATTATACTTATATCTAGAGGTGCAAAAAGGATTTTCTTGCACTTGGTAAAAAGATTAGTACACAATACGAAGGGTGCTAAGTATAGTCTCACTAAGTATCGTTGTCTTAACAACGTTAATCGTATTTTATTATTTTATAATATTGCATCATTTTATATTATTTTTTGTTTTATTTCTTATTTCACTTTTTTATTTGTGTTATACTATATTATCTTATTTTATTATTTCTACTATATTCTATTATATCATTTCAAGTGTCGTTTCCCAATTCAATAATAATGACCTAGTTATTTAAATATTTCAATGATACTTCGCGAGGCGTGTGTTTACAACGTAACCTGTAACTTCTACGTGCCTATTGTTTTCAGATTTAACCGCTACGCGAGAATTTACAAGACAATATCCCAACGGCTCGTCGATATAAGCGATACACCGAGCGAAAAGAGAGAAAAAAAACCGGGGATATAAGAATAGATGAGAACGAGTACTGAGAACGATGAGAATGGAAAATAGGAACGGTGATAGGTCCGGGGTGTCGATTAAGTTCGGGTCGGGAACAGGGGTGTGAAAAAAAAAATGGTGGTCGAGTGGGGTGGTTGCGGAGTGTGATGGTGTTGAAGGAGCAGCGTGGAAGCACGGGGTGCGTTTCATCGAAACGGGATAACGAGGTCGGATGAGTTGCCTGGTTCCACAGTCACTTCATCAACGCGGAGCCAACTAAACTGTCAATCGCAAAGCCCACTACCGTGTCAAACCCTTTCGACAGCATCTAGATATTCTCGTCTCGATAACGCGCAGCACTTCAGCCATCGATTTCAGTCGTATCCGCGGTTGCACGCGATCGCACGACTTCTCTGAAAATTCAATTCGAGTTACGTGCTCGATTAACCGTCGCGATCGTCTCTCGCGGGAAAACGCGTGTGGTATCGTTATGGTGTATGGTGTATGGAACTCGCGTTTTCAGATGAAAGCTAAACGTAATGGGAGAAAGCACTATGATTTGTTCAATGAGCTGCGTGATAAGATCCTGAACGCGATAATGAACGCGAATTTTTCGTTCGACAGATCCGGGTGATTGTCTTCTCGATGCTTGGCATCGTCAAGTTACGAAGTTGATGATCCTGAATTAGGATCGATTAGGATTCGATTTTGTTGTACGCTTTTACATTTCTGAGAAATCCGAAATTTCGTACAGTATTCCTTTGTCAAATGAACACTTGGACAATGCAGAATTGTAAAGACAAATTTGTCGTAAGGCCATTGAATCTCGAAATAAGAACTGCAGATGTTGGTTGATAAGAATTTCCATTGAATACGTTGAATTTACAAGAAGCTGCGATGACGACTATTGAATGAAGAAAAAAATGTAGCAAGATGGTGTATACTCAGATTACATGAGAAATCGCTGGATTTTACCAAATTCGAGAAATCGTGATAGGTGTTCATTTTTCGCATGACACGAGCAATATTCGTTTGTCGGATATCGAATTTATAAGAAGCTGCGAACACGACTATTGAATAAAGAAAAAAATGCAGCAAGATGGTATACAGATTATAAGAGAAATCTTTGGATTTTACCAAATTCGAGATATCGTGATAGGTGTTCATTTTTCGTATGACAATGTTCGTTTGTTGGATGTTAGCCTCGTCGGATGTGGGAAAGGGGAGAATCTTGTAAGAGCGCGGAAGGAAGTGAAAGCCGGTAAAGACTTCTTTCGTGGGTAGAGACGGAACCGCTCGCGGTCATTCTTCGTCGTAATTACCGAACAGATAAGAGAATGAAACACGACGAAAAGAACGAAAAGCAAAGTATGGGAGCCAACCAAAGTGGTAAGAGAAAAATCTTCTTCGGTCCTTTTCCGAGAATAATGCACGCACCCAGGGGACCTGGCTTTCAGGAAAATGCTGATTGCTTCTCTCTCTCCATCCCCCTCGTCCTCCATCCGCCACGCCCGACTCCCCTCATCCCCCCGCCCCTCATCCCTGCAGTTAACTCTCCGCGATTTCTTCGTACCGATTCTCTTCTTGTCTCCGATATCTCCTTTCCTTTCTTTACATTCCTCCCCCTCTCTCTCGCTTGCCTGAATCAATCCCTACTTGATTTCCTCCTCCTTCATCGGCCAGAACATACGCACAGACCTCCCCGGTCTTATCAATATTTCACTTGACCCTGTGAGACATTTACCCCCACTCGAAGCACCCGCATCTCCATCCGTTTCGAAAGGCGTACACACGAGTGCATGAAGCATCGATCAGTTCATTTGTTACGACGTTTTGCGAAACAATTTTTGCAAACAACGGGAAACAAGCGTAAAGCGCGATTAGGAGCGTGGAAGTTTGCCGATCTGCGACAACTGGACGAGTGGCTCGCGACAGAACTGTAAATTTACAAAATTTCGAATGAAATTCATCGTTAATTATTCTTTGCGTGTTCGAGAAACGTAAAATCGTAGTCGATTGATCGTTTCCTTCTCTCCACCCCCCCCTTCCCGAGTTTAAACGGATGATCGCGTAGAATTGCGTAGAATCAAGGGGTGTGTTTTAATTTATCATTAGTAAAATATTACCGACGATTGTTTCAATTTTTCACATCGTGTTCCCCCCCCCCCCGGACTTCTTTCATGGTACGTTGCGAGGAAAAAATCGTTTTGCAATATTCGAATGAATTACGAATTATCCATTACGCGAGATTACCGGAATGGACAACTGGTCTAGACTAGACGGATAAACGATCGAACCTCGGATGATGGAGAGGTGTGTACATTTACGATGAAAGAGGCGAACGAAAGCCAGAGAAGGCTTATCTCACGGAAGCAACCCTCTCACGAAGGCGACCGGTTCTCTCTCTCTCTCTCTCTTGCTTCTTCTTTTCGGTTGGCCGGTGATCTATCGATTGCACGAGTTTTCTTGCAGATTGCCTCGCGGATTCTTCTTTGTGCCGTTTTTCGTAGGAAAAAAAAGAGAAGAAAAGGAAAGAAAAAAAGGAAAAAATCGAGAAAGCGCCTTTTAATGAGGTGACAAGGAGGGAAGTGGTAGGAATCGTTGCCAGCGTACCGCTTTGGACGGCCTTAATGGTTTCCTATTCACGGGAAGCGTGCGAAAATTAGCCGAGCTAAAAGCATCGGGTAATCGAGTTATTACGAATAAAAGAGGAGCGGCGAGGGCATCGCCTGTGGAATGGTTGCGCGACAGTTCATGGGAGATACCGTTAAAAGCGACCAATTAATGCTGTTAATTCTATAGCCCGAGCCATCGAACGATCCGCGCTCGAATTGTGTTGGTGATCGCGTTTTAGGGAAAAACGTCACTTCGGACTCTCTGAACAGACGTACGAATCTCTGCCGACGTGTGAATCTTACGAATACGCTGACCGTCGCGAGAGTGTTTAAGAAAAAAAAAGTGAAAGAAGAAGTATTTTGCATAACGCGGAAGCATTAATGCATAATTGTGCGCGATATTTAATTCGAATATTTCACGAAATCGCGATACAACGAGAAAAGGGAGGATCCCGCATGAAGAGATGAATTGAAAGGGATGAATAAAATTCTCTCGCTTGCCAGAGGCTTCGTTTTCGAGAAAATTAAATTTTGAAACTTCATCAGGAAATTCTATGGAGTGGAAATATGGGTGTCCGCCTATTTAACCTCCACTTTTTTATCAAGAATGTTGAAACTCCGTTTTCTTGAAAAACGAAACCTTTATAAATGTGGAGAAATTTCGTTTCACATTCTTCGCTTATTTGCCCAAATAGAAAATACTTTTTCTACCTCTTTTCAATTCCAAATTCGACGTTTGACGAAAATTTGCGAATTCGATTTTCCCAAGAGTGAGACTTTAAACGAACAAATTTTACTCTCCATTTTCGACTTATTTCCTTCGAACAGACATAACAGAGTCACCTCCTTTCTGATTTTCACCACAATTTCAGAAACGCTCTGTATCCCCTAAGCGGACGAGTTTTCGTTTCTTCTACCGCGAGTCGGAGTGAAGAACATAAAATAGAGAGAGAAAGCTGATTCGTTGGCTGATTCATTGATTCACCAGGCTATCGGCGTAAAATTGAATTGCTTTTAATTCGACGATATTTTCGCACTTTCGAAACTTCCTTCGATTTACAAATATCGTTAATTTTTTCTTTTTTTTTCGAAACACTCTGCGCAGATATTTATGTTGGAAGAATCACAGAAATGTGGCCGTGAATCCGTAAAAATGTATCGGAAGAATCGTTCTGTACTCGGAGTGCCGGAAGTTCGAATCGCGATCCAGGCGAATGCTCTTCCACGAAACATTCTTCTATTTTCCTGCCGTTCTTTTGCCGCTCCATTTTCGATAGGAAGCCCCTTTCGTCCGCGTAAATCGCCGAACGAAATCTGATTTTAGCGTTTTCGACGCCTGATGACGCTCGAAGATCTTGCGAGGAAACGTGCTGAACAATGGAATGGAACGAATAAACGTAGCTAAAAGGGCCATTACCGTCGACTGCACACACACACACACACACACACACACACACACACATAGAGCACCTTTGGTCCACTAATTAGTTTACTTGGTCGACTTCTTTCTTCGCCGTGATTCCTTTAACTGCGACTTTCTCAGAAAAACCTCTCTGCCAATATTCTGATACAGTCTGCTCAATCTCCTTGTTTGCTGGATTGCGGATTTCCTATGCATTTATGCGAAACTACACGTGCAGTAGAACTCCATTTATATAAACTCGTTTTTGTAGTGACGAGTAATTTATATAATAGAAGACCATTGATTCTCCCTTGTACCAATGATTCATCGTTCGTACGATACAATCGCTGCGAATGCAATCAGCAAGAGTTCATTTAATCGGGCTGAAGTTTGATCGTTGACATAGTTGAATAGAAGAGTTCGCACGAACGGGATTCTACTGTGATATGAAAAAAAAAAAAAAGATATGTAAAACGTACAATGTTTCCTGTAATATTTTGTCCGTAAAGCGACCTTCTGTCGTATAAAACGTAATACGATCATGTTCTATAAATGTAATCTTTTGGACAAATTAATTGAAACACGAATGTAAAACATTGTTACATTGTTGCAGACTGAATGTAATTTTCATTTTATTGCATAAAAGCTCGCTGAAGTCTATTCATAGCTGTAAATCCAAAAAGATTTTAATACGACGGAAATGAAGCATACCTGAAGAAAGTGACATAGTGAGGTATTAAAACAGGTCAGTATCAAGTATACAATTTTACACGAGGCGCAACAATTAATTTGAGGTGTATCGAAGACCATAAGGACAGTTTCATTTTCTAACTCTGACTTTGCGACCCCGTCATTGAATTACTAACGACGAATAGATATTCATTTCAAAACTCTGACACAAGTATCTAACTGTGTATGACATGGGTAGATAAGTTGGCGACTCCGCTTAACGCTTTTGTCGAAAGTTGCAAACTTATAACCAACTGGGCCGATTTTAGAACTTTACCATAGCGCTTCCATCTAATTATGAAAGTCAGAGCATTGCCTACGATCAGGCCAATAATGTGATTCAGACGCGTTGTAAGCGGAAACAATTTCTAGAGAGAGAGAGATAGATCAAATGCTGAATGAATAAACTACCCTAAAGTGACCGAATAGCTCAGAATTAATATAATTAATTAATATTTAAAATCAACCGTGAGACATCTTCTATTTTTCAGTAAGTTTAAACTCACTACATTTCGCGTATTTTCAATACGACACTTTTCGTATAAAATTGTAAAATTACTCTACCTGTACCCATAGGAAGTGTACATAATTACATGAATGTATATATGCTATATACATCTTTATGTACAATTGTAAATGTATAATTATCCTATTATATTCTGTACCTATGGAAAATGTACAATTTCGCATTTCGGTTTTGCGGCGCCACGATTGATACATTGGCATTGATGTTTGAAAAAACAATTGTCATTTCTTTTACAGATTGTCGAACGAAATAATACGAAACAAGGATGGGCGGTGGAGAATGGAGCGGTTGGTTGCAACGATGTCGAGAATCACGAAGGTTGGTTCTCGTAATCGTCGCCATCGCTCTGCTCTTAGACAATATGCTTCTGACAACGGTTGGTAAGTAGCGTTAATTCGCAATCACCTGTTTCGTTTCTTCAGTTTCGATCAATTGTTTAATTTCTTTTTTTGCTTATTATTATAGTGGATCTTTATCCGTTTATAAAATATATATATAAATATAATAAAATATAATATAATTAAATTTTAAATATAAATATAAATATATATATATATAAATATAAACTTTATATATATATATATATATAAAGTGAAACGAATCTCTTATTTATAAAAATCTGAATTTATACAAATATCTGCGATCTAATTTTTGACTTCTATTAATTAACTTACCACGATATACCGCCCCGATTGATTTCCCCTTTTTCCGAGTTCCTCGATGTCTTCTCGATGATTTATTCGCTGTCAGTTGAACGTTTGATTGAAATGAAGAGAACCAACGATAGCGAGGTGACACTGTATGCCAACTGAGCAAATGACATTCACCTGTGCTCACGACGAGCTGACAATGTGCTCGAAACGATATTCCAGCTCGAAATTAACGGAGGCCGGCATTGCATTTCTGCAATGTTTCACCGCTATCTGACTAAACAGCCAGCATTGTACACATGCAATATTATATACTTACCGCGTCGATATCTTTATCGAACGAGCGTATTTTAAATTATCTCTATTATCAGCTTTTAACTTGGTTTTGGCCTTTCAAACGTATACTATCGTGCGTTTCAAGGGCATGATTTATGTGTTTCGAATTATTTATCCTATACTGGCTTTTGGTTTGGTTCTGATCTTTCAAGCGTATATTTCGGCTTCGCTGTTGTGAATTTAGGAAATTAAGTAGCCGTGAATAATTTATCTATCTGAAATGGATCGTTCAAAACGATAAGAAACGCTTGTTTATCATATTAATGAAAACGATGACGATGCTGATGATATTACTTGCAATACAGATCGTGAGATATAGGTATTAGTTTAATCTGTATTAATCTCAAGTATCTACTGATTGTTTTGTTTCGTGAATTATTCAATTACAAGCTTCTCTCATATCTATCCAGTGCGAAGGGTTTTAATTTTCTTTCGTAGATTGTGCGCGATAGAATTGATGATAACTAAACTGCGGATTTTTAGAAATTCATATCTCCACAGGCTAGAATCACATAAATTACATAAAGTGCATATTTTGAATATTTCACACAAATATATGTAATTTCAGTTTCAAATTTACCACAAAATGCATGGAAATGTTTCAGTTTAACGATATTATCGGAAATTCTAGCGTTACATTATATTACATTATATAATTCGTAGATTACACGTTAATTCCATCGCGTCCATATTCATCAGCAAGTATAATAGTACTTGCAAGACGGTAGCAAACATGTTGTGACTCTACGATTTTCTTACGAATGTTATTTCTAATGAACTTACAAATAGTTCTCGAGATCTACGAAATATATATCTACCGCGAGAAACGAATACGATAAAAGTACAAATAAAAAAGATATTTTTTATCACGCTCGTGCATCGCAAATATTATCGATGTGTTCCAATAATATCCTTTATCTCCAAATTCTCACATTTGCAAAGTCATATTCCAAAAAAAGGAAAAGAAACCGAAGTTTTCACGATTGAACTCCGATTCGATCGAAGGAGCGTGTATATACGTACTCTCTCTGTCTGGGAAAAATACCGAAGGAAATGGTTAAAGAATAGACAGAACATTAGCGAATGGTTATTCGGATTTTCCAGTTGTTTAGCTTCTCCCTGTTGACCGATAGTGGTCCGAGGTTAGTGTATCTGGCTTTCTTTTATCGTGGCCCCGAGCGAATGTTTAATTCACGAGGCACGCGTCTATATGACCTCCATACGATTCCCAGCTCGGAAAGCTAGAAAACCGCGCGGAAATATACGCGAGGGGACGGCTGACGACGTACGCTGTTTCTCGCAATCCAGATAAGTGGTCATACATTTATGTAGCGTATACGAAACAGCTTCTCACTGGTGCTTCTTTCTCGCTAACAAATCATGGAAACGCGCTCCCGATGGATAAAACGATCGTGAACCTCCGCCATATTTTCAGCGGCGCTTATACGCGCGTTTAATGTTTCGATTTTCGGCTAATTCTCCCGATTGAAAGTCACCATCTCTCGGGAAATCTTCGCGCTATTTTTTGTAACTCGAAACTCTCGAAGCTGGGCTTCGATTGGTTCGCTTGCATTTATCGTCACAGACTTTAAGCTCTTCTAGCTTTAATTACCACGATTTTCACAATTTCCGACAATTAATTTTCTGCGGAGAGAAGCAATTTCTAATCGTTCTTAATCTTATTCCGAAAGGAATACTTTTTTAATGAACGAAATAGAAAAGAAAGCCATCGGAATTTCTCGGAGTTAAAAAAAAAAAAAAAAAAATCATCTTTCGACTCGTTTCTATCTGAAACTCGCGCGAAAAAACGGAGAAAAGAATAAAGAAGAAAAAAAGAATCCACTATCGGATTGTTGTTGGAGGTGCTGGGATTTGAACCCAGGACTTTCAGCATGCGAAGCAGACACTCTACCACTGAGTTACACCCCCGACGTATGAAATACACCTGCTCAACGCCATGTCAACGAAGCTAGGCTACACGTGTTCTCGATGAATGATTCATCACGTTATCGTGGTATTTACTTCAGTATTTCTGATCTCTGGTTTTCTATTCTATTTTCCTCTATATGCCCTCGAACTGCTGCCTGATTCGACAAGTTTGAATATATATATATATATAAACGTGTTGCAGTGCCCATTATACCAGAGTTTCTGTACGACATCAAGCATCCTAACGCGACCTTGAGCCAACATCTCGAGGGTGGTTCTCGTCGAACGACGTTCACCGGTGTTCAACCGACGAGCAGCAATGTCATCACGACCACGAGTTCCAGTATAACCACCACGCCGAAATGCCCTTGCGCTGTCACTAAACCGAATGATTCTCAATTGGAGTTCCTTTACACGAGTACGCCTTCTGGCATTGAGTCGACAGGTTTGCTCGGTAAGAGTCGACAGCGTTTCTTACCGCCATTTTTCAGCTCACAATCAGTAATATTGATCTTCTCTTCGAACAAGATACATACGAAAGAAATTTCATTTATATCGATGTACGCGATGTCTCGTATGAGAAATTTACTTGAAACTACTTCGTCGTCTTCAAACTACTTCAGGAAACTACTTCAGGATCGTAGTAGGATTGAATACCTAATGTTAGTCGCGAAATTATTCTTTCTGTTGGAGATCTTTTCGGTTGAAGATACTTGAAGATCCTGATCGGTTCGCTTTAGTTGCAGAGAGCACGAGTAGTGGTGATGCGAGTTCCTCCTCGGGGGCGGAAGAACCGGAAGAGAAGGAACAACGACATCGTGAGTTGCTTCAAGAAACAGTTGCTGTTGGCATAATGTTCGCTTCGAAGGCTTTCGTTCAATTGCTGGCAAATCCAATCGTCGGTCCGCTTACCCACAAGTAAGCGAGTGTATGTTGTAGGTTGTATGATAAATATGTCTATTTGAAAATAGCGTCGAAAGTCATTTTTTTTAAAAAAAATCTATTTATTAATTCCATCATTTCAAATCTCTCTGTTCCTCGATCAAAAAGCTGCTCCTCTCGAGCACCAAAATTTCTGAGATTATTTTAAAAATGGTTAATCCTAAACTTGTATATCGTTGCTCAGTTTACCTCTTCGTTCGAAATCCAGAAAATAAACTCCTTTAGAGGGAAGAAGTTCGTTGTTCGTCTGATTAAATCACACTTTTGATCGAATTCTTCGTTTCTTTCCAGAATCGGCTACAGTATACCCATGTTCACGGGCTTCATCATTATGTTCCTTTCCACGCTGATATTCGCATTCGGACGAAGCTACGGGATTCTTTTCTTAGCAAGAGCGCTTCAAGGAGTCGGCTCATCGTGCTCGAGTGTTTCAGGTAAATTCGATAAACGGGAAACTCTCTATCTGCTCTGACAATTGCGAGAAACTGTTCGCTGTTCGCTACGTGTGAACTGGATTGAGAACAAAAAAAAAAAAGAAAAAAAAAAAAAAGAAAGATATCAATTGCTTAAGAATTTTAACGAATTTAAGGCATAACCTTGGCGAAAAGTATACGAACAGTAGCTCGAGTGTTTCAGATAAATTCGATAAACGGGAAACTCTCTATCTGCTCTGACAATTGCGAGAAACTGTTCGCTGTTCGCTACGTGTGAACTGGATTGAGAACAAAAAAAAAAAAGAAAAAAAAAAAAAAGAAAGATATCAATTGCTTAAGAATTTTAACGAATTTAAGGCATAACCTTGGCGAAAAGTATACGAACAGTAGCTCGAGTGTTTCAGATAAATTCGATAAACGGGAAACTCTCTATCTGCTCTGACAATTGCGAGAAACTGTTCGCTGTTCGCTACGTGTGAACTGGATTGAGAACAAAAAAAAAAAAAAGAAAAAAAAAAAAAAAGAAAGATATCAATTGCTTAAGAATTTTAACCAATTTAAGGCATAACTTTGGCGAAAAGTATACGAACAGTAGAAGGGTGAATTCTTCTAAATATACGTATGAAGAATTATTCTAGAAAATATAAAATAAAATGATACGTTATTCAGACAATCATTTTGCCCATCTGTTTTCATTCGTGCCTGATCCTACTACAATCGTCCTACAATTTTCGAGTTTCGATCGAATTCCATTTTCTAGGGATGGGAATGCTGGCCGAAAGATACCAGGATGACAAGGAACGCGGTAACGCGATGGGTATCGCGCTCGGTGGATTGGCTCTTGGTGTTCTCATCGGGCCACCATTTGGTGGCGTGATGTACGAATTCGTCGGGAAATCTGCACCGTTCTTAATCCTTTCGGCATTGGCTCTTGGCGACGGAAGTTAGTCTGTTTTTTTTTTCTTTTTTCTCTTCTCCTCTCCACGTGCCTTTCCATTTCCATTTTACGTTTGTCTTTCGCGTTTCGTCAATTGCCTCGTGACCATTCTCTTCTTCCAGTTTTACAACTTCTGGTGCTTCAGCCATCTGTCGTGTACACTGAAGCGGACCCGCCATCTTTGAAATCTCTGATCACCGATCCTTACATCGCTTTGGCCGCTGGTACTTTTCTGCTTCACTTTTTTCCCTTATTGCCACCTATTGACGCGTGTTTGTTATCTTTCAGGTGCTATCACGTTCGCCAACATGGGTATCGCTATGTTAGAGCCTAGTCTTCCTATTTGGATGATGGACACGATGGGCGCGAGTAGATGGAAACAAGGTGCTACGTTTCTACCGGCCAGCATCAGTTATTTAATCGGTACTAATCTTTTCGGGCCGCTCGGGCATCGAATGGGCAGGTGGGTAAAAAATACCAAAAAGTTAGAAATATCTTCCTTTCGCGAGCGTCTTGATGTTTACCATTGAATGTTACACATTGCTCGATCATTTGCATTTTGTGATTTTGAATTCACCTAGCAGCGGACAAACGAGCCCGTGATTACCATCGCCTGGATAGCTCAGTCGGTAGAGCATCAGACTTTTAATCTGAGGGTCCAGGGTTCGAGTCCCTGTTCGGGCGGAATTCAATTTTTTTTTCCCCCTTTTATTACCAATTATTTTTCCAGCGATCTTCTTTCACAAACAGAGAGATTTCTTTTATTTAATTATATTCTAATATCTATATTTTCATAAACAACGACGAATCCCATAAAACAGAGAGATTTCTCTCATCTGCAAAAGAATTGTAACGCGTACCGTTACTTTGCCTGTGCTCGTTCGTTCGTATTTTTTCGATTTTTCTTCTGAATATTTCTTTCTGTTTTTATTTTGCAGGTGGTTAGCCGCGTTGATCGGGCTCGTCGTGATCGGCATTTGCTTGATGTGTGTAAGTATTTCTATTTTTAATTTTTATCGGGCGCGGTGTTGTTATTGCCTTTGAAAGACACTTTTTTTTTTTCTTAAATATGATAGAATTTTTTTTCGCTCGCGTTCGCAGATACCGCTGGCGAGAAGTATCGATCATTTGATCGTGCCTAACGCAGGCTTGGGATTTGCTATCGGTATGGTGGATAGTTCGATGATGCCAGAATTAGGATATTTAGTCGACATACGACACACCGCTGTCTATGGAAGTGTATATGCTATCGGAGATGTTGCATTCTGTTTAGGCTTCGCCATTGGTACGTACGCGAAGAATATATTCAAGTACAATCAAATCGATTCACTCTACGTGAAATTGTGATCGCTAATTCTTCACTATCATCAGGTCCTGCTTTGAGCGGCACGTTAGTGAACACTATCGGCTTTGAATGGATGTTATTCGGCATTGCCATTTTGAACTTTATTTACGCACCGCTGATGTACTTCTTGCGAGCACCGCCGACAAAAGAAGAGAAGAAGGTAAAATCTTTTTTTTATCGGCAGAAATATTCGTAATTGTTACCGTAGCTCGTTATTAATTGTATTAACGATGAATCGTCTTTTAGTCGTTGATAATTGGCGAAAAGTCGTCTGTGCGCTACGTAACGTACCAAAACGAAGAAGAGGAACAATAAATAGATGTACTTCTGAGTATACAGAGTAGCGACGCGTATTTCGTTTCCTGCATTCTTTAGATGGAACAACGAGTTAAAATGTAACAACGGAAGAGTATCTATGTTGATAACTATGTTCTAAGAAATCTATAGATAACCGAAACATTATTATTTACCCCCTTTGTCTAGCGCAAATTGTATATATATATACACGTAGCATAGAATAGATCGTAAGAATAAGTGTGTGCGTTCAAGAGAATCGTAAATGTACGGTCGGCGACATGTTACTTGCTAACGTCAACGATGCATTTTACGTACATTGATTGATCGAGGCACCGAGGCAAAGATACATCGATTATATAAACGAACACGTGTGTAGCTTAACACGCACGATGCCCGCAACTGGGATGTCCCCCTTCCCATGAAAATGCAACTTACGCGAATTTTCAATCGCTCGAGACATCGTCGGTGTTTCTCGAAGATCATCGAAGATTCCAAAGAAATATAAATTGTCTATAAATTATCGGTGGAACCGCCTGCTTTGGATTCCCTGAATGGCTGCAGGGAAACCGTGCGCGTGATAATGGCGAGCAGGCACGATGAAGTGTTTCGCAATTTGAAAATTATCATTGGAATCGAAACGCAAAAACGCGTCGATTTTTTTACTAACACTTTTTGTGTAAGTGTACTTTTACGAAACGAAACGAAACGTCCTTTCGGGCGGTCGGAGATTCGCGATTTTGTATTTAAAACGGGTTTTTCATTTCCGGGGCAAAGACCGAATTTTGACACGTTCTTCGCGCGACACTTGATACTCGTCAGATCGATCCGGTGACGAGTATTTCCTTCGCGCGTTATCGATAGCTTATTCGACAGACATGTATATCCCTTAAATATGACGAAGCGAATCATATTCAAAGTAAATGAGAACTATAGAATCATTGAAGGAGAGACCGGTCCAAAGCGTTCGACGAATTTGCAAATTACACCATAAAACTTTATGTGAATTCGCGGCGGAAAACTTCAACGAGTAACCAATGTTCGTATTTTCTTTTCTCGTCGACTTTCTTAGAAGTCGAGCCCTTTTTATTTTCAGTGTATCTTCGTGATAGATATTGAACGATTTAAAATAGAAAAAAAAAAAAAAAACATAGGAACAAAACTCGTAGATATCATCTCCCGTAACACGTTCTGTCTTCTAATAATTCCACGTAGACAATACGTCACTCGTAGATA
Organism: Tetragonula carbonaria; assembly: GCA_032399595.1. Lineage (NCBI taxonomy): Eukaryota > Metazoa > Arthropoda > Insecta > Hymenoptera > Apidae > Tetragonula > Tetragonula carbonaria. The sequence goes on from JAUCRC010000008.1 coordinate 6,854,301, forward strand.
CAGGTGCATGTACGATATTAGTTATAGATAGAACATATCCATAGAAATAAATTATAAAACGCATATCGTTTATGTATATTGCTATAAAATATACTGTAGCTCGTTGATTCATTGTACACTTGTTGTTTGATCGTGGAAAAAAAAACATGAGAATTGTTAGTTGAAACAAAAGCCAGAAGAAATATACGTGTCTTCAGATTCTAAGCTACTGTGAATGCGCACGGAAATTTACAAAAAACAAAAAAAAAAAAAAAAAAGGAAAAAAAAAAGAAAAAAAAGAAAGAAAAAAAACGGATCGTGTCGTTGATTGTCATTGCTTATTAGTAGAATCTCGAGCGCGAGATTGATATAATACATAATATAATTGAATTACATATTTTTCAATAAGAATACACGAAACATTATATTGTATCTCTGTAGTGGTGTTGTTTGAACTCGTAATGTTGCTAAATCTGTATAATATGTATTATGTTAATATACAACACTGTAGACGGATTGCGACAAGATGAAACATGTATGAAAGAGGCGTTGAATTCGACGAAAGAGACATTGCTGAAGGTCTTATATATGTATGTAGTTGTGGCGTAAGGGCAGCTTTCCTCCGCGAATTCGGTGAATTTTCGAGGTTGCGTTACGTTGTCACGCGAACGTCGACCTACTCCCGATAAGAAACGCGAGTCAATTCGATTTGCAAATTCATCGCGAACGTTTGCCACGATCGAGCGTACTTGGCAGGGAAAGAGAAAAAAACAGATCAGGGGCATCGTGTTCGCCAGCGTGGATCGAGATCACGAGCGATTTCCAGAACCGAGTGTAACCGAGCTAAAGTCATTGCATGCCGAAAGTGAATTACGAGAAAGAATTACGACGAAGAATTACCATCCTTGCATTAGTATTATACCGTTATAAAATGATATCTGTATCGATGTTACAATGGGATATATATATTCTCGTTAAGAATTCTTTACATTTCTGTAAATATAGAAGAAAACGTACGTGTGTGTATTTAAGGAACAATTATTAACGGAATGTAGTTAACATTCACGGTGTCAACTTCATTGTTAATCGACAACGATTTGCCAGCTTTTTAATTTCTATATTCTTTCTCCTAGATATATAATAACTGAACCGATGCGAAGGATTTTGTCGCGCGACGATGCGAACACTCGAGCATGATGTATAATCAATCCATCCGATGTTGTTACATTTCTGCAACGGCTTTTATCTTTAGCGCTCTATGTCGAATGAATTGAAAATGATTGCTGCTATTGCAAACAGACAATAAGCGATATCGTGAAACTGGTAAAGTTTCTTGGCACAACGAGATCGTGAAAGCAAACGATCTTTTTATCGTTATTTAATCGAAAGCCTTCTCTTTGATGAATTGACGCGTACTTGATCGATCCATTCAGGCTCGAAAGATTGTTGAATGCTGTTGGAAGTGCAGTTTCATTGAATTTGAAAGACGGGGCAAGAACGAACAATAGACGTCTTACATATATCTAAGTGTGCATAATTTTATCTCCAACCAGCATTGCAGGCATAAGTCACTAAAATATGAAAACATTTCCTTCCTCCTGTCATTGTAACGTATATACATATATGTATATATATTTAACCAGCTGGTATATGGGTCCGATTTAATCTGCCTGTGCGTAGTCGTCGAAAAAACAGCGAGACTGAAGAAGGAGAAAGGTACTTTTTATTCTTGGTAAGCGATGAAATTGTATTGTGCGTATGTGTGTGTGTGTGTGTGTGTATTTGTGTAAAGTCGTTAAAGTCGAATTCGAAGTAGGTAAAAACAAAAGTATGTATCCACGAAGGAAATATTGTATGTACGAGAAGGGAATTGGAACGCGCGCGCGCGCGAATCGACTCTGAAAATCGTTCATCCAACGATATCCGAACGCGATGCTCCAAACATTTCGAATTTTAATCTTGTAAGATCGCTATAAACACGAGCTAACTTTATTTCAATGAAATGAGTGTTATTCGACGTTATTTGTCGTTGAAACGCATGATATATTTATGTGTATGTTGTTCAATGATATGTATTTAAATAAACATTGACGTGTTTAACGTGAAAAATTAGAAAAGAACATTGACGTTTCATAAATCCTCTGATTGTTAGATTAAATATTTTTTTTTTTTTTTTTTTTTTTGGTCATAGTGCATTGCACATTCCAATATATTATAATACGTGTGCGTGTGCATGCGTGCGTGCGTACATAATATATTCATACACATATATACACAATATTTTATTTATTCTTTAGATGTCCAGGGTAGAAAAATATTTTGTTAGAGAACACGTATCAATAATCGACTATGCAATAATCTTCGACGGATGAGTCAGATTCTACGTTACAAACGAAAAGATTATAATATGGTTGCGTTAATACACACCGACTTTTTATGCAACTCACATATTATCTCATTAATAGCTATCATTACAAACAACTTTAATTGATAATTAACATTCAACAGCAGTATATACAAAAACATATTACTTAATATTATTATAATTATACTATTGCATTCGTGCATACCTATATTTACGGCATAAATATAAATAAATAAATATATGTATACAAACATATTATATATTTATTTATTTACATCTATATTTCATTTCTCAAATAATTACAATTGAATTAACACATTTTTACGCAATTACGTTGATAATTAAAATAATGAAATAGTGTTAATCATTGTCACCGAAGTAATTATCAAGGATGTATCACTTTTTCACAATAGAACGAGTTAATATATCATTTTCACGCTTCAATGACAACATTAGAAATCAGTTTATTAAGCGAAATAAAAAATGATTACCAAATTCGCGAAATACGATGATTCGACCTAAGTATATGCATGTCTTCCCCGTTAACTTAAGCATTATTATTGTATCACAGTAATCTAAAAATATATAAGTCTAGCATCTTCTGGATTTTGTTCTACTGGGCAATACGGGCATTTTAATCTGAAAAACAAAATTCAATGGGTTTATAGTTTATCAATCTTTCTTGCTTTTTCGTTATGTTTTTCCTAAATGGTTTTAATTTTCAATTTAATTCGGCTTTTTATTAAAATACGTACTTATTTGCATTTGTAAGTTTATTTAACGCATCTCTTGAAATAACGTGACCACAGACTAATTTCATTGGTGGATTATTTTCTGTACTTTGTTGTCTCAAGATTGGACATGCGAAAACTGAATGATAACGACCGTCTTTACCGAGATCTATTTCGATCTATCAAGAAAAATATTTGTTAAGTAACACATTTCTCTGTCATTTATCCTTTCTATTTACTATTTGTTTTGCTTACAGGTAATTCGTCCTTTCCATTCCAAACAGTATTCACTTGTCTTTGCTGCATAACTTGTTTAATATTTAAAAGTGTTGGTAAAGCAGTGCACCCTGCGTTAATGCTAAAACGTAACGTTATAAGATTTTTTTATCATTTATGTATTTATTTTTACGTTTGGCAATATAAAAAACGAAAAAACATACCATACAGATAGAGGACTATCTACGCTTAAACCAAATAACGTGCAAGCTTCTCTTGTGAATACATCATGAATATCTAACCATAAAGTAGGATCTAATAAATGACTGTAAGGAGAAGATTGTATTCCATTTGGTAAATAAAGTAGTGTGCCCATTAAAGCTTGCACCTCTTTTCCATGTCGTCCGACATATTGCGTAAGATTTTGACGAGCATAAGTTATTGCTTCAGTTTGTTTGCTAGGTCCTTGTTGAATCAGTCTTATAAAATGTAACCTATGAAGCTTAAATTCAAGAGACGAATTCTACAAACAATGTTTAATGTCAGATACATTTGTATCAAAATGATATTCGAGTAATGACAATAAGTGATGTGTATACTTGTGCTAAAAGTGCCTCCCTGTGTTTTTTGGCCCAATCAAGCGCTGGTTCTAAATTTCTTTGCTTTAAACAATCTAGTATATAATTTAATTCTGTAAATGGCTCTTTTGTACCTTCATCTGTTTTAATTCCAGCTTCCTATAACAACAGATCCATTATGTATATTTTTATTCTTATTTTAACAGTCTGTTAGATTAAATATATTATATTATAGACTTACCGCTGCTAATTCTGCTGCAATATCTAACATACCATGACGATAAAAATGTTGACAAATAACTTGATTTAAAAGGTGTGATTTTTCTGGCCCTGAGAAAACATCTTCTCTACTGGTACTTGCAAAATCTGCAGTGAAATTTCTGTCAATTGCTTTTCCTACTTTTGAAACAGAACCATGTAGCTCTCTGTGTTCTGTGGTTAAACGATGCACAGTTTCACAAACTTTTTTCATTGCCTCTTTTAATATTTGCACTTGTCCCGGTGTTAACTCATGATTGGATGGTGCTAGTGGACAAAAAACTCAATTCTTTCACATGAAACGTTGTTTCAATAGTAAGTATAAGATTGAAATCTATTAAAGTACTATGTGAGTTAAAACTACGTAAAAAATTATTCGAAATGATTGAGAAATATTTTGAACAAAGAAAGATTACAAATAACGACTGTAAAATAAAAGAGGTTAGAATTTGCTGGGGCAATACGACAAGAAAATGGATAACATAAATATCTTTCAGGTTAAGTTTCTCCAGATCTATATCCATGTTTACCGTAAAAATTTAGAATCTTCCAGACTCACTTCTACTTTCTTATATTTACTAACAATACCACAATTTTCAAAAGATGCAGTTTTTTTTATTCATAGATTGTCAACGAATGATGACATTGTAAGTAGAGGGAAAGTTTTCAGTTTACCTTCTGCAAATTCCTTTTTCAAAGATTCAATATGATTTATTAGATCTTGTAGTACTGTCTCTGCATGTTCGTTTACCACTCCAAATTTTAATAAAATCTTGTCAACTTCACGTTCAACGACATTACACGCCTCCATTATTGTTTTTCTTGGTGATATCGCGTCACTACTTGTCACTTTTACTTTATGCACAAATCACACAGACAAGGACATACACAGTTATAACCTTCCGTATTCACATAAGAATATGTATGCATGTGTATGATGCGCGCGCGCTTCTCACATAACATACCACACGTTTATTTTCGTGTGTGATATCGATTCTTTCATTTATTAATACAAGATATGTAATATTAATATCAATTTCGTACGAGAAGCTAAGGATCGAATAAAAAATAAAATAAAATAAACTGAAACAATGCATCTAATGAACAAGTAATATTTAACATTAAACTTTATTTAAACATGAATTGTTTTATTCTTATTGTATTGTTGTTATCATCACTATTATCACTGATACATAATATACATTATTCCTTTTACAATGCGACATTACGCTAAAACGATATTTTACATTAAGTGAAAATATACAATTGTTATAAATATATATTAATTCAATTTATCAGAATGTATGTTAATACTTGATGCAATATTTTTAAAATATCCGATATTAACAAAAATTTGAATTTGTCTTTCATTGTATTTCATTAGTCGTACAACCTTTTGAAAACGATTTCATATACCTATGATAAATTCTTTATTGTTTCTATAATTATTCTACTGTTGATTCAAACTGGACTTGACTCTGTAACAAACACATTTGTTATAAGAGTAGCTCATCATAATTATATAAGTAATGATATTATTGCAATAGGAAAATATGATTACCCATTCTCGTGCCATCATAAGAATTGTACTTTTGGGTAATTTTGGACCAATTAAAGGATTCATTTGAGCCATGTAACAACATAACCAGCTGTAAAAGCAAATAACAGGCTGTATGGTATTTAACAAAAAATTTGATAAGATACTTTGATATTTATCAACTTACAACAACCAACATGTAAATGCTGTCAATATAAGCATAACCTGAAGAATTCTGCAAGGAAAGAAGCAAGACTTATTGTTGTTGTTAATTAATCTAACATTTTATTTTTTCTTTAAATAAACTACAGATTAGAATATTTGCACGAAATATTTTTCAATTATGTCAACACATACCCACGATTAGTACCTTTGGGAACAAAAATTGGTAAGACAATTCCTACTATTCCCCACAAAAATGTAAAAAATAAAATTGGTAATAACGACGCTCCCATTTCCTTTGTAATGAATAATTTCTTTATATATTTTAAAAATGGGTTGAACCCACCAGGTAATCAATTTACTACTGTAAATGTGAATCACGTGAATATCTCGATTTACTTCACAAATACACTCGTTTTACGAACGAGAATTGCGAGATACGATAGATCGCGTGGACGATCTCGATATGACACATAGTTCGTGATTAAGTAACAATCGAGATTGACTAATAATCGAAATTAAAAGGCGGTTAATTTAAAAACATTTTTTTTTATTAATGAAAATTTTATAAATCTTAAAATTCATGAAATATATTGAAATAGAACTTAAGCATAAGTAAAACTTATATCTATTCCTCTCTCTCTCTCTCTGTCTGTCTGTCTTTCTTATTTTCTTGTTCTGAAAGTATTGCTATTTTTAATAGAATCATTTTAAGACACTGTATTTCGATAATAGCGAACCTTTATGTTTTTTAGTCGATATATCTAAATTCAATGAAGATCAATATTCTTTTTTACCAACATAATTCATAATGGCAATATTTAATCTCCAAATAATCGTTCTTGTGTTATCTCTGTACTTTTACTTAAACGTTGAGTATCGTCATAAGTTTTCGGTATATCCACAATTGACGGTCCGTCGCCTCCACCAATCGTAGAACATTGATCCATTTTACCAGTTGTAATTTCCGATTGCGTTTCGATGCATTCAACTAACGACTCTGTTAAACGTCTAACAGACTTTTTATCTGATTCTTCAGTATCATGTTGCGTTTTCTCAACATGATGAGACTTCGATGAAGTTGCGGATAAATTTGTACAAGAAAACACAAATCTCTCTAAAATACCTGGAAATTTTATTATGCCAACAATATTAAGGATTAATTAAAATAGAGATGTTTTTGTATTGATGTACATTACCTGTTAAATTTATACTCTCCTCAGACAAACAAATATCATCATGACAACTAATACTATCTCTGCTAAAAAGATGTTGCCTGATGCTAGTTAAATTGCGTGGTTTTAATTTAGTGTCTGTTAAAAATTGATTAAGAGAATCATTTCTGTTTGGTGTTTTATACATGACCGAACGTTCGGTACGCATTTCGCGTCCTTTTTTAATGTAAGGTATCAAACAAGATAAATTCAATTGTTTTCTAGAAACACTATTTGCAGTCTGTATAGATAGGGGCGATTTGCAACTGCTTACTAAAAAAATGTACAAGACGATAGCAAAACATATAAGAAAATCAACGTATTCGTACAATAATATTCTTACCTGTATAAGGAGTTCTTATATACACTAAAGGTTTTTGCTGGTGATGATCGTTGAATAATCCATAAATCGTGGATGCAAATTTGTTACTTACATCTGACAAAGAAAAGAAATATATCGAAATACGCTGTGTAATAGTAAAATTAATTAATAGCTAGAAAGAGGCTAACGCACCGTGAATAGAGTCACCCTGTCCCTTACTATTTTTTCCGTAACTTGTATTCATCAACGTTGTATTATTCATAATAGTAACTAAAGCGGGATGTAATCGTTTTACTACATTTAAGATTAGTTCACATCGTTTTATTACTCGCAATTGCTGTGGTTCCGTAGCATTCTCTACTAACAGACTTTTCGAGGCAGCATCGGCCTCGAATATTGCTTCAAAATAACAAAAACGATTACAGAGTTTCACTTAATAAAAGATGAACTTGAACATTTTATAATAAATACTTACCGGCTTTTAATTCTCTAATCATCATTATTGTTTGTCTTTCAACAACATCACTCCCAATATCGTTTATGGTGATAGTGATTTGCCGAGAGAGCGACAAGGATCGAAGTACGACACTTTGTACTTGTGCTTGAGTAACTGGTTTCCTATTGTCGAGACAATTTGACATTACTGAAATACGATCCTGAAGATCGTCTAATACTACCTAAATGATAATAAATGGCATAAACACATTTTGTTAAGTGTGTATTTTCAATGTCTATACATGCATATGTCTATATATGCATTTTGTTAAGTGTGTATTTTCAATGTCTATATACGCATAGAATACCTGACAATAAGCACCCGAATCCATAACCAAATTAATTGCATCATGCAATTTATTGACTTCTAATTGCCATTGTCCAGTCAACAGCTTTACATTTGCTCGCATTTCTTTACTCTCTGGATGTAGGTAAAATGTGGTAATGGCAGAAATTAATTCGGTTTCCAAAGATTCAAGACTTGCCAAAGAATTTCGTATTTGATTAATCCCTAGGATAGTACAAATTAAAAAAATAATTACGAATAATTATCAAAACACAGATGTGAATTTCGTATTAACTAATAGAAAGTGACTTACGATTTTTATCTTTACAAGAAGCGATAGCAAATAATCCAATCTGCATGGATTTGTCTATAATTTGATCAAAATCTTCTATAGCATTGGATAAATCATTTTTAGATCGTTTTTTAGCACTTAATGAATTGCCGCAGATCGTAACAAGTTTTCTCAGAGCATGAAAGGGATCGCTGAAAACTTCCATAACAAGATTCAATACCGACACATTAATTTTTCGTTCTAATCGATAAAGTGCATCAGTCAAACTATTCATGAACAAATTATTCAATGCTGTATCAGACGATTCGGACGTCAATTGGAATTTTAAATTCTCATATTCTGATATAATCGATTGACAAGTTCCAGTTATTGCTTTAAAATTACAAGGCTTGCAGACTTGTGCAATTGCCATTGCATAAGAAAATACATCTTCTATTCTAAACCATAACTCTTTACATTCTAATATTTGATTTTGTTGTGATTTATTTTGCATTTCTGATAAAATATCCAATACCAAGTCCATCCTAAATGTAAAGTAAAATGTGAAATAGTCCTTGAAAACAATTAGAATTAGCCAATTAGATTACCTATAAACAAAATGATTTTCTTGTTCAAATGCTTCATCCTCAGGTAATGAATCTGATACATCCAATATATCTATTATCATCTTCAAGCAAAAGCAGAGTCTTTCACAGACATATTTCTTGCAATTCTATGCGAATAAAAGCATAAGTGTCCTATTAGAGTAAGCTTGCTTGTGCTTTTAAAATGTAGAGATCATAAAACATTTTATTACATAGATTGATGCGTTTAGCCGGTGCTGCTCTTGTACTAATTGTACTAACAGTTTAAATGCCGCACACAATTGACACAAGTACAATATAATCTTTTCAGCTAATGACTGACGCACTAAGCTTTTTCTATATATTTGTAATGGCCCAAGCAATTCCAAAATGGAAGTGCCTAATTCCTGGTAATGTAATATGATTAGGATAACTGTAAAGAACAATACAGAATGTTATGTATTTGTAACTTTTATACCTTAATATTCTGAAAATGTTCAATTTCATTGGCCTGACCCATTTCCCTGATGTAATCTAAGCAATCAGTCAATCTTTGTTTCAATGGCAAACATTCCAATTTTTCTAGAGTTTCAAGAGTTAACTTGAATTTATCTAATACAGTGGACAAAATCTGATCTGCCACTTGCTTGTCTATGTTTTCAACCTGAAAAGAATATTTTTTACAATAGCTGACAACGAATTAACATGTATTCTATTTCAACATACAGATTCATCCATATATTGTAGTGTACAAAATTCTTTTACGATACTAGTGATTTTCGATTCCATTTCTTCATAATCATTAATTTCTTCTTTCGACAGGGCATCAAATTTTTCTCCCAAACATATCAAGTGTTCAAAGAATGCCAAATTTCTTGACGTAGGCTCATTTGTAGTAACAGGGTTAGTATTTATCAGTTCTTTTAGTTTACTTACCTAAAGTATGGAATATATTAAAACTTTGCTACTTTTTAAGAAACTGAACAATATAGAAAATAGTAGAGAGTTGCTATATTTTTCTTACTTGTTCTTCTATGGGTATTAATATCCCTTTTATTTGCTTTGTCTTTATAGGCATTTTTGAACTTTTTATTTCTTAAACAATCAATGATGATCGGCCTGATCTCGTATCTCCTAGTTGTTTGTAAACAACATGAAAATAGTAATCAACTGATTTTTAATTTTACAGCGCTTAACAATAGAAATCGGTAATCCGTTGGTGTTTCAAATTGTTACGGTCCTACCACATTTTATACTGAAAAATGATACACGATACACGCTTAAATTTCTTTTATTACAAGCAATAAGTTTTCAACTGAAATAATTTCTATCTTTAGATATGCGTGCGTCTATAGAAATTTCATTTTTCTGAAATTAAACAAACAATTTGTTTGTTTGTTTGTTTAATTTAAGTTGCCTATACTGACCCACGGTGCATATATAGCGTGTATTTGCACGTGTGTGAACATGTTGGAATATGATAAGGAACACAATGTCGACAGTGGAGTAAGTCGTGTTTTGCTAGTTACGTGACTCAGTGAATTTATGGTTTGATATGAAAGAAGTATAATTTGTTATCATTGTAAGTAGTATAACTATGTTATGAATTTTGCGTTAGTTCTTTTGTACGAATATCAATATAGTTCTAGAAGAAAAAGCGGCGTGTGTGTCCAATAAAGTTTCAAATGAAAGTTCATTCTGTCGGAATGGATTGATTTTTCTGGTATACCTTTGTAACTCTTCAATCAAATTTTAGTGATTAACATGTATTTGTAATTTCGTGATATTTTGAATATATTACAAATCTTAATTAATGCAACTGAAATGATAATAGTTGACAATTTAGATGCATAAAGCGGCTGGTGATTTTCATATATAAAAAAGGGTTATGTAATTTTATTTTCGTTTGACCGGATGATTAAATGATTTTTAATGCAAAATTAATAAAATTATATAACTGTGCGGGAACATTGGGAAATTATCTTTTGTTTTTAAATACATTTTTGATTTTTGATTATGTACAATATTGATTTTTACAACACGTGTATGAATATTCATTAATGGCTTAATATCATTGCGTAAGAGTCGAATTTCTTTTCATTCGCAAGATATTTTATTATTGCTTTGCGTATATTTTAGTAATTTGTTATGTTAATTTGAGTAACTGGGGAAGTTCATTCAGGTACATTGTTTTTTCATATTTTTTAGATTTTCTTTTCTCTCATCATTCTTTTTTATACTATTATTTTTTATGTTATTATAAAATTATATAATTATTTTAATTTGATAAGATGTTTTAGATATATGTATACTGTAATGTTTGATTTCAGATTAAAGGATACAAATTAAAATTAAGAATTATTTAACATATGATTGAGTTTGCATTTTGCAAAGATATTTTTTGGATGTAATTTTCTTTAGACAATATAAATTAGATTGATCAACAAGATGAAATACTATGAAAATAGTACAGTTTTTCAGTTTAACTGGAATCAAGTAGCTCATGCATTTTGGCAGAGATATCCAAATCCTAATAGGCAGGTATCAGATTTATAATTGTGGAATATATGAAATTATAATATTTTTTATCAATAAATATTTGTAAATTAATAAATGGTTCAAATTATTTTCTTAGTACCCATGTTCTTACGGAAGATACTGTATCAAGAAAGGTTAAAAATGGTATATTACATAGTACAAGACTTTTGACAAAAACTAACAGAGTACCAAAGTGGGGAGAGAGATTTATTAGTAAAAACGTTATAAAAATTATTGAAGAGAGTACAGTGGATCCCAAAACAAAAACTTTGACAACATACACAAGAAATTTAGGTTACACTAAAGTTATGGTAATTTATTCTTGTCTGTTACCATAGTATATGCAGTAAAGTTGTTGGGGATATTATATTGCAACTGTTTGAATCTTATAGTTTTTTGTTTTTATAGACCATTGTGGAGAAAGTTGTTTATAAAGTATGTGAAGAAAATCCTAATTGGACAGTTGCAAAAAGATCAGCTTGGATTGACAGTCAAGTATTTGGATTTAGTAGAGCTATTCAAGCATTTGGATTGGATAGATTTAAAAAGAATTGTACTTTGATGTATAATGGGTTCAATTATGTCCTAGCACACATGTTTCCACACACAGCACAATATATGAATCCACCACTTTCTCAAATGGGTTTTGCTCATCTAGTAAGAGCAATGTGTATAATAAGTAATCTAAATAATCGAAAGGAAAAAATATATATTTGTACATTTCTTTGTTTTTCTTTTTAGATCGATGAAGGAATAAAAACTAGTCTCGCGGAAGACTTTCAACATTCGTTACAAGGAAAAGCGGAAAAAGTAAAGGATGCTGCTAAAAAAGCAACAGATTTAGCAAAGAAAAGAGCTGGAACAATTTATGCTGCCTACCAATCTGAACAGTCATAAATCGAACGATATTACTAATGCGAACAATAATCTAAAGTATATTTGGTGATTAGAAACGATGAAAATCAAAAAAACAGTTTCAAAATAAAGTCGGAAGATAATTCCTGCAAATCGACCGAGTGATGAATAGGATGAAATCTTTAATAATTGTTTAGCATCGTCTAAATTAATTTTCATATTTGATTAAATAAGATTTGTTTGTTGATGAAGTACCAGAGGCGAAAAGAAATTTTCGTTTAAACAATTTCAATGGTCAATTGCGATGGTTCCGTATGATATTTTATTACGCTGTCATTCCTGTGAACTACCAATTCATATTTGATTTTTAAGATTCATATACAACATTTTTGTGATAACATTTTTAAAGTTAGCAATTACTGACGATGTTAAATGTGGTGCGAATATTATGCGATGTTACATGGTGCCGGTGCATCATTAAATTCAAAGTAAATAAGGTTAAGATCGGAACATGAAAAAAATGTGAATATATGTTTTGTTTTGATAATGTTTAATTACTGTTAAAAACGGCATTAAGAATAGAAAGTGGAACGAAAAATGTATATGATTTTGTAACATACATGTTAACATAGTATCCATAAGGAAAATTAATTTCGAGGGTTCGAAAGAATGCATTCGTTTTAATAAGAATTAAAGCTAATCTCGTTAAAACGAGTTTGGCGATAGAAAAGAAGGTTAGGAATCGTAGGTAGCAGGTTCTAGTAACAGCACCCTTGCGTTTCAGCTAAGTATTAAGCATTTTTTTACTGATATGATTCATTTTTCATCGGTTCTATACTGATGTCTGATGCCTTTCGTATATGTAAAATTGGAATTGCAATTAAGATATCCCGGTGTATAAATATTACATATAATGAAAGAAATGATGTAAATTACAGATTATATCATGTTTATGTTAAAAGAAATTTTAATGTAAAATTTAATGTAATATTTAGTCGACATTATGATTCATGCAAATATGTAGACGAATTGTACATTACTAGTATATACGAATAAACTGTTACCTCATTACAATATTTTATTTTATTTTTTTGTTTTTTTTTTTTGGCCTGGTTTATTGATTTACATTGGAAATCAGGAATAATACCAACGATTAAAATATATCTCATGGAAAGTAGAATTTCCAAAAGTGGCGATTTAGTTATGCATGATACGTATGTAAACGTCTTTAAAAATGTAAAATGTTAAAGATGTGTCATTTATTTTTGCTCCGCGTGAGAGGGCTAGCAAACGAATTGACAATATATAACGCAGGTAAAATTGGCAGAACTAGCTTTTTCTTATTATTTACTTATTCCACCTTTAAAAACATTGAAAAAAAAAAAGAATGACAGAACAGGAAAATCCAGTATTTGTGCATTAACTAGTTCGCGCGGGGAAGTGTAATCAAGTGATCCTCTCTGGTTGGCTGATACTACTTAATGTAGTCATCGTTCGCCAATCTCTTGACTGACGATCAGCTATAAAACGAGGACAACTTTAGTAAATCGCAGTAAACGCGCGATCTCGTGCGCTAGCACAACTTGAAGGGAGATAGAAGAAAGAAAAGGAAAAATTATAGAAGAGAGATACAAATTTACGAAATAAAAAAAGAGGTGACTGATCGACATGTGGCAATTTTCTCTATTTTTAAGTAAGTATATTTTCGTAAAATAAATGCACCATAGAGATTTGTATAAAAGATCAATTTACATTCTGATAATTGAAATGAACGTTGCGTAGCTATTGCATCGAGTGGAAGCTTGATCGCCTTTCCACAGGTAAGAGAAGTTTAACTGTTCAATCGTTGGAGCGATTTGATCAATTAATTAATTGCAATTGTTTTGTACAAAGAACGACGGGCTGGCTGGTAACAACGTTGAAATTCAGACGACACGCGATACGTTCGTAGTGGATGGATTCGTTTTCGATGGACCGGCAGACAGACCGGCAGATTCCACAACCCGTTTCGATTCTGTAACAGTTACGACAATTACGACAACAACGGCTGCTTCTCCGAACGACTCTCAGTATAACCAGTGTATAGCAAGGTGTCCGGTGAGTCGTGAAAATTCTTGATTTCGATCGTTTTCTTCCTTTCTTTCCTTCATCGCGGAAGCACTGTTAAAAAACGATCGAATATTTTTTTATTTGATCATCATACCGGTTTTGGTGTATCTTTTAAATGACGTATCGTCCTCGAGTTCAGGTGGGGATTTCTCATCAAATATTCTTATTTACGCAGAAACATATTTCCCTCAGTTAAAATTGTTCTCTCTAGCGTCTTCTCATTTTTTTGTTTTTTTTTTTTCAAGATATGATAAAAACACTTGAGGTTCTCGTACCTGTCTTTAAAAAAAAAAAAAAAAAAAGGTTACATTGTACAGGTTGTTACCGAGAAAAGATTGGAACCTCAACTTCATCTAGCTTCGAAATAGATAGATGAAACATTTTACACTCGCGATTAATGATTATGAACGATGCTGCGTTTGTCCTGCGATTGAGCTCAAAAAGAGTGAAAAGATGGTAAAATTTTCAGGCAACGCCTGAATATAATCCCGTGTGTGGCTCAGACAACGTTGAGTACGATAATCCAGGACGACTAAGCTGCGCCTCTGCATGTGGAAAAGGTGAGCAATAATCGGCATATATATCAACAGCCATAAGTTATCTCTCGTTGAATTGCGAAAGTTCTTAAAAAATGTTTCGAATTAATAAGTATCGTGTAATACGTACGAACGCGTAAGTTTCCATCTCGTTCCTCGACTAATGATAATTCTATTGAACACTTGTTTTGTTCTTTGTTACAGATGTCACGCTGAAGTATGTCGGACGTTGCATGACTTCGAAAATAAGAGGAAGATAATGCTTATAATGACGGCGTACTACCGATTGAGAATATTGATTCACGCAGTTTCGATTCACACTGGATAAGACTGGTTTACCATGTAGTTATGTAATTGTGTCTATTCATCGTTGCTTCATTTTTAATACAAGTTTCATGGAACAACACTTTTTTGTTCTCGAGTCTTACGATCCTTTCCTTCTATCCGTTGAATCACAATCAAGTCGTTAAGAAACCGATTAGAATGATGAAAAAAAAAAAAAATGAAGAAGAAGAAGAAATATAGCTATACGAATAATGCAATCAGATTGAGTCAGTCGCGAGATGAGGTGGAAGGATTGTGATCGGCCCATCTGACTCTTCGCTCGATATCGAAGTTCCCTCCGTGAATACCATAGAGATGTCTGGCCAGGATGCTCGCTCTCTCTTCTTCCGCTCGTATAGCTGTTCGCCTGTATTGCGCCACGGTCAATAGGCAGCCAACGATAAGTGCTATTTGAATGATCAACAGGAAAATCAGCAAGCTCAAGGCGAGATTAGCGTCGATGCAGAATAACGTGTCCTCCGGGTCTACGGAGAAAGAGAAAACATCGTACAGTACAGAAAGAGCGAAAAGGAATATCGACGACGAAATAGTTGCAATCGGCAGCGAGACGATCCACGAATCGATCGCTGCAATAGTTGTACATTTAACGATCTAACAAGGAGTACTTTCAAAAAAATTTCCATCGGTTACGATGCGAAGTATTTAAAGAAAATTTCAATGATTAGGTACGTTGTCGCTATACTTGCAAGAAAGAATAACCATGGGAATGACTAGGTCGCTAGATTATTAGATCAGTGATAAATATTTGCGTCAATTTGGATAAAGTTCGCGAGACTTACTTTCTTTCGTGATTAAGACGGTATCCGGGGACGAATTCTCTCTCGATGACAGACGATCAGCCGAAGAGGCGACGGAACTTTGCACAATTATGGAAAGTTCTAGCGGCAACTCTTCCGGAATTTCATTTCCAAACATTCGTGTCGTTTTGGTGTCGTAGGTCGGTGGCGTGTTCCATGATTCGCTGGCTCGTTTCTTCTTTCCGTAAGAAAGTTTATTACCATTGCAGGTTGTCTATAATGCATAATGCGTGATGGATTGATCTTCGAGGTAATCGTGAATGTACATTACTGCTTTTCTTCGACTAACACTTTTGGTAAAATTCATATGTTATTACCGTAAAGTTACAAAGATATTCGTATACTTATGAACGATAGTTCATAGCCAATCAGTAATATCAGAAAATTTTATATGATATTTATTACAAATCGAATTATTATTACAGCTTGCTATTTTTATTTTCTACATATAGTGAAAAGCATGATTGAACCAACAATAATAAAAAATTGTCGATAATTTAAACTGTTATAATCTCGTAAACAAAAAATTATATAACAATTTGCTTGATCTTGTCTTAAAATTAGAGCTTTTATAGATAGGCCTCACTTCGTTTTTTCGAAGATGATTTTCCATTATATACGATAGATTAAGTTGTACAAATTCAAGCATTCTTAGAAACGTTGAAAAATTTCTTTCGCGACTAGATTCATCATTATTTTGCAGACAATAAAGTCTTCCCTTTGGAGAAGCCCCTAAGAGCTTGCTATACGATTCTTTTTTACTATTTTACTGAACCTTGAACATTTATGGTTAAACGATAAAAATCGAAGAGATCCTAATGTTTCGTCATCTAAATCTAAAAGTTCAAAGTGCAAATGATTCTCACGTAAATTATTATGATTGAAGTTGGTAACAGTTTGAATTTGAATAATTTTCCATTGTTGTTATCGGTTTGATTATGCTTTTCATTATACGTGTTTTATGGTATGAAATAAAATAAATATACCAAGCGAAGTAAAATAAAATTTCGTAGAATTTTTCCCAATAATTGTAACGAGCAGGTTGCGTTTTAATATTATACTTATGATCGAAGGATGCAATCGAGATGATGAACGTGAGTATGTATCTAACTCACCGGCATGCACTTCTCCAAGCAGAATCGAACGATCACGTTGAAACGGACTAGCTGACTATCGGGAAATTTGAAAGCTGTGAAGGTTGCGATTAGGGAACGACCATCAGTTGGATCCTTCGATAGAACAGGGAACATGGTTGGATTGACTGGACATCCGAGTTCGTCCAACAGCTGAAGAGAGGCATTGCCAGAAGCGCTACTTGCTACGAGATATCCGGCAGCGATGTCATAAGCACCTACGCAAGTTCAGTGGAAAATTATTATACGAAAATTATATCTTTCTTAGTCGGAATCTTTCATACGTAGAATATTTCGATATTTGTATAAAAAAAAAAAAAAAAAATACGCATCTTTATCTAAAGGAAAGAAATCTGTAAATTTAGAACACCTTGTGTCATTCATCTTTTTGTTCTAATTTCAATTTAGAGAAGAAGATACGATTTCTTCTTCAGTTATGAGAATCGTCCTTTATATTAAACACAGAGAGAAATTTTTTTTTCTCTTTACATAGGACTTGTCTCAGAAATTTATCGTGTACTTAAAATAATGAAAAAAAAGAAATTCATAAAAATATATATCCGATTCGTCCTTGCTTACAAGATATACTGATTTTATTTAAGGAACATCTCATATGTGTCAAAAAAAAAAAAAAAAAAATGATGCTGAAGAAGTTCAGCGCAGATATTACCATTCGTTGGATTCAGTTGAATTTTTAGAATGAGCTTCTGACCCAAATGCGTGACCATAGTCTGTCCCAGGTTCTCGTCAAGTATCCTCATGGTGACTGTCGGCACTTGTGAGGACGTGTTGACGATCGTTGACGAGATTGGCGGTACTCCTGCGCTAAATAATATACAGGAAATAGAAGATGGCGTATCGTGAATTTCGCGTGCTCGGTAAAATCGAAGAAGAAGAAACAAACAATGGTCCTCTCACTTTGGATCGAGAAAACTGAAACTGGAATGGACGGTGATGTTTTCCAGTTGCGGAGGTATCTCGCTGCTCAACGAACATCCAACTTTGATTGACTGGTCGCCAAGTCTTTGAACAATCGGATTGTATTGTATCACGATCGTTGCCCAAACCAGTGGCCGTGATCTACGATATAATAATGTTTTTGTTATTTTCTTTTATTATAAAATGTAGCTAGATATATTGATCAACAGTGAGAAAATTAACAGGGACTGATTGTACAAAAATGGAAATGCCATAAATTGAAATTGCTCCCATCAAATCTGGTAAAAATGCGATTTCTCGTTCGATCGTGATCGAATCTTTGTGACGTCGCATTTTATACTATCTAGATATCGAAGGATTAACTACCGATGTTGGTAATCAATACTTGTCCATTTTTAATTCATCTGTTATTAAACAGATTTTTATTTATTTTTAAATTTTCATGAACGTAATTAAACAAAAAAAAAAGTGTAACTTAAAATAGAGAATATATATATATATATATATATATATATATATATATATATATACACATACATCTCTAAAAGAGAATCGAAGTCCCTATCTCTCCAAGATATCTGCCCACAGTTAATGTTTCAATACTTAAAATGTAAATGTAATCTTTAATTCCTCGTTGATTTAAAAGTCGCGATATATCGGTGTCGTTTACAATATCTTACCGATTTCAATTTGAATTTATAGATACCTTTGAAGGAGACAGAAAGAAAATTCCAAATTTATATATATATAATAAATAAATATATATATAATATATAAATAAATAAATAAATAAATAAATAAATAAATATATATATATATATATATCTTTAAAAGAGAATCGAAGTTCCTATCTCTCCAAGATATCTGCCCACAGTTAATGTTCCAATACTTAAAATGTAAATGCAATCTTTAATCCCTCGTTGATTTAAAAATCGCGATGTATCGTTGTCGCTTACAGTGTCTTACCGATTTTGATTGTCGATAGAGAAAGCAGGGTTCAAGCCGCAACGAAGTGTCCCCTCCTGAACTTTATCCGCCGATGGAATGGGTAACGTCAATATCGTGCGATTGCTTCCCGTACCTTGGACACCGCAGCTATCGGCGTGTCCATTCGAGTAAATTCGGCCGAAGAATGCGTCGTTCGTCCTCAACTCGATCGTCATCGTCGAAACGTTGCATCGCACCCTCACTAACCACCAGAAATATCGAAAAACTGTGAAAAATCTGTCATCGTTCGCTGCAATTTTGAGAGTAATTAAGTCACGTACGATCTAAGCATGGTTCTCGTTCTCTGTAGACCACGTTCGCCGTGTCGATCAACGAGCTGACACCGAGACTGGTGGTGTCTTCCGAATGCAATAGACAGACTCTATCGCCCGACGAATTGTCAAACGTGTATCCCCGACAGATGAAACCATCCACGCTCGAGTCGCATCTTCTCTTGCACTGTTACAGAATTCGAACGAGACGGAACGAATCAAGAGAAAGTAACGTGAACATTATTTTTTTGATTTGGTGTTTAACGTTAGATATAATCGATTGAAACCAGAAAGGAAGAGGCTAACGTTTTCTTGATAATTATCTTTGCATTGCTCGCTCGTAATTTATTTAAATTCAATTGACCGAAGAATAAAAATAATGGCAGCATCTCTTGAGAGACGAACGATCTTCAAAGTTAAGAACGATAAATTAGGTATAACGGGGTTAATTGCTTTGAACTATGTAAGATAGTAAAATATATTACCTGCTTCTCGTCAAAGCCCGTCAAAGCTACGTCAGAGTAAGGCAACGAGGCATTTTGGAATTCCACGTAGGAACAATATTCACGATTGGCTGTAACACAGCAGAATTCCTTCATCTTCTTCAATTCGATCATCACCGATCGACTAGACTACTACGGTTTTTCATTCGTTTTAAAAATGCAGAATCGCACAGAGTGTTCAAGATACAATGCTTTCTACGATGCGTATAAAAATTCTCTATCGAGCTTTCAAGTTTCATCAATTTTATCCTCGAGAACGCGAATTTGTACAAAAATCCGCAATCTGTCGACTCATTTTTCAAAACACATCCGAGTTTTTTACACGAAGGCGGACGTGCAAGAAAGAATCGTATAAAATGGTTCGCAAATGGGAGAAAATTAATTTCATTTTCAAGAATTCAGCTTTATTACTTTCATCCGTCGTACAACGAAGAATTCGTTTCCTCGATGACTGAAAACGTCGTTTTCGAAATTTATTATTTGCGAATTTCATTGGCTAATGAGAGCATTTAGTTTAATTTTTAATTACGTCGTGCAACTATGAAAAAAAAACAAAACAAAACAAAACAAGAACGTGTAAAAAAAGAACCAACCGTGCGACTGTGAATCGTGTGAAACGAGACCGAGAGAGGTGTGCAATAAAAATTGTTGGACTCATCACTTACACAGGCTTCGACACTGGTCTCGAAGGTACTCGTCTCTGTACATCGAGGCTCTGTACGCTGACGGTTTGGTTCCTCGTTCGTGCAACGACAGAGAGCACCGTCCGATCGCGGTTTCGTCGATCGACAGGGGTTTCGTCGTGCGGAATTGCATGGACTCGCAGCTTCTGCCTGGAAGGAAATCGCGGCTGCGATCGCGTGGTCGATTGGCGTCGAGTTACGTCGATCGTTCCTCAATCTCGATCTAGCTTACCTGTATCAATGCATTTCTCGTAACATTGGCTCCTGGCGATCGTTTCGGGCAGGTGGAACGCGTTGAAATCCATGAACACTGCTCCCGGGATCCTCTCTACTTGCCAAAGTCTGTCTCGCGCGCAACTTGTCGGCACTGGCAATAAAGTGAGATAAAAAAAGTGAGACGTCGACGAACAATAATATTCATTTGAAGCGCGATCGTCGTCACTGACTTCTACTTGCCTTTCAAGCATACTCGGTGATAAAAGATCGAACTCGGATCGGGTATGAGCTCGTCGTCTCTTGTTCGTACGCTGTAACAGATGCTTCTGCCGAAATCTATCACGAACGCGGTGCAGTTTATGCGTTCGCACCTGCAACTCGGAAGATAAACAACGATGATATAATTATAATTGGCGTTTTCCTCTACCGTTGTTTAAAGAAATGTTCTTTTAAATTTTATTTTAAGAATATCTCACGTTCTGGATCGTTGATTCGTATAAACGAGGTTCTACCATGTTTGAGTAGGATTACTTATCGATAACCAAGATTATGGAAAATACTTTTTGAATGATCTACGTTCGAGAAGCATTGTTTGCCTCGTGAGATAAAAAGCAAACGGTTATTCACAAATGTAAAAATCACAAATATTTGTATTGTTAGAGTGAGATTTCCTATAAATATCAAATATATTTATACAATAAAGAAACTTGTTCTTGCCTTTCTGTACGCGAAGTCATCTCCCGACGTACGTTAAAAATCGTGCGACTCTAACATTCGGGGAATCTCCAGAACTAAACTGACATACTGTCAATTATTCCTTTGTTGTCTCTTTTGTTAATTGTTACATTAGACTGGCTGCGAATTGAACAGCGTGTTGGAAACGATTTTAGTGAAAGGCAACAAATAGGAGAATAAAATGAAACTTGTAACATTCTGTTCTCGAATGAAAGTGCTCGAGTCTACCCACCTTTCAAAGCAGTGCTTCGTTATCCCATTTGAGTTGGCCGCGCTAAAGAGAACCGTTTGCGCGTCAATGGTTTCCGGTTTCACGCCGCCGATTTTCTCCCAACTGGCGTACGAACAACGTCCCTCTGAAACACAGACAGACGAATGAGTTTTCTCGGTCTAAACGGTCTCGCGTGTCAATCGTTAGACTAATTTTTTTTTACCTGTTTTCGCGATGAAACCGCAGATCACGATGCCCACGAGAAGACGAGCGATCGTCGTCATGTTTGTTGTTTGTCTGCCGATCGCATCGCGCACGCGGCGTAGGCTCGCGCGATCGATTCGCGAATTTCGATACCGTGCCAAGGATTTTCGCGAACGTTGCCTCGCACGCGGTCGTGTACACGACGACTCACCGACAGATCGTTTACGTAACCACGTAATGGATCGAGAACCAGTTAGAAAAATGGCTGCAAAGTTCGAAAAGTTCCCGCGGCGAGTTTCCTAAATTCGCATGCTCGCGTGCGATCCTACGACTGTTCGAGCCTCAGAGTTGATCGAACTATTTGAATTCAAGTAAATAAATAAAGTGACTTCGAATGAACCGTGACTTGACTTTTAACTGTGTCGAAGGCTTGATAAATGATAATGGCGTTGGCACAGTTTGTTCGAATATAATATGTGAATATTTATACAAGTCGATATCTTTTTGAGTAGAATTAAGAAAAATGAGAAATGCTTTGTCTATGCCTTTCCTATGTGGCGTGTTTTCACGCCAATTACAATTTAATATGGTACAATTTAAATGAATTCGGATCTAAGGATATTTTCTTTTTTCTTTTTTTTTCCAAAGAAATGGATATCGTTAAATACGAAAACGATAAACAGTGGTTAATTTTGTTTTACTTTTTGTTTTGTATGAAATTTGCAGATCATTTCATTCTAGAAATAGCATCAATTTTTTAATTGGAGTTTACCGTGCAATTCAGAAATAATGGACTTCTTCCGGAAGGAGAGGAGAACGTTACATAATTTGGTGATTATTGTTTTTCTTTAAATCAACGGAGTAGATAACAGCACAATTTTACATAAAACTTGGGCATATTTTTAGCTACGATACCAATTAATACGCAACTAGAAATATTTTTAACTTTTTTAAATCGTCGTACTTGTTCTCATTAGGCTAGAGAATAGGATTGTAATCTTCTTTCTATGACTCACGAAATTCATTCTAAATGATATGTTAATGTATTCATAACTGAAATTACGCTTGATTGTAATTGCTGGTACAAACGAATGATCGAACGTACTTCTATCGTATGATAGAAATTAAATGACTCGTTACCACTGACGTGGTAAATACTTGTGGTAAAGAATTTTCACTGGTAGATTTGATCTCTCCACATCAGTATACTTCTCTATTTATGCGCTCTAAATTGTTAAACTTCACTAACAAAAAGAAAATCTTTTTCTTTTTACTTTTACAAGTTTTTCTTTTATGTAATTTCTTTCGGAGCGCACAGACAGAGGCTACACCGACGAACATACTTTACTTACGAAATTGCAAATAACAACGTCTATCCACTCGTTACAAATTAAACGCGTTGAATGAAAGTGAAAGTTTCGCAAGAACAAAGTTCTTCAAGAACAAAGCAAGTGAATAAAAATATGTCGGCGTTACTTGACACACATCTGAACGAGGCTTTGAACGTTGTCCGTCGTCGAAAGGAGCGGCGGAAGTCAAGCGGAAGTAAAGTGGATCAGCGCGGTAAACGACCCATCGCCGCTACTGCCGGCCAGCAGCATTTGCAAACAACAATTCTTTCGGTTTAAGGATTCGATTTGAAAAAAAAAAAAAAACACGCGGCACGTGTGCAATTTCGCGAGCAACTGATGGCTGCGAGGCAGAGGCGCGTACATATCTGTTCACCTGTATTCGCGAGAAACGAATAGGAACGAGCACATCCGCGCCCGCCCACACCATGGTCCACGAATGAATAATCGCAGTATGTTGTAACGCGATAACATGTAAACTCGTAAACGGATGTTTGATGGACTGCACGCGAATGGCGAGCGTTGTTAAAAAAAAGTCGGGTTCGTCGAGATCGTCGAGTTCTCTCGCTGGGTTCCAAACCACATCCAGCCGCAAGAGTTCAAACTAACAATGATAACGAGATAAGATATTCTTGTCTTTGAAGTGCCATATTTTGGACTTTCTCTGAAATCGTAGAGCTTTTAATACCGGATTGTTTTTCACGTTTCGAAGGAATATCTGCAATAACTTTTCAAGTGGGGCACTCCCAAAGATGAAAGTGTTCTATTAGACACAATTTCGATCTGAAGGGGGAAAATAAAAAGAAGGCATCTCGATGAGTGTATTTATATTTTTCTTTTCTATATATCGTTTTACCATAGATACCATAGATAGAGAAAAGATAAAAGAAAAGTCAACAATTTGTGACCATCACTTTTTGAAGTTTCAAAGATTTATACACAGTCTCCATTTTCACCATTGAGACACAATGTAGATTAGAGGAACGTAACGTAGTCAAAATGATTTTTTTACATAAATCAGTTAGTAGAATATTCCCTCTTTCGTTTATATAAAAACGTGTAATTTATGTATGTGTATAGTAATTATTCAACATTTGAAAGAGAATATAAATGAATATTTGCAGGTGTATAGCGACGATTTTTTACAGATCGTAGAACCTATGGTTTGATGTGAGATTCGGCGAAACGAAAAGTGCAAGTTAGGGTCTGTGTAGGTTGGTGTTGAAGCGTGGCTTCGGATGAGCGCGCGTGTTCACGGACGCTTATGGTCATCAAACGACAAAAGGCTTGGTCGCAACACGGCTCGTCCTGATGCATCGATGCTTATCGCGATTGCTCGAACATACTCGTGGGCAATTCGCGTGTAATTCGTGGTATAACCGAGGTCAGGAAGATTCTGTTGACTCAAAATATGACGAAAAATTGCACTGGAAGTTGCACTTTTGAAAAAAAAAAAAAATGAAATTCTTCTAAATGAACTTCTTAATTTCGTTGTAGTCTCTTCGAGACGTTCTTGTCTTCTTTAATTTTTTTTTGAGGATTTTACATTTCTTATGTATCGAAATTATTAAGAATAATCTATTATTATTAATTAGAATAAAATATTGAACAATGGATGATTTGGACGCCAAAGGATTAAATTCTTAAATTTGATAATTTAATAAATGACTGAATTAATGTGTATAATTTATATAATGTTACTATTATCTTTATTTGAATTCGATTATTTTGGAAAATTTAATATTTTATACTGTCATCGATGTTTCTTTTTAAGTTCGTTAATTTCATCTCTGACAACTTTATATTTTCCAAAGATCGTGTATTGAAATTTATTAAGAATATGTTTGTTTCTATCCCCTTATATTTATTAAGGAGAGAGAGAGAATCATATTTCCCAGGAACATGTATTGAAATAATTGAGAACATATGCTTGTTTCTGTTCCTCTATGTTTCCTAATTTCATCTCTAAAAACTTTATGTCTTCCAAAGAATATGTATCGTAATAATTCTAAAGAACCTGTGTATCGCTATCATTAAGAATAATAGCTTATTTTTGTTCCTTTGTATGCTTGCTTATGTCCCCTTATGTTTCTTAATTCCATCTCTAAAGACTACATTTTTCCCAAAGAATACGTACTGAAATAATTAAGAATATATCTATCCCTTTATACGTATCAAGGAACAAGAAACAAGCATATTTCCAAAGAACATGTAAATTATTAAGACTAATGCTTGTATCCTTAACAAATTGCACGAGAAAACGAAATTATTAAGATATTGCAATTATCGAGGAATTATTAAGAATTTTTATTTGTTTCATCAGATGAAAAATACCCGAAGCATCGTAGCAAAGTTAGACTAGTTTTCACGCTAAACGGTATTGCTAAATAGTTGAAGCTACAATGCATACATGCCGATCGATGATGTTTGGTCGTGTCGATTTCCTGGGTTTTCGCATTTCGTGCATTAGTGACCACGAGCCGCGGGAACGGAATCATGCACGGCACATACCAAAGCGAGTACGCGATGACGCGATGCACGATTAGAAGCGGCCTTCGACTTACGTAACAGTGATTTTGCACGTGTTCGGTTCCATTGTTTGCTCGCGTTATTCCCTTTTTCTTGGAACGACGTCTCGTGACACGTACGCCGAACGAAGTCTCGTGAACGAGATCCGATGAACTTTCGTTTCTTCCGATCGATAAATCGGCAACTCGCCGTCGACGATAAAATACGATGGCGAAAGAATCGATCCCCCGTGTGCGAAAAGTCCCGCATCGCGTTTCTAGAGCCGATTTTTACCGGCAATTGCGAAGCAATCGTGCGACTGGCGAAACAGACATTCTTGCACCCGCATTTCCCTATCGGCGGAGAAAATTTCTCTCGTAAATTCTTTGCTCCCGTTTGTTTTCGCAAGACGAAACGCAAAACGAGAAAGATAAAAAGTGTTATGAGCGAAAGTGTTATTTTTTTTTCCTTTTTCTCACGATCTCACGATCCAATGAAATGGCAGATTTATTTACAAAAGCGGAATTTCTGAGTTTGCAATGTAATTGTAAATACGAATACGCCGAAGAAAAAGCAGTTCAGGAGGTAATTATTTTCTCTTCGAATTTGCGTTGCACGTGCAGGACGTTCCTCTGTCGAGGAACAAAATCAACAACGACGTGAGGTATAGCAGGAAGCTTTTTGAATTTCATTTGTCTTCTTTTATAGAAAAAAACAAACAATAAAAATCGCTAAGAATTATACCAATATACATTTTCATCATCTCCAAATACCTCTGGCTCCCTCAATATGAATTAGTAAGGGCTAATTTTCAATATGTATCTAAATATTCTATACAGTTAATCGGGGGGATGGAAACAATACGACAAGAAAAGAAATATCGATGAAAAGTGAAACGCTTGTTATATATTTAGTAAATTATTAAAATCAAAGAATAGTAGCTGTTTCGACTAATTACAGTAAAAGAAAGAAAGCTAATATCGCAAATCAGCTTCCTTCCAGGGGTCAAAGCTACTGGGATTTCACGCCGCGTCAAGTTAGCTGACGTAGCCGGCCATTCGCAACAGAAAATATATGGCTTCCAAACTTTGGATCATATTTTGCACAGACGAGGGCAAAACGTTTGATCTTTCAAGTCTATCGAGTATATGGCGCACCCAAGGAAGCACATCCGTGGTGAAGAAGCTCCACGCGAGCTTCACTATGTTGTCCACGATTGCTTCTATTTCTGCGCTAGTGGTATTTTCTATCTCGTATAGTATATTTCGGACGTCGTTCAGGGGATTTAGTACAAGATCCGGCAGAGGTGATGTTACTATCTTTCGGACGTTGTCGATCGGATTTAGTAATAGATCCTGCAGATTTGGTATTACTGTCCCATTTGGCGATCTTCGACGTCTCTGATCAGGGCTGGCAGAGGTACCATTATTATTATCTTCTATAGTCAGGTTGTCGAGTATGGTTTCGACACCATCGAGCAGTGATCGAACCGTCGATTGGAGAGTGGTGATGAGCGACTGGATAATGCGCCACAGCTGGTTTAACACTCTCCCCGGAAGTTGAAGAATGTTCGACAAGAATTGTTCGAGGATTCTGAGAGGCTCGATCTCCCGTACAACGCGTTGCAGCGTTGCAGTGTTAGCTAAGTGGTTCGACACTGGTTCCGACGCTGTAACACGGTGATCTGATAGTGAATTTCTGCTGAACGAAACTTAAATGTGCAATTCCGTACATCTGTCCCTTGCACGATTGAAAAATAAATAACTTTTAGTAGTTTTCAGTAGTCTCTAGCTGTAAGTTAGACCTTCGAATTGCGAAAGATAATAGACGATCCTTGAACGTTCACTCTTAGTTCTAAAAGCCGCTCGTTGTGAGTCTGACGTTTAAATTGTAGACGATAATAGCGACAGGAGCAGAGAATCTAAAATCATCGTTTAGATGTGAACATATCAAGACTCATAAGGTAAAATAAACAGGAGCCTATCAAGTCCAATATGACCGTTAATGACTTTAAATTAAAGAAAAAAAGATAATAGATGATCCTTAAAGATTCATTCTTAGTTTTAAAAGCCGCTCATTGTGAGTCTGACGTTTAAATTGTAGACAGGAGCAGAGAATCTAAAATCATCGTTTAGATGTGAACATATCAAGACTCATAAGGTAAAATAAACAGGAGCCTATCTAAATAGCGACAGGAGCAGAGAATCTAAAAAAAGATAATAGATGATCCTTAAAGATTCATTCTTAGTTTTAAAAGCCGCTCGTTGTGAGTCTGACGTTTAAATTGTAGACGATAATAGCGACAGGAGCAGAGAATCTAAAATCATCGTTTAGATGTGAACATATCAAGACTCATAAGGTAAAATAAACAGGAGCCTATCAAGTCCAATATGACTGTTAATGACTTTAAATTAAATTTAAAAAAAAAATACATTTATTAATACGAAATCCATCTCCATTTAAATTATAATTCTCGATAACTTGCTATTTGTAAGATTTTCTTTTTCCACGTCAAGTTGGCTACTCTAACACGAATGAATCTATCGCTACTGTAATTTATACATATTTCTATGTCAGTTCAATCGTGCAAGATAGGTCAGAGGCGTAAAAGTCGATCGATCGATCGATCGTGGACAATTCGTACCTTCGTCGAAAGAAACAGCAGGAACACACCACGCAGTAACGCATACCGACAAGAACAAAATTAATACAGCTTTCATGGCGCCAGGTGTTCTTGATCGCGGTCTTGGCAAAATTCTACTGGACTTTCGGTGAACTATCGGGACTATTATCGACTTCCATCCTTTATTAACTCTCTGGCATAGAGTTCACTTGTCATTCGACTCGTTATCGTATGTTAATTTATAGTTTTACATTTTGTACGTCACGCGATGCATCATCTTTAACGGAAAATTGCGTCGAAACTTATATTTTGCAAGTTCAGTTTTTTCCATTTATCGCGGCAAATTGGCGCTTATCGGCGAATACTAGCCCCTTAGCTTGGCTCACCTCGAATGACACATAACGAAATGGAAGCAACGCGGGCCGAAACTAATTGTTTGGCATTATCGTATGACATTACGCAAGCAATTACGTCATTTCTATTTATTTTAAATTGTTTTTTACAAGTTTTCACTCTAGTACACGCCACGTATTTCAAGAGAGTGTCCCGATGTAGAACGTTATTTTTTCGTTTCCTTTTTACAGGTATTTCGAGGGATTTTTAATACATAAGACATTGCATCAAATTAATAATAAAATCATAAGATCTATTTTTTTTTCTATCGGCTTCCATATATATATATATATATATATTTATTTATTTATTTATTTATTTATTTATTTATTTATTATCGGGGAATATTTTAATATTCATTCGTGAAGAATGTTTTTATCACAGTTATTTTGTTAATTTTTGTAACTAAAGGTCATCAAGAAAATTTTCAATTTGAAGCTTGTACATTGATCTTCTTGCTTTGAATCATAGACAAAATGTGTAAAGAACACGTATTTTCGAACTGTTCTTCAGCTTAGTTGTAATTAATATATTTTTTCTGGCTTTTATCTGACGAATTTTGTTATTAAGAAATACGTATGTGTGCAGCAAATTGGTAAATAAAAAAATTTTACTACTTCTTTGATTTCTAAGACGTAAGTGTGACGAACCATCGATAAAATCGATTCGCTCTTTCTCTGTCTTTCTAAAGGATCTTCTATCATTCACGTGGGAATGTCATCAGCGATTTCCGATTTATTTTTCATCAACGAGAAACACGAAATCGGTGATTAGTGTTTGCCAACTTGAGCAAACATCGCGAGTACAGAGAAATCGACTTGAACTGAATGTGATATGATTGAACTGTTGTTCAAAAATATCCGGATGCTTGCTTTCTCTTGCAGGAGATATATACTGAATCATACTTATTGTATCGATATAATATTTTACAAGTTAAGATTTAGGTGAAAAAATTCTTCTATTTGACAGCTAAATAACAAAATAACACAGAGGAGAATCGTTTTACTTGCTCGGTCGAACTAACACTAAATTATTTTAAAATAAAGCAACGTACCATTTAACTGGTTATATTTCTAGCGATAGTCAAATATGTAAAAAGTAATAAAATATATTATCGTTTGTGTTTTTTAATTTTAACAGATTACTTTCGATTTATAGACTTCTCCATTGAAAATGTATTAATAATATTTTTCTTACATCTCTTCTATTCTTGTCATTAATTTGACAAGAATAGTTTGTCATAAAATAGGAATATTATTTTCGTAAATTGACCAAAGTGTAGAGACCCGTGCAAATGGTAAGAACCGTACTTGGCGACAAGAAATAAATGAAAAGCACACTCAATACGATAAAGGACACAATGTTCTAACCTTTATCGTAAACTTTTTTTCTCGTTCACTACTGACATACGCGAACTTGGATCGCACGCAAAGTGCAAGACGATGGTGACGGTGGTACAGAAGAATTATCGTGACGTTTCGTTAAAACGGTGTGAATATTATCGCGATCGATTTCCATATCCACGTAACTTTGTTGTGGTTTAGACGACACCATTAGGGCTAGGCAACTATCGCGTCGAAGGAGGACACAGATTAATTGAGCGCGTCTCATCTGATTCGATCGGTCAACTATCCTATTTTCTTGATAAGACGAGTTCTCTCCCATTACCAGATTCTCTCTCTCTCTCTCTAAACTCTCTTTATAATCTACAGCGATTTGCATCCAACAATTATCGGACGATTTTGTGAATCATCACCTAGTCTGAT